>JARQOD010000006.1:438440737-438501604 GCA_033576555.1 Oophaga sylvatica
TTCCCGCCCTGATTCTTCCCTCTTGCTTCTTAAGCAGTCTCAGCTGAACAATCAGTGCTCCTGAATCAAGCCTCAGTCAGTCTGTGACCTGACTCCTGGAAACCTTGAACTTGTACTCCAGCTATTCCCTACTGAGGAACCTTTGAAAACTTTTGGACTCTGGAAACCTGCTGTTTGGTGAATCCATGTTTGCAGAGGAATTACGGTACAGAGAAGAGATCCTGAACCTGCTTTGGAGATTTATTGTAGTGCTTGAAATTACTCTGGCCTGCTGTGTCTCCTGACTCTGTTCCTGCAAACTGTGTGAACTTTTCAGCATGCTTGTATGAAGTAATACAAGTCATTTCATTTCAACCTATGTCTCCTGTGTTTTCCTCGCACCCAAGCACAAGACGCTATAGGAACTGTACACTATACATGACACTTACTGCAATCCAAAAAACCCTAAAAAAATACCAACTCACTAATTGCAAAAACACCTGAGATCACACGACCTCTACCACCTAAATTAGTTCTCTGGTGTAACAAAACTAAGCAGCAGCCACTGAAAAAACTGGAAAAGGCAAATGAACAAATAACAGTGGCTCAGATAAACTGAGAGGAGCACAAGCCCCGAGAGGGGACCTGGCTGACCTCCACAGAAGTGCAGGACAAAATGCAAAAAGCAAGCACAAAAATAAAAGCAGAAAAAATCTTATCTGTTAGCAGGAGATGCAGGCAAGACACAGCAGGCTTCCAAGTGAACCAGGAACCAAAGTTGAGACAAGAACAATTGATCACCGGCAACCCTGATGGGAGGGAACCTCCCTTATATAAGACCAGTCTGTAACACCTGATTGCCAATCTTCACAATCTTCATTGAATAGTTCAGTACTGTTTGTAACCACCAGAGGGAGCTTCTGCTCAGAATTCATTTCTAACACATTCACAACAGGGATCTGCTACCTTGGATCTAATCCTTATAAACAGGGTGGAAATGGTTGAGGAGTTAAGAGTGGCTGGGACCCTAGGAGGTAGTGACCATGCTATTTTAGAATTTTGGATAACTCGAGTAGGAAGACCTGTGAAGACTCAGACGTCAAGTTTAGATTTCAGAAAGGCAAACTTTAAGATACTCAGAGAAAGAATTGGAGGGATCCAATGGCTGGATATCCCTAAGGACAAAAATGTCCAGGAAGGATAGGAAATCTTGAAAAATGACATTCCCAAAGAACAATCGTTAACAATTCCGAAAAGAGGGAAGAATGGGAAGCATTTAAGGAAACCAGGATGGATGAACACAGAACGTAAACACATGCTAAAAAGGAAGAAAGAAATGTTTATCAAATGGAAAGAGGGAGGCATATCTAAAGAAGAATAAAATGCTGTCTGCAGAACCTGCAGGGCACGAATCAGATTATCTAAAGCTGACAATGAATTAAAGGGAATCTGTCACCCCATTTTGGCTATATCAGATAAAGATATGCCTGAATAGTGCGTCCCATAAGTAACCTATCGGTATCTATCATATATCCTGACACCCCCGTTTTCATGCCCAAATACCTTCGTAAAGTTCGGTTTGGCGGTGTTTTTTGCTTCCTCCCCCCGCTCCTCGGCTTCTCTTGCGTAGGTCCATCTGTGCATAGCACAGACGGCGTAGTGTTCCCGTGATTGCTCGTTTTAAAATCCCCCTGCACCTGCGCAGTGTGCTTTGCCCAACAGTGGGCAAAGCATAAAATCATTACAGCGTATGCGCCACTATTTTTGGTCACTTTCCTTGCCCCGGAAGTCTTCCAAGGCAAGCAGTCATTTCCGGGAAAAGGAAAGTGACCGAAAATAGTTGAAGCTGTAATGATTTTATGCTTTGCCCACTGTTGGGCAAAGCACACTGCGCAGGCGCTGGGGGATTTTAAAATGCTTAGCATACAGAAAACCAAAACTTTACAAATGTATTTGGGCATGAAAACGGGGGTGTCAGGATATATGATAGATACCGATAGGTTACTTATGGGACGCACTAATCAGGCATATCTTTATCTGATATAGCCAAAATGGGGTGAAAGATTCCCTTTAAGGCTTGCAAGAGACGTCAAAAGCAATAAAAAAGGATTTTGGGGATATGTCAAAAGTAAAAGAAAAGTCAAAGATGCTATAGGATTTTCAAAGGATGAAAATGATGAAATGGTAAGACAGGATGTTGAGAAAGCCGAACTTTTAATTTCCTATTTTGCATCTGTTTTCTCTCAGAATAGAAATGTAACATCAACTGTTCTTCACTATCCTATTAAGGGAATAGAAGAATCCAGGATATCTATAAACAGAAAAATAGTGAGGAAACACTTAGCTGACCTAAATGAATTCAAGTCTCCAGGTCCAGTTGAATTACACCCCAGAGTACTGAAAGAGATAGCAGAAGAAATTTTTGAACCACTCTCCATAATCTTTGAAAATTCATAGAGAACAGAAGTCACAGAAGACTGGAGAAGAGCAAATGTTGTTCCTACCTTCAAAAACGGGAAGAAGGTGGACCCAGGCAACTATAGGCCAGTCAGTCTGACTTCTATACCAGGAAAGATCTTTGAACAAATTATTAAACAACATGTATGCAAGTACCTGGATAAGAATGAAGTGATTAAACAGAGTCAGCTTTGGTTTGTAACTAGTAATAAGTCATGTCAGACTAATTTATTTCCTTCTATGACAGAGTCACTGACTGGGTGGATCAGGGAAATGCTGTAGATATAGTATATTTTGACTTCATAAAGAACCACCCAGGGTGTAGAGGGGAAAAACCTTAATGACAGGGAAAAAGACAAAGAGACTAGGAGCACAAAATCAATGAAGAAATTGCCTTCGTCAGGGAGACGAAGGAGTTATCTCCGAAACGCGCGTCGGGGCGCGTTCTTTTCAGGTACACCACGCTGGTCTCTTGCTCCCAGGTATAGCGGTTTTGTTATTTTTGGGTTGTGCACATGTTTATTTGCCCATAGTGGTTAGTACATATACACATTGCGATATCTAATTTGGTTCCATGCACCATTCTATATGCTTAATTTATTTTAGTTAATTGGTTGTGCACCTTATGTCAGATTTTATTTATACACTGTTAGATATTTTACATTAGGTGTGCACTTTTATTTAATTATATTTACTTCATATGTTTTTGTTATATATCGCGATTTAATATTTTCACATCAGTGCACCTATTGTGCCATTGCACAGTATAGTACTTTTTATTTTTTTATTATAATTTTTTTATTGCTCTTGCTATTATACACATACCAGTGCACTTATTGTGCCATTGTACATTATATAATTTCATTTTTTATTATTTATTTTTTATTGCTCTCCTGGTCATTATACTTGAGCTAATTGTTTAAACACAATATATGTCTATTGAATCAACCTGTGTTGATTGAATGTACTATCACAATATTGTTTTGTGTTTACTACATTGTACCAGTTGTGATGTGTCTGTTTTAAAATATATTTTTTATTACATGGTTTTATCCTCATTTGAGCCATTTTCTTGATTAATAAAGGCAATTTCTTCATTGATTTTGTGCTCCTAGTCTCTTTGTCTTTTTCCCTGTCATTAAGGTTTTTCCCCTCCACACCCTGGGTGGTTCTTTATTTATCTCCGGATGGTCTGCCATCCTATTCTGTTCAGGTGATTGAGTCACAGATTGGTGTTATTATTTTAATTACTTTAATATATTATATTGTAATATATTTTTTGTGTATTTGATATTACTTGAATTTCTTTAGCTTATATTTTGACTTCAGCAAAGCATTTGACAATGCATCTCACACAATCCTTATTGAAAAATGACTAAGTATGGATTGGACAAGGCAACTGTTAGGTGGATTCATAACTGGCTTAGTGATCGGACCCAAAGAGTGGTCGTAAATGGCTACAGATCCAGTTGGAAGAATGTCTCAAGTGGGGTACCACAGGGCTCTGTCCTGGGCCCTGTATTGAACAACATCTTTATCAATGATTTAGATGTAGGAATTGAGGGTAAACTGATTAAATTTGCTGATGACACAAAGCTAGGAGTGGTAGCTAATACTAGAGAAGAGAGAGAGGATACAAAAAGATATACATAAACTGGAGCAGTGGGCAGCAACTAACAGAATGGATTTTAACAGGGAAAAATGCATAGTACTACATCTGGGCAATAAAAATGAAAAAAAGCATATATAAAATGGGAGGAATAGGGCTAATCAACAGCACATGTGAAAAAGACTTGGGTATACTAATAGATCACAGACTGAACATGAGTCAACAGTGTGATGCAGCAGCAAAAAAGGCAAATACAATTCTAGAATGTATTAACAGAAACAGTCTAGATCACGTGAGGTCATTATTGCCCTCTACTCCTCTTTGGTCAGACCTCATCTGGAATACTGTGTCCAGTTTTGGGCACCACATTTTAAAAAAGACATCAACAAACTGAAGCAAGTTTAGAGAAGAGCGACCAGAATGGTGACCGGTCTGCAAATCATGTCCTATGAGGAACGGTTGCAGGATTTGGGAATGTTTAGCTTGCAAAAAAGAAGACTGAGAGGAGACTTAATAGCTGTCTACAAATATCTCAAGGGCTGTCACATTGTAGAAGGATCATCTTTATTCTCATTTGCACAAGGAAAGACTAGAAGCAATGGGATGAAACTGAATGGGAGGAGACACAGATTAGATATTAGAAAAAACTTTTTGACAGTGAGGGTGATCAATGAGTGGAACAGGCTGCCTCGAGAGGTGGTGAGTTCTCCTTCAATGGAAGTCTTCAAACAGAGGCTGGACAGACATCTGTCTGGGATGATTTAGAGAATCCTGCTTTGAGCAGGGAGTTGGACCAGATGGCCCAGGAGGTCCCTTCCAACTCTACCATTCTATGATTCTATGATTATCTTTGTGAATATCTATATGAACCTATACATACTTGTTATGATCGCTTCTTGATAGCATTCTGCCATTATGTGGCTACCCTTTGTATTGCTTTCTTATTTTGATTATTTTGTGTCTCTCATCGGCCTCCTCTTGCCTTTATTGGTTTTACAATTGACTTTTAAATTGTATTTTCATTGCGTAGTTGTGTACAATAAAATATTTATTGTATATATACATTTATCTGATTTCTGATTAAATTGGTGTAACACTTATATACTCATCTGATATTTTAGGCTCTTTCCGTGTGCTCCTATCTATATTACTTTTTGGATTATATGCTTCTTACAGCCATGAGGGATTACTGCTCTTCTGTCTACAATAGGCAGTTGTAATTGTTTTGTCCAAGATGGATTTTAGCAGTTTTTCAGAGTGAGTGATGAGTTCATTAGGCGGTGAATGGTGGTGGAGGAGTGGGTAGAAGTGTCTCATAAGTGGAAGAAGTGTCTCATAAGTGGAGAAAGAAGTATATTTCTTTTAGAGAAAGTTTCTTATGATAATATAAAATTAATATAATAAAAAGTTTGCTGTGTTCACTGGATGGATCTCAATGAATAGATATACTTTTTCTTTAATTTTGCCTCTCAGAATTTTCCACAACAATCATTTTGCCTTTCATTGACATGGCTATATGAGCCCTCATTGTTTTTAAGAGTTTTTTCCCTCTAATCCTAACTGAAGACCAGGAGCTCTTTCTTATAGTAGAAGCACAGAATCACAGTCAGCACAGAATCTCAGTCTTTTGCTGCGGCATCAAAATATTTCACTGTAGCTTGAAAACCTGCACCACCCTCCATCAAAAGACAGTTTGAGGATGTTGAAAAGTTAAATATAATAAAATAATACTTTCATTGCTTTTCATTTTTTGTTTTAGTCTCCCTTTTCCTTTCTGCCTTTTCATTTCTCCATCTATAAATTCCTTCCTATTTTATGCTTCCTGCTTCAATCCTTTCTCATTCTTTTTGTTCTCCTCCTATGCTTCTTCTTCTGCTTTCCTTTCTTGCTACTCCTCTTCAAACTCACTCCTTTTTACTTTTTACCTTTTTATTCCTCCCCACCATACCTTAAGTTCTCACTCAGTTTTCCTGTTTTCTACTTCATCCCATTGTTTTTCCTGTCAACTTCCTATTTCCTCCAAATCCCATCTCCTCCTCTTCTGTCTCTTTCTCCTCCTCTTCCCTTTACGCCTCTACCCTTCCTATTTCTTCCCCACTCTATACTCCTCCTGTTCTTCTTACTCCTCTCTCCTATCTCTTCCACATTCCTGTTTTTCTGTTGTCCTTCTTTTCTCTTTCTTCTCCTTTCTTACTTTTCTTCATCTGTTTTACTTCTTCTCCTGCTCCTCTTCTTCTTTTCTTATTTTTTTCCTTTTCGTATACATTTTCTAATATCTTCTCTGTTGCATTTTTTGCATTCTTAAATATATATTTGTGTGTCACCTTTTCCCATGATTAGATAGACATGTTCTGTATGGTTAAATTGCCGTTTTATTTTATATGAACATGACAAATCTGAAGTTGGCATTACTAATTATATTTTTTTTGCTCTGACCATCCACGATTTTGATCTGAGTTTCAGATTGCACTCGGCCATGCAAGTCCAGGGGGGTCTATGGAAAATATCAGACTGTACTCGGATGACATCCAAATTCGATCTGATTTTCAGTGACACATAATGGAGAACACGGAAAACTTTCTGTCCAACTCCAAGAAAAACGTGTTAGGGTCTGCAGAACGCACCAAATATATAGAGTGGAGAGGTGCGTTCGCAGCCCGGGGTCCACCGTGCAAGCAAAGCCTGCTGCCAGTAAGATGACGAAAGTAGCGAACTCTGTTATCCCGCAGAGTCGCTAAAATAAACGCCGTAGCGCGTTGTGGCAGTAAGTGCAGACTCCGTTAATTCACAGAGCCGCTAACGGGATGCCACAGCGCTATATGGCGATATGTGCGAACTCACCCAGCTTCAGTGAGCCGCAAAGTAAAACGCTAGGGCGCTGTCTAGCGTCGAGAGCGAACCCTGTTACGTCACAGAGCCGCTGAGAACAAACACCGTGTCCTGTCAGGCTCTCAGGCACACGGTTAATTGCTAAGCGAGCATAATACGTGGTCATGCGCCAATGTCCTCGCGGGAGTCACCCGCAATCTATGGCGTCTGAACGCCAGACCCTGAATACGGCAATCAAACTCCTCACCGGTTATGCCGGTAATCTAGGGCATCTAGGACACCGCCTGACCAGCTAGCACACTAAACTCCTCACCGATTAAGTCGGTATTCTAGTGGCTTATTTCAGCCGGGTCCCTAACCACACACACGCATGACCACACTGGCGCATAGCATACAATGGTTGATATTAGCGCATGGCGGCCCAGCCATGCTACCCTTTTATAGCAACAGCCACAGGACCTTCCAGGAACAAGGACCAATGAGAACCTGTTCAGAAGACTAGTAGTAACAGGGCCTTCCTGGCGGGCCAATAGGAGCCGCTGCAGTACCTGAGCATGTGACCCCTGATCTCCAATGAGAGATCTCACTCTGGGCACGCTCAGAAGGGAAAATGCAGGACTTTATCCCAAAGACGTCTGCTCCAGAACTGGCTACAATAGCAGATCCAGGAAAGGCAGCAGCAAGTCACTGCCCAGTAGTGGAGTGGGCAAGACGCCTGGAACGACGTCTCTGCTGAGCAGGCTCCACTGCGGCCGGAGACGAATGGGAGACCGCAGCGGCACTGGTTCGAGACTCCCCTTGTGCAGGAGCGGGAACTCGAACCCTAACATTATCCCCCTCCTAGGGCCCCCCCTTCTCTGGGCCTCGCTGCGTTCAAAGGCAGCGATGAGCTGCGGAGAGTGAACATGCTTGGCAGGCTCCCAAGACCTATCCTCAGGCCCATAGCCCCTCCAGTCCACCAAATAAAATTTTTTGCCCCGTACCACCTTACACCCCACGATGGCGTTCACCTCATGGTCATCCGCAGATGAACCCGATGTCCCGGCAGATAACTCAGAAAACCGGGACATGAGCACGGGTTTCAGGAGGGACACGTGAAAGGTGTCGGAGATACCCAGGCGTGGTGGAAGAGCTAAACGGTATACCACAGGGTTAACCTGCTCGAGGACCTTGAAAGGACCCAGGTAGCGGGGTGCCAACTTAGTGGACTCAACTCGCAGCCTGATGTTACGGGCGGAGAGCCACACCAAATCCCCAGGAGCAAATGTAGGAGCGGGGCGCCGATGGGCATCGGCCGAAGACCTCATCCTCTCTTTGGAGGCCTGAATGGCATCCTGCGTGCGGTCCCAAATGTCCCGTGCCTCCACAGCCCAGTCTGCCACCCTGGAATCGGCGGAAGACACGGGCATAGGCACTGGTACCGCGGATGCTGACCGTAGTTCAGGAGGAATGGGGTCTGTCCGGTGGAATCAGCCACAGCATTGTTTAATGCAAACTCAGCCCACGGCAGCAAGGATGCCCAGTCATCCTGCCTGACCGAGACAAAATGTCGTAGATAGGTGACCAAGGTCTGGTTGGCCCTCTCTACCAACCCATTCGTCTCAGGATGGTACGCTGAAGAGAGATTTAACTCAATACTGAGTAGACGACAAAGCTCTCTCCAGAACCGAGACGCAAACTGGGGACCTCGGTCACTGACAATCTTGTCCGGCATGCCGTGTAAACGGAAGATGTGCCTAACAAACAACGCTGCCAGAGCCCGTGCAGAAGGTAACCGTAGTAGTGGCACCAGATGCACCATTTTAGAGAAATGGTCGGTGATTACCCAAATGATGGTGCAACCCCGAGACTTGGGCAAGCCCACCACAAAGTCCATCCCAACCATCTCCCAGGGCCTGTCTGCCACCGGCAAAGGGTAAAGTAACCCAGCTGGCCGTTGTCGTGGAGACTTATTTTTGGCGCAGGAGACACACGCTCGAACATAGTCCCCAACATCACGGACCATATGCGGCCACCAATATGTCCTCGCCAGCAATTCAGATGTCCTCTTTGCCCCAAAGTGTCCACCCACCCTGGACGAATGTGCCCAAGAGAGTACCTCCGGTCGCAAATTAGTAGGCACAAAAGTCTTGCCCGGGGGCACAGACTCTAGCGAAACCGGGGCCACTGTTCTCAGGCTCTCTGTGGGGACGATAAGCCGAGGCTCCTCCACCTCCTCCTCCGAGGACACCACAGAGCGAGAGAGAGCGTCGGCACGAATGTTCTTCTCTCCCGAGAGGAAATGCAGTGTGAAATGAAACCGGGAGAAGAACAAGGACCATCTGGCTTGGCGAGAATTAAGCCGCTGGGCTGTCTGAAGATATACTAGGTTTTTGTGATCCGTGAAGACTTGGAAGGGAAAGCGAGCTCCCTCCAACAGATGTCTCCACTCCGAGAAGGCCAACTTCATTGCTAGCAACTCCCTGTCCCCGATGGAATAATTCCTCTCTGCTGGTGTGAAGGTCTTGGAGAAAAAGAAGCATGGATGCTTCCGACCTTGAGCATCCTTTTGGAAGAGGACTGCTCCAGCACCAACGGACGAGGCATCCACCTCCAATATAAATGGCTTATCAACATCGGGGCGATGTAGGATGGGAGCTCTAGCGAAATGAGACTTAATAGACGTGAAGGCCTTGGAGACCTCTTCAGACCACAATTTGGGATTAGCTCCCTTTTTGGTAAGGGCAACCACGGGAGCTACCAAAGTTGAGAAGTGGGGAATGAACTGACGGTAGTAATTAATGAACCCCATAAAGCGCTGCACCGCCTTTAGAGAGTGGGGTTCTTGCCAGTCCATCACCGCCTGTAGTTTGGCAGGATCCATAGCCAATCCCTGGGCGGAGATGATATAGCCCAGGAAAGGTAAGGACTCCTGCTCAAACACACATTTCTCCAACTTTGCGTAAAGGGAATTTGCCCGTAGGAGGTCGAAGACCCTGCCAACATCCCTCCGGTGGGAGTCAATATCTGGAGAGAAGATGAGTATATCATCCAGATAGACTACGACCGAGGTGGAGAGCATATCCCGGAAGATGTCATTGACAAAGTCTTGGAAAACGGCTGGAGCATTACAGAGCCCAAAGGGCATCACCAGATATTCGTAATGCCCATCCCTGGTATTAAAAGCCGTCTTCCATTCGTCCCCTTCACGGATGCGAATCAGGTTATAAGCACCGCGCAGATCTAGTTTAGTGAATACCCTTGCTCCCCGAAGCCTATCAAATAGCTCAGAGATCAGGGGCAACGGGTACTTGTTTTTAACGGTGATGGCGTTAAGACCCCTGTAATCAATACACGAACGCAATTCTCCGTTTTTCTTCTGCACGAAGAAAAATCCCGCCCCTGCCGGTGACACCGACTTCCTAATAAACCCTCTTGCCAGGTTCTCCTGAATATATTGCGACATGGCCTCTGTCTCAGGAAGAGAGAGGGGATAGACCCTTCCCCGAGGAGGTTCTGCGCCAGGCAAGAGGTCGATAGGACAGTCATAGGGGCGATGAGGCGGAAGAGTCTCCGCAGCCTTCTTGGAGAACACGTCTGCATATGACCAGTAGTGCTTGGGAAGTGGAGTAAGATCTGCGGGTAACTCAGTAATGGCAACCTGAACGCAACTTTTGACACATCTGCCTGTACATGCATCACTCCAACCCAGTATCCTACCCGAAGTCCACTCTATATGTGGGGAATGGAAACGGAGCCAAGGTATACCTAGTAGGATCTCGTCTATTCCCTCGGGAAGGACGAGTAGGGAAATAAATTCCTGATGGGAAGGAGATACAGACAATGCAAGTGGGACAGTCTGGTGTGTAATTTGTGAGGGCAATGACGACCCATTCACTACCCGAACAGTCACTGATTTGTCAAGCGCCACCAGAGGTATTGCATGACGGTGAGCAAAGCTAGAGGACATGAAATTCCCCTCTGCTCCTGAGTCCACGCAAAGGTCGGCGGTGAGAATGGAAGTACCAACAGTGATTGTCCCTTTAAATGTTATCTTGGAGGAAAATGCCGCTGTCTCTAGTGAACCTCCTCCCAGGGCCACTAGACGCGATCGCTTCCCCGATCGCTGTGGACATCTGTTGGCATAGTGTCCTGTCTGCTGACAATGGTTACAAACCACGGATACTCGGACGGACCGAGACTTAGGTCCTGCATGAGGAACTTCTGTGGCCTTTTGAGGTTCGGACGCCAGATCGGGGAGTTCGAGAGGTTTGGCAAAGGTAGGAGCCAACCGAAACCTCTGCCTACACTGGGCCCGCTCCAACCTCCGCTCGTGAAAACGGAGGTCAATGCGGGTAGATATGGAGATAAGCTTCTCCAGTGTGGCGGGAATCTCCCTGGTAGCCAAAGCGTCTTTAACATGGTCAGCCAGTCCCCGCCAGTAGATAGGAATAAGAACTTTATCAGACCAATCTAGCTCAGCAGCCAGAGTCCGAAACTGGACGGAAAACTGACTGACCAAAGACGAACCCTGTGTCAATGCCAGCAGTTGTAGCGCCGTATCGTGGGTGACCTGGGGTCCTAAAAAGACCTTTTTAAGAGCCTCCAAGAAACGAGGAGCACTCTGCACCACACGATCATCGCGCTCCCACAGCGGCGTTGCCCACTCCAACGCTCTGCCCGAGAGTAGAGAAAGTACAAAACCCACTTGTGCCCGATCCGTGGGAAAACGTGCAGCCAGAAGCTCGAGATGTATAGAGCACTGACTCACGAATCCCCGACATTGCTTGCTATCACCGGCAAACTTGTCAGGAAGCGGGAGGTGGGATAATGTAGGGGCAGAGGTGGCAGAGGACAAACTGGCTGCAGCCACGCTAGCAGCCTGAACAGCGACTGCGGTAACATCCACAGCTGAGGTTGTGCTCTCAAGAGCCTCCAACCTACCCTTCAGCTGCTGGATGTACTGCAATAGACGCTGTTCGTCCGCCATTTTACTAGCCAGACCCTGGCGCTAATATTATGTTAGGGTCTGCGGAACGCACCAAATATATAGAGTGGAGAGGTGCGTTCGCAGCCCGGGGTCCACCGTGCAAGCAAAGCCTGCTGCCAGTAAGATGACGAAAGTAGCGAACTCTGTTATCCCGCAGAGTCGCTAAAATAAACGCCGTAGCGCGTTGTGGCAGTAAGTGCAGACTCCGTTAATTCACAGAGCCGCTAACGGGATGCCACAGCGCTATATGGCGATATGTGCGAACTCACCCAGCTTCAGTGAGCCGCAAAGTAAAACGCTAGGGCGCTGTCTAGCGTCGAGAGCGAACCCTGTTACGTCACAGAGCCGCTGAGAACAAACACCGTGTCCTGTCAGGCTCTCAGGCACACGGTTAATTGCTAAGCGAGCATAATACGTGGTCATGCGCCAATGTCCTCGCGGGAGTCACCCGAAATCTATGGCGTCTGAACGCCAGACCCTGAATACGGCAATCAAACTCCTCACCGGTTATGCCGGTAATCTAGGGCATCTAGGACACCGCCTGACCAGCTAGCACACTAAACTCCTCACCGATTAAGTCGGTATTCTAGTGGCTTATTTCAGCCGGGTCCCTAACCACACACACGCATGACCACACTGGCGCATAGCATACAATGGTTGATATTAGCGCATGGCGGCCCAGCCATGCTACCCTTTTATAGCAACAGCCACAGGACCTTCCAGGAACAAGGACCAATGAGAACCTGTTCAGAAGACTAGTAGTAACAGGGCCTTCCTGGCGGGCCAATAGGAGCCGCTGCAGTACCTGAGCATGTGACCCCTGATCTCCAATGAGAGATCTCACTCTGGGCACGCTCAGAAGGGAAAATGCAGGACTTTATCCCAAAGACGTCTGCTCCAGAACTGGCTACAATAGCAGATCCAGGAAAGGCAGCAGCAAGTCACTGCCCAGTAGTGGAGTGGGCAAGACGCCTGGAACAACGTCTCTGCTGAGCAGGCTCCACTGCGGCCGGAGACGAATGGGAGACCGCAGCGGCACTGGTTCGAGACTCCCCTTGTGCAGGAGCGGGAACTCGAACCCTAACAAAACAGATCCCACTTTGATCAAGCTGATAAAACTCTGATCAGAGTCTCATCAGCATAAACAGACCATTTTTCTCGAATGGACAGAAAATAGTCATGTAACCCTAGCCTAAGAGTGAATGACTTTATAGTTCCAGCCACTAACTATTCCACTTCTGTGTACCTTGCAGTCTGCTGCCTGTTGTCAAGTGTAATCCATCTCTGCAGAGATAACGACATGAAAGTGGGGATGACACTGTGTTTCTTGCTTTTGAATTGAGGTGGGTCTTTCTCTCTACAGGAATTAGGAGTAGAGTTGAGTCTCTTTACAGAAAGAGGATGGTCAATGCCATAATTTTCTACAAGTTATTTGGGAAAGGGCAGGTATGTGTTGGGTCTGCAATCACCATAAGACCTCTCTGCTTGATGGATCTGTCAGTTAATATAGATTGCATTATACCCCATTTCTATTGATACTTCTTGAGCAGGAACATCTATGGAAAGATCTTTCAAACAAAAGTCATTCAGTGGTCAGATTATTCAAATGATATGTAGTAACTAGAATTTTTACCTCTTGTTGCAACATCTGAGAAGTTTATTGAAATAATCAACACAATGTTAGTGGATAGCAGAGAAATATAGCAAAAAAGAACCATCGTGGTAAAAAATTCTGGTCTTCAAAGTGCTAAAAAGTTTATTAGGCATTTTTAACATAAACGTTAGAAATTTTCTATACTTTTACTATATCGGAATTTATTATGGATGGTTATTGAGCATCAATCACCATGTTGTATTAATTGCAGTAGTCATTTGAAGTATTATAACTCAAAGTCTTAATGCTCAAGTCAGTAGTTAAAGAGATTCTTCTTTGACCAGACGATCGGACTGCTTATTGTAGCACACCACTGGGACAGTGTAATTAAACACAGACAATGTATTATTCATATTGAAGTTCAACTAAAGTTTCTTTTGAGTTCTGGCAAACATCTAGAAAATCAATATTGGTAGAGCAACTGATAGACTTTATTATAGAGTGCCGTAATTAGTTTTGACAGATCCATGAGTCTGAAGAAGTCAAAGAACCTGGTGCGTTGATCTGTATAAGAAGCAGATCTGATATCATTTCTGTCCAGGCCTATTTCATTAGTTTTATTTTTTTTTAAATTCTGTGGAAGCATGGTTGAAAAGCAATGTCTGACATTCATTTGTTCATTTTCATAGATTTTTTATTTATTATTAGAGTTGAGCGAAACAGGTCGGTCAGATTCAAAAGTCGCCGACTTTCGCCAAAGTCGGGTTTCGTTGGCCAAAACCCGACCATAGCGTGCAGTCGGCCATGCGGTCGTCGACCCCAGCGCCCAAGTCAGTTTTTCATAATGCTTGCAGGCGCCTTTTTTCAGCCAATGAGCAAGGACATACACTGTGGGCAACGATATGACATGGGCAGCATCCACCACCATCTTAGAGAAGGGCATTGCAGTGATTGGCTTGCTTTGGGGGGCGTCATAGTGTCTATAAAAGCCCTGACGCCGACCGCCATTTTACTTCTGCCGATATTAACAGTAGGGAGAGGCTGCTGACGCTGTTTATCAGTAGGGAGAGAGTTAGGGCTGGAAAGAGAAGTTCTTCTGTGCTTGTGCTGATAGCAATTGTGCTGTACAGTTAGTGTGCAGTGACAGGGGAGGATTTTCTTGTGTGCAGCAGCGCTGGTTATTAGGCTGCCTGATAGCTGTATTGCTGTGTGTACACTGCTGTGCAGACTGCTATTTACACAGCACTAATACTTTTATTATTTTTTTTCTGCACACTTACCGAGCGTTTATTTTTTCCCACACCGTACAGAGCTGTACGCTCCTCACACACTACCGTGTACCAGCTGGTATCACGGACAAATACATGCTGACTATCTGTGTGTGACTCCGGAAATATATACGGAGATTGCAATTTTCCCCTACACTGTATACAGATGTACGCTTCTGATACAGTACCATATATCTGCTCTTTATATTACGGTCAAATCCATACTGAGCGAGCGTCTGTGTGTGACTTCGGAAATATATACGGCGATTGCAATTTTCCCCTACACCGTATACAGCTGTCCGCTTCTGATACAGTACCGTATATCTGCTCTTTGTATTACGGTCAAATCCATACTGAGTCAGCGTCTGTGTGTGACTCCGGAAATATACACGGAGATTTACATTTTCCCTTACGCCATATACAGCTGTACGCTCCTCATACAGTACCATATATCTGCTGGTATTGTTGGTACATTTTCCTAAACATGAGGAAGCATGGTGGAAGAGGCTGCGGACGTGGGCGGGGGGGCCAGCTGGGAATGATGGTGGTGGTAGTGCATCTGCTGGTAGTGCCAAAAGCCCAATAGCTCCTAAGCCTCCAGCTCTATCACCTCCTCTTCTGAGCTTTCAAAAAATGCAAGCACTGAGTCGTCAGTGCAGGCTCCTGGTCAGGAACAACACCTTTCCTTGTGTCCTTCACCCCCACCAAAAGTGAAAGATGCGGCAGGCCACACTTCAGATTACTCCTGGAGCTCTTTTCACATACCATGCCTGGGTTATCAAGTCAAATCCTGAATTCCCCAGTCCAAGATGAATATGACATGGAGTGCACTGATGCACAGCCACTGCTATCTGATTCTGCTGGTGCATTCACCCAGAGCACTACATCGCCCTCGCGGTCTACTGAGCCAGAATCTGACCCTGATGAAACTCAGGTGTCCCTACCCGCATACTTTAATCACCTTACATGGTGACACAGAGGAAGGTGCAGATGAAATTGAAGAGGAGGTGATGGATGACCCAGTTGTTGACCCGGATTGGCATCCATTGGGGGAAGAGGATGCCGCTGGCAATAGCTCAGAAATGGAGGAGGATCCACAGCAGGTATCGACATCGCAGCTGGGGTTACCTGGCCGGCCCGTAGCAGTCCAAAAAGGTGTTAAAAAAGCATAAAGAGTTGCAAGACAGCTTGGCCAGACGGTCAAATTAGCACAGTGTCCAAGCCCTTAAAATTTATCCCATAGTAGGAAGAGTGCAGTGTGGCACTTTTTTGACCAAAATCCTATTGATGAGGCAAAGGTTATCTGTAAGAAGTGCGGAAGGACCTTTAGCCGAGGGAAAAATTTCCAAAAATTAAATACCAGTTGCATGCTTAAACATTTAAACACCATGCACTTGCAAGCGTGGACGGACTACAAAACCTCACTGACTTTGAACGCCTACATTGCCAAACTGATCTCATTAGAGATGATGCCCTTCCGTTTGGTTGAAAGTGCAGCGTTCCGAGAGCTCATGGCCTATGCTGTTCCACGCTATGACCTACCCAGTCGGCACTTCTTTTCTAGAAAAGCCATCCCTGCCCTCCACCTGCATGTGAAAGACCGCATTGTCCATGCACTCAAACAATCAGTGAGTGGAAAGGTGCACCTCACAACAGATGCATCGGCCAGTAGGCATGGCAAGGGCCATTACGTGTCCATCACTGCGCACTGGGTTAATGTGGTGGATGCAGGCTCCACAGAGGACAGCGGCGGTGGGACAGTGCTGCCTAGCCCACGCCACAAGCAACAGTTGGCTGTAGGCGTTCAACCCTTCTCCTCCCCCAGAAGCAAAAGCTCATCGACAGAGCGCAGTCGCACGAGCACTCCTTCCCCAGCTGCCAGTGTCGCACACGAGGTGTCCCACTATCGATCAGCTGGTGGTAAGAGTCAGCAGGCTGTTTTAAAGATGATGTCCTTGGGCGACAACAGACACACCGCGGAGGTACTGGCCAGCTACTTGCAGCGAGAAACTGAGTCATGGCTGGGCAGTCTACATCTTGAGCCAGGCAAGGAAGTCAGTGATAACAGCCATAATTTTGTGGCGGCCATAGCCCTGGCAAAACTCAGACACATACCTTGCCTGGCTCACACCTTGAACCTGGTGGTGCAGTGCTTCATAAATAATTATCTGGAGTTACCAGCCCTGCTCCATAAGGTGCGAAGACTGTGATCGCACATCCGTCGCTCGCCCGTAGACTCCAGTCGTATGCAGAGGCTGCAGTGATCTCTCCACCTCCCCAAGCACCGCCTAATCATAGACGTTGCAAAAACGTGGAACTCCACCATGCACATGGTTGAGAGGCTGTGTGAACAGAGGCAAGCTGTAATGCATTTGTTGGAGGATTCACGGGCAGGCAGTTTGAGGACGGACATGGAGTTGTCGGGTGTGCAGTGGTCAAAGCTTAAAGACCTCTGTAAAGTCCTTCAGTGTTTTGAGGAATGCACACGGCTGGTAAGCGCAGACGGCGCCTTCATAAGCATGAGCATCCCACTTATGCGTCTGCTCATGCAAACTTTGACGCACATTAAGGATCAGGTGTCTGCAGCGTAGGAGGAGGAGGAGGGAAGCCTTCATGACAGTCTGGCATTGTCTGCTCAGAGAACTGTTCTGGACGAGGTGGAGGAAGAAGAGGAAGAGGAGGAGGATGCGGATGAGGGGGATGATTATTTTGGGGAGGATGATGCTTCTCAGGGGGCAAGAGAAAATGTTGGCTTGCCAAGGTCAGGTACAGGGTTTGTGCATGAATGGAGGGATGTGGATTTGGCAGAAAGTGCTCCTCCACCCACCACTGGCAGTGCATCATTGACACCTGGAACATTGGCCCACATGTGTGATTATGTCTTGCGGATCCTAAAAAGGGACCCCCGCATTGCCAAAATTATGAAGGATGACGACTACTGGATGGCCAGCATCCTCGATCCACACTATAAAGGCAAATTACAGAACATCATGCCACAGGAGAACCTAGCTTTGTCCTCCTCTTTCTCCGACTTCTCCAATTCCTCCATTTGCAGCTGCTGAACGTCCAGCCTACACCTCAACATATGCCAGTTTTTCCACCACCCTAACTGGGAATTACCCCCCCCAGGGTCGGGGCCAGCACCTGGTGCACCCGGGCAAGTGCCGGTGCCCTGGACAGGTGGTTGGGCCCACTTGCCATCAGAGACACCGGCGTACCATGAGGGGCCCTGTGCCAGTTCCCGGCGCCCACGAGTGGGCCCCCCTACTAGCTCAGGGCCCCAGCACTTGCAATACTTACCTCTCCCTGCTCCACTGCTGTGACGTCTTCCTCGTTTCCTGACAGTGATATTCAGGTCAGAGAGCGGAATGATGTCACGTCTGTGCGCCCTCTGCCTGAATAGTCACAGTGCAGAGAGCTGGAAGATGGCGACGATGAGGAGTCCAAAGTAGAGCAGCGCCCAGCGAGGAGAGGTATTTCATTTTTTTTAATGGTTGGAGCAATATATGGGGAGCATTATAAACTGGAGAATTATATATGTGGCCCATCATACACTTACATCATAGATAGGGCCTCATTATACACTGGAGCATCATCCATGGGGCACATCATATACTGGAGCATCATATGGGGCCCATTATATATGGAGCATCACATGGAGACCATTATATATGGAGCATTATATATGGGGACCATTATATTTGGAGCATTATATGGGGTTCATCATACACTGGAGCATCATATATGGGGCCCATCATATACTAGAGCATCTTATTGGGTTCATTATTTATGGGGCATCATATAGGGCCCTTTATATATGGAGCATCATATGGAGCACATATGGAGCCTATTCTGTATGGAGCATTATATGGAGCCCATTCTGTATTGAGCAATCTTTGGGGCTCATTATTCTGTATAGAGCAATATATAGGGCTCATTATTCTGTATGGCGCACTATGTGGTGCACATAATACTGTATGGAGGACTATACTGTCCGTTTTTTGAGCTATTGTAGAATTTAAAATAGATATCACTCATGTAATGTAAGAAGTGAAGTATTTGGCATTGTACTATACCTATATTTCTCTGCCGTATCGGAGCATCCTGAATTGTGGTATGTGTTGAAGGGGCCCACTGAGACTCTTTGGCCCGGGGCCAACAAAAACCAGGAGCCAGCACTGCCCCCCAACAACTTTAGCCAAATAACCCCCAGTTTTCAATGCGTTACTATTATTATAAAGTTAATTAAGGTTGACAAGCTTAAGTAATAAGAATTGATGTAGTTGGCATTGAAATGGATGGGCACTGTAGGTGTGTTTACTGTCCTCCACTCACTGCCGACTTTTATTCCCCATTGACTTGCATTGGGGTTGGATTTTCGACTCCGACCCGACCATTTGCGTTAGTCGGCCGACTTCGTTCGACTCGACTTTTGAGAAAGTCGGGTTTCACGAAACCCAACTCGACCTTAAAAAAGGCAAAATCGCTCATCTCTATTTATTATGACTTTTGTCAGAGTCAAGTTATTTCTGTGATCATTATGGGTTTTTCTATCATTAACCCCTTCCCGACCCATGACGCCTACGTTGGCGTCATGAAAACCTGTGCCATCCCGACCCATGACGCCAACGTAGGCGTCATGCTATAAATCATGTTTCTGCGGGCCGGGAGACCGGGGTCACTGAAAGGTCACCCGACCCGCAGTAACAGGACCCTTACTGCATCACCACAGGGGGGTTGGCTTAACCCCCACGTGGCCACGATCGCTCTGATTGGCTGTTAAAAGTGAAACAGCCAATCAGAGCGATTTGTAATATTTCACCAATGAAACTGGTGAAATATTACAATCCAGCCATGGCCGATGCTGCAATAGCATCTGCCATGGCTGGACACAAAGATCTGACCCCCCCACACCAAGTCACGGCGGTGATCGGCCGCCGCCATCGAAAGATGGCAGCGATCGGTCACCGCCGTCACTGTCTGCTCCCCTGCTCCTCCGATCTGCTGCCCCCACCCTACCGATCCCCCCCCTCACCTTCCGACGCCCCATACTCACCTCTCCCGGTCCACCGATGTCCCTGGATCCGTCCCGGCGGCTGCCCGGGATTCTTCATGGGCGCCGCCATCTTGGAAAATGGCGGGCGCATGCGCAGTGCGCCCGCCGGCCGGCGCATGCGCAGTGCGCCCTCCATTTTACAAAAATTTATTTTGATCACTGTGATAAACTGTCACAGTGATCAAAATAAAAAAAAGTAAATGAACCCCCCTGTCATAGATAGGGACAAATAATAAAATAAATAATTTTTTTTTTCCTAGCGGATCGCGGCGGATATCGCGGCTGATCCGCGGCGGATTTCGCTGCTGATCCGCGGCGGATTTCGCTGCTGATCCGCGGTGGATTTCGCTGCTGATCCGTGGCGGATTTCTCTGCTGATTCGCTGCGGATCCGCGGCTGATTTCGCTGCTGATCCGCGGCGGATTTCGCTGCGGATCCGCGGCGGATTTCGCTGCTGATCCGCGGCGGATTTTGCTGCGGATCCGCGGCGGATTTCGCTGCTGATCCGCGGCTGATTTCGCTGCTGATCCGCGGCTGATTTGGCTGCTGATCCGCGGCGGATTTTGCTGCGGATCCCCGGCGGATTTTGCTGCGGGTCCCCGGCGGATTTTGCTGGGGATCCGCGGCGTATTTTGCTGGGGATCCGAGGCGAATTTTGCTGCTGATCCGCGGCGGATTTTGCTGCGGATCCGCGGCGGATTTTGCTGCTGATCCGCGGCGGATTTTGCTGCTGATCCGCGGCGGATTTTGCTGCTGATCCGCGGCTGATTTTGCTGCTGATCCGCGGCGGATTTTACTGCGGATCCGCGGCTGATTTTGCTGCTGATCCGCGGCTGATTTTGCGCAGTGCGCCCTCCATTTTACAAAAATTTATTTTGATCACTGTGATAAACTGTCACAGTGATCAAAATAAAAAAAAAGTAAATGAACCCCCCCTGTCATAGATAGGGACAAATAATAAAATAAATAATTTTTTTTTTCCTAGCGGATCCGCGGCGGATATCGCGGCTGATCCGCGGCGGATTTCGCTGCTGATCCGCGGCGGATTTCGCTGCTGATCCGCGGTGGATTTCGCTGCTGATCCGCGGCGGATTTCTCTGCTGATTCACTGCGGATCCGCGGCTGATTTCGCTGCTGATCCGCGGCGGATTTCGCTGCGGATCCGCGGCGGATTTCGCTGCGGATCCGCGGCGAATTTCGCTGCTGATCCGCGGCTGATTTCGCTGCTGATCCGCGGCGGATTTCGCTGCGGATCCGCGGCGGATTTCGCTGCTGATCCGCGGCTGATTTCGCTGCTGATCCACGGCTGATTTGGCTGCTGATCCGCGGCGGATTTTGCTGCGGATCCCCGGCGGATTTTGCTGCGGATCCCCGGCGGATTTTGCTGGGGATCCGCGGCGGATTTTGCTGGGGATCCGAGGCGAATTTTGCTGCTGATCCGCGGCGGATTTTGCTGCGGATCCGCGGCGGATTTTGCTGCTGATCCGCGGCGGATTTTGCTGCTGATCCGCGGCTGATTTTGCTGCTGATCCGCGGCGGATTTTACTGCGGATCCGCGGCTGATTTTGCTGCTGATCCGCGGCTGATTTTGCTGCTGATCCGCGGCGGATTTTGAGGCGTATCCGCGGCTGATTTTGCTGCTGATCCGCGGCGGATTTTGCTGCTGATCCGTGGCGGATTTTGCTGCTGATCCGCGACTGATTTTGCTGCGGATCCGCGGCTGATTATCTGCTAATTCATCTGCGCTAGCGGGTATAGCATAACGCGATCGCTTTATGCTATACCGTTACCAGCCGGTCAACGCTACGTGTTGAACGGGCTGGTAAAACGCAATATGAACCCAGCCTTAGGATTAGAACTAGGGTTAGGGTTAGTATTAGGGTTAAGGTTAGAATTACGGTTAGGGTTGGAATTTGGGTTAGGGTTGGAATTAGGGTTAGGGTTGGAATTAGGGTTACATATCAAAAAACTGACCGGCTCATCCAAACATAGATCCAGTGTGAACAGGTGCTAAACCTAGAGTCACCAACTCATATACATACAAGAAAAAAAGGTAGCACACTGTAGCGCTATAGCTTGCAAACACGAAATATGAAAATATGAAAAATATGAAAAATGAATTGCATCACTGCCTATGAAATATGAAAAATTGAGAAGTCTTAGCGCATAAGATGGCCAAATTATGTGAGCCTGATAGCCACGTCAAGGCTCTTCTCGTATATCAGGTCCTAACTAATGCCAATCCTCACTTAGAAAAGTCTGTCTGCATGGGAACATATGAATCCTCTCTTCAGACTAAAATCTACATCTCTGTGGAGGGGTAGTGAACCTGGTGTAATTAAAAAGCCTGTGACCAACAGGTGGAGTGCTCAGGTAGAAGGTAAATGAATACATATCAAAAAACTGACCGGCACATCCAAACATAGATCCAGTGTGAACAGGTGCTAAACCTAGAGTCACCAACTCATATACATACAAGAAAAAAAGGTAGCACACTGTAGCACTATAGCTTGCAAACACGAAATATGAAAATATGAAAAATATGAAAAATTAATTGCATCACTGCCTATGAAATATGAAAAATTGAGAAGTCTTAGCGCATAAGATGGCCAAATTATGTGAGCCTGATAGCCACGTCAAGGCTCTTCTCGTATATCAGGTCCTAACTAATGCCAATCCTCACTTAGAAAAGTCTGTCTGCATGGGAACATATGAATCCTCTCTTCAGACTAAAATCTACATCTTTGTGGAGGGGTAGTGAACCTGGTGTAATTAAAAAGCCTGTGACCAACAGGTGGAGTGCTCAGGTAGAAGGTAAATGAATACATATCAAAAAACTGACCGGCACATCCAAACATAGATCCAGTGTGAACAGGTGCTAAACCTAGAGTCACCAACTCATATACATACAAGAAAAAAAGGGTAGCACACTGTAGCGCTATAGCTTGCAAACACGAAATATGAAAATATGAAAAATATGAAAAATGAATTGCATCACTGCCTATGAAATATGAAAAATTGAGAAGTCTTAGCGCATAAGATGGCCAAATTATGTGAGCCTGATAGCCATGTCAAGGCTCTTCTCGTATATCAGGTCCTAACTAATGCCAATCCTCACTTAGAAAAGTCTGTCTGCATGGGAACATATGAATCCTCTCTTCAGACTAAAATCTACATCTCTGTGGAGGGGTAGTGAACCTGGTGTGAACCTGCTATACCGTTACCAGCCGGTCAACGCTACGTGTTGAACGGGCTGGTAAAACGCAGTATGAACCCAGCCTTAGGATTAGAACTAGGGTTAGGGTTAGCATTAGGGTTAAGGTTGGAATTACGGTTAGGGTTGGAATTTGGGCTAGGGTTGGAATTAGGGTTAGGGTTGGAATTAGGGTTAGGCTTGTGGTTAGGTTTATGGTTAGAGTTGGGATTAGGGTTAGGGGTGTGTTGGGGTTAGGGTTATGATTAGGGTTTGTATTAGGGTTAGGTGTGTGTAGGGGTTAGGGTTGGGGTTAGGGGTGTGTTGGGGTTAGGGTTGGAGTTAGAATTGAGCGGTTCCCACTATTTAGGCACATCAGGGGTCTCCATACGCGACATGGCGCCACCATTGATTCCTGCAAATTTTGCGTTCAAAAAGTCAAACAGTGCTCCCTTTATTCCAAGCCCCGACGTATGCCCAAACAGTGGTTTATCCCCACATATGGGTTATCTGCGTACTCGGGAAAAATTGTACAACAACTTTGGGGGTTCTAATCTCTCCTGTTAACATTGGGAAAAAAAATTGGGGACTAAAAAATTATTTTTGTGGAAAAAAAATGATTTTATATTTTCACGGCTCTGCGTTATAAACTTCTGTGAAGGACTTGGAGATTCAAAGTGCTTATCACACATCTATAGGAGTTCCTTGGGGGATCTAGTTTCCAAAATGGGGTCACTTGTGGGAGTTTCTACTGTTTAGGCACATCAGGGACTCTGCAAACATAACATGACGCCCGAAGACCATTCCATCAAGTGGGCATTTCAAAACGTCACTACTTCCCATCCGAAACCCCGACGTGTGCCCATACAGTAGTTTTCTCCCACATATGGGATATCAGCATACTCAGGACAAATTGGACAACAACTTTTGGGGTCTAATTTCTCATGTTACCCTTGGGAAAAAAAAAAATTGGGGACTAAAAGATCCTGATTGTGGAAAAAATATGATTTTTTTATTTTCATGCCCGGGCGTTATAAACTTCTGTGTAGCCCTTGGGGGTTCAAAGTGCTCACCACACATCTAGATAAGTTCTTTGCGGGGTCTAGTTTCCAAAATGGGGTCACTTGTGGGGAGTTTCTACTATTTAGGCACATCAGGGGCTCTGCAAACGTAACAAGATGCCCGCAGACCATTCCATCAAGTCGGCATTTCAAAGCGTCACTACATCCCTTCCGAGCCCTGACGTGTGCCCAAACAGTGGTTCCCCCCCACATGTGAGGTACTAGCGTACTCAGGACAAACTGGACAACAACTTTTGGGGTCCAATTTCTCCTGTAACCATTGTGAAAATAAAAAATAGTGGGCTAAAAAAATCATTTTTTGAGAAAAAAAATGATTTTTTATTTTCACGGCTCTGCGTTATAAACTTCTGTGAAGCACCTGGGGTTCAAAGTGCTCACTATGCATCTAGATAAGTTCCTTAGGGCGTCTAGTTTCCAAAATGGGGTCACTTGTGGGGGAGCTCCAATGTTTAGGCACACAGGAACTCTCCAAATGCGACATGGCAACCGCTAAATATTCCAGCATATTTTCCATTCAAAAAGTCAAATGGCGCTCCTTCCCTTCTGAGCCCTGCCGTGCGCCCAAACAGTGGTTTATGACCACATATGAGGTATCTGTGTACTCAGGAGAAATTGCCCAACAAATTTTAGGATCCAATTTATACTGTTGCCCATGTGAAAATGAAAAAAACTGAGGCTAAAAGAAAATTTTTGTGAAAAAAAAGTACTTTCTTTTATTTACGGATCAATTTGTGAAGCACCTGGGGTTCAAAGTGCTCACTATGCATCTAGGTAAGTTCCTTAGGGGGTCTAGTTTCCAAAATGGGGTCACTTGTGGGGGAGCTCCAATGTTTAGGCACACAGGGACTCTCCAAATGCGACACGGCAACCGCTAAATATTCCAGCATATTTTCCATTCAAAAAGTCAAATGGCGCTCCTTCCCATCTGAGCCCTGCCGTGCGCCCAAACAGTGTTTTATGACCACATATGAGGTATCTGTGTACTCAGGAGAAATTGCCCAACAAATTTTAGGATCCAATTTATACTGTTGCCCATGTGAAAATGAAAAAAACTGAGGCTAAAAGAAAATTTTTGTGAAAAAAAAGTACTTTCTTTTTTTTATGGATCAATTTGTGAAGCACCTGGGGGTTCAAAGTGCTCACTATGCATCTAGATAAGTTCCTTAGGGGGTCTAGTTTCCAAAATGGGGTCACTTGTGGGGGAGCTCCAATGTTTAGGCACACAGGGACTCTCCAAATGCGACATGGCAACCGCTAAATATTCCAGCATATTTTCCATTCAAAAAGTCAAATGGCGCTCCTTCCCATCTGAGCCCTGCCGTGCGCCCAAACAGTGTTTTATGACCACATATGAGGTATCTGTGTACTCAGGAGAAATTGCCCAACAAATTTTAGGATCCAATTTATACTGTTGCCCATGTGAAAATGAAAAAAACTGAGGCTAAAAGAAAATTTTTGTGAAAAAAAAGTACTTTCTTTTTTTTACAGATCAATTTGTGAAGCACCTGGGGTTCAAAGTGATCACTATGCATCTAGATAAGTTCCTTAGGGGGTCTAGTTTCCAAAATGGGGTCACTTGTGGGGGAGCTCCAATGTTTAGGCACACAGGGACTCTCCAAATGTGACATGGCAACCGCTAAATATTCCAGCATATTTTCCATTCAAAAGTCAAATGGCGCTCCTTCCCATCTGAGCCCTGCCATGCGTCCATACAGTGGTTTATGACCACATATGAGGTATCTGTGTACTCAGGAGAAATTGCCCAATAAATTTTATGATCCATTTTATCCTGATGCCATGTAAAAATGAAAAAATTGATGCTAAAAGAAAATTTTTGTTGGAAAAATTAAAATGTCCATTTTTTCCTTCCACGTTGCTTTAGTTCCTGTGAAGCACCTGAAGGGTTAATAATCTTCTTGAATGTAGTTTTGAGTAGCTTGAGGGGTGCAGTTTTTATAAAGGTGTCACTTTTGGGTATTTTCTGCCATATATACCACTCAAAGTGACTTCAAATGTGAGGTGGTCCCTAAAAAAAATGGTTTTGTAAATTTTGCTGCAAAAATGAGAAATCGCTGGTCAATAGTGTTGAGCGATACGATATCGCAAGTATCGGCCGATATTAGCTCTATCGGACTTTCGATACTTAGTTCCGATATTTTTGTCTTATCGGATACCGGAATCGGATTTGTCACTGTCACTGTCAGTGTCCGTCGGTCGGGTCTGTCAGGAGTCAGCGGCACTTACCTGGCAGAAGATCTCCGGCGGTCACGGGCTGGACTGCTTGATGGCCGCCATCATCTTTCCCCGGCGGTCACATGCAGTTTCTCGCGATAACTGCAGTGACTGCTGGGTAATCCCGGCCGTAAAGCAGTCAGTCCGATGACGTCACCGCCGGGGAAGCAGGTAATCAGCTGTGCTGCGTCGAGATGACAGGCTCTGCCTGTCATTGCGATGTAGCAGAGCTGGATCGTCGTGGGACTGTCGTTATGGACTGCGTCGGACAGGTGGTATACTGTTGGTTTGTTTTTTTTCTTTTTTACAGGAGATCGATGGCGTCGCAGGAATGAGTGTATAATAAAATTAATGAAAACTGTGTTGTCTCTTTTATTTCATTAAAATACTTTTTTCTTGCTGTGTCTTTTTTTTTATACATTTAAAAACTTTGGGATTAATAATGGATCGGTGTCTTATTGACACCTCTCCATTATTAACCGGGCTTATTCTCACCGAGCAATCAACGGTGACATTAACCCCTTATTACCCCACTTGCCACCGCTACAGGGCAGTGGGAAGAGCCGGGTAAAGTGCCACAATTGGCACATCTTTTGATGCACCAAATGTGGGGCTGCTGTAGCCTGGTATTATCAGGCTGTTGAGGGCCAAAATCCATGGGCCTTGACAGTCTTTTAATACCAGGCCGCAGCAGTCTGCATTTTACTTGGCTGGTTAACAAAAATAGGGGGACCCCTACGCCGTTTTTTTTTTTCGAGGGGATCCCCTATTTTTGTTAACCAGCCAAGCTAAGCAGACTGCTGTGGCCTGGTATTATCAGGCTGGCAAGGTCCATGGATATTGGATCCTTACTAGCCTGAAAAAACAGGCCTCAGCAGTCTGCTTCATCTGGCTGGTTAACAAAAATAGGGGGGACCCCACGCCAAATTTTTTTCGAGGGGATCCCCTATTTTTGTTAACCAGCCAAGATATGCAGACTGCTGTGGCCTGGTATTATCAGGCTGGCAAGCAGGGTCGGACTGAGGCACCGGGACACCGGAGAAACCTACGGTGGGCCCCAGCTCTTGCGTGGTGGGCTCTGATTTGAAAGGATAGGTCGCGGGGCAGAGGGGGCGGTGGCCCCGGGGCCCGCGCTCTGAGGGGGCCCACCCGGAGCTACGATACAGTTACATTCTGCGGCAGAGCAGGGAGAATCGCTCTCCCTGCTCTGCCGCCCGGAAGCTATGGGGCCTGAACAGGCGTTGGGGGGCCCGGTGCCAGCAGTGGGCCCCCCACCCGTCATCGGAGTGTCAGCTGTATCGGCATCCAGCCGATAAAGCTGACCGCATGGAGAGAGAAGGAGCGAGCGCTCCTTCTCTCCCATAATCCCCCTCTCAGCGTATGACAGCGGGCGCAATAACATCACCTGCCGGCGCCCGCTGTCAGACGCTGAGAGGGAGAACAGTGAGCAGCACAGGAGCCGGGAGGTGAGTTTTTTTTTTATTTTTTTTTTTAATTGGGGTGCAGTCGAGTCCTGGCTGGAGAAGTCGTCATGTCGGTGTGGGCCAGATGGAAAAGACATGAAAAGTGAACAATTCCATTAGAAAGAACATCAGCGGTAAGTCATTATCTGTACCTGTGCTGTAATCTATTATATGTTCTGTAGGACTGGTATTATTTAACACAGACCATATGGCGGTAATATCAATATTGGTCTTTTTATATATAGATTATTTTGGCCAATAGCGCGGTCATTTGCTGAGGTTCTCTGATGATGGGCCCACTCAGAAGTTTTGCCCCCACTAAACCAAAACCCTAGCTACGCCTATGGCTCTCTCTCTAGTCTTTCTTTCTCGCTCTCTGTTCTTTCCTTCTCGATCTCTGTTCTTTTTTCTCTCTGTTCTTTCTTTCTCTCTTTTCTTTCTTTCCTCTCTTTCTTTCTCTGTTTGTTCTTTCTCTCTCGCTGCTCTTTCTTTCTTTTCCTCAGTACCAGCCACTGTGCCCTCATTACCAGTCAGTGTGATCAGCAGTGCTAAATGGTTATGCTTGGGGCGAGGATATGGGTGTGATTAGCTGTGAAATGGGTGTTGTCGGGGCGTGGCCTAAAATTTTCAGCGGCGCGCAACACGCGCCGCAGCCTTTAATCCTCTTTCCTGTCTTCCAAATTTGGGAGGTATGCTGTATGACCTCCCTACAACTTCTGGCCATGCTCCTGATGAGCGCGACGGATGGTCTCGTGAGGGATCTCCTCCCACACCTGGACTAAAGCATCCACCAACTCCTGGACAGTCTGTGGTGCAACGTGGCATGGCCTAAAATTTTCTGCAGCATGCACAGCGTGCCACAGCCTTTGTCCCTCTTTCCCTTATTCAAAGGTTGGGAAGTATGATGTTGGGCCGCAAGAATATATTTTCTCTGGTGGGCCCAAGGTACTCCAGTCCGACGCTGCTGGCAAGGTCCATGTATGTTGGCTCCTTAACAGCCTTAAATACCATGCCTCAGCAGCAGGGGCGTACATATAAATCATGGGGCCCCATAGCAAAAGTCTGAATGTTCCCCACCCCCCCAAAAAAAAAACCCAGAGGCATTGTAAATGTAAAGTGCCAGCACAGTGAGGGAAGTTGAGTCGCACAGAGACAGGGGTTTTGGGGGTACTCGGCACCGATCACGTCGACTTCTATGGGGGATGTCACGAGTAGCACAGCTCGGTCCGTGACCTGGGCGATCACTGGAATGTGGGATATTTCCAGGGGATGATAGAATGTTCGTGTAGTTTGTCGTGACGCCACCTGTAGTACCTGGTCAGGGTGTCCAGCGCTGCTGTGCAGGTCCTCTGGAAGGGATGGTGTAGTGCAGGTAGGTGAAAAGTCTTCTACAGGTAACACGCTATCCTTCCAGGGCAGATAGATGTGAGATAGAGCAATGGTGCAAAGTGATGTAGCAGAGTGGACTATGCGACGTAGTAAGAAAGCAGGAAACACTTCAAGTTAAACGTTGCATAATAAAATTTTTAATAATAACATTACAAAAGTGCAAATGGCTTATATTATGTGACATGTTTTGTTACTGTTCATACCCTTGATATGTGTTATACATGTGTGTTAATAAATACATATTCAACAAAAGTGCAAATAGCATTAGTGCCGAAGTTCGTGGAGATTTCATAGGACTACCCCCACCGGGGTAACTTCACAGTGTCCTTTACTTGTGCTTGTGGAGGACCCGCTCCAAACCTCCAACTGTGGTCTTGGGTGGGCTGCAAGACTTTCCTTGAGCAGACCTCACTTTTGGCCACACCAAACGGGTTTTTAGTTTCTGAGGTAGTTGAAAATAGTGCACAGTAAAGTTTTTTGTAAAGCCAAGATGGAGCACCGAAGTGCCAACTATTTACAGAAAAGTTTGTGAGCCAGTACAGTTCATGGCTTCAAAGTTCAACATTTTCATTACAGTGAAACACCATTACCCAACCTGGGTATATTAAGGCAACAATAAACTTGTTCTTCTGAACATTCACCCGTCCGGGTACATCAAACCATTACCCAACCTGGGTATATTAAGGCAACAATAAACTTCTTTTTATGAACATTCACCCGTCCGGGTACATCAATAATTTAACTATTTACATACAGAGACCCTGTCCGGGTTATTTAGACTTCTTTGGCTGGCCTCTTACAGGTACCACCTGGTACTGTTCTGGAGCTTGCCAAACATCCGTGACAGGAGGGTCCACCCAGACCTGATGACGTTGTGTGGCCTGTACAGTGACGTCGTGACCCGCTATCTGGGTCTGTGTGGCCACCTCTTTCATCTCCCTCCGTGTCTGGACCCCTATGTCCCGGACTGAACGAACCCCAGGGGGCATAACAGGTGCGGGGTACGGGCCAGCTATCATTATCATGTCCATAGCTGGAGCTGCTGAGGAGACCACTGAGGGAGGCTGGGGAGATCTACGGCGTGGGGTGGGCACTTGTGCAGAGGCCTGGTTGGGGGAGGCTGAAGGCTCGTAGGGTCTGTCAGTTTCCTGACACTCTGGGGAGTAGGGGTCGCACCTGGTAACATTTAGGGCGTACCATCCATTGTAACCCCAGTGTCGGGTGTAAGTCACCAAGTCTCCTGGCAACAGGTCCCTCCCCGGGTGTCCTTCTGGAGGTGAGCCTCCACGTCCCGCCGGGTTACAAAAACTTCTAAATAAAGTCCAGGCTCCTGGATGAAGCCCCAACCACCTTTTAACTTAAAGTTCCGTACTGCACCCTTACGCCGCGGCTCCCTCACCGCTTTTATCCTTTCTCATACGTGCCTTCTCTGCCAGGTCCTTCTCCAGGTGACGTTGCCGAAGCTTTTGGGATTCTCGCTGCTCCCTTTGTCGCTCTGCTTCCCGCTCCCGACGTCTCCACTCTTCCTCCTGACGCCGGTTGTAATTCTCCTCCACCAGCATCTCCATGTCTCCACCATCAAACGCCAGCTTACGATGTACGGTTTGCGGCAGCTCTCCTGGCGCCCGCCAGTCCTGGCGGCGCTTACCTGTGGCGGAAGCAGCCGGCTCTGGAACAGATGACGGTCGGGGCTCCGGTACAGGCAGGTAGAGCTCTGGTGCCTGCGCGGCCTCCTCCATGAGGACGGGTGTCGCTTCTTCTGCCTCAGCGACGGGGGCAGACAGCGGGATCTGGGGTGCTGGTGCGGCGTTTTCTGCAGGAACGGGTGCCTCCACTGTGATACTGGCAACCGGTTCAGATTGCAAGGGCTGGGATGCCCGCACAGCCTCCTCTACTGGAACGGGTGCCTCCACTGAGATACTGGCAACCGGTTCAGATTGCAAGGGCTGGGATGCCCGCACGGCCTCCTCTACTGGAACGGGTGCCTCCACTGAGATACTGGCAACCGGTTCAGATTGCAAGGGCTGGGATGCCCGCACGGCCTCCTCTACTGGAACGGGTGCCTCACCTTCCGGTACAGACACTTCAGGGGGTAAGAGGGATTGGCGCCGCTCCAATTGTAGTTTTAGGGCCCGCCAGCTCGCTTCCATCCTGGCGACCTCCTCCCGGTGCCGGGCCAGGTCTCTCAGTGTATCCTCCGCTTCTTCCAGCGTAGGAGGGTTTCCAGGCCGGGTGCCAAATGGTGGCTCCGTGGCGATCGGGTCGCTTCCGTGGGGGAGAGCTCTGACTCCTCCATCCCTTCCCACTTCTGCTCACGTCCATTCGCCATCTCTGCCAAGTCACATGTGTCATTAGCATCAGGAGAGGCGACATCTTTTGTAGGGAGGCGGGACCTTCGCGTTCGTTTCCGCCCACTGAGGAGGATGAGGAGGCGGAACTCCAGAGCTGTGGGGCACGATCTTACATTGCAGTAACATTTAGAGTGTGCGGACATCGTTTTCGCGCCACGGAGTGAGTGTACGCCCACGAGAGCACGCCCTTATTCTTCACCTGTGCCTCATGGCGCAGATATGACGGAAAAATGGCAAATACAGTCTATGATGATTTTTGCAATTCTCAAGCAAAAAAACAGTTCAATTAAGGCACACAGGACTCGCTTATAGCGAGCTTCTGAATCCTGTTCGTGACGCCAAAGTTGAGTCGCACAGAGCCACAGGTTTTGGGGGTACTCGGCACCAAGCCCGTCGACTTCTATGGGGGATGTGATGGGTAGCACAGCTATGTCCGTGCCCTGGTCGCTCACTGGAATGTGGGATATTTCCAGGGGATGATAGAATGTTTGTGTAGTTTGTCGTGACGCCACCTGTAGTACCTGGTCAGGGTGACCAGCGCTGCTGTGCAGGTCCTCTGGCAGGGATGGTGTAGTGCAGCTAGGTGATAAGTCTTCTACAGGTAAGACGGTATCCTTCCAGGGCAGATAGATGTGAGATAGAGCAATGGTGCAGAGTGATGTAGCAGAGTGGAGTATGCGACGTAGTAAGAAAGCAGGAAAGGAAACAATTCGTACTACAAAGACATGCAGCATAAGGCTGCCTCAACCCCTCCCATCCAACTAGCTACACCCTGTTCTAACCAGCCTGAGCTAGACCATCCCATTGGGTCCGCCTACACTCAGCTGGCATAGTGTACTGTTGAATGCAGTGGTTGGAGTCAATGGGTGTTTCCTCCTTACCTGAGAGTAAGTTGTCACACCGCTGGGTGCGATGCAACATCTCTGTGGCGACTGGACCCTCGGGTGCTTCTGTCTTTTCACAAATGCCGGCTTTACCCGGCAATTGAATCAGAGGCTATTTTACTATGTAGAAGTGAATAAACTATAAATATATGTATATATATATATATGTCACAATGACATGTATATATATATATATATATGTATTCTAAGTGTGTATATTTTGTGTTTACAAGGAAAGAAAGTGTTTTTTTAGTTGCGATATTTTGTTCCCATAGACTTACATGGGACTTCCGGTATCGGAATCGGATATCGCCGATATTTAGTGATATCGGCGATACCATTCCGATCCGATATTTTTAGATATCGAGCAGTATCGCTCAACACTACTGGTCAACTTTTAACCCTTATAACTTCCTAACAACAAAAAATGTTGTTCCCAAAATTGTGCTGATGTAAAGTAGACATGTTGGACATGTTATTTATTAACTATTTTGTGCCACATAACTCTCTGGTTTAACAGAATAAAAATTAAAAATTTGAAAATTACAAAATTTTCAAAATTTTCGCCAAATTTCCATTTTTTTTCACAAATAAACGCAAAAATTATCGACCTAAATTTACCACTAACATGAAGCCCAATATGTCACGAAAAAACAGTCTCAGAATCGCTAGGATCCGTTGAAGCGTTCCTGAGTTATTACCTCATAAAGGGACACTGGTCAGAATTGCAAAAAATGGCAAGGTCTTTAAGGTCAAAATAGGCTGGGTCATGAAGGGGTTAAACGAGGGGTTCCAACAATTTTGACCACGTGTGTAATTTATCAGCTATTGCATTGAATGGGTTATCGCACGGGATATTTCCTAACCGGGTCCCAAAAGATGGATCTATTTCAAGACTGTGTTCACATCACAATCCATTGTCAAAGAGGAAGCGATCGCACATAAGCTTCTCTCCATAAATTTCTTAAGGAGCCTCTAGTGGTCACCTACAATCCAAGTCTGGAGGTGTTAAGGGGAGCTGCACGGAAATTATAACCTTTACTACAAAAAGATGCCCGATTACAGTCCATATTTCCAGACCCTCCACTACTATGTTTTAGGCAGCCCTCAAATTTAAGAAGCATCATTGTCAGAAGCTCCCTGTCCTCTCCAACAGCTATAGGAACCTTTCCTTGCAACCAGAAAAAATGTAAAACCTGTCCATTTATAATGACCACGGACAAGATAAAGATCCCCAACTCACATCAGGACTACAGGATCCCAGATACTTTCAGCTACATCACATCTATTGTAGTGTACCTAATTATTTGTACTAAATGTCCAACTGGGGTCTGTATGTGGGGGAGACCGGGCAAAAACTGAGAACAAGGATGAATTCTCATCACCACACAATAAGAGAAAAAAGAATAGATCTACCGGTGGCAAAACATTTTTGTATCTGTGGTCATAGCATGATGGACATAAAATTACTTGTATTAAAAGGTAACTTTAAGTCTCAGAGAGACAGAAAGGTCTGGGAATATAAACTCATGGCGACCTTTAACACAATCAGTGCAGGAATGAATGTGTTGCATGCATTTATGTCTTTTTACATCAATTAAGGAATTTGCTCTTCAGACCTTCTGGGGGCATCACAACACAGAACCAGACCCCAATCAGAGGGCAATAAAACTTTCACTCCTTATCTATGAACTGTTCCAATATTTATGTTCATCTCTCTCCCATAATGACAGTTCTGCTTCTCATCACTTGTGTTATCTATTGCGTTATTTCTGTGCTGCTTTGTGCATAAATATGTGATTCTTCAGATTTTGTATTAGTCTAGCCTGATGAGACCTGAGAAGTCTCGAAAGCTTGCAATTTGTTACCATCTTTTCAGTTAGCCTTTAAAAGGTATCAACCACTGAGGACTCTCAATTCTGAATATTTTTCTATCTACTGGCTAACACAGTACAAAGATACACATCTAGTCTAGCCTGATGAATGGATGTCCATGGAACAAGGAGGTGGATTAAGATTCTGCAGGTGAACAACTGGCTACGTCGATGGTGCCGTCAGCAAGGATTTGGATTTCTGGATCACGGAGTGAATTACCTATATGATCGACTACTTGCTAGAGATGGGGTGCACCTTACGAAGACTGGAAAACATGTATTTGGAAGTCGCCTTGCTACACTCATCAGGAGAGCTTTAAACTAGAACAATATGGTAAGGGAAGCAAAACGCCAGAAAAAGCCATACACCTGATAAATGCTATTGAGAACTCGGCTATTAGAAGTGGAAAGGGAGAACGAAGAAAAAACAATCTAAATAATAAAAATATTGGAGGAAGAGAAACCAATCACAAACTAAATTGTTTTTATACAAATGCACAAAGCATGGGCAACAAACAAGGAGAATTGGAACTACTAATGCAGGAGAAGAAGTATGATATCATTGGAATCACTGAAACTTGGTGGGACGATACACATGATTGGAATACAAGGCTAGAAGGATACAACTTATTTGCAAGAAACAGACTTGATAAACGAGGAGGAGGTGTCGCATTGTATGTTAGAAAAGCGTATATCTGCACAGAGATTGATGCTTCAGAGACTGGGAGTTCTGTGGAAACTGTTTGGGTAAGAATACAAGGACAGAACAATGGAAAGGACACCATTGTAGGCATTTACTACAGGCCACCTATGCAAGCTGAAGATATGGATGAACTCTTTATGCATCAAATGGCCAAGTTCTCCAAAAAATATGACATAGTGGTCATGGGAGATTTCAACTATCCAGACATTTGTTGGGAATCTCTCTCAGGCAAAACTAATAGGTCAAGGAAATTCTTATCCTCTCTTGCTGACAACTTTATCTTTCAAAAGGTAGGGGAGAAAACAAGGGGATCTGCTACCTTGGATCTAATCCTTATAAACAGGGAGGAAATGGTTGAGGAGGTAAGAGTGGCTGGGACCCTAGGAGGTAGTGACCATGCTATTTTAGAATTTTGGATAACAAGAGGAGGAAGACCTATGAAGACTCAGACGTCAAGGTTAGATTTCAGAAAGGCAGATTTTAAGGGACTCAGAAAGAGAATTGGAGGGATCCAATGGCTGGATATCCTTAAGGACAAAAATGTCCAGGAAGGATGGGAAATCTTGAAAAATGAGATTCTCAAAGCACAATCGTTAACAATCCTGAAAAGAGGGAAGAATGGGAAGCATTTAAGGAAACCAGGATGGATGAACACAGAACTTAAACACATGCTAAAAAGGAAGAAAGAAATGTTTATCAAATGGAAAGAGGGAGGCATATCTAAAGAAGAATATAATGCCATCTGCAGAACCTGCAGGGCACAAATCAGATTATCTAAAGCTGACAATGAATTAAGGCTTGCAAGAGATGTCAAAAGCAACAAAAAAGGATTTTGGGGATACGTCAAAAGTAAAAAAAAATTCAAAGATGCTATAGGATTTTTACAGGATGAAAATGATGAAATGGTAAGAAAGGATGTTGAGAAGGCTGAACTTTTAAATTCCTATTTTGCATCTGTTTTCTCTCAGAAAGGAAATGTAACATCAACTAATCTTCACTGTCCTATTAAAGTAATAGAAGAATACAGGATATCTATAAACAGAAAGACAGTGAGGAAACACTTAGCTAACCTAAATGAATTCAAGTCTCCAGGTCCAGATGAATTACACCCCAGAATACTGAAGGAGATAGCAGAAGAAATTCTTGAACCACTGTCCATAATCTTTGAAAATTCTTGGAGAACAGGAGAAGTCCCAGAAGACTGGAGAAGAGCAAATGTTGTTCCTATCTTCAAAAAGGGGAAGAAGGTGGACCCAGGGAACTACAGGCCGGTGAGTCTGACTTCTATACCAGGAAAGATCTTTGAACAAATTATTAAAGAACATGTATGTAAGTACCTGCATATGAATGAAGTGATTAAACAGAGTCAGCATGGGTTTGTAACTAATAAGTCATGTCAGACTAACTTAATTTCCTTCTATGACAGAATCACTGACTGGGTGGATCAGGGAAATGCTGTAGATATAGTATATCTTGACTTCAGCAAAGCATTTGACAAAGTATCTCACACAATCCTTATTGAAAAAATGACTAAGTATGGAATGGACAAGGCAACTGTTAGGTGGATTCATAACTGGCTTAATGATCGGACTCAAAGAGTGGTCGTAAATGGCTGCACATCCAGTTGGAAGAATGTCTCAAGTGGGGTACCACAAGGCTCTGTTTTGGGCCCTGTATTGTTCAACATCTTTATCAATGATTTAGATGAAGGAATTGAGGGTAAACTGATCAAATTTGCTGATGACACAAAGCTAGGAGGGGTAGCTAATACTAGAGAAGAGAAAGAGAGGATTCAAAAAGATATAAATAAACTGGAGCAGTGGGCAGCAACTAACAGAATGGTTTTTAACAGGGAAAAATGCAAAGTACTACATCTGGGCAATAAAAATGAAAAAAGCATATACAAAATGGGAGGAATAGGGCTAAGTAACAGCACATGTGAAAAAGACTTGGGTAAACTAATTGATCACAGACTGAACATGAGTCAACAGTGTGATGCAGCAGCAAAAAAGGCAAATACAATTCTAGGATGTATCAACAGAAGCATACAGTCTAGATCACGTGAGGTCATTATTGCCCTCTACTCCTCTTTGGTCAGACCTCATCTGGAATACTGTGTCCAGTTTTGGGCACCACATTTTAAAAAAGACATCAACAAACTGGAGCAAGTTCAGAGAAGAGACACCAGAATGGTGACCGGTCTGCAAACCATGTCCTATGAGGAACGGTTGCAGGATTTGGGAATGTTTAGCTTGCAAAAAAGAAGACTGAGAGGAGACTTAATAGCTGTCTACAAATATCTCAAGGGCTGTCACATTGTAGAAGGATCATCTTTATTCTCATTTGCACAAGGAAAGACTAGAAGCAATGGGATGAAACTGAATGGGAGGAGACACAAATTAGATATTAGAAAAAACTTTTTCACAGTTAGGGTGATCTATTAGTGGAACAGGCTGCCACGAGAGGTGGTAAGTTCTCCATCAATGGAAGTCTTCAAACAGAGGCTGGACAGACATCTGTCTGGAATGATTTAGAGAATCCTGCTTTGAGCAGGGGGTTGGACCAGATGGCCCAGGAGGTCCCTTCTAACTCTACCATTCTATGATTCTATGATTCTTTGATCTTTCCTGTATTAAGGAGCTCCGAAAATTTGCCAAGGAATTTCAACTTACAACAGAAGATACTTGAGATTAAAAAAGTAAACTTTTGTTATAAGCATTACAGTACTGATGAAGTATTATTTGTAGAGTTGAGCGAATTTGTTGGGATTCGGTCGCCGAATCTGAATTTGACATATTTGTACCATATTGTTACCCTATCGAATGTGTGTTTGTTGATCGGTTCCGAACATATTCGGTAATTTCTACTCCCATTAATTCTAATGACGTTCGACTGGGTTCTTTAAATATTGCAAAATAATATTCGCTGCCGATGGTATTCTGAACTGAATCCGAACAAATTTTCTCAACTCTAATTATTTGTAATTTAGTTGTTTAGATACTATATGAAATTACTTATTTGTTACATTTTGTTCATATGGCAATATCATGTGCCCCAATGTATTGTGATATTTTTATTTGCTGTACTTTTATTTAGCACTGAATGTTAGTACTACCGGTAATTAGGAACCTTTGTTTTGGGCATATAAGAAGAGTTCTATTATCATCATCCTTCAAAACCAGATATGGATAATAGCCAAATCACAGCTCTATCATTCCATATTTTCAGCAGGTTGGAATGTCATGAATGCTGTTTTAAGGCCCAGGAGGTGCAGAGGACTGTGCCTATGCAGCAGCATTAATTTCACAAACAATTTTCAAAATTCAGTCCCCTGCAGATTACTTTACAAAAGTCTGACATTGCAAAGAGACAACAGTTTGTAGAAAAATTTTTTGCAGCAGAACCAAACAAGTTTACAGTTTTATTCACTTCGCTTTGCAAAAGAGCAGTCATTTCAGACATTTGGTGAGGTGAAAACCAAAGAGTAAACTAAGTTTTTTTTTATAGAATTCCCTTTATGATTTTTAAACTCTAAGCTCTGAAATTCACGAGAAATCTTGTTGAACTTGATGAAGCTCCTGTATATCTGCAGATTGCAAAGAGGTCAAGAAAATGTCAAGAAAAAAAGACTTGGAACTAAACGAGACTACAGGACTCATCCCAGAAAACATCAACATTTATAGATTGTTGGTCAGAGCCAAAAGTCCAAGTATCATTTGATCAAGGAACATTTGCTCACTTCAGATATAATATAAAGAAAAAGAAATTTAAAGCAATCCATTTTTTCTATGTTCCCTAAATGTACAATGTTTTACACCTGGATGTAAAGTTAATATTGCTGAAATAAGAATCACTGAGAAACTCTAGAAAGTAGAAGTCATTGACCCTAAGTGAAGTAGTTTCTGAACAGATGGGCAAGGTGATCAGAAGACTCTGCTGAAAAGCTAATTAGAAATGATAGGTTCAAAAGGTCCTCTTCACTTTTGTCTACTCATCAACACATCTTTCTATAATGACACATTGGACAGGAGGAGGTAGATACTTTGGTCAATGATTAAAACTCAAGTGTGCATGGGTGAATCAGCCAGTGTGACACTGGAAAATTTATTTAACACTGTAAGAAATTCTGGACATAAAATGAAGGTAGAAGAATGAGGTTACATAGCATGAATCTGCTAAGCCTATGCTTCCACCATCTCCTATGGTTGAAAGTAGAGATGAGCGAATTTGTTCAGAAAACAATCGCCAAACATAAATTCGGCACGGATATGGCACATTCGGATTCATGATCGGAAGCATGAGCAAAATTTTATAAAATTGGAAACAATCGGTAACATTCGGTAAAAAGTGCGGGAAAATAATTTGTGTTGCCACAAAAGTATTTTCAGCACTTTAGCAACTATAATGGTTTGGGGAGGGGTTTGCAGAGCTCAGAGGCATGGCGTTCTTGTAAACAGTACTTTTTTTTTGCTAACTCTATATGTGCACATTGCGGCTAGCCAATCAGGGTGCAAAAAATAACCACAATGTCCTGACACAAATGCTTGTGTCATTGGCTGCTGAAATCACATGTCCCTCTCCATATAAATAGTGGACATCTTGTTTCAGCGCCATTTTGACACTGTAACAGCGCAGAGAGGCTGCTTCTGCCACTGGCACTGATAGCAGCAAGATATTAGCTAGTTAGCTAGGTGGTTGTATATCAATCAGACAGTGTAGCTAGATAGTGTCCAGTGTGGCTGTTATGCTGGAGTCACACGGCCGTAAAACTCGTGCGATAATCGCATCACACTGCACGGACTGGCCTGACACCTCACCTGACCTGTGCAAGACAGCATGATGGATTACTATGCAGAGGTCAAGCTCAGGTCAGGAGAGCAAACAGCCAGGACGAGTTTTATGATGCGATTCTCACACGTGAAATACGGCAGTATGTCTCTGCCCTTAAATTTACCTTCCAGCATTTTTTTGCCATTACCAGGGCCGGCCCGAACGTGTAGGCGAACTAGGCGGCCGCCTAGGGTGCCAACCCTAAGGGGGCGCCAGAGAAAAAATAGAAAAAATTATAAAAAATCTTTTCAAAAGGCAAAAAGTTTTAGGGATGGAAAGAAAAGTGTACATAAATTTTTTTACCATAAATTTAAAAGAAAAACCGTTGAGCTTCAATTTACGCACGGAAAGGAGGCGCTAAACTACGGACGTGAGTCGTTTGCATCGTCTGCTGACAGGTGTTTGATCCAGCGCGTTTATTTTGCTCCTAAGTTTTCAAATGTTGGCAAAGAAAAGCAAACAACCAAAAATGCACACACTACACTAAGTGGGCACCCGAGAGAAAAAAATACGTATACTTAATAGTAGGGGTGCATCAAAATAGTTTCGCCTAGGGCGCCGTAATCTCTCGGGCCGGCCCTGGCCATTACTGAGGTCCACAGACAAAGCCAGCAGTGCACATGTCCTACAAGTGTGTTGTGCACTGCTTCCATTGTGCTCAATGCACCGGTATAGCATTCTAAATAATATTTTATCACTAGCTGGTGAAACAGCCTGCTGTATCCCAGATTTTAGCTAGTTAGCTAGGCGGTTGTATATCAGTCAGAGAGTTTAGCGTGTTAAATGTACCTTCCAGCAATTTTTTTTCTTTTTGGTCATTACTGAGGTCCACAGACAAAGCCAGCAAGGCACATGTCCTACAGGTGTGTTGTGCACGGCTTCTATTGTGCTCCATTCATAATTATAGTATTCTAAATAATTTATTTCACTAGCTAAATGTGAAAGAGTCTGCTGTATCCTACATTGTCATTTAGTGCTGTGGTGATATAAAACTGTCTGCAGATCTAAGGTACATTAAAAAAAAAGTTAGACAGGCCACCGTATCACACTTTGTCATTTTGTTGGGTTGAAATTAAGCTGTAGAGGCCTGATCCAGAGGTTATCCAAAAAGTCTTATGTTCCTAGTGTTATACAGTAGGGGACCTGACTTTAGAATAGTTTATAGCATCTAGTGTGTTATAGAGGCCTGATCCAGAGGCCACAATAAATTCTTCTGTTCATAGTGTCATACAGAAGAGGACCTGACTTTAAAATAGTGAAAGTTAATTGGCGAATATTGCAAATTCGGCGATCGTAATCCGAACATTGAAATATTTGCTCATCTCTAGCTGAAAGACCACTCTCTTAACATGCATATATGAAATGTGACCATTCGACTAGCTAAAGAGCAATCAAACATATTGGGGCAATGATGTATCCAATATAAAAGCAGAACACATAATGGTGTGCTTTCTTGGAAGGCACTGCCGACCCATGTAGTGATCGAGCTGTAGTCTTACATGCAATGCTCCTTTGGATTATTCAAAGAATGGAAATTAATTTTCCTCTACGAGGAAGATAACTGTCTATTTAATGCCAACTATAAGTAGCTCCCCTTTAATGACAAGGAGGAAGAACTGATGAAGGAACAGCAGTGTTCTAAGATGGGGCTGTCAATTTGTGCTTCTCCTGTAGAAATACAACTGTGTCTCACCAGTGCCGCCTATAAGTATCAACTCTTTAAGATTAAGTTCATACATCAGTGATATTACACCTGTGCTAGGATCACAATACTTGGCCCAACCAATGGGGTTCCTGATTATTAGTAAATGCCTCATAGGCGGCTAGTTTGGGTCAGGAGACCTCTAGGTAAGATTGGATCATACATCATATGGTGGTGTCCAGTACCTGGGTTATCAGAGATTATTGGGTCCAAGGAGAGGACATTTGGGTGTTGAACTGGCTGTTTCTTCATCTCTCTCTCTTTTCCTCTCCTTTTACCTCGATTTCTATTTCTTTGTGTTCCTCTACCTCTCCCTCTCTCTTCACAAGAACAAGGAGTGTTATACATGAATTTTGTGAGCAATTAGAAACTTTTCAGTAATGTGATTTGTTGTGAGTTTATTCAATGCAAATCCAATTTTCAAGTTAAATTCAGCGACGTCCACAAATTCGAAATTCTAACGGTTTGCTCATCAGCACAGGAGATTGTTCGGAAGACCAATCTAAAGACCAATCTGAAGTGGGCTGAGGACCAGGCAGGGATCTACAAAGAAAAAGCAAGACAGATGAGGAGTCAGCAATAATCTTTTATTATTTGTAGTCTCGTCCAGCCCTCTATTTATCATGTTTTAGGTTTTCTGGAGACCTCAGAGCATAACAAACATCTTAGAGCATCTTTTTGTGGACAGATTTGGTTTGACCAAGTCAAATCTGGTAGCTGATTCAAATGAATATGGAGAGATTCACTCTTCTCTAGTAAAATATTTAGACTTGAGAGTCCTCAGTGGTTGATACCTTTTAATGGCTAACTGAAAAGATGGTAACAAATTGCAAGCTTTCGAGACTACTCAGGTCTCTTCATCAGGCAAAGACTAAAACAAAAACTGAAGAATCACATATTTATACACACAACAGGACACAGGAATAGTGCAATAGGTAACACAAGTGACGTGAAGCAGAACTGTCATCAAAACATGGTTAACAGGCACGTAAAGTAGAACTGTGTGCAGTGCCATGATTTGTTATTCAGGAGAGAGATCAATCTGCAGAGAATTTAGTAGCAGTTGCACATCTTGGAGTCCAGCACTGTACATAGTGAGGAAGAAGAGAATCCAATGAATCTGGGAAAATGTGAGAACAGGTAATATTAATGAAATAATATTGATCCAGAAAAGATAATCCCAATGTGAAAGGCTACATTTGGAGCCAGGTGCCAAAATCAAGAATAAGGTAAGATTAAGTAATTCTAAAGTAGCAGCATTTGTGTCATTGGCAGAAATTTGTGCCACCATGTTCCATGAAAATTCAGAGAAAAGTATCTGTGTAGCGAGATTTCTTGTTTACTGTATTTGACAATAAACTAAAGCAACTTGTCGGCAAAAATGATAGAACAGTTGTTTTATAATTTCAAAAGTCAGAACAAGTCATTGAATGGAGAAATATGAAATTAGCATTCCAGATCTGTTCTCTGAAGAAACTGTAAGTAGGGCACATGAGTAGGAGGAAGATCTGTTCATGTGGGAGTAAAAACTAATAAACCGGCTCTTGTGTCTGCTCTCGGTGGCATTTCTATTGAAGACTACCTGATACCGAACACAATCCGCCGTCTATTCATTACAAAATTATGTCAGTAGGCAGCTTCCATGATTACGGGTAAGCAAAGTAAATAGATATTATATCTTAAAGTGAACATGACAGCTCCCCTGGTTCCTCCAAATCGCCTTTATGTATTTAATCTTCCTAAAAAGCCTTTTGTACTGAAAATTTGAGTACACTTTATGGCAAAAAACAATTTTATAAAACCATTTACAACATGCTAATTAGTGAAAGACTAATCCCCCCATTAGCTTCCCCCCAGAGTAGTTCACCTAACGATCATGTTATCATGCACCTGTGATTTGCAATTGCTGGCGCCTCTGCGGCGCCCATGTCTGTAGCGCCATAAAATGCCTGCGTGTGTGATTTACTTATATCTGTATTGCCAGCTATGGTGAGGGCTAAGTTCTCTGCTGTTATAATTACAACCACACATTGTTACCTGATCCCTTACTGGAAGATTGTGCACTTTTGACTGAAGTTGTAGTTTTTGAGGAAGAAGTAGCATAATGGAGGTCCTGCATGTAGAGAGAAGCAGCATGCTCTCTGCAAGAACAGCTACATAAGGCTGGGTATCAGTCCCTGGAGCACAGAGACTTCCAGAGTCTGTGCTAAACTGTGAGTCTGCTCAGTCTTTACATAACTAGCAGAAGAGAGCTTTTGCCCAGGAGCTTAGCAACTGTATGGAATCAGGGACCCTGTTGTAATAAGAAGTGTTCTGACAGTATTCACATTGTCTGCTCTCTGGAAGGGATCACAGATCCAGTAACTGTTTACCATCCACCCCTGTGGATCCAAGGAATCGTTTAATAGAGGTATAAATAACAGCAGGAACATTACACTACATCACAACAGAGAAACTGAACTTTCACCATGCAGGCCAGACCAAAACCCTGTATGTGAATTGTATGGAAGCTTCTTGAACTGTTTGCAGAACTTCAGTAAAAGGTACCAACTGATCATTACCCTGTCTAAGGCTGATTATACTTTGCTGCACCATTCCTGCTCCAAATTCCCTGGGAGCCAGTCCTAGATGAGAAGGGGTTAATCATCTGGCACTGTCCATCACCATCTGACTTCCAGGGACCTTCATCAGTGCCCGACCATACCAGCACGAACATCCCAACTGGTGTCATGAACCTTTTTATTAATATTATTATTAACTCCACAACTGATGAAGACTGGCACGCTCCCCTGGTTGGACATCACTAGCATTTGGAACCGCCATGAGCCAGTACCATTACCGCAGCGGTCAGGCCGGGACAGCATACCACCATCACTCATTGCAAATCTTGCATGAGAGCGTGACTTTTGTCATTTTGTGTCAGTTCACAATGAAGCTGAGTGTATGTTCCCTGGCTTCATGGGCTTCATAGACACAATGCACATATCTGGGGAGAACATCTGTGCTTATAGTAATATACTTCAAAGTATTGTCTTCTGTGGATGGCAGGTTACATCATCAAGTTGTTTTCCCTGGATATGAATGTACACCAAGAATTCCAGAGTAAAAGGTTTGATGAATCAGGACTTATGTGTAGAAAAAATATTAAGTAAAAGAGCCACCTTCAGCAGCACTAAGGCAGCAGTCTGTGAAGGTGGCTCTTTTTTTCTTGTCCCCTGCAACGCTGAAATATCGAGTTTCAAAACTAGGTCCCCCATACCTTAGACTGCGCAGCTAAACATGTAGACTGCGCAGGTGCCAGATTGCCAGCCCCGCAGTGTGAATACATGATAACACGCTGTGGGGAGAGATCTGGGAAAGAGAAAATGCAGGCGCAATAGTCTTCTGACAGTTCTCAGGCAGCGCTCACTGCGCATGCCCGAGGACTGTTACAACAGCGCAGGCGCCACAAAGAACCGAAATGAAAGTAAAAAAACTCTGGAGGAGGCGCGGTGACGCTGAAGGGGCTTGATGGATGGTTGGGGGGAGGATGAGTCAGGGGAAGAGGCCATACCTCAGGGACACATTTAAGGTATAGGGACTTAGTTTTAAAACTTGATATTTCAGCGTTGCAGGAGACCAGAAAAAAAAGAGCCACCTTCACAGACTGCTGACTTAGTGCTGCTGAAGGTGGCTCTTTTTCTTAAAAACGCCCGGGGGGTGACAAGTTCCCTTTAATATAGGGCATCATTTAAATCTGACCAGTGTCAGTTTATGAGGTAATAACTCTGGAACGCTTCAACAAATCCCACTAATTCTGAGAATGTTTTCTCATGACAAGTTTTACTTCATGATAGTGGTAAAATTTGTTCAATATGACTTGCGATTATTTGTGAAAATATCGGAAATTTAGAGAAAATGTTGAAAATTTCTATGCCCTTAAACCAGAGAGTTATTTCACAAAAAATAGTTAAGAAATAACATTTCCCCCATGCCTGCTTTACATCAGCACAAATTTATCAAACCTAATTTTTTTTGTTAGGAAGTTAAAAAGTTTAAATTTGATCAGCGATTTCTAATTTATTCCAACAAAACTTAAAAAATCATTTTTTTATGGGCCATATCACATTTGAAGTGACTTTGGGGTGCCAATATGACAGAAAATGCCCAAAGGTGAAACAATTCTAAAACCTGCACCTCTTAAAGTCTTCAAAACCACGTTTAAGAAGTTTATTAACCTTTCAGGTGTTTCACAGGCAGTAATGCAATGTGGACGTAAAAAAACGACATTTTACTTTTAAAAAAAAATGTTACTTTAGCCCCAATTTTTTTATTTTCACAATAAGAGGAGAAAATAGACCCAAAAATGAGTTGTGCAATTTCTCCTGAGTATGCCTATACCCAATATTTTGGAGAAAGCTACTGTTTGGGTCATGGCAGGGCTCGGAAAAGAAAGGAAGGAGCACCGTTTGACTTTTTGAATGCAAAATAGCTGGAATCGAAAGCGGACACCATGTCATGTATGGAGAGTCCCTGATGTACCTAAACAGTGAAAACTCCCCACAAGTGACCCCATTTTGGAAACTAGATCACACAAGAAATATATCTAGATGTGTGGTGAGCATCTTGATGCCTCATGTTCTTCACAAAAGTTAATAATGTAGAACTGCAAAAATAAAAAAATCATATTTTTACCACAAAAATGTTCTTTTAGCCCCAATTTTTTCATTTTCACAAGGCTAACAGGAGAAAATGGACCCCAAAAATTGTGCTGAAATTTCTCTTGAGTACACCAATACTCAATATGTGGGGAAAAATTATTCCTTGGCGCATGGCAGGGCTCAGAAGGGAAAGAGCACCACTTGACTTTTTGAACACAAAAATGTCTGTTTTCGAGAGTGGATGCCATGTCACGTTTGGCGAGCCACTGATCTGCCTAAACAGTAAAAAAAAAACACAAGTGACCCCATTTTGGAAACTACACCCCTCCAGGAATATATCTAGATGCGTGAAGTTTTTGATAAACTTGTAGACTATGTAACAAGGTTCTTCACAGAAGTTTATTATGTAGTGCCATGAAAATAAAAAAATCACATTTTTCCCACAAAAATTTGCTTTTAGCCCCTTTTTTTATTTCACAAGGTTAAGAAGAGTAAATGGACCTTAAAATTTGTTGTGCAATTACTCCTGAGTACACCTATACTCCATATGTTGGGTAAAACTACTTTTTGGGTGCATAGCAGTGCTTGGAAGAGAAGGAGTACGGTTTGATTTTTTGAATGTAAAAGTGACTGGAAGTGAGAGCTGATGTCATGGCGCATTTGGAGAGCCCTTAATATGCCTAAACAGTGGAAGCCCAGAAAGTGACCCCATTTTGGAAACTAGACCCCTCAACGAATGCATATAGATGATTGATGAGCACCTTGAACCTCCTGCTTCACAGAAATGTATAACTTGGAGATGTGAAAATAAAAAAAATCACATTTTGTCTACAAAAATGTTCTTTTCAACCCAATTTTTTATTTTCTCAAGGGAAACAAGAGAAAAAGCACCATACAATTTGTTTTTCAATTTCTCCTGAGTATGCCGATACCCCATATGTGGTAGAAAACTACTTTTGAGATACAGTGCTAACATCAGAAGGGAAGAAGCGCCAATGGGAGTTGAGATTTTGCTGGAATGGTATGATGGTGGCATGTCACATTGGCAGAGTCCCTGAGGTGACAGAATAGTAGAAACCCTCAATCGGTCAGATTGACTGACTGATCACAGCGCCCTAAGCATGGGTCCCCACACCTCTTCCTATACCGCTCAGCTGTTGGCACAGAACTGTCACTGTATGTTTAAATGAATGACAGACATAGCACGACATGACGTGGGACTCCCGCTCATGAAGTGCTATGCCCATCATTGTTGATTAAGAGGTTAAACCGAGTAAGACCCTATTGCGCTCATTGTCATTCCAGCTTTTACTTTACTCAAAAGCTCTGAAAAGAAACTGCAGAGTTTATATAAAATACAATATTCTTGTTTATTTGCTTCCCTTTTCCTTCAAACATGTTACCTATGTACTGTGTTAAAGAAAAAATATAAAAAAATATATATACTAAAGATGACCTAATAAAATAAGATATAATGGTACAAATCCTTGGTTTCTTAGCCTTGTGCCTTTTAAACACTACTAAACATTTTCTCAACTATTATAAGTAAGAGTTATCTTGGAAAAAATAACCCACAGCAAGCTTGAAACCCTCAGGAACTGAGGAAATTGGCAGTCATGAAACATTTTACTGAGATTTAGTGAAACCTCAAACACCATTGAACAGTTTTCCTGCTACTAAAGTGCAGTAGGTTTAGAAAGGATGATGGTACGATTACTCATTCATCACCATTGAGAGATGCTAGATCCGGAACAGCATTTACACCATTTTGTTACAGCTGGAAATGATCTTTCCTGATATGTCTGACATGATGGAGTTCCAGCCATTCAACATCTGTACTTATTACTTTCTATCAATCCTCAGCTGTTATAAGGATTTTTACTTTATCCAGGCAGGGACTGAATGCACCATCGGTGAATATTAAACCTTACAGATGTTACGATCAGGACTGGCTGTTTCAGTGTAATTCCTTTATTCTTCCCTATCTTTGTCTCCACTTGACAATGACATAGATGGAATTTGCAGTTATATTCTTTATGCACTCCACTTCTTACAAGGATTAAAATGTAAAGCCTACCACATAGAAAAGCATGGATAAAACCTCAACATTGCTTTTAAAGAGACAAAAAACTATTCAAACTCTGATCTGTAGCTTTCCATGCAGTATTTTTAGAAGGTGGTTCCTCTTTGTTAGCATTCTGCCAACACTATATGTACTGGAACTTCTGTTTCCGTCACTTTTCAACATGCATTGTCCCAGCTCTTGTTTAAAAACTAAAAGCTTTCCTCTCTGTTATGCCTTTATGAAGTGAGGCAGAGTGGACAACAGAAGCAGAGGGACTATTCCCATCCTCAAATTTCTAAAAGCAAACAAACCCCTTCCCAACTTTCTGTAGAAAGAAATCTTTCTCTAGAGGTTCAAAGAGACCAAGACCCACCTCCACTTCCTGTAAAGAGACAAAGAGCCACCCCCATTTCCTGTAAATAGACTAAAACCCACCTTAATTCCTGTAAAGAGATCAAGAGTCAAGACCCACCTCCACTTCCTGTGGAGAGACAAAGACCTGCCCCCACTTATTCTAGAGAGACAAGGCACCCTACTTCTTCCTTTAGAGAGAAAAAACCCACCCCCTTTTACTGTAGAGACAAATGCCCACCCCCACTTTCAGTAGAGACAAAGCCCCTCCACCTCTTCCTGTAGAGAGATAAAGACCTACTCTGCTTCTTGTAGAATGTAAAGGACAAGTCACATGACATGCTATCTGTCTTAATTTTTGGCTGATGGAGAGTGATTACATTAGAGAATAGGTGGTAATCATCAAGTTGGGAGACATGTAGCAGCCGCCACTTTAAAGTGATGTTTTTAATGAATATGCAAATGAAGATAAAGAGCTCTGGGTACCATAGGGGTCAGTATTGGGCTATCTTCTTCTTAGCATTTTTATTAATAGCCCTACACATGGTTTACAAAGTAGAAATTCAGTTTTTTTAAGATGATACTAAACTCTGCAAGGTAATCAACAGAGAGGAGGATAAATTATTATTAAACTTCGATTTAAATAAGCTGGAGGCTTGGGCTGAGAAATGGCAGTTGAAGTTTAAAGTAGGTAAATGTGAGATTATGTTCTCTGGCAGAGGAATTACAATGTATAATTATGTACTAAATAGTAAAACACTAGGTAAAACTTTCACTGAAAAAGACTTTCATGACCAGTGCCAGGCAGCTGCTGCTAAGGCAAATAAAATAATGGGCAGCATTAGAAAAGGCACAGATGCTCATGATTTGAAAATAGTTTTTCCTCTATTCAAGTCACTATTGCACCACATTTAGAATACTGTGTACAGTTTTGGGCTCCGAGGTATAAGAAGGACATAGCTGAGCTAGAATGGGGCAAATAGGGATGAACAAGGTTATTAAGGGACTGGAAGGACTGCAGTAACAAGGCAGGTTATCAAACTTGGGGTTATTCAGTTTAGAAAAACGAAAGCTTGAGGGCGTTTTCAAACCAATGTAAAAATATATGAAGGGACAGTACAGAGATCTGTATAATGATCTTTTTATACCTAGGCCTGTGAATGTGACAAAGGACATCATCTACGTGTAGAGGAATGAAGATTTCATCATCATCACAAAAGGCAATTCTTAACTGTGAGACTGCACGGTGGCTCAGTGGTTAGCACTGCAGCCTTGCAGCGCTGGAGTCCTGGGTTCAAATCCCACCAAGGACAACATCTGCAAGGAGTTTGTATGTTCTCCCCGTGTTTGCATGGGTTTCCTCTGGGTTCTCCGGTTTCTTCCCACACTCCAAAGACATACTGATAGGGAATCTAGATTGTGAGCCCCATCAGGGACAGCGATGATAATGTCTGTAAAGCGCTGCGGAATATGTTAGCGCTACATAAAAATAAAGATTATTATTATTTATTGTGAAAGCAGTGAGATTATGGATTATTATAGACTATGGAACTTTCTGCCACATGATGGTGTAATGGTTGATTCATTACAAAAGTACACAAAGGCCTTGATACCTTTCTTGAAAAACATTATATTACAGGTTATGGGTACCAGATTGTGTGATGGGATGTTGATCCAGTGAACTAGTTTGATTGCCGTATGTGGAGTTATGAAGGAATTTTTGCCCTAATATTGGACACAAATCATCTGACGCATGGGTTTTTGACTTTCTCTCGATCAGCATGTTAGGCTTTAGGTTGAACTCGATGGACTTATGTCTACTTTCAACCTTAAAAACTATAAAACTGAATCTGAAGCCTCTGTCACTCCAGCTCAATTCCCCTGCTCAGTATCGCCTTCTCCTACTTAACTAATAGCTTTCATGCTGTGTGACTTCGGGCAAATGTGCCATCTTCATGCAGAAGGAGGCAGCACTTGTCAAGGAACAGACCTGGAGTATAAGAAGCTTAAGATCTACGTAGCTCTTCAGGCTAATTTGCATATTAACTCAAATGCTAATTTTCCAGTAATGCAGGAAGTGACTGGTCATGTGGCAACATGGCTGGACTCTCTATGGATCGAGTTAAATGCTCATATGAATAGTTTTGGGGGATGAAATCCTGTTGACAGAATCCCTTTAAGCACAATCTAGTGATGATTATAATTAATTGAATATTCTACATTGATTGTGAAACACAAGCTTCTTATCAGCTTAGATATGCTACACGATATAATAAATCAAACTCTGATTACCAGTTTATTAATACGAGCCAAAAATAGAAAGATTTGTCATGAAAGAGAAAGTGCGCATTGACATAAAGTGGTTAAAAGCAAATAAAAGATGGCTCATTCTGAATATTACATTTAGGAAAGTGATCTTCAGGATCTAAATTTATTCCAGGATATTGTAACGTTCTGGAAAAAACATCTGCCACTTGGATGAAAATGTTGTATAAATTGCATCAGATAGGATGTCGAGGACATTCGGAGCTTTCCATTCCCAGGCAGGTTGATGAAATAACATAGTAGGTGAACGAGGCATCGTTTAGGGGTAACCTCATTGTCCTCTCATCTCGTCCTGTCTGCTGTTACATTGTGTTCTTCTTGATCCCAGGATGCTGTTTTTTGGCTCGTTGACAGTTCATTCTTAGAACACATATACTAGGAATAGGTCCATTCATCATACGGAGCTGTACACCGTCTGACTAGCCAGTCATGTCTTCTCTTTTGACAGCAGGTATAGGGTTGTTTGTCAAAGTCTTATTTATCTGCCAAATCCCAGTACTGATTTGTTATCACAGGTCAGTCGGTAGGGTCACTACTCCACCTAAAGAAACACATTTTCTGTGGAATAACAATGTTACTGTTAACTATCAATCATCTCTCAGGCTGCTTTTCTCACAGCCTCAATTTCTCATGTATATCCAGCTCGGCATCTGTTATTTGGGTAATTTAACAAAAAATATTGCAGTGTTCTCTGTGCAAGTGATGGATATATGCACAAAAAAGACCAAACTAATGACTTTTTTCTTAGTTTTCGATGCATGATTTTGGAGGCATATTTACGCCTGTAATAGTGGTAATAAAAGGAGTTGACAATGGTGGCCAGCATTCGCAAATCCTTAATTACCACTATTAAATGCAGCTGTTACGGGCCTGTGAGCCAGGGAGGACCCGGTGACAGTGCCAGGGTCAGGATTGCAGATATGGACACGGAGTACAAGGCAGGACCAGATATGGAAGCAGGTTCAGACAGTGCCAATCTTGGAACCCTTGAAAGGACAGACACTGGTACTGGTTCAGGCACCGCTGGAGTGGCTACTGGCTCAGGTACCACCAGAGCGACTCAGGTTTGGCTAAAGCTGGAGTGGCTTCAAGCTAAGGTACTGCCGGAGTCATATAGGTTCAGGTAACATGTATAACAAGACAAATTCAGGTTCAGACTAGGCGGGTTCAGCGACAGGTACAAGTTCTAACAGGATAGGTTAAGGAGTAGGTTCTGGTTCAGACTAGGCAAGTTCAGCAACAGGTTCAGGTTCTAACAGAATAGGTTCAGGAATAGGCTCAGGTACCTAACAGCTAACTAGCAAGGGCAAACTCAAACTAACACTAAAGAGTGCATTGCACAGGCTCCTCCCTACTGGGGAGGATGCCTTAAGCACTAGATGTCTCCCAGATATTGGCTGAGGGCAGATTCAGAGTGTTTGCACCAACCCTTTAAAAAGAAGAGAGCGAGCGCTAAGCACAGTGCCGGATTATCCACGCGCCATGAGCAGGCCTGGGTGAATGTGTGGCACGACAGGGAGACTTCATCGAGAGGCCATGGCAGTGAGTATGTCAGCGTCCCTGCCAGGAAGAGGGATAAGCCATAATTTTTTTGGTGAACCTCACTCTTTGCAAGTTAGAAACAACATCAAAATTGTCGTGCCAGCTATTTCAGAGTTAAAGCCTTCATGACATATGACTTACATTTACATCATGTATCGTGTCCCTGCATTTGATGACTGCTCACACACTAAATCAACATCATGGTCATGTGGCAACATGGCTGGACTCGTGCCTCTCTCATACTCTGGAACTCTCTACCCCAACACATCAGACTCGCGCCTACCATGGAAACCTTCAAAAAGAACCTGAAGACCCACCTCTTCCTACAAGCCTACAACCTGCAGTGATCATCAGTCTACTGAACCACCGCACGACCAGCTCTACCCTCTCCTAGTGTATCCTCACCCATCCCTGTAGACTGTGAGCCCTCGCGGGCAGGGTCCTCTCTCCTTATATATTTGCCCCTCTTCACATGTAAAGCGCCATGGAATAAATGGCGCTATAAAAATGTATAATAATAATCATTCTTGGCACATGACAGCTGATTTAATCAGCCATCATGAACCTTTTACAGCCGCAGGTGGAGCGGCGCTGTTAACCTGTTAAATCCTCCTGTCAATCTCTGACAGCGGGATTTAACACACGGTGGCAGGGAGCGCATCATTTTACGCTCCCATCGGTGCATTCGTGATGTGATTGTGAGGCATCAGTGGGTTGCTGGTGCACTGCTATGTATAGCACAAGTGATCGGATGATCACAGTTTCAAATCCCCAAAGGGGTTTATTAAATACAGTGAAATGTAAAAAAAATAAAAAGCTACTTAAAAAAATAAAGAAAACACAAAAGTTTAAAGCACTTTTTTTTGCAAATGAATGAGGTAATTCAAAAGTTTAACTCGTCCCTCAAGAAACAAGACCTCATATGGCTATATTGAGGGAAAAAAAAAGTTATGGCTCTTGGATGAGGGAGAGGAAAAAACGAAAATGAAAAAACGGAAAATCATCCAGGGATGAAAGGGTTAAATAAGATATCTGGCACATTTAGCTTTGTACATTTTCCCCAGTGAGCTCAAAGACAAATAATAGTAAATCGTATAAGTCACTTCAAATAACTTCACAATAATCAGTCCTGTGTTTGTACATGAGGATTAACATTATTTATAGCCATAATATGGCCTGTATCCTGAATTTGTCACCAGTGTTTCTCCTCTGCAAGCGTTATCTCTCACTTTCATTGTCTCTGAGCTAGTAAGTAGGAACTAAATGCAATGCTGCTTTTCATAAACAGCACACAGAGACCTGAGGGATACATACTCTATATCATGTCATTGACATCACTAGTAAGCAGTGTAGCTGTGAATCCAGTGCTAGGCTAAAATGTAGCAGCATCATCATCAAGATTTTTATAGTCACTTGTACTATTGACTTATTCAAACATTCAGAGTATGACAGTATCCATTTAACTCATATACAGTCTTGTATCCACAAATATTTAGAAAGGCAATAATTATCTCTAAATAAGCATACTAATACACACAAACCCTGTATTGAATTTTAATATTTTTTAATAATTTATTGAATAAAAATCTATTTAATTTTATCATCTTTGCAATGGACTCTCTTTTCCCCAAAAATTTTTTTTGGGGGGTTTGTGTTGTATTAGTATTCATTTAACATCTAGAAAAATACTTCTCTTACTACTATGTCTATTAAAACAATAATAATATCAATAATTATTAAAAAGAAATGCTTTGTCTATTAACGAGAAATTATCAAATTTGATTTAAATTGAATTTGAATTTTATGAAGTTTACTGGTCCTGGTGAATTGGAGCACATTGTGATTTGATTTGTGTGATTTGTCAATAAAATTCCCCCAGCTATTAACACATAGAAGAAGACTGCATCAGTTACTGAAGGCTGACACGACCTTAGACGCGATTGTTCAGGTTTCCACATAAAGACTTTCAGCTATCACATCACATAGCATAGCGCAGCCATTCAGGAGTAAATATCATATAATGGTGGTACAAATGCAGAAGTGAGGAAGATGAGTGTAGCAGTCTGACTAATGCAGAGATAAAATAGATACTCAAAGAGATAGATAAGAGGGGTGATATCAGCACAATCTGAAAAGTGCTTGAAGTAGCAAAAGCATCTCAATTGCTGGCATAAGTCATCAAGGCAGACGTACTACCAAATGCTAGTGACAACTGGCCTCCTGTTTTTCCAGCAAGGGTATTAGTGGGTAGGAAGTGAAAGAATATATGTCACATCACTCATCTCAGTCAAAACAGGATGGTGTTACCTCTGACAGTGACACCATCAGTTTTATTACAGTATTCTGCATAGAATAGTGTGTTTGATCACAAATTGCTGAGAGGAATAATTTTCAGACCATTTCTTAATTAAAAAAAACCATGAAAAGTGTGTGAGTGTGCTGTGTTATTAAACGGGCAGCTGATTATTAACGAGTTACTATTCATTTCTATTTTAGGGTTACATTGACATTAATAATGCTGTTTTTCACATAAACAGCTCCTTTCAGGGAAATCAGAGGTTCTGCAGTTTTGTGACTCACGCCAAATCAATTTGATGTGAATCAAACTTAAAAAAAATGATAGAACCCATTGAATTTTAAAATGTTTGATGCATTTTACTAATAATTAATACTATTATTACTACTACTAAAATAATAATTTTCATATAATACCCTGAGGATAGGGAATACAAAAGGGACAGCAAAGCGCAGGATCTAAAAAATATGAAAAAATCACAAATAAAAGTGCAGAACTGATGCACTCACCAGAATTAGGTTGAAGAAACAGCATAATGGCCTTTGGGAGGATCACGACCAAGGCCCTAGTAGTTACCTGTGAATGTCAGTTGTTTTTTTATTTTAGTGTTTTTTTTCTGTTGTTTTTTTGAGTTTTTTGCGATAGGCCATATTGGCCCTATAATGTATGATTAATTTTACCAGACTATAACCTCTCAAGACATATGTTTCACATGTGCATGTAAATTCCTTTTGCCTCTGAATGAACTATACCCCTTATCCACCTTGGTAAATTAAGATGGAGTAAGCTAATCAAGTATAGTAGTGATGGTAAGAGCCCCCTCCTTCTTTTTTTCCTTTCTTAAGGGGAAAAGGGTTTAAAAAGACATGGCTATTGTCCCAATATGGATGTATACTCAACCTGATGAAGACTTTTGCTCTCTTCAAGCAAAACCCGTTTTTTTTATTTTGTTTTTACTTTGTATCTTTTAAATAAATAACTTTCTTCAATAAGTTTTTTTAAAAAAACAAAACTTTTTTTATAAGCTTATATAGCACTGTATACAATTCTCGGAGCGCCGGCAGTAGACTGGCTTTTTGTATCCTTTCCCTAAAATAATAATACTATTTTTAATAATTTTCTGATTTATTTTATGCTAATAACACTATTCTACAGTGAAATTAGTTCAGAGACTAATACAGTTGAACTCAACTAATTTTTTTGGTGCTTAAAACTAATATGAAGTTTAAATTTGCTGATTGGCTCTAATTTTCAAGATCCAGAGGAGGTTGTAATTATGTATGATGCATGCAGGCTTGTAGAAAAATTCCAGCTTTATTATTTCCTCATCATTATTGCATTATTAGAAGTTTGTCCATTACATCATCTATTTAGTCTATTGAGCCTTCAATGTTCTATAATGTAAGGGTGACCAAGCAAAAAATGCCAACTCAGCTCCCTTTACCTTAATCCTAATTGCAAATGCATCACCTACTTTTATAAATGCTCTCTGTGTAAGGTATACATTTTTAAGGTTTCATAGCTTATTTTCTTAACATATTGGCATGTTTCGATATGTTTTTTTCAGATGTGCCTTGTTCTTGCACTAACAAAGCGGAAAGTTTTTTGCTACATATGCGGAAAAGTCACTTTTGCGTCAAAAAAGCAAAACATGATTGCCATGATAAGGAAGACCTACAACCTGTATTTTGGCTGCAGTATAGGAGATCAGCACATGAATTGGGCGCCACACATATGCTGCAATAGATGTGCATCACATCTTACCCAGTGGTTACATGGGATGAAGCAATGTCTGCATTTCGCAGTCCCAATTATCTGGAGTGAGCCAGGGGAGGAGTCCCGAGGAGAGAATTTGCATATTCCCAGTGCCTTCTGGGATAAGTGAAGAGTCTCCGCGAGCTCAAGGAACACTGGATTTTGGCCGTTGCAGCTGAAAGGAGGACATCAGTAAACTAGGGGAGGAGTCCCGAGGAGAGAATTTGCATATTCCCAGTGCCTTCGGGGATAAGTGAAGAGTCTCCGCGAGCTCAAGGAACACTGGATTTTGGCCGTTGCAGCTGAAAGGAGGACATCAGTAAACTAGGGGAGGAGTCCCGAGGAGAGAATTTACATATTCCCAGTGCCTTCTGGGATAAGTGAAGAGTCTCCGCGAGCTCAAGGAACACTGGATTTTGGCCGTTGCAGCTGAAAGGAGGACATCAGTAAACTAGGGGAGGAGTCCCGAGGAGAATTTGCATATTCCCAGTGCCTTCTGGGATAAGTGAAGAGTCTCCGCGAGCTCAAGGAACACTGGATTTTGTCCGTTGCAGCTGAAAGGAGGACATCAGTAAACCGCCGAGCGGCGCGCAAGTTTTGGCATATATTTCACCGCTTGAATATCTCTTGAACAATAACAACATAGAAGAGGCCAAGAGCCATGTGGTGAGCTGCATTCTTGCTACATGTTCACAGATTACCAGTATGGAAAAGCCAAACCTCAATTGCCACAAATGCAAGCTTGTGTCCCTGTTGGAGGAAAAGTTGCAAAATCTGGAAGAGAGGTTATCTACATTGAAGACCATTAAGGAAGGTGAAGAGTTCTTAGACAGAGCAGAATTATCTCTTCATGTTACAGAAAGAGAAGAAATTCGAAGTGCACCTGAAGAAACAGAGGAATGGAAGCATGTGACCCAGAGAAGCAGGAGGATCGTGAGGCAGTCAGCACCAATTTACACAGGAGAATGATGAAGAAATACATCAAGATAAGACTTTGGCCACAAACAATAACCTTGTACGCCCTCAGAGTCCTCCCGAATGGAGAAAGAAAACTGTTGTGAAGAAGAAACGGAGAGTTGTTGTCAAGGGGATTCCCTGTTGAGAGGAACAGAGGCCGCTATCTGCAGACCGGAATTAACCTCAAGAGAAATGTGCTGTCTTCCAGGTGCAAAAATTAAAGATATGTCTGACAGGATATCAGGACTCTTCAGACCTACAGATGACTACACATTCCTGCTAATACATGTGAGGACAAATGACACCGCAAGAAATGACCTGGAAACCATCTGCAGTGACTTTGAAAACTTAGGTAAGAAAGTGAAAGAACTGGGAGCGCAGGTGGTCTTCTCTCAGTGGATGTCCATGGAACAAGGAGGTGGAAGAAGATTCTGCAGGTGAACAACTGGCTATGTCGATGGTGTCGTCAGCAAGGATTTGGATTTTTGGATCACGGAGTGAATTACCTATACGATGGACTACTTGCTAGAGATGGGGTGCACCTTACGAAGACTGGAAAACATGTATTTGGAAGTCGCCTTGCTACACTCATCAGGAGAGCTTTAAACTAGAACATTGTGGGAAGGGAAGCAAAACGCCAGCAAAAGACATACACCTGACAAATACTATTGAGAATTAGAAGTGAAGGGGAAGAACAAAGACAAAAAAATCTACATATTAAAAATATTGGAGGAAGAGAAACCAATCACAAACTAAAATGTTTCTATACAAATGCACAAAGCATGGGCAACAAACAAGGAGAATTGGAACTACTAACGCAGGAGAAGAAGTATGATGTCATTGGAATCACTGAGACTTGGTGGGACAATACACATGATTGGAATACAAGGCTAGAAGGATACAACTTATTTGCAAGAAACAGACTTGATAAACGAGGAGGAGGTGTCGCATTGTACGTTAGAAAAGCGTATATCTGCACAGAGATTGACGCTTCAGAGACTGGGAGTTCTGTGGAAACTGTTTGGGTAAGAATACAAGGGCAGAACAATGGAAAGGACACCATTGTAGGCATTTACTACAGGCCACCTATGCAAGCTGAAGATATGGATGAACTCTTTATGCATCAAATGGCCAAGTTCTCCAAAAAATATGACATAGTGGTCATGGGAGATTTCAACTATCCAGACATTTGTTGGAATCTCTCTCAGGCAAAACTAACAGGTCAAGGAAATTCTTATCCTCTCTTGCTGACAACTTTATCTTCCAAAAGGTAGGGGAGAAAACAAGGGGATCTGCTACCTTGGATCTAATCCTTATAAACAGGGAAGAAATGGTTGAGGAGGTAAGAGTGGCTGGGACCCTAGGAGGTAGTGACCATGCTATTTTAGAATTTTGGATAACAAGAGGAGGAAGATCTGTGAAGACTCAGACGTCAAGGTTAGATTTCAGAAAGGCAGATTTTAAGGGACTCAGAAAGAGAATTGGAGGAATCCAATGGCTGGATATCCTTAAGGACAAAAATGTCCAGGAAGGATGGAAAATCTTGAAAAATGAGATTCTCAAAGCACAATTGTTAACAATTCCGAAAAGAGTGAAGAATGGGAAGCATTTAAGGAAACCAGGATAGATGAACACAGAACTTAAACACATGCTAAAAAGGAAGAAAGAAATGTTTATCAAATGGAAAGAGGGAGGCCTATCTAAAGAAGAATATAACACAAATCATATTATCTAAAGCTGACAATGAATTAAGGCTTGCAAGTGACATCAAAAGCAACAAAAAAGGATTTTGGGGATACGTCAAAAGTAAAAGAAAAGTCAAAGATGCTATAGGATTTTTACAGGATGAAAATGATGAAATGGTAAGACAGGATGTTGAGAAGGCTGAACTGTTAAATTCCTATTTTGCATCTGTTTTCTCTCAGAAAGGAAATGTAACATCAACTGATCTTCACTGACCTATTAAAGAAATAGAAGAATCCAGGATATCTATAAACAGAAAGACAGTGAGGAAACACTTAGCTAACCTAAATGAATTCAAGTCTCCAGGTCCAGATGAATTACACCCCAGAGTACTGAAGGAGATAGCAGAAGAAATTCTTGAACCACTGTCCATAATCTTTGAAAATTCTTGGAGAACGGGAGAAGTCCCAGAAGACTGGAGAAGAGCAAATGTTGTTCCTATCTTCAAAAAGGGGAAGAAGGTGGACCCAGGGAACTACAGGCCGGTGAGTCTGACTTCTATACCAGGAAAGATCTGTCATTTTTTCAATAAGGATTGTGTGAGATACTTTGTCAAATGCTTTGCTGAAGTCAAGATATACTATATCTACAGCATTTCCCTGATCCACCCAGTCAGTGATTCTGTTATAGAAGGAAATTAAGTTAGTCTCACATGACTTATTAGTTACAAACCCATGCTGACTCTGTTTAATCACTTCATTCTTATCCAGGTACTTGCATACATGTTCTTTAATAATTTGTTCAAAGATCTTTCCTGGTATAGAAGTCAGACTCACCGGCCTGTAGTTCCCTGGGTCCACCTTCTTCCCCTTTTTGAAGATAGGAACAACATTTGCTCTTCTCCAGTCTTCTGGGACTTCTCCTGTTCTCCAAGAATTTTCAAAGATTATGGACAGTGGTTCAAGAATTTCTTCTGCTATCTCCTTCAGTACTCTGAGGTGTAATTCATCTGGATCTGGAGACTTGAATTCATTTAGGTTAGCTAAGTGTTTCCTCACTGTCTTTCTGTTTATAGGTATTTGTGGCCCTCCTGTGGCAACTGAAAGATGGTTGCCCTTTTAATTGGTCTCCGGGGTAGATGCACAAAGTACTGCTGCTTTTTATGTAAGTGGGATAGTCGTGCAAAAGAATATCACTACAATAAAAAAGTTTGGCCTCTCCGACATTCACTTCAGCCAGCAATGAGTAAAACTGTCCAGCATCCATCACTAGTTGACCCACATAAGATTTTGTTACCAACATTGCATATAAATGTAAAGTTGGATATAATGAAAAATTTTGTAAAGGCACTGAATAAAAATTCAGAAGCATTGAAGTACCTCCTTGATAAATTTCAAAGGTTGTGTGAAGCAAACAAAAAGAAAAGGATTCTTTATTGGATCTCAGATTTGTAAGCTTCTTCAAGATGAAAAGTTTATCCGTTTGATGCAGTGCAAGTAAAAAACTACTGATATAGTAAAAATGGATTCTTTAAAACTTAACCTTTACTAAGTATTAGAGATGAGCGACTTTGGCTCAGGGAGGGTCGAGTAGGGTTTCGGGCCACCCGACTTTCCCAAAAGTCGAGTTGAACGAAGTCGGCCGACTAACGGAAAAGGTCTAGTCGGAGTAGAAAATCCGACCCAATGGATTTGACCGTAATACAAAAAGCAGATATACGGTACTGTATCAGAAGCATACAGCTGTATACAGTGTAGGGGAAATTGTAAATCTCGTATATATTTCCGGA
>JARQOD010000006.1:438501704-438573961 GCA_033576555.1 Oophaga sylvatica
GATATCGGCGATACCATTCCGATTCCGATACTTTAGGATATCGGAAAGTATCGCTCAACTCTAGTGATGGGATCAAATGTGGAAAGTGAGCCAGGGGAAATGCAGGGAGGGATGGGAATCACAGCACTTGGTGGTTGAGAGCAGATTTCCTGACAGATAGTATCTATTTTTTCTATAAAGTGGAAGGCCAGGTCGTCAGCACAAATGTCTGTGATAGGGGCTTGTGCTTTTGGCCTGAGGAGGGAGTGAAAAGTGTCAAAAAGTTCTTGGGGTTGTTGGCTAGTGAGGAGATCAGGGTGGTGAAGCAGGTCTTTTTGGCGAGGTGAAGGGCAGCATTATAAGTTCTTAACATGAATTTAAAGTGGATGAAGTCTTCTAGTGTGCGGGTTTTTCTCCAGAGGCGTTCAGCACTCCTAGAGCATCGCTGAAGAAGTCGAGTTTGCAATGTGAGCCAGGGCTGTTTTACTGTGTGTTTGGAGGTTCTGAGGGTGAGCGGTGCTACTTGGTCAAGGGTGCTTCTAAGAATGTCATTGTAGTGATGAACAGCCAGATCAGGACAGGAAAAAGAGGAGATTGGGGACAGCGATGAGTGTAGGGAGTCTGAAAATGTCTGAGGGTTAATGGCTTGTAGATTTCTGAATGTGTGGTAGGTAGGAGTGCGCAGGATGGTTGAGGGTTTGTGAGGATGAAGGAGAGAATGTTGTGGTCAGAGAGTGGAAGCGGTGAGTTATTTAGGTGGGAGATTGAACAGAGGCGGACAAAGACCAGGTCAAGGGTGTTGCCATCCTTGTGTGTCTCAGAGGTTGAAAGCTGTGAGAGGCCTAGAGAAGTGGTTAGTGATAGAAGCTGAGATGCAGATGTGGAAGTAGGGCTGTTAATGGGGATGTTAAAGTCTCCAAGGATAAGGGTTGGTAGTTCTGAGGACATGAAGTGCGGCAGCCAGGCTGAGAAGTGGTCAAGGAACTGGGTGGGGGAGCCTGGGGGCCGATATATGACCGCTACTCTGAGGAGAGGGGATGGAAGAGCCTGATGGTGTGGACCTCAAAAGAAGGGAATGAGAGTGATGGAATTGGGGGATGACCTGGAAAGTGGATTGTGGGGACAGGAGTATGCCAACTCCACCACCATGTCTGTTTGTGGGTCTCGGGGAATGGGAAACTGTAAACCACCATAGGAAATGGCAGCAGGGAGACAGTGTCAGAATCCTGAATCCAGGTTTCAGTGAGGGCCAACAGATTAAGAGAGTGGTTCAGAAAGTAGTTGTGCAGGAAGGATAGCTTGTTGCATGCAGACCATGGATTCCAGAGAGCACAATTGAAAGAAGGAGATGAGGGAGTGCAAGTAATATTAATACGATTATTATGGTTTCGGTATGAGGTAGGGTAGGGATTGAGGTTGGGGGATGGTGGACCAGGGTTGGGGGATGTCCCTGAAATCAGTAGGAGTAGGAAGATAAAGAGCAAGTAGTTGTTGGAATTGTAAGTAGGTTTTTTCTGTGATGTGTTTGGGCAAGATGGGCTGAGGTTTTTCAGGAAGGTGAGGAGTGCATGGGAGCTGTACATGGGAGAGGGAAGGATAGAGGGGCTGATGTGTATGAGTCGTGATGGAGGGGGATGGGCAGTGAATGTGGATGGCAAGGGAACACAGGAGGAAAGAGATAAAGTACATAATGAAAAAGAAGGAAAAGTGTGGGGTACCTGATTCCAGCCCTGATTAACTGCCATGAATAACTGCCGTTTTCAAGATGCTTGTCTTCTGTGATGCTTTGCTTCTGGGTGCATGCGCCCCCACACTGCATGCGCCCCTTAGACTACTCCTAAATATATAGCCCACACTACAGGGTCAGGAAAGTGGGATTGTGGGAGCTGCTTTGGGATAATTTGGCAGCTGGGCCAGTGTTGTGAATGGGTTTGAGATGAGTTCTGAGCAGAGGCTCCCTCTGGTGGTTACAAGCGGTGCTAGTCTGTCCAGTGAAGATTGTGAGGACTGGGAATCAGGTGTTACTGACTGGTCTTATATAAGGGAGTCACCTTCCCATCAGGGTTGCCGGTGATCAATTGTTCTGGTCTGAATCCTTATTCCAGTTTCCCTTGTAGCCTGCTGTGTCGTGTCTGCATCTCCTGCTAACAGATAAGACATTTTCTTCTTTTGTGTTTGTGCTATATTTTTGCATTTTGTCCTGCACTTCTGTGGGGGCCTTCAGGGTCCCCTCCGGGGGCTTCTGCCCTCTCAGTTTTGTTCAGCCACTGATGTTAGTACTTTTGCTTTTTCCAGTTTTTTCAGTGGCTGCTGTTTTGATTTTGTTACACCAGAGAACTAATTTAGGTGGAAGAGGTCGTGTGATCTCAGGTGTTTTTGAAATTAGTAGAGTTGGTGCTTTTCGGGGTTTTCTGGGATTGCAGTGGGTGCCCTTCCTATCCTTTTCTGTTTGGTTGGTTTGGGCCCCAGCGTTTGCTCATGCTGTTTTCTTTCTGTGTCGGTGTTTCGTCTTGTCTGGCCGCCATTACATGTTTGGGGGCTTTCTATTATCTTTGGGGTTCTGCTCCGGGGCAGATAGCTTTCCTATATCTATCTTTAGGTGTAGTTAGTTTCTCAGGCTGTGACGAGGCGTCTAGGACCAACGTAGGAACGCTCCACGGCTGCCTCTAGTTGTGGTGGTTAGTCAGGGTACTGCAATCTCATAGATTCCAACTGCTCTGGTGTATTGCCTTTTTTACCTGCACTCCTCAGCTACCGAAACATAACAGGCCAGCACACCAGGGGGTGGTTAGATCATCAAAGGCACAAGAGATGGCTACATCTATATGCTATAGCACCTTCCACCTGATAACATCTACATAGGCTCCAGTCACAGGAATACACAGCAGTAAGTATTAAGCACAGTGCAAAAAATGAATTATACAAAAGCTTTACCAGGCACATTAAACTATGTTGCAAGATGGTACAGCAGTGGTTGGCAGCAATCAGAAGTATGGAGTGCATACCATTACTATATATTTCCACATGCAAGACAGAAAGGGCTTGTGTCATTCAGCTGTTTGATTCCAATGAAGGGATTGGAGCATTCAGGCTGCTTGCTAACAATGAATGGAGAGCATACATGCAGAGAGGATCAATTCAGAGGTTGAATGATTTGGTTACCATTACTATATATTTCCACATGCAGGACAGAAAGGGCTTGTGTCATTCAGCTGTTTGATTCCAATGAAGGGATTGGAGCATTCAGGCTGCTTGCTAACAATGAATGGAGTGCATACATGCAGAGAGGATCAATTCAGAGGTTGAATGATTTGGTTACCTGTGTGAAGAGAGAAGATGAATGTTAATTCCTTGCCATGAATAACTGCCGTTTTCAAGATGCTTGTCTTCTGTGATGCTTTGCTTCTGGGATGCATGTGCCCCCACACTTCTGGGATGCATGCGCCCCCACGTTAAGAACCTTCATTTTTCATCTATTACTGTAAGTAAAAAAAATAAAAAAATAAAAAATTGGGGGGAAAATTTTGAGAAGTTTAATCTAAATTGAATGTTTTTAATGTTTTTCTGTGTTTTCACATGGCCTAGATTCATGCACATGTGCTGCTGTGTTTTTTGTCTAGATAGATAGATAGATAGATAGATAGGATAGATAGATAGATAGATAGATAGATAGATATGCTATTAATCCCATATTAACTTACCTTATACAGATGAACTTTTATGTGAATATCTGTTGTGAGGCAGTGACCGGGGTCATATGCGAGGGTCACTATGTGTCCCCCAGGATGCGAAAAGAAGCATATTGAGGCTGCAGGAGTGCATTGCATTCATAGACGTAGCTGTGATTGCAATGCAGAATAAAAGTGAGTATTGGTCTTGGACAAGGTATTTGTCCAAGGTAGATTAACAAAAACCTGCCATGGGCTTTTATTTTTGAAACAGACTGCAAGAGGGAAGCGGGGCGGTCCGTTTCCTCCCCCGGCCACAGATTTCAGTTAAAAACCCTGCAGTAAAGGGTTTGGGTGTGTTAATTTTGGTTTTGCAAGCGTGCAGAGCAGGAGGCTCTGCAGATCACTACCCAGCGGAGTCCAGCAGAGCCAAGACTGGCCCCCCTCAGTGTACACGGCGGTGCAGTCACCTATGGATACTGACTGTTTGTTTTTCCCTGCTGCGATCCGGAGGATACCGTGTGCTGTTTATGTATGAGTTTGAACATTAACCCACATTTACTTTAAACTTTCCTGGGTCACTGCCTGTCTGTCACACTGCACCAACCCCGCTGCACTACATTGTATACAAATTTGATTTTCGTATATAAATACAGCGCAGTAAACAGATGTGAAGCATGGCCTTAATATTGATATTGTGTATTAAAAATGCTTGTATATGTACGGTACAGGGTCTGTAATATGTTTTGGTCAGGTGATCCTGCTTAATACATGTGTCTTCAGTGTTGTTACTAGCAGGTGCATGACACGGTCAGCGAATGCGCAATTTGATCACACTGATTCCTTTTTACAAATTGCAATGTCTATTTTTGGACGCTACCGCACATGCACGGAAATTCCATCTTTTGGTTGGTAAAGAGATGTCATGCACAATAGGCATCAGTGGATGCCAAGTATGGCGCAATATCAAATTCTATGATGGAGAAAGTCAGTATGCTATACTTGACATATTTAACTTTGGGCTATTAAATTGCATTTTTTTTCACCATTTACTGGTGTGCTGCCTCCATTTTTTTTATCTGATATATAGATAGATAGATAGTCCTTTTGAAATTTGCTGTTATTACATCAGAAGTGCTAAAACAACATCCTGACATTATTAATTAGTACAACATCCTGTTTTATGGCAAATACAAAGATATAGCGGAGCAGATGCAGTGTCTCCTGTGTGCGGGGTAAGCTAGAAGATGCAATTACTCACTGTATAAATATAATTTGGGATTTACAGTATGTAATGTATTTCGCTTTCAAAGTATCAGATGCAATTTTGTACTGAATAAATATCATTTGCTGTTTACTTTACTGGAGCAGTGATCAGAGCTGTCAGTCTGGGCTGCTGTCTAGCAAGACTTGAAGCATTCATACCTCTAGACAATATGCTGGAAGTGCAGCTCACTGGGAATCTGCTTACCTTAAAGTGATTGTTCAGCTTTGGGGTGTGAGTCTGCAGTGACTGTGTGACTGCTGAATGGTGAATCCCCACATTGTGCACCCTGCACACAGTTAGGACTCTTCCGTGCTGGGAACAGCTGGCCAGTGATTTGCATATATGCAATAACATGTTGTCAAACACAGTGTAGGAAAGACTAAGCGCAACACGAAGGGATAAGGGGAAGGGAACCCAACACTAGGGAAGGGGGGAGTGAAGACCCTAGGCAGATCTAACGTCATGCAATATGCTGAGAAAAAGAGTGGACAGCACCTCCAAAAATCATACAATGATCTAATTCCGCTAGGCAAAAATATATATAACTGAACATGAGGTTATTAGTTTAACATTCTGATCAGACTGTATGAAACCCACTGCCAAGTCACAGCAAATCTCGTAGTGGGTCCTTATGCCCTGACGGAGTGGAGCCGTGTGCCGACCACCGCCACGGCGGCAATGCACAGGCAGGGCAGACGGACCGGTGTCCTCAGAACGCGTTGTCCCACCAGCACAAAACCACAGCAACAATGTCCGCCACATAGCACCAACACCAAATGAAAGGAGTCCCAATCATCCCCATGGAGCGGAGCCACGCGCCGACCACCGCCACAGTGGCAATGCAGCGGCAGAGCAGATGGCCTGGTGTCTTACAGCACCCATGCTGCAAGACAGAGTCCCCATGACTCCAGACCCTGCCGCCCCACCAGTACAAAACCACAGCAACAATGGCCACCACACAGTGCTGTCCACTCTCTTTTTTTCAGCATATTTCAAGAAGTAACATCACCCTGTCCGCTCTAAGGGTCCCTATATGGGTTCCGCACCTATCACCAAGTAGGATATCAAACCTCTGCCTGACCCTGGCAATAAGCCCTTCATAGGGAAGGACAGGATAGGCACTAGTCTATCCCACTACCACTAAAGACAGATTGGATGCTCAAACAAGGGGAACACATAGCTTGAGTAGACTCAGAGAGACATGTCCTCCAAACACCAAAGAGGAAGATAGCCAATTGCTATAGCTCCAAGCCTCAACAGGGAAAAGGAAATGGAAATATCACCGGCAACTTCCAGCAGCAAGCTGGAAATTATAAACACCCAGGTCCAGGTGTGTCAACCAGAGCCTGGGGAGGTTGCCATTGGGTCCTAAAGTCAGAAGGACTGGGAAGGAGTCTGCAAAGCCAACCGCTGAGATCTTCTGCAGCTAGATGCAGTGCGACTGTCTGCAGCCTCTGACACACCCGTGACACATGCAGACTAGACATACAATGCAAGTATAGTCTATTCGTATTGTGTCCAAAATTATGCAAATAGAGTGCTTGCAGTCACATGACCGCACGCTCACTGGCATTGGTAAAACCTCACAGCACGTAGACTTGTACCCAAGGGCTGGACAACCTCTTTATAGAAACACTCCAGGTAAATGGGAAATGGAGCATGATACAGTGAATCAAAGAGAATGTTTGCTCTGCTCTGCACCATATTTTTACTGACTTGGAGAATTTTACTACCGGTTCATTTTTACCATACAATGAAAGCCATTGGAAGCAAAACTACAACTCATCCCAAAAACAAGTAAACAAGCCATCATAAGCTAATGTCAAAGGAAAAATAAAAGGTTATGGATTTTGGAAGGGAAGGAAAAAACAAAAGCACAAAAGTAAGAAAATATCTGGGTCCCTAAAGAGTTAAAAGATAATTAAGAACTGAAGTTCTGACATGCTCGTACTCCATCAGTCGACAGGTTACAATTGAAATTTTTTTTCCATATTTTTTTTTCCTTATTCCTCTTTTAAGCTTATCATTGTCAGCAGACTCAGCACTTACCGCAGTTATTATTCCGGACGTGGATATTTGTGCTTTTCATGTGTATTTCGGGTGTTTTTTATTTTTTCAGTAGGATATCATTGAATTGAATGATTCCCACTGATCTTTTGACAAAGACTTCAAAATGGCAGATTTATCTTTGATGTGGTCTGCTAGCATATGCCAAATATACCATCAACAGCAGGAGCTGACCGTGCAGAATCAGAAGTAACAGGACATCTAAGAACTCGGCGCCTTGAATTTATTTTTTTAATAATATTCATAGAGACTTCGAGGAGAGTTTTCCCATGAGTGACAGAACAAATACAAAATACCATGCAGCGAAGATATAGGAATACAGTAACTTACATTTCTAGACAGATAAGTGATAGATAATAGATACAGTACAGACCAAAAGTTTGGACACACCTTCTAATCAAAGATTTTTCTGTATTTTCATGGCTATGAAAATTGTAGAATCACACTGAAGGCATCAAAACTATGAATTAACACATGTGGAATTATACATTACACTTTACAAAAAAGTGTGAAACACCTGAAAATATGTCTTATATTCTAGGTTCTTCAAAGTAGCCACCTTTTGCTTTGATTACTGCTTTGCACGCAGAAAAGGTGAACGGATGGACTCTACGTGCCTGGTTCCCACCGTGAAGCATGGAGGAGGTGGTGTGATGGTGTGGGGGTGCTTTACTGGTGACACTGTGGGGATTTATTCAAAATTGAAGGCATACTGAACCAGAATGGCTACCACAGCATCTTGCAGCTCCATGCTATTCCATCTGGTTTGCGTTTAGTTGGACCATCATATATTTTTCAACAGGACAATGACCCCAAACACACTTCCAGGCTGTGTAAGGGCTATTTGACCAAGAAGGAGAGTGTTGGGGTGCTACGCCAGATGACCTGGCCTCCACAGTCACCAGACCTGAACCCAATTGAGATGGTTTGGGGTGAGCTGGACCGCTCACCGCTTCAATTTTGAATAAATCCCCAACAGTGTCACCAGCAAAGCACCCCCACACCATCACACCACCTCCTCCATGCTTCACGGTGGGAACCAGCATGTAGAGTCCATCCGTTCACCTTTTCTGCGTGCAAAGCAGTAATCAAAGCAAAAGGTGGCTACTTTGAAGAACCTAGAATATAAGACATATTTTCAGTTGTTTCACACTTTTTTGTAAAGTGTAACGTATAATTCCACATGTGTTAATTCATAGTTTTGATGCCTTCAGTGTGATTCTACAATTTTCATAGTCATGAAAATACAGAAAAATCTTTGTATGAGAAGGTGTGTCCAAACGTTTGGTCTGTACTGTATATAATAGATAGTAGTGATAAGCGAGCATGCTCGGATAAGGTGTTATCTGAGCACGCTCATGTGCTAGTAGAGTATCTTTAGCGTTTTCGAATACTATGTTGGAGACGCCGCGGCTGCATGTCTCACTGCCAGATGTGCGGGATCTGGTGAGGTAATGCACTAAGATTTTAATAGATTCAGGGTTGAGAAAGGACAGATTCTGGAAACATTTTTGAGCAGGAGGTGGTAAGAGCTTGGATGTGCGGTTTAAAAGACAGGAATGAGTTGAGGGTAACTTCGAGGCAGCAGACTTCTGGTACTGCAGAAATGGTGGTTCTGTTAATTGTGATAGATAGATTGGATGGGGAGTTAGGTGAGATGGAGAAACGATGATGAGTAGAGATTAGTGAACATCGTCATCTTCCGCCTTAATGGGCAAGCAATACCGCTTACCGAAGAAGCTGCATCGGGAACCCGGATACCTTTATCGCTCCTGATGATCAGCTGTTCGGCGCCGCAGCTGAATGTGTCGCGGCTGTTTCACTGTCACAATATATGCATGGAGAGCCCAACAAACAGGATCTCCATGCATGTGTTGTGACTGTCATACAGCCGCAACACATGCAGCTGTGGTGCAGAACAGCTGATCATCAGGAGCACTACAGGTTTTCCAGGTTTCCTGATGCAGCTTCTTCGGTAAGCGGTATAGCTTGCCCAATAAGGAGGGAGCCGCCAATGTTTGCTCATCTCTAATGATGAGTTAAAAAATGATCCTTTTTTTCTCCCATGACAGCCAGAATTCTCCATGATTATATTGCAAAAATTTGGAAAATTCTGCCAAATTTTTGACCATTGTCAAATTAACAATTTTGAATTTTGTGATTGAATTACATTTGCTTTAAGAATCCCATTTATTATACCCACGGTATATTATTTAACAGGAGCCATTAAGGGTTAAAGATGCAAGGTGTTATTCCCTCCTCTCACCACCAGGAATGTAAATGGTGATCTTGTAATGATGATTGGCAGCTTCGCAGTGAAGCGCTGAAAGTTTTCCATGACTGTGAGCGAGATGACAAGGGAATACATGTAATTATAATCTGCTTTAAAATCTTAATGATAGTTGATGAATACTGTCTGCTCTAGTGAATCACAAAGAAGACTTAATTAAGCAAAGTGTTTAGTCTCTTCTGAAAACATTTGCTTCTCCTCACATGTGAACCGCAGAATACCCTAAAAATAAAGCAACAATGATGCGTTTATCGGTTATGATATGACCACACCGAGGAATTAGTTGGGAATCTCAATGGTTGCCTAACCAGAAAATCCAAACTTTTTCATGAAAAATCTGTGAACTGGTTAATTGCTTTCCCCATCTGGACTGTGCAGGTGATGAGCTGATAAAGTATGTGTCTGGGGAATAGTGACAGAAGCCGAAAACTCAGAAAACGGGTCTCAGGGGGAGAATGTAAAGTGTGGAAAATAATATATGAGTAGACAGTGTATAGTGAGGCCAGAAAATGATCTATTTACAGCTGTAATCTAAATTATTACACTTCTATTTTGTAAATTCAGTTTATTTGCAAAATTTACAAACTTAGCAGAACACAACTGTTACTGGTTTCTCCAAATTCAGCACAAAATGCCCATTTTTCTGAGTCTCAGGATTAGGCCGGAGTCATATTAGTGTATCACATCAGATGCGAGAGCTAATGACACTCGGCTCCTGCTCTGCATGAGAGGACAGCTGCGGAGAAGGAGAAGTTAATTTTACCATCTCCTCCGCTGGCAGCGGGAATCGCACTGCCAAGTGCGGTGCGATGTTTCACATGCACCCATACATATACAGTATATGGGTACGTGTGATCTGAATTTCGCTTTGTTTCCATCCATTTCTGGGTGTTTCTTGAAGTATGTTTAGGGTCATTGTCCTGCTGGAAGACGTATGACCAAAGACGTAAACTTAGCTTTCTGACACTGCACACTTCACTGCGGCCCAAAATCCGCTGGTAATCTTCAGATTTCATGATGTATTGTACACAGTCAAAGGCACCCGATGCCAGATGAAACAAAACAACCCTAAACATTTTTGAATATCCTTCATATTTGACTGTACATACTGTGTTCTTTTCTTTGTTGGCCTCCTTCCATTTTCGGTAAACAGTAGAGTGATTTGATTTACCAAATAGCTTTATCTTGGTCTCACCTGTCCACAAGTATTCCCAGAAGAATTTTGGCTTACTCACGTACATTTTGGCAAACTGCAGTCTAGCTTTTTTTTTGTCTCTGTGTCAGCAGTGGGGTGCTCCTGGGTCTCCTGCCATAGCATTTCATTTCATTCAAATGTCAACAGATATTTTGCACTGACACTGGGGCACCATGAGCTTGCAGGAAAGCTTGAACTTCTTTGGGACTTGATTATCCACCATCCGGACTATCCTGCCTTGCAACCTTTCATCAATTTTTCTTTGACGTCCACATCCAGTGAGATTAGCTACAGTGCCACCAGTTGTAAACTTCTTGATTATGTTGCGTCCCGTGGTTAAAGGAACATCAAGATCTCTGGAGATGGAATTGTAACTTTGAGATTATTAATATTTTTCAACAATTTTGGTTCTCAAGTACTCAAACAGTTCTCTACTCATTCTGTTATCCATGCTTAGTGTGGCACAAAGTAAAGATTGAATCAACGTCTCCACACTTTATTTGTTTTCAGGTGTGAATTTCAAATTGCTCACACCTGTTACTTGCCACAGGTGAGTTTGAGCGAACATCACATGCTGGAAAAAAAGTTGTTTATCCAGTGTTCACAAAAGGATAAGAGAGGAAGAAATTTAGGATCACAGTGCAGGGACATTTTTCTGATGAGTGCAAAGTGATACTGATATGTGGAAACTGTCAACGAGGATGGTTGGCATTGCTGATTCTGTTAGTTGATGCAGCTTGCTATATCTCGCGTTAGTGTTAGATATGTCGACTGTGTCACACAATGGGATTAGTTATATGGTTCAGTGAAGTCAATCACGCTCTTGGATTAGATATACTGATTGTATCATGCTCTTGGATTAGAAAAATGGACTCGTAACGTGCCAGGAGTAGATACGCAAACTGTATCACAGCCAGTGATTGGATCCCAGGACTGAATAACACACAGTGATTAAATTTGACGGAAAATGGGGAGTGCATCTTATAGTCCGCATGTACCCACTGTGGCTGTGGATTTGGAGGTGGGGGAGTGGCAGCGACGAAGCAGCGGTTCACAGGAGGAAGAAGCCAGCAGCTGCTGCTAACCCCTGTGCCCCCTGCTAAAGAGAAATGAATATTCACTGCTCCCCATGACCATAGTCCCTCTCATTTCCATTTAATAGTGGGCATTGTAGCAGCAGCTGCCAGCTTCCTGAGGCTTGGAGATGACATGTGCCTGTTGTGAATGGACTTGAAATGAGTTCTGAGCAGAGGCTCCCTCTGGTGGTTACAAGCGGTACTGGACTGTCCAGTGAAGATTGTGAGGAGTGGGAATCAGGTGTTACTGACTGGTCTTATATAAGGGAGTCGCCTTCCCATCAGGGTTGCCGGTGATCAATTGTTCTGGTCTCAATCCTTGAGTTCTGTTTCCTTTGAAGCCTGCTGTGTCGTGTCTGCATCTCCTGCTAACAGATAAGACATTTTCTTCTTTTTGTTTTTGTGCTTAATTTTTGCATTTTGTCCTGCACTTCTGTGGGGGCCTTCAGGGTCCCCTCCGGGGGCTTTTGCCCTCTCAGTTTAGTTCAGCCACTGATGTTTGTACTTTTGCTTTTTCCAGTTTTTTCAGTGGCTGCTGTTTTGATTTTGTTACACCAGAGAACTAATTTAGGTGGTAGAGGTCGTGTGATCTCAGGTGATTTTGAAATTAGTAGAGTTGGTGCTTTTCAGGGTTTTTTGGGATTGCAGTGAGTGCCCTTCCTGTCCTTTTCTATTTAGGTAGTTTGGGCCCCAGCGTTTGCTCATACTATTTTCTGTCTGTGTCAGTATTTCATCTTGTCTAACCGCCATTACATGTTTGGGGGCTTCCTATGTTCTTTGGGGATCTGCTCCGGGGCAGATAGCTTTCCTCTTTCTATCTTTAGGTGTAGTTGGTTTCTCAGGCTGTGACGAGGCGTCTAGGACCAACGTAGGAACGCTCCACGGCTGCCTCTGGTTGTGGTGGTTAGTCAGGGTACTGCAATCTCATAGATTCCAACTTCTCTGGTGTATTGCCTTTTTTACCTGCACTCCTCAGCTACCGTAACATAACAGTATCACCGGCCTAAAAATTGAAAATTGTATGGTACTCACAGAAGGGAAAAAATATTGTGAAAGAAAAAAGGTTGTCAGAGTTGTCAGAGATATTTTTCTGTTTGTTGCATTTTTTTTCCCTCTGTATCTCTGGGTGCTGGGGAGGATTTTTTTTTTTTTTTCTCAATGGAGTTTGCACAGTTGTCTGGCCGTGTGGATCAGCTTGCCACTGAGGTTCGGAGTATTGCTGCCTATCTTGCTAGGTTGCCTGTTGTGGAACCTAGGATTCCCATGCCAGATTTGTTTTTAGGGGATCGAGCTAAGTTTCAGAATTTCAAAAATAATTGTAAATTGTTTTTTGCCTTAAAATCTAAGTCCTCAGGGAACGCAGCGCAGCAGGTTCAAATTGTCATCTCTCTCCTGCGCGGCGATCCTCAGGATTGGGCTTTTTCCCTGACACCTGGGGATCCTGTTTTGAGTGATGTTGATGCATTTTTTCAGGCTTTGGGGTTATTGTACGATGAGCCTAATGTCACTGATCAAGCTGAAAAAGCCTTGTTGGCATTAAATCAGGGTCTTGATGACGCTGAGTTATACTGTCAGAGATTCCGTAGGTGGGCAGTCCTGACCAAGTGGAATGACGACGCTTTGGCGGCTCTTTTTCGGAAGGGTCTGTCAGATAATGTAAAGGATGTTATGGTGGGATTCTCTGTCCCCTCTGGTCTCAATGATTCTATGTCATTAGCGATTCAAATTGACAGACGTTTGCGTGAGCGGAGAAGTATGCGTGGAATGGTGTTGCCTTGTGAACCTGCTTCTGAACCCATGCAGTGTGATAGAGTGGTGTCTGGGGCACAGCGTCATGAGTTTCGAAAGCGCAATGGGTTATGTTTCTACTGTGGTGATGCCTCTCATGCTATTTCAGTCTGCCCTAAGCGGGGAAGACGTTTTGCACGCTCAGTTGTCTTGGGTAGTGTTCAGACTAAGTTTTTATTAACTGTCACTCTGATATGCTCTCTGTCCTCATTTTCTGCTCAGGCTTTCGTTGATTCTGGAGCAGCTATTAACCTGATGGATTATGATTTTGCTAAACGTTGTGGGTTTCCCTTGATACCCCTACAGAAGTCTATTCCCCTACTGGGGATCAATTCTACCCCTTTGGCTGAGAATAAACCTCAGTTCTCTACTCAGGTGATAATGAGGGTTGAACCTGATCATCTGGAGTGCTGTAAATTTTTGGTTCTGTATAATCTGCATGATATTATCGTACTGGGTTTCCCTTGGTTGCAGTCTCATAATCCTGTTTTGGATTGGAAATCTGTGTCTGTAACCAGTTGGGGCTGCCAATGTGTTAATACCAACACTCCTGTTTTTTCTGCCTCCCCCCAGGCTCAGGATGTTCCTGACTTTTTGATTGATTTTTCTGATGTGTTTAGCGAAAGTAAATCTGCATCCTTGCCTCCCCATAGGAGCTATGACTGCGCTATTGAATTAGTGCCGGGTAGTAAATTCCCTAAAGGTCGCCTTTTTAACTTGTCTGTACCTGAACATGACGCTATGCGGTCTTATATCAAGGAATCATTGGAGAAGGGTCATATCAGACCATCCTCTTCACCCTTAGGTGCCGGTTTTTTCTTTGTGGCCAAAAGGATGGTTCATTAAGGCCGTGTATTGATTATCGTCTTTTGAACAATATTACTGTAAAATATCAATACCCGTTACCTTTGATTTCTGACCTGTTTTCCAGGGTGAAAAACGCTACTTGGTTTACCAAGCTTGACCTCAGGGGGGCATATAACCTTATTCGCATTAAGCACGGGGATGAATGGAAGACGGGATTCAATACTCCTGAGGGGCATTTTGAGTACCTCGTGATGCCCTTTGGGCTCACTAATGCTCCTTCTGTCTTCCAGTCCTTCATGAATGACATTTTCAGGGATTTTGTGGACAAATTTCTGATTGTTTATTTGGATGATATCTTGATTTTTTCTAATGACTGGGACTCTCATGTGAAACATGTTCGAACTGTATTCCAGATTTTGAGAGAGAATGCTCTGTATGTGAAGGGATCAAAGTGTCTTTTTGGCGTACAGAGGATCTCATTTCTGGGATTCATTTTGTCCCCATCTGTTATTGAAATGGACCCGGTCAAGGTTCAGGCCATCTGTGATTGGGTCCAACCTACTTCATTAAAGGCTCTTCAAAGATCTTTGGGTTTTGCCAATTTTTATCGTAAATTTATTGGTAATTTCTCGGTTATTGTTAAACCATTGACTGATTTGACCAGAAAGGGTTCTGATGTGGTGAATTGGCCTCCTGAGGCAGTCTCTGCATTTCAGGAACTTAAGCAGAGATTCACTTCTGCTCCTGTTCTACGGCAGCCTGATGTTTCTCTGCCATTTCAGGTGGAGGTTGATGCCTCTGAAATTGGGGCAGGTGCCGTTTTGTCCCAAAAAGATCCAGAGACCTCTAAAAGTAACCCTTGTGCCTTTTTCTCTAGAAAATTTTCTCCTACTGAACGTAATTATGACGTGGGTAATCGGGAGTTACTGGCCATGAAGTGGGCTTTTGAAGAGTGGAGACATTGGCTGGAGGGAGCCAAACATCAGGTGGTGGTCCTTACGGACCATAAGAATCTGGTTTATCTGGAATCTGCCAAGCGACTCAATCCTAGACAGGCCAGGTGGGCCTTGTTTTTCACACGTTTTAATTTTGTGGTTTCCTTTCTTCCTGGCACTAAGAATGTTAAGGCGGATGCCCTCTCGAGGAGTTTCCTTGCGGACTCTCCTGAGCTATCTGATCCCTCTGTTATTTTGAAGGAGGGTGTAGTTCTTTCCGCCATCTCGCCCAATTTGAGACTTGCTCTGGAGGGGTGTCAGGAGGATAGGCCCGAGCGCTGCCCTGTTGGAAAATTGTTTGTCCCGGACCAGTGGAAAAAGAGGTGATGTCTGAGATTCATTGTTCCGCGTTGGCTGGGCATCCCGGAATTTTTGGTACCAGAGACTTGGTTAGTCGGTCCTTTTGGTGGCCTACCTTTTCTCGTGATGTCAGGGAATTTGTGCAGTCCTGCGGGACTTGCTCTCGCTCCAAGCCTTGCTCTCGCTCTAGTGGTTTGTTGATGCCATTGCCTGTGCCCAAGAGACCATGGACCCATATCTCTATGGATTTCATTTCCGACCTCCCTGTTTCTCAGAGAATGACCGTCATCTGGGTGATTTGTGATAGGTTTTCCAAGATGATACATCTTGTGCCATTACCTAAGTTGCCTTCCTCCTCTGAATTGGTGCCTTTGTTCCTTCAGCACGTGGTTCGTTTACACGGCATTCCTGAGAACATTGTGTCTGACAGAGGAGTCCAGTTTGTTTCCAGATTTTGGAGGACCTTTTGTTCTAAACTTGGTGTTCAATTGTCTTTCTCCTCGGCGTTTCATCCTCAGACCAATGGTCAAACTGAGAGAACAAACCAGACATTGGAGACTTATCTAAGATGCTTTGTGTCTGCTGATCAGGATGACTGGGTCTCTTTTTTGCCTTTGGCTGAGTTTGCTCTTAATAATAGGGCTAGCTCTGCCACTTTGATGTCTCCATTTTTCTGTAATTCTGGGTTTCACCCTCGATTTTCTTCAGGACAGACGGAGGCTTCTGTCTGTCCAGGTGTTGACTCTGTTGTGGAGCGTATGCAACAGATTTGGGACCAGGTAGTGGAGAGGTTGTCCCTCTCTCAGGATAGGGCCCAGCAGTTTGCTAACCGGCATAGGACTGATGGTCCTCGGTTTAAAGTGGGGGACTTGATCTGGTTGTCCTCAAGAAATATTCCTATGAGAGTGGCATCTCCTAAATTTAAGCCTAGGTTCATTGGACCTTATAAGATCATGGAGATTCTTAATCCTGTTTCTTTTCGTTTGCTTCTTCCAGGGACATTTAAAATCCATAACGTGTTCCACAAGTCCTTGTTGAAGAGGTTTGTTGAGCCAGTGGTTCCTACTGCTTTGCCTCCTGACCCTGTTCTGGTTGAGGGCAATATGGAGTTTGTGGTTGAGAAAATATTGAATTCTCGTTTTTCTAGACGGAAACTCCAGTATTTGGTTAAGTGGAGAGGTTATGGTCAGGAAGACTATTCTTGGGTGTTTGCTTCGGACATCCATGCTAGGAGACTCCTCCGTGCGTATCATAGAACTCATCCTGACCGACCTGGTTGCTCAAGTGAGGGTTCGGTGACCCCTCCTCAAGGGGGGGTACTGTTGTGAATGGACTTGAAATGAGTTCTGAGCAGAGGCTCCCTCTGGTGGTTACAAGCGGTACTGGACTGTCTAGTGAAGATTGTGAGGATTGGGAATCAGGTGTTACTGACTGGTCTTATATAAGGGAGTCGCCTTGCCATCAGGGTTGCCGGTGATCAATTGTTCTGATCTCAATCCTTGAGTTCTGTTTCCTTTGTAGCCTGCTGTGTCGTGTCTGCATCTCCTGCTAACAGATAAGACATTTTCTTCTTTTTGTTTTTGTGCTTAATTTTTGCATTTTGTCCTGCACTTCTGTGGGGGCCTTCAGGGTCCCTCCGGGGGCTTCTGCCCTCTCAGTTTAGTTCAGCCACTGATGTTTGTACTTTTGCTTTTTCCAGTTTTTTCAGTGGCTGCTGTTTTGATTTTGTTACACCAGAGAACTAATTTAGGTGGTAGAGGTCGTGTGATCTCAGGTGATTTTGAAATTAGTAGAGTTGGTGCTTTTCAGGGTTTTTTGGGATTGCAGTGAGTGCCCTTCCTGTCCTTTTCTATTTAGGTAGTTTGGGCCCCAGCGTTTGCTCATACTATTTTCTGTCTGTGTCAGTATTCCATCTTGTCTAACCGCCATTACATGTTTGGGGGCTTCCTATGTTCTTTGGGGATCTGTTTCGGGGCAGATAGCTTTCCTCTTTCTATCTTTAGGTGTAGTTGGTTTCTCAGGCTGTGACGAGGCGTCTAGGACCAACGTAGGAACGCTCCACGGCTGCCTCTGGTTGTGGTGGTTAGTCAGGGTACTGCAATCTCATAGATTCCAACTTCTCTGGTGTATTGCCTTTTTTACCTGCACTCCTCAGCTACCGTAACATAACATGTGCCCCTACTAAAGGGAATACATTTTCATTGCTCTCCACTCTCATGGGCATGGAGAGCAGTAAATATTCATTCTTTTTAATAGCGGGCAGTGTTGGCCGCAGCCGCCGATTCCTGCAGCGGCTGGGCGATTATGTGTGTTCCACGTGAATTCCAGCAGCTGTCCTCAGCTTGTAAGCAGCGTATGACATTACTGTCATGTACTGATTTCAAGTTGAAATCAGCTGCTGTCATCAGAACAGGATGCTGCGAGGGAGTGTAGGGAAGGTAAGTAGAATGATTTCTGTTTTTTTTATGTTTTCCTGATGGGGGCCATGAACACCGGGATGTGGAAAGGGGTCATGCATACCAGGATAGGGATGAGGGGGTCATGCATACCAAGATAGAGATGAGAGAACCATGTATACCAGAATGGGGATGAGGGTGCTGTGCATACTAGGATAGGGATGAGTGGGCCATGCATCCCAGGATGGTGATGAAGGGGTCATACCAGGATAAAGATGAGGGGGCTATGCATACCAGAACTGGGATGATGGGACCGTGTATACCAAGATGGTGATGAGGAGGCTTTCTATACGTGGATTGATGACCTATATATACCAGGATGGGGGATATTAGTACAGGATTGACAACATTTTTTACTTACATTTTTTTCTATTTTCCTCCTCTAAAACCTAGGTGCGTCTTATAGTCACCCTAAACTGGCCAGGCCCTGGCAACCCAAATGAATCCCAAATGCATCTGTTAGTAAAATAAAAAAAAGTAACTAACACCTAAAAAAAACTATGAACACACCCCAGGATAAAAAAACTGTAAAAACACCCGTTTGGTAAGTCTACTATATTTGTACAACTTAAGAGCCTAGCACATTATTTTAGTTTTTTTTTTTTAATAAAAAGCAAAAGCTGCACAATATTTAGTAGGAAGTGGCACACGTCCCCCCCCAAAAAAAAACAAAAAAATCACTGGTAAAAAATGAAATACAGACTTTTAATAAACGCGTACTAAAATCATCTAAATGGAAAGGGTCCAAAGAGTCCTAAACAAGAGAAAATAAAGAAACTAAAAATAAGCAGCTCATCCACCCCCTCATTAAACTGCCAACAGAACAAAATCGCCAAATTGATTTTACTCTCATCCTCTACACAAAACAGAATGTCAAACATCCAAAATAAATTGGCCGCAGTGTATCGGGATTGGAATCGAACCCATCTATTCAATCATGTGTGATAAAAGTGAATACATAGCAAATGTTAATGCATAGAAGGGTGCCTTTAATAAATATTGCATGAAGGCGCATATATCACAAAATACACATTTATTCTGATGTGAAAGTCAATAAAATGTCATGTTGATAAATTTAGTTTAGTAGCCCGAAAGATGAAAAGAACGGGATGTTCCATATGTACGTGGCCCCGAGATATATGGAATACGATTATTTACTGCAGCTGGACCTATTTAGGCTTCCGAATAAGATTATTACATGCTTACATTTCTGGAGTAAGGTGACATGATAGCTACTCTACAGGCCATTAGACTGGAAATAAGGTGTGATGGGTAGACGAGGATTGATAGCCCTTCATCAAATCATGGTCCCCGTAGAGTTATTTGTATCCTTTCCACTGCCCATCTATTAGATTGCGGCAACACAATATATAGAAACTTGCAGTGTCAGTAACTAATGCAGTTTGCTTGCAGAAAGTAAATGCCTTATAAATCTCGCTTCTGTCAATGTGATCGTTTGGATAAGCCGTTTACCCAGAAAAGTCAAGCTGGTCGCATGGCCGTCAGTTCCTCTGCCTCTGTATTTATCAATTTTATGGCAAAGCCAATAATCACAATCCCGGCGGAAGTAACACCAGCAGTTTTCATGGTTTTTACCCTACATGGTACAATACGTAAGGAGCAAAATTCAGTTTTATAAAGTAAAAGAAGGTAAAGAAGAGGTTTGATATTGGATTGATGAAGGTCTAAGCTCCTGGACCGTGGTTCTCCCAGTATTAGATGTTGGGGTACTGTTTGGGGACAACTAATAAAAAATCTGTCCTCGATTATATTAGTGGGAGCCATCCTTAGATCATTCCATATGAAGATGGGAGAATTAAATTGAGACACAACCATTTTTTTTTATAAATTTCTGAACTTTTTCACCACTTAAAAAAATACTTATATATATACATGTTTTTGATCTGCGTACTCGTATTGACCAAGTAATCATATTCGCTGGTCAGTTTTGCCATATAATGAGTATGGTAAATAAAAAAACCCCAAAAAACTATTGTGGAATTGCCCTTTTTTGGAATTTCAACGCACTTGGAATTTTTTCTGCTTTCCAGTGCATCACATGATAAAATTCAAAAGTACAACTTGTTCCTCAAAGCACATGCCCTGAAATCGATATGTGGACGGAAAAATAAAAAAAACCTTGATGGTTCTTGGAAGAAGGGAGGTAAGAAAACGAAAACTAAAAAACAGAAAATTGCCCAGTCATGAAAGGGTTGATATAGATAAGTGTATCTGATGAAAATTTTAATTTATTAAATATGGTCGAGAAAGTCCTATATGCTATAACAACAACTGTTCATCAAATGTAATGAAAAAATGTGATAGGAAGTTCTTATTAACCTTATTCCCTTATACACCAATTAGTTCCTGACCCTCCACTGTCCCAGTCTTTCACTGGTTTCCTGGGCCTACAGTGACTCTGCTCTCCTGGGCCTACAGTGACTCTGCTCTCCTGGGCCTACAGTGACTCTCGCTCTCCTGGGCCTACAGTGACTCTGCTCTCCTGGGCCTACAGTGACTCTGCTCTCCTGGGCCTACAGTGACTCTGCTCTCCTGGGCCTACCGTGACTCTGCTCTCCTGGGTCTACCGTGACTCTGCTCTGACAACGGTCTTCTCTTCACTCTCTGCTATTGTTCCAGCGCCAGCTAAGCTTTGAAGCATTCTGACATCTTGAAGTCAGAACAAGCGTCATACGATTGTATGAGGTTGTGCACATCATGGTATGATGACCTCAGACCATGCAGCGAGGCCTAGCCGGTGGTGACAGTGCTATCAAAGGCTAAAAAGTTGACCAGGGAAAAAGTAGTGCAAGACCCCCAAAGAATCTGTAAGTGTACCAGTGGGCAGGGACAAGTGAGAGGCTGAGTTACTGTTTTATTATGTCTCTTTAAGCCCCAATCAACTCATAAATCCGGCAAAAAGGAATCAGGTTGGTTACAATTTTGCATGATTAACACTAATCATGTTTCCAAAACTTTGGAATAGCTAGTTTTTTAAAGGGAACCTGTCATATTCAATAATACTATGAACCTGCAGGTATAGAGTTAATCTGCAGAATAATAGCGTTGCTAAGTTCTCTGGCACCTGAAAGATAATAAACTTTATTTCTTCTGGGAGCCACTGGCTTGCAGTCATTCAGTCATGCCAGGAGCAGTTACAGTCCTTGGTCACAGCCCTGAGAGGAGCAGCTGTAAGCACGTCCCCTCTTGAATCGATTGCATCAACCTGTGCCCTAATGTTAAACTTTTTAAAAAAGAACTTGAGGTTCTTAGCACACATTTTTTATTAATCTGTATTAACCAAATTGCCTCATCATGGCAACCTCCTTTAGGTTTGTTGGTAGGAACATGACCCCACCAAGCATCTGTGGGAAGACCAGTCAAGCAGACTGTGGATATATGAGGGTCAGTGGGTGCTCTTACCGCTGGACTGGATGCCTTTAGAAAGACCGCACAGCTGGGGCTCATCCCAGTGAACGCCAATACTCCTTTGCCATGGGCAAAACACTACTCAGATATCACAGGGTGATGTAACCACACTCTGGTAAGATTTTATTGGATCGCCAACATTTATCAGCATACAGTGGGAATGGAAAGTATTCAGATCCCTTTAAATACTAGAACTACCGATAGAGTCATTTTGACTCATCGCAATTTTTATGTCTTTTCTCTGACTACATTTTTTCCGAATTCCGGCTTGAGACTCAGTGACTTTTACTCATTTAGGATGAGACAAAAGATTTTGTGACAATAAATAATTTTTGAAAAAAAAAGAGTAAATTTTTTTCAAAATTTACCTTTAATTACAAAAGGGAGTTATTTTGATTCCCTACTATATTTTGCTAGTCTTTGTTGCTAAATGTTATTGTTTCTTTTAGTTTTCATTTACTTGTATGTTTAGAATAAGTTTAGAATAAATTTTGGCTGGCTTAGACTTAGAATAATTAGCATTTTTGCAAATATACTTGACATACACAGGACATATACAGGACATCCGTCAGTGAACTAGTGAAGTCTCCAGTGGACTACATAATTTCTATAGAATACAGCCTGCAGCTTTGCTAAATGCTAATATGGCTAGAAGAAGTGCGCTAAAGCCTGACGATATTCTTGTTATTTTGCATTCTATACCGGAGGATGAATTTAAAGTTACAACAATACCAGGACCAAGAAACTCTAAAAATAAACGAAAACAAGCCAGGAGTCAAAATGACTCCATTTGGTAGTTCTAGGGGGGGTGACCAGTCCGGTAGTCCTAGTGTTAAATTTTTCACTCTTTGTTTCATTGCAGCCATTTGGTAAATTCAAAAAAGTTAATTATTTTTCTCATTAATGTACACTCTGCACCCATCTTGACTGAAAAAAACCCAGAAATGTAGAAATATTTTCAAATTTATTAAAAATGAAAAACTGAAATATCACATGGTCATAAGTATTCAGGATGCTCAGACACTCATATTTAAGTCACATGCTGTCGAATTCCTTGTGATCCTCCTTGAGATGGTTCTTCTCCTTCATTGGAGTCCAGCTGTGTTTAATTAAACTGATAGGACTTGATTTGTAAAGGCGACACCTGTCTATATAAGACCTCACAGCTCGCAGTGCATGTCAGACCAAATGAGAACTATGAGGTCAAAGGAACTGGCCAAGGAGCTCAGAGACAAAATTGTGGCAAGGCACACATCTGGCTAAGGTTACAAAAGAATTTCTGCAGTACTCAAGGTTCCTAAGAGCACAGTGGCCTCCATAATCCTTAAATGGAAGAAGTTTGGGACCACAAGAAGTCTTTCTAGACCTGGCCATCCAGCTAAACTGAGCAATCATGGGAGAAGAGCCTTGGTGAGAGAGGTAAAGAAGAACCCCAAGATCACTGTAGCTGAGCTCCACAGATGCAGTAGGGAGGTGAGAGAAAGTTCCACAAAGTCAACTATCACTGCAACCCTCCACCAGTCAGGCATTTATGGCAGAGTAGCCTGACGGAAGCCCCACCAAAGTGCAAGACATATGAAATCCCGCATAGAGTTTGCTAAAAAACACATGAAGGACTCCCAGACTATGAGAAATAAGATTCTTTGGTCTGATGAGATGAAGATAGAACTTTTTGGTGATAATTCTAAGCGGTATGTGTGGAGAAAACCAGGCACTGCTCATTATCTGCCCAATACAATCCCAACAGTGAAACATGGTGGTGGCAGCATCATGCTATGGGGGTGTTTTTCAGCTGCAGGAACATGACAACTGGTTGCAATTGAAGGAAACATGAATGCGGCCAAGTACAGAGATATCCTGGATGAAAACCTCTTCCAGATTGCTCTGGACCTCAGATTTGGCCAAAGGTTCACCTTCCAAAAAAGACAATGACCTTAAGCACACAGCTAAAATAACAAAGGAGTGGCTTCAGAACAACTCTGTGACCATTTTTGACTGGCCCAGCCAGAGTCCTGACCTAAACCCAATTGAGCATCTCTGGAGAGACCTGAAAATGGCTGTCCACCAACATTCACCATCCAACCTGACGGAACTGGAGAGGATCTGCAGGAAAGAATCGCAGAGGGTCCCCAAATCCAGGTGTGAAAAATTTGTTGCATCATTCCCAAGAAGACTCATGGCTATACTAGCTCAAAAGGTGCTTCTACTCAATACTGAGCAAAGGGTCTGAATACTTAGGACCATGTGCTATTTCAGTTTTTCTTTTTTAATAAATTTGGAAAAATATCTACATTTCTGTTTTTTTCAGTCAAGATGGGGTGCAGATTGTACCTTAATGAGAAAAATATGAACTTTTTTGAATTTACCAAATGGCTGCAATGAAATAAAGAGTGAAAAATTTAAAGGGGTCTGAATACCCACTGTATAGCACATTTCCAGCAAGGACACAAGATGGTGCAAGTGACAGTCTCACTTTTCCGCTGGCTTGCCAAACATTAGAATCTTCACAATTTCTGAGCATTCGTGGTCAACTACCCCAACTAGCAGCACGACGCTTTTGGAGGGCACTCACTGAGAGGAGATAGTGGCAAGTTTAGGAAGCTGACTGAGTATGGTAAGGAATGTAACTAGGTGACCGGTTTGTGTCAACCTTGGAAATCCAAGCGACTTCATGGGCTAAGTGTTGGGCAGTGGAATAGTTCTGTAATCCACCAGCTCGAATCATGATCCCAAGGCTGAAGTCTTCTAGAATCACACCTGTGACAGGAGCAGACCCTTTTTTTATCTCTCAGCACCTATTTCACAGCATTGTGCCCCACAGGATTGAGGGGAGATAATCTTTGCTGTTCTCTCATTGTTTGCTAGTTCAAATAGACTGTATAATTATCCTCCAAATGATGCAGACTAGCACACTGCAGGGGGCTGTTACAATTCGTAATCAGCAGGCATTCCACAAATTATCATACAAACAGTTGTATCAGTCTCACATGAAACAATGGCTCATGTCCCTTGACTTAAGGGTATGCCACACTGAACAATATCGCTAACGGGATCGCTAAAAAACGTCACTATTTAGCGATCCTGTTAGCGATGTTGTTCAGTGCGGCAGCTGCCAGCGACGAGCTTCCTGCTGTGATCTCGCTCGTCGCTGGAATCGTTCCGGACCCTATTTTCTCGTCGGCGCTCCCGCTGGGTAAGTATATATCACGTGTGGCACCTTTTCTTAGCGATTTAGCGGTACTTTTGTACCGCTAAAGTCGTTAAGAAGATCGCTAACGGCGATAGCGTCTTTAACTATATCGCTAAATGTGGCCGCACTTAGCGATATAGAAACAATCCCGCTAGCGATCGCATTAGTATGCGTCGTTATCGTGATCGCTAGCGGGATTGTTTAGTGTGGCAGTACCTTTAAGGTACTGCCACACTAAACGCTCCCGCTAACGATCACAATAACGACGCATACTAATGCGATTGTTTTTATGATCGTTTTAATTTCGCTAGTAGCTGCCACATTTAGCGATCTCGTTAACGACGCATAAGCGGTTAGCGATCTCCTTAACGACTTTGCGATGTAAAAAACAGCGCAAATCGTTCACAAAACGTGCCAGACACAGCGATATAGGCTCACCAGCGGGACGCCAACGATCTAAATACGGTCCAGAACTCTAGTGAACGATCAGCGAGATCACAGCAGGGGCCACGTCGTTCCTACATGCCACACACAACAGCGTCACTAACGAGATCACTAAATAGTGACGTTTTTTAGCGATCTCGTTAGCGACGCTGTTTAGTGTGGCATACTCTTTACTGAACAAAGGAATAGTACATCTGTCATAATTAAGGATAGTTCATCCCCGCACAAGTGGCCAGATTTTCCTCATTGACGATAAATGTAACACAGACCACTTAGGTGTGGAGTATAAACCCATACTCACAGCACTACTTTAATAAAAACTTTGCATTGTCCCTCACAAAAGTGTATCAGTAAAAAAGTGAATCATAAAATAATAATGAAAAATGTATTAGGGACTCTTTCATAATAATTTAATCTCTACAGGAAAAGTTTTTGAAAAGCAAATTTATGTTAATAATCCACAGACTAGACAGAAGCCAAACTTTAAAAATCCAAGCTCCTGTGAACTATAGCTTCATCATTTTAATATATTTCATTTTAATTCTATTGAAGATCAGCTAAAAAAAATCCAAAAAATTTTGTAAAAGCCGTACAAATAATTCTTTGATTTTTTTCAATGAAATCATTACTCTGCTAAAGCTTTGCGATTTCACGCCTGTGGCATATATTTCAAAGTGGGAATTAATACTCAAGAATACATTAAGGTTGTTCATTATATGATTAACTCTTGCCTAAGGAACATAACATATGTGAATTATTTCTAGGATCTACGTGAAATTAGAATGGTTTTGTCATGCGGATTTACTACACAGAATTGTGACTTTTTTATAGTTTTAAGTTGATAATGTGAGCATTGCAATAATATTTTTACACAATTACAGGGACTTCAAGGACTATAAAATCGTACCCATGCAATATGTTTTCACAGAGGATCACTTAATTTTCCAATTCAAATGTGAAGTGGTGTACCTAGAGTTTGATGGGACACTGTGCAAAATTTGAACCTGGGCTCCCACTTGCATGTTGGTCAGATGTATGGGCCCTTGTAGTGTAAAGTACTGTAGTGTTCAAGATCCAAAAAAGATATACGTGTTCTCGTGTTGCTTTAACATTGTCCCCATCCTGTAATAATGATCCCTATCCTGGCCCCTTCCTCTAATAATGCCCCCTATCCTGGGCCCCTGCTAGTAATAATGTCCTCTAATCTAGGTCCCTTATAGTAATAATGTCCTCTATCCTGGACTAGTTTCTCTAATAATGTTCCCCATACTGGTATAATGTCCTCCATCCTGGGCGACCTCCAGTGATAATTTCCCCCATCCAGGTATAATGTTCCCAATCCTGGGCCCCTTCTAGCAATAATTCTTCCAATCCTGAGCCCCTTCTAGTAACATGTCTCCAATCCCGAGCACCTTTGTGTAAAAATGTCCCCCACCCTAGGCCACTTCCTGGCACAATCCTAGGCTCTTTTCCAGGAATAATGTCTACCACCTGGCATAATGCCCCCCCATCCTGGACTGCTTCCAGTAATAATTTTCCCCATCCTGGACCCATCTTGGTAAAATGTCCTCTGTTCTATCACTCTTGTTCAACACAATGAAAAAAAAAAAAAACCTGCTACTACATACCCTGCTTCCAGGATGTGTGGTGTCCTCTTCCATAGCCAGAACATTATGTGTAATTTTCATTCAGGGAAGCTCCAATTGCAAGCTCCAAACCTAGGTTAGCAACTTATGATCATGTATCTTATTACTCACCTACATAACACCATTAATTCTGCAGTGCTTTTGTTAGGCATCAGCTGCATTTGAACTTGGATCTGAGGCATCAGTGGTTCCCCATCCAGGTCTCAGCTGGGGCAGATACTGCTTAGCTTCACCACCAATGCCTAGCCAGTACAAGAGAGTACAAGCTGTCTCCAGGGACTTTGTTAATAGTAGCCTTAAGCATAGGTTACAGAAGGAGGCAGGGCTGTTATAGCCTAAGTCCAGAAATGCCTGCACTGAGCATGTCCGTGACATGGCGAGCCGTGATTGGTGGCTAATGTCAGCTGATCCTCTGACCTGGCATGCCTGATTGGTCACGGATGACGTCATCGGTGATGCGATTGACGGGATGGCTGGGGGGCAGAGCTTAGCCCTTAAATAGCTTGTCTGTCCGCGGCGCGGCGCAGTCAGATCATACTAAAATAGGCAGTGCTCATGTGTGGACGTACCCGAATCTGGTCTCCACGTGCTCTCTAGCTTTGCTCTCCGGGACCTGCCGATGCCAGAGTTCGCTCGGCTAATTAGCCCAGGTCCTACAGGCAGGTTTAGCTTATGCCAGGCAGGTAGCCAATGTGACGCAGTCTTGCTACCAATATAGGGTAGCTATACACCCTGAGCAGACTGTGGGGGCGTAACCTGTAGCCAATGTGGAGCAGTCTTGCTACGAATATAGGGTAGCTATACACCCTGAGCAGACTGCGGGGCCGTAACCTGGGCATCGCCTGCCAAGCTGAACAGAGAGTTGCTCAGTTTGGTCTCACGCCGACTGATGGCACATACGCCTGGCATTAGTTGCACGCACTTACGAGCAGAGCATGTAGCTTCTGTGCAGTCAACAGGGCTACGTCTATACCAGCTTGCAGCACATAGTGCAAATCTAATATCTGGCAAGTGGCTTCTGTGCCATTAACAGGGCTGCATCTATGCCAGTCAACTGAGATAGTGCCAATTTTACTTCTCCTCTAGTGTGAAGTAACACAGACGAGATCTAATATTACATTTCTGTTGTCAGTTTTACCCTCATACCCAAGGGGTGTTCGGCAGCAGTGACTTTAACTGCATCGCGGACCCCGGGTTCGGTTGCAATCCATTATTTAATAAAGTTGTTGCAACCGAGCTCATAACAGCTTTACAGACATTACACATCACTGTCACCATTGGGGCTCACAATGTAAATTCCCTAAAATATGTTTTGCAGGGCCCTGGGCACCAATTAAGTTGTCAAAGATCATGGTGGGGGTAGTTTGTTGGGGAATTAGTTTGTGATGCCACCCGTGGTGTTCGGCTATAAACGGCCAACGCTGCGGTTCAGGTCCACTGGGTGGATGGTGACATAGCAGAGATGTTACTGCTCTCCACAGGTAGAGCTAGGCCCCAGGGCAGATATAACAGAATGTTCAGGTGGTGGTGAACATTGAGGTGCAGAGAATAAACAAAGGACACAGAAAAGTGCAGTTTTCTTTACCTTTTACTTTTTGGTAAGTGAGAATGCAATCCAGGGTACTAGTTACAGATGATAGCAGGAGTCCGACCAGCCTAGAAACATTCAGGGGATTCACCCTGCAAGGTGGGGTTAGAGGCCTTCCTGCGGCGCTCTCTTTTCTGGTCCCTGCTGCCTGTAGTTAAGCTGCGACCCTCTCCTGCGTGTTGGTTTTAACCTGTATGGCAAACAGCGTGAACCCATCACAGGCACTGATAAAGCTTGATAAAGACCTAATGCAGGTCGAAACGAAGCTGGATATGGCGAAATAAACTTTTTCTATTTTAATACACCCGGATGGAGCGCTGTTCCTTTATGTTTTCGGTTGCTGAATGTCTCTAAGTGTCATGTATAGTGTACAGTTCCTATAGCGTCTTGTGCTTGGGTGCGAGGAAAACACAGGAGACATAGGTTGAAATGAAATGACTTGTATTACTTCATACAAGCATGCTGAAAAGTTCACACAGTTTGCAGGAACAGCGACAGGAGACACAGCAGGCCAGAGTAACTTCAAGCACTACAGTAAATCTCCAAAGCAGGTTCAGGATCTCTTCTCTGTACCGTAATTCCTCTGCAAACATGGATTCACCAAACAGCAGGTTTCCAGAGTCCAAAAGTGTTCCAAGTTTCCTCAGTAGGGAATAGCTGGAGTACAACTCCAAGACTTCCAGGAGTCAGGTCACAGACTGACTGAGGCTTGATTCAGGAGCACTGATTGTTCAGCTGAGGCTGCTTAAGAAGCAAGAGGGAAGAATCAGGGCGGGAACATGAAAACTGGAAACTCCATATTAACTGAGGGCAAGAGCTGCAGAAAGACAGAAAGCAAAATGGCCGACGGAAAACTGAGTTTCAAGGAACATGTCAACAGAGACAAAGAACCTTACATTACTCCCCCCTTAGGGACAACCTCCGGATGACCTCAGACCAGGCTTGTCAGGGTACCTCTGATGAAACTGGCGGAGCAGGCGAGGAGCATTTACATTATTGACTGGTTCCCATGAGTTGTCCTCCACTGGGTAGCCCTGCCATTTAATCAAATATTGCAACTGATTTCTGTACAACCTGGAATCTAGAATCCTTTCCACCATAAATTCTTCCTGACCATTGACCAGCACTGGGTCAGGGCAAGGAGAAGAACGTCCAGGAAACGTATTGGGTGTTGCAGCCTTTAGTAGGGATACATGAAAGACAGGGTGGATTCTCATAGTTCTGGGCAGTTGAAGACGACAAGCAACAGCCCTTATAATCTTATTGATCTTATAAGGTCCAATGTACTTATGCCCCAATTTAGACGATGGAATCTTTAATTTAAGATTTCTGGTTGACAGCCAGACCAAATCTCCTACCTTGAAAGCTGGTGCAGGTTTACGAAATTTATCTGCTGCTTTCTTGTACCTTTCCTGAGCCAATTCTAGATTTTCCTTTAGAAGATCCATATTCTTTTGTAAAGAAGTGATTCTTTCAGCCACTGCCGGCAGGGGCGTATCTATGGGAAATCGAGGAAGAATGTTAGGATGATAACCTAGATTGGAGTAAAAAGGAGACTGCTTAGTGGAGGCGCTCTGAGAGTTGTTATAAGAGAACTCAGCCAGTGGAAGTAGATCCACCCAATCATCCTGTAGGTGGCAGATAAAACAGCGGAGATACTGCTCCAGGGTCTGATTGGTTCGTTCTGTCTGTCCATTAGTCTGGGGATGAAAAGCAGAAGAAAGGTTTACTTTAATGTCCAATGCTGCACAGAAATTTTGCCAAAACCTTGAAGTGAATTGCACCCCTCGATCCGAAATGACCTCATCCGGTACTCCATGTAAGCGAAACACATTCTTAATCATCAAGTCTGATGTCTGTTTTGCAGTGGGTAAGCCGACACAAGGGATAAAATGAGCTGCCTTTGTTAGACGGTCAACCACCACTAGAATGGTGTTCTTCCTTGAGAGGTTGGTAACTCCACAATGAAGTCCATAGAAATGGATCCCCACGGGCGGGACGGGGTGGGAAGAGGTTGCAACAGACCAGTTGGTGAGGAGCGAGGTGTTTTGCATCTTGCACAGACTTCACATGAAGTGACATAGTTTAAGACATCTTTCCTGTAAGTGGGCCACCAAAAGAAACGAGAAAGAAATTCTTGTGTCTTTAGAATTCCCCTATGCCCGGCTATCTTGGAATCGTGGATGAGTTGCAATATTCTCAATCTGACTGTTTCAGGTATATACAGACGTTGTCCCTGAATCCACACACCATTCTTAAAGACAAGACTTACGTCCCTTGGGGGTTGAGCCAACAAAAAATCAGCATGGTATGCTTCCTTGATGTCCTTAAGTAGGTCTTGATTATGAATCACTCCCAGGAATCTAGAGTCAGGAAGAATAGTCTTAGGAGGAGTAAGTGGACGTGTCTCTGCTGAATGAATCCTAGAGAGTGCATCAGCCTTTCCATTGCGTGATCCTGGTCTATAAGAAATGACAAAATTAAATTGGTTTAGGAAAAGATTCCAGCGAGCCTGGCGAGGAGTCAGGCACTTAGCCGACCTGATAAATTCAAGGTTACGATGGTCTGTCAGGATGACTATTTGCTGTGCAGCTCCTGAAGAAGGTGTCTCCATTCCTTGAAGGCGGCAATAATGGCCAACAATTCTCTATTGCCCACATCGTAGTTCCTCTCAGCCGAAGACAACTGCTGGGAAAAGAAGGCACAGGGATGCAAGACATTCTTCTCACTTGTTCTCTGAGAGAGTATAGCTCCAACGGCACAGTCTGAAGCATCCACCTCTATTATGAAGGCAAGCTCGGGGTTGGGATGTACTAAGATAGGTGCGGTGGTAAATTTATCCTTTAAACAGGAAAATGCTTCCTGAGCTTGCGGGGTCCAGGAGAACCTAGACTGTTTCCGGGTAAGTTGGGTGATAGGTGACACTACCTCAGAAAAATTCTTAATGAAACGTCTATAGAAGTTGGCAAACCCGATGAAACGCTGCACCTCCTTCACATTTCTAGGAATTGGCCAATCCTTGATGGCTTGGGTCTTGCTTCCATCCATACTAATCCCTTGCGTAGATAGTACATACCCCAGAAATTGAATTTCGGTCCTATGGAATTCACATTTTTCAAGTTTGATGTAGAGATGGTTTTGTCTTAGGCGTTCTAAGACCATTTTCACATGTCCATGATGTTCCTCTGTGGAGTTAGAAAACATTAGAATATCATCCAGATAAATCACCACAAATGTATCTAGAAAATCCCTGAAGATATAATTCACGAAGTGTTGGAAAGTGGCTGGGGCGGTACTCAGACCAAAAGGCATAACTAGATATTCAAAGTGTCCATAGCGTGACCTGAAAGCAGTCTTCCATTCATCCCCAGGTCTAATACGGACCAAGTTATAGGCCCCAAAACAGTACTCGCGCTTTGAATCAAACACACTCGCAATACTGATCGCAACACATACCTGGAATATTCAGAAGATTTGTAGACAGATGTTTGAATGATGAATCAGTAGTTTTTGTGTTATGGTGAGCACATGTGTATTGAACCTCTAGGTGCAAGAAAAAAGATAAAAGATAAAATCAGTCCACATAAATTGCGAGAAATAAACTAAGTAACTTCGCATAAAATAAGAAAGGACCCAGACCACACCTGTGCGTCCTTAAAAATGTGTCTTTTTTGAAAAAACCTTTGGGGGATAGGAAATCCCAATACCTCAATATTTGGAAGAATCAAAAATGTGCAAAAGATGCATCTTTTGCACTTTTTTGATTCTCTCCAAATATTGAGGTATTGGGATTTCCTATCCCCAAAGGTTTTTTCAAAAAAGACACATTTTTAAGGACGCACAGGTGTGGTCTGGGTCCTTTCTTATTTTATGCGAAGTTACTTAGTTTATTTCTCGCAATTTATGTGGACTGATTTTATCTTTTATCTTTTTTCTTGCACCTAGAGGTTCAATACACATGTGCTCACCATAACACAAAAACTACTGATTCATCATTCAAACATCTGTCTACAAATCTTCTGAATATTCCAGGTATGTGTTGCGATCAGTATTGCGAGTGTGTTTGATTCAAAGCGCGAGTACTGTTTTGGTATTTATTATTATCCCCTTTTTTCTCCTTGTGGTAGGAGTTTTGTACTTGCAGCAGGATCCAGCACTTATATACTTGCGCCGCTACATCTATTTTATTTAAAGTTATAGGCCCCACAGAGATCCAGTTTAGAGAAAAGTTTGGCATGCCGCACTCTCTCCAACAACTCAGGGATTAAAGGCAATGGATAACGGTTTCTAATAGTAACCTTATTGAGTTCCCTATAGTCTATGCAGGGTCTCAGAGATTCATCTTTCTTCTTCACAAAGAAGATGGGTGCACCTGCGGGAGATGAAGAGGGGCGTATGAAGCCCTTGGCTAAATTTTCGTCTATATAATCCTTCAAAGCTTTTAGCTCGGGCCCCGCTAGGGGGTAGATCTTACCAAAAGGTATCTCGGCTCCGGGCAATAATTCAATTGGACAATCATATGGACGGTGAGGAGGAAGCTGATCAGCGTTCTTCTTGTCACATAAATCCACATAGTCCTGGTATACAGCTGGTAGTTCAGGGACTGACATGGTTCCTTTAGGAACAGAGCAAGCTGAAACTCCTTGACTCATCTGTTCTCCGGAAAGTGTAATTCCTTGGTCTCCCAGTTAATCGTAGGATTCTGCGCCTGCAGCCATGGTAGCCCTAGAATGATGGGAAGTGGGGAGAAGAGATAAGCAAAAAAGACATTTTCTCCTGATGATCTTTACCCATAAGGACCCTCAAAGGCTCTGTTTCTTGATCCACTGGTCCAGAAGTCAGTAGAGAGCCATCCACAGTCTCCATCTGTACTGGAGTAGCCTTCTTCACTGAATGTATCCCCTGTTTCAGAGCAAAGGAGATATCCATAAAATTTCCACTTGCTCCTGAGTCGATCATAGCAGAGCTAGAGACCCAGACTGAGTCAACCCAGAGTTTGATGGAAAGGAAGCAATGAGAATTGTTTCTTTTACAACTCAGCTGGGACACCGCTGAGGAAACTTGAAAAATTGCAGCGTTTATACCGTCATCGTCCCCAGAACTAACAGAGTTTAAGTCCGAGAAATCAAGATCTCTTGCAGCAGATCTCTCTGGAGCCTGAGGCTCGGACATGACAGAGCTACTCTCGCAACACTCACAGTGAATGACTGCTGCAGTAGTCTTACGAGAACGGCTGGGGCAGTTTATAATGAAGTGCCCTGACTTACCACAGTAGAAACATAGATTTTCCTTTATACGATGTTCTTTGCGTGCATCACTAACCCGTCTTTGCAAAGAGTCCACCTGCATGGGTTCAGGTTCTGGTTCCCTTGTGATCCTACTCAAAGGTTCCTTAGCTGAGGAGGGAGGTAGTAAAAGGTTAGTGCGATTATTTTCGAACCATCTCTCTTGTCTGCGTTCAGTCAGACGAGCATCAATACGGATACAATAGTTGATAAAGTCACCTAACGCAGTGGGAGGGTCGGCACGAGCAAGTTCATCCTTAATCAGTGGAGACAACCCTTTCCGAAAAATAGATTTTTTTAGCGGAAGTGTCCCAAGTGGTATCAAGAGCCCATCTCCTGAAATCCAGGGCATATTCGGCTACTGAACGCTTACCTTGGCGCAAAGTTAACATGGCTGCTTCAGCTGTTGCACCTCGATTGGGGTCATCAAACACCTGCCCCATGGCTGAAATAAAAGCATCAAGGTGATTCAAACAATCATCCTCAGTCTCAATCAGAGGGTTTGCCCACATCAAATACCTTATTGGTAAGCAACATGATTACAGTAAGCACTTTGGATCGTTCAGTGGGAAATTGTGAAGCATGTGCAGAGAAAAATAAATTGCATTGATTAATAAATCCCCTGAATTTCTCACGTTCACCGCCAAAACGAAAAGGAGGTAATTTGGGGATCCCAGAACTTGGGGTTATGGCAGGAGCCTGGGCTCGTTCCTCTAGAGCCTCAATCCTGGCTCGCAATTCCTGGGTAGTCTGTCCAAACACTTGCAAATTATGATTAGTGAGGTCCTGTAGGCTTGCAAAACGGGTTTTTAAAGTCTGTACATCTGAAAGGATTGTATCAGTCACTCCGCAAAGTTCCTTTATGCGGGCCTCCATCTTCCAGATCTTTTAAGGCAGAGGTGCTGGAAGGAGAAGAGGAAAGGAAAAAAAAACAAAAAAACAATAGTGTTTACCTGTGGTAACACTCCAGAGTAAAATTTTAAGGGAATGCGCTCATCTGGAATGGTTGTGAGAAGTCACAACCACTGTCATCACATAAGGTATTAAACGGACATCTGATATCCACAGTCACAGCAGACACGGCTTTCCCAGACCCAGCAGACACTAAACATTGGCTCCTGAATCTTGTCATGTATAGTGTACAGTTCCTATAGCGTCTTGTGCTTGGGTGCGAGGAAAACACAGGAGACATAGGTTGAAATGAAATGACTTGTATTACTTCATACAAGCATGCTGAAAAGTTCACACAGTTTGCAGGAACAGCGACAGGAGACACAGCAGGCCAGAGTAACTTCAAGCACTACAGTAAATCTCCAAAGGAGGTTCAGAATCTCTTCTCTGTACCGTAATTCCTCTGCAAACATGGATTCACCAAACAGCAGGTTTCCAGAGTCCAAAAGTGTTCCAAGGTTCCTCAGTAGGGAATAGCTGGAGTACAAGTCCAAGACTTCCAGGAGTCAGGTCACAGACTGACTGAGGCTTAATTCAGGAGCACTGATTGTTCAGCTGAGGCTGCTTAAGAAGCAAGAGGGAAGAATCAGGGTGGGAACATGAAAACTGGAAACTCCATATTAACTGAGGGCAAGAGCTGCAGAAAGACAGAAAGCAAAATGGCCGACGGAAAACTGAGTTTCAAGGAACATGTCAACAGAGACAAAGAACCTTACACTAAGAAGGTTCCTTGGTTGGAGCGAGCGCCCCAATGCAGTGAGTGCTGTCAGCGTCTTTTTTGTACTATCCTATCACAGGCACTGTCTGTTCACTGGCAGCCCTGGGCTCTTTGTCTGCTGCGGTGCCTCCAGGTGTTCGGTGTGGTCTGGGAGCTTCCAGTCCCCTGCACTCCAGATTCGGCTGTCAGGGCGTACAGCACCCGCACAGCCCAGGAATCTGGTGTCCTTTTTATCAGCGCTCTGCTCCGGGATCAGCTCTGATGCAGATGAAATTCCCAGAACCCTTGTCTCCGCTCCTCTCTCTTCCCTCACCTCAGACTAAGGCTACTTTCACACATCAGGCTTTTTGAATCAGGCATGATCCGTCTTATGCCTGATAGGACGGATCCGGCGCTGATTTTAAAAAACTGATGGAACTGATCAGGTTTTTTCGCCTGATCCGGCCTGACCTTTTGAACCCGGAAAAAGAAGCTTTTCCATGTTGAAAATACAGACATCAATGTCGAGAGAGAGAGAGAGAGAGAGAGAGAGAGAGAGAGAGAGAGAGAGAGAGGAGAGAGAGAGAGAGAGAGAGAGAGAGAGAGAGAGAGAGGAGAGAGAGAGAGAGAGAGAGAGAGAGAGAGAGAGAGAGAGAGAGACCTTGGACTCCGGATCAGTTTTCTGACGGATTTGTCAAAAATCTGGTCCGGCTCCATAGGTTTGCATTGTTTCCGGCCGCCTGAAGTGCCGATTCAGGCACTGTCAGGTGCCTCCGGAAAAAAAAAAAAAAACGTTACAAAAACCGTCTTGTCAGGCCGCCGGAATGTACAATTCCGACGGATCCGGCCAAAAACGGATGCAACGCAGTGACATCAGGCGCGATCCGGCGCTAATGTAAGTCAATGCTAAAAAAACGCATCCGGTACCGGATCCGTTTTTTTAGAAACACGCCGGATCGCGCCTGATTCAAAAAGCCTGATGTGTGAAAGAGGCCTAACTGACTCTTTCCAGAACAATCTCGTTACCTCAGCACTAACTCCTCCCACCAACCGTCACTCCCTTAAGCTCCGCCCTTTTTGGTCTGGAGTTCGAACAAGTGTTGGATACTGTGTATTACCTCGCATGGGTACCTATTCCTGTTCCAGGCATGACATCACCACCCTGTAGAGGGAGGCTATGTCACCATGGCAACCAGACTCTGGGGATTTATTCAGTTTTGATTTGATTTAAATACATTTAGTGCAAATCAAATCGTCCAGAAAGGAGATTGGAAATAGTAAATTTTTATACTCACCTCCCCTTGGCCTTCCTCAAACCTGTCTTGTTACAACTGTTTCTTGCCTGATATAACAGTAGCCTTGTCTTCCTCTTTCTCCCTCTAGCTCTCCTTGCCGGTACTGACCAGGCCTGATGTAGTCACATGGAGTGCGATTCATGTCATTGACATTAATGATGTGCATGAGCCCTGTCTGGTCAAGTGAGATGTGATTTACATCATTGATGTGGGGTGCACCCCACTTTACAGCAGATAGCCTAATTAGTTTCTGCCAAAAGACCCCCGACGATGAAGAAGAAGGAAGCTGATTGAAGGGCAAGGCAAGGATCCCAGGAGAGGTGAATATAGAGTTTCTTATTTTATCTCTTCAGAATCTTTGGCATCAATTTGCTGCATTTTTAGAAAAACAAATTAACCAAAAATTTCAGATTTCACTAAATCCATAAATTTGAGGAAAATCTAAGCAAATTCAATAAATTTAGAATCTATTTGTTCATCTCTAAAAAATTGCATTAAGGGGTTCCATTATTTCCTAATCCTTTACTGCAGAGTTATTACCAACTAAAATGTCTAATCCCCACCAGACTATTAAGCCCCCGTCACACTAAAGACACTGTCACACTTAGCGATCGCACTAGCGATCACGACAACGACACGACCTGGCGAGATCGCTAGTGCGATCGCTATGTGGTCGCTAGTTAGCTTCCAAACACATCTCATCAGCGATCTGTATAACGACCTCTGCGGTCGTTGGGAAAACCTAGTCCCGCCTGCGACACTGGTAAAGTCGTTCATAAAGGGTGTCACACTCAGCGATTCAGGCTCACCAGCGGGACACCAACGACCAAAAAAGGCTCAGAACATTCATAAGCGATCAACGACATCTCAGCAGGGCCACATCGCTGCTACATGTCACACACAGCTGCGTCGCTAACGAGATCGCTGCTGCATCATAAAATTGGTGACGCAGTAGCGATCTTGTTAGCGATCTCGCTTAGTGTGACATGCAGCGACGACCAGCCTCCCTGCTGGGTATCGCTGATCGTTGTTGAATGGCCTGGACCAGTTTTTCATCGTTGGTCTCCTGCTGGCCAGTGCGCATCGCTGCGTGTGACAGCGGGAGACCAACGATCAGCGAGCTATTATCCAATGTACATATCAGGTAACTGAGCGCGGCGCCTAGTTACCCGATATGTACAACTTCTGCTGTAGAGCGCTGGGAGCCGGTATCTAGGGTACATATCGGGTAACTAGGTGCCACGCAGCGCTTAGTTACCCGATGTGTACACTGGATGCCAGCGTGCTTTCTGGTCCTGATCGCTGGTGAGTCTGCCCATGTGACAGCTCACCAGCGATCAGCTAACGATGTCCCAGCGTTGTATCGTTGTTGGGATTGCTGGGACATTGAAGAGTGTGACAGGACGCTTAGTCTGGGGCAGTAATCTGCAGTCTTTAGAGAAACATGCAGCATGGTGGCTCAATGGTTAACTTTGTAGTTTTGAAGCGCTGGAGTCCAAGGTTCAAATCCCACCAAGGACAACATCTGCAAGGAGTTTTTATTCTCTCCCCATGTTTATGGATATTTGTTCCCAGTTCATTATTTTCCTCCTACAGTCTAAAGACATACTGATAGGACATTTTGATTATGAGGACAGTGATGATGATGTCTGTAAAGTGCTGTGGTAATTAACGGTGCAACATAAGAGAGTAAAATAAATAAATTTGAGCCGGGAATTAACCTTGTTTCAATTTAGGGTCTATACATGTCTACATGACTTTTTTTTTTCCATACAGATTTCAAGAACCTCAGATCAGGATGGTTATTAAGATCCCTAAGAAAATTGGAGTTACATTGCCAAATAGTATATATAGTTATGCGGAAAAGTATTTGCCCCCTTCCTGATTTCCAATTCTTTTGCATGTTTGTCACACTTAAATGTTTCAGATCGCCAAACAAATGTAAATATTAGACAAAGATAACACAAGTAACACAAAATGCAATTTATAAATGAAGGTCTTTATTATTAAGGGAAAAAGGAATCCAAACTTGCAGGGTCCTGTGTGGAAAAGTATATACTTGTGTCATAGTTATGTAGCATTAAAATACCAAAAGCTATCTATCATGGCAAGAACAAAATTTGACCTGTAGTGTCATGGTGGGATAAACATCTTTATCTGCTTCAAATCTGGAAACTGAATCTGGAAAGATGGCACAGGACACAAGAGTGGCAAAGGACATATGCCACCATTGTCACTTTGTGCCCGAATGAACTTCGGTGAGAGATGTACCGCTCTCTGCAAACTAGAACCACCACCACCACATCTGAGCAATCATTGTGAGAACTTCACCAGAGCTATAGGTCGACCTTACAAAACCACCATACTAGTCCGAGTTGTGACAATGGATAGTAAAAAAGACCAGATTTTAAATTCTTAAAGCAAATTATATAATACATTATATTAAAATGATTTAGAATTTAAGATGGAAGCTTTCCATGAGAAATGGTAACATGATGAGCATAACAGCAGTTTACTCACTGGATACTGATTGCGTTATTTACTTTTCTCAAAGATCCTTCAGTGACTTTTTGGCAGTCCTATAAAAGGTGGAAAATCAACAATACGATGCTCATTATGCCTGGAAAACGTTATGTGGATTTTCTATCTGGTAACAGGTGCGATGGTTTTCTTTGTAGTGCATATTTGGAGGATTAGCGATGAAATTGGCAGAGCTTTAGACAGTTTACAAAAAAATGTTTATCTTCATGCAGTATATTATGGAGAAAACAACTGGTGCATCATATTTACCGGTCGCTTTAGAAATTATCAAGAATTATGTTTCTGGTACCTCAAGTGAAATTTACTCTGCCTGGATAGTCATTCTGAACCTCCCATAACATTTCTAAGACTTTGGTAGATGTCTTCAAATTATCAAAATAATAAATCTACTTTTCCAGCACAGTGTGGCCACTAATAAGTGACACCACCTGACTGTGCCTGCCTGTTCCATATAATGTATTTTGATGACATGTTATTACAGACAAGAGGTAGTGTCAGATTACCAATTTCTACATTTCATAAATTTAATAATAAATTTTAGTTAGGTACGCATCGAGAATATGCAACAGAGCTGTATTTGTGTGGTGTGCATGGTTATATTTTACTTGTAAAATAGATGTGCAAATAATTGTTTGTGGGACACATTCATTGGGAAGTACACAGTTGCAGTTAAGAGTTAGGATTTTGGTCTATTTACTTCTTTTTTTTTTTTAATCTTTCCTCTACATAAAACGATTGTATAACAAATGCGAAAACTCTGTACAGTTGCTGGTGACATACATGCACAATGTCTCTGACTGATACTAATTTCATTGCTTTATTTTCTAAAATATGTTGTGTTGTCTTGCTTCTGCCTTCTAGTATATTAAGAATGTGTAATTGTAATTCCAATGAAGCAGTATAAATGCCAGCTACACCATAACACTAATCAATCACACTGAGTTTGATACTGCTGCTGGCACCTTACCCTTATCAATGAAATATGTGTATTAGGCTGGGATCACACATGTGAGAAACTCGCACGATTCTCCTGCTAGTCTCTCACATGAACACCCAACACTGCCGCCGGCACTGGGACCGGAGCTTGTGGCTGCATGTAATTCTATGCAACTGCACTCTGCAGTCTGAGTGCTGGCGACAGTGCCGGGTGTTCATGCAAGAGACCGGGCTGTCCTCTTTAATAAAGGAGACCCAATTCCCTTCATCCAGGGGTCTGCAGTATATTACAGAAGCAGCATTGATAAACTTTGTCATTAGTGCCTTCCCCCATATGAAGACTTACCCATGATCAATGTCTGTAAAGACTAGTTGACCGAGAGTGCCCCCACCGGGTCGCGTTGCTTTGCCCAGACCTCCTTCTCACTCTGTTTTTCCTCTCGTCAACTCCCACAATCCAGGGGGTCTGCGCAGGAGATGTAAACCGCCCCTCCACCGTCTGATGGAATTGCGATAAGCCAAGGGATGAGTTACTTCTGGGTGCGGGTCTGGCCTCCTGAGTCTGTTGAGCGTGGGACAGGCTGAGAGGCATGGGACCACTACACAGGGATTAGTCTGGGATGGGAGGCCGAGTGACAGACTGGGCTTCTGAGGCGAGGGGCCGAGGCATGTACCAGCCTTCTGGGGTCAAAGTCTGAGGCGCACACACCATCTCCTGTTCCAGCATCTTGGCCATGCCCGTTCCACGACCATTGGATTCCTCTGCCGATCTAGCTGCATACTCCAGCTCTCGATGGTGAAGTTCTGGCTCAGCCTCCACTTCCGGCGTGAGCTCCTCCAGAGCTGTCATTGTTTCCGGCTCCCATTAATTCCAGTGATGCTAAAGTACTGGCTCCGGATGAAGACGTTCTGGCTCCCAAGGACGTTGTTCTGGCTCCGGCAGCCGCCGGCAGCTATCCTCCTCAGGGAATCGGTCGTCCCAAACTTGACGGCCGCTTCCCTCAGTCTCCGGGTTGGGTCTTCTCCTCTTCCTGCCTCCACTTCCACTCCATGCAGCCTATGCCACTACAGTGATGGGTACAAGAGTGGTCCATTGCTGCGGGTGCCATGTCTAATAATGGAACTGCGCAGCTGCAGGCAGGGTTTTCTTCTGGGCGCCACCCATTCCAAAGTGGGGTCGCTTCCGAAAACTCCACCCATTTCTCTGTATTCTGTAGTGAGGAGCGAGACCTTCTTTTTCTCAATTACTCCCACCATGGGCGGACCTGGGGATGTCGCTGGACAGATTTTCGCGCCCTGTAGACCTACGAAGGATGAGGTCACACTTGTCGTTCTTCCTCTTGGCGACATTTTCCACCATCTTCAAAGCCGCCAGCTTGGTCACAAATATAGAGTCGGTCACATCCAGGGTTTCAGTCACGTACAATACATTAGTCACTTTCAAATTGTTTGTATCATGTACAGTAGTCTGTGTTTTAGAGGTCTCATCCATAGGCTCAAAAATATTGTTTAACTTACTAATGTCATACAGTATGGGACATCTCACTTTATAATTGTTTGTAGCACCTAGTCTACAGTCATGGCCAAAAGTTTTGAGAATGACACAAATATTATATTTTCACATGATCTGCTGACCTCTGGTTTTTATGTGTGTTTGACAGATGTTTTTATCACAGACAGAAATATAATAATTGCAAACATATGAGTAACAAAAGCTTATATTGACAGTTAGAATGAGTTAATGCAGCAAGTCAATAATTGCAGTGTTGACCCTTCTTCTTCAGGACCTCTGCAATTCTCCCTGGCATGCTCTCAATCAACTTCTGGACCAAATCCTGACTGATAGCAGTCCATTCTTGCACAATCAATGCTTTCATTTTGTCAGAATTTTTAGGTTTTTGTTTGTCCACCCGTCTCTTGATGATTGACCACAAGTTCTCAATGGGATTAAGATCTGGGGAGTTTCCAGGCCATGGATCCAAAATCTCTATGTTTTGTTCCCTGAGCCATTTAGTTATCACCTTTGCTTTATGGCAAGGTGCTCCATCATGCTGGAAAAGGCATTGTTGATCGCCAAACTGCTCTTGGAGGGTTGGGAGAAGTTGCTCTTGGAGGACATTCTGGTACCATTCTTTATTCATGGCTGTGTTTTTAGGCAAGACTGTGAGAGAGCTGATTCCCTTGGCTGAGAAGCAACCCCACACATGAATGGTTTCAGGATGCTTAACAGTTGGCATGAGACAAGACTGGTAGCGCTCACCTTGTCTTCTCCGAATGAGGCGTTTTCCTGATGTCCCAAACAATCGAAAAGGGGATTCATCAGAGAAAATAACTTTACCCCAGTCCTCAGCAGTCCACTGCCTGTACCTTTTGCAGAATATCAGTCTGTCCATGATGTTTTTTCTGGAGAGAAGTGGCTTTTTTGCTTTCCTCCTTGAGACCAGGCCTTGCTCCAAGAGTCTCCGCCTCACAGTGCGTGCAGATGCACTCACACCTGCCTGCTGCCATTCCTGAGCCAGCTCTGCACTGCTGGTAGCCCGATCTCGCAGCTGAAATACTTTTAAGAGACGGTCCTGGCGCTTGCTGGTCTTTCTTGGGCGCCCTGGAGCCTTTTTGGCAACAATGGAACCTCTCTCCTTGAAGTTCTTGATGATGCGATAGATTGTTGACTGAGGTGCAATCTTTCTAGCTGCGATACTCTTCCCTGTTAGGCCATAGCTGTTTGCAGAGCTGGTGCAGTTTAAAATCCTGCTGTTTTTTGACTGATCTTAGAGAACAAGCACACCACAACTTCTCAATCCACCGTACTATCTCTGCCTGCACCTCCCAAATGGTCCAGCTCATGGCCATCACAGTCCCCCAGTACCAGTTGCCCAGTCGCCATTACTTTTCTAAGAAAGTTGTGCCTGTGCTACACCAGCATGTCACAGACATAACCCATTACTTGACTAAATCTATATCTGCAAGGGTGCATTTCACCACAGACACTTGGATGAGTAAGCATGGCCAAGGGCGTTACATCTTGCTAACTGGGCACTCAGCGACTCTGATGGCTTTGGGGGCAGGCACTCCTCCACAAGTCTTGGAATCCCCAAGACTTGCAGCACAAACCTCTATATTTCACACTTACTTCACTGGGGCCTCCACCTCCACCTCCATCTCCACCTGCACACTCAACCAATAACTTAATGAAACCACATTCCAACAGTGAAAAACGAATCCCCATCACTGTACTGCGCACCACAGCTCACCGCAATCAGAAAGTGTTAAAACTGATATGCTTTGGAGATCACACTTATACAGCTGAAGAGTTATGGACAGCTCTCCAGGCCGAGTTTGGCCAATGGCTTTTTCCTCTGAATCTGTATCCAGTGAAACACGTGTCCAGTAACGGTGAGAACCTGGTGGTGATTCTACAGCAAGGCAAGTTCACATGTGCCTTGCATGGCTCACGTCCTTAACCTGGTGGTACAGAATTTTCTCCGCCACTATCCTTGCTTGGGTGAGCTGTTGCAGAAAGCACGGAATCTGTGTGCTCATTTCCGCTGTTCGCAAACCTCAGGTCATTGACTTGCATCGATACAGAGGTCTTTGTCCATGCCAGTTAACAGATTGTTATGCGATGTGCCGAAACAGTGGAATTCCACTCTGCATATGTTGCATATGTTGAACTCTTATGCAGTATGTCATGTTGTATAGCCTGGGCCAATGCAGTATGGACATGGCGCTCATCACATTTTTAGAGTGGGAACTGATTAAGGACCTCTGCACTCTTCTGTTTTGAAATGGCTACTAAGATGGTATAACATCATCAGCATCACTATTCCGGTTATCTATATTCTGTAGCAGACTTTGAATATCCTGCAGGAGCAGGTCCTGGTCCCAGAGGAAGAGGAGGAGCAGAGGAGTACGCAGAAGGGATAACATTGTCTCAAAGTTCCAGATTGTCATCACACAGACGAGTGCCAAGGGAGGGTGGATTACTGCAATCGAGGGGGGCTGGTGATAACAGACCAACTGTTAGTGAAGGTGCAAGAGCCAAGGAATAAATGGAGGAGGAGGTGATGGGCGAGGAACTGTCAGGAGATGAAGAGAATAATCATTCCCTTTCTGTTGTTTGTGGTTGGCGGGAAGACACAAAGGAAACAAACATCAGTGTTACCCAGCGACCAACACAGCATGGACTTGGACCTCATGAAAGAGCCTGACAAATGAGTGCCTTCTTGCTGCACTATCTGTAACATGATCCCCATATAGCTATGATATAAAATAGTGCTGACTACTGGGTTGCCACTCTGTATAAAACCAAATATTGCCAGATGCTTCCCACCCTGTAATGAGACCCGTGAATGCTGGAGTATCGAAGCACGCATTTATACAACCTTAAGAGAGGTTTTCCCCATGACAGAAGTGAGGCACACAGTGTGCATCGCAGGTTTAGTCTTTCAAACTCTGGTACATCAATTGTTAGCGCCAAAACATTAGCAGCAGCAGCTGCAAAAAACAGCAGAAAGAAGGCAGCAACGTTTTACCTGCTTAGGCCTCCAGACAAATGCCATCTCAGGGTGCAGCAGGCCTATGTAGCTAAGATGGCGGTTACACAGGTTCAAAAATACTGATGAAACAGCCACTCACTACCTACCAATCCATGAAGGGGATGGCTGCTTAGTATGTTATTGCACAATGAAGACTTGTATGCGGTGCCCTTCACACCATGGTAATGCACAGCATCTAGGTTAACGGCCTATTAGTGATGCCCATACTATTAGATCAGGTGGGCTGCCCAGCGCTGTCCAAATGCATCCCATGTAAACAGGCACCACAGTTTACAAGACTAAATGGGCCTAGCTGCACCATGATATTAAAGTGAAAAAAATACATATAAAAATATCTATTAGTTGATATTTTTGCCAAAGTATGCAAGCTCGCAATCCGCGTCAAGTGTCCCCAGTTGCTGTTTCATCATTATTTTTGCACCTGTGTTACCGCCATCTTAACTACATGGGCCTGCTGCACCCTGAGAGTGCATTTGTCTGGAGGCCTAGGCAGGTAATACATCGCTGCCTTCTTTTTGCTATTTTTTTTTTAATTTTTGGAGGATTTTTAGTCTTCTTTTAGTAGCTCTTTAGTGTTAGGACTCGCAAGAGTGGGGAACCTTGATTTTTTTAGTTTAATTATGTAGAACGATGTGTCCTTTGTGTACTGAATTGATGTGGCAAGCAAGTGGTGTGCCTCACTTGTTTCTTATGTCTCATAGGTGTTCCCCTATATGTTTTATTAATTCTCTAGTGGTTTTGTCAATGTCCTTTTTTATTGATAACTTTGACCCAATGCTCTTCAACATTTTTGAAATTATCTAAATAAGGTAACTAAGGGGAAACTAATTAAATTTGCAGACAATGCAAAGCTAGGAGGGATAGCTAAGGGCCGTCTCACATACCGAGATCGCTAGCGAGATCGCTGCTAAACAGCGATCTCAGCAGCGATCTCGCTATGTCTGACACGTACCAGCGATCAGGCCCCTGCTGTGAATCGCTGGTCGTGTCAGAAATGCCAGATTTTTTTTTTTGATTGTTGGTCTCCCGCTGGCCAGCACGCATCGCTGTGTGTCACAGGCAGGAGACCAGCGATCAGCTGGTAACCAAGGTACACTTCGGGTTTCCAGGCTCGGGGCTGTGCCTGGAAACCCGATGTGTACGTTGGATAACAGCACGCTTCTGCAGGGGAGCTGGTAACCAAGGTACACATTGGGTTTCCAGGCACAGCGCAGCACCTGGAAACCCGAAGTGTACCTTCATTACCAGCTCCCTGCATCAGCGCGCTGGTATCCAACGTACACTGCGGGTAACTAGGCGACGTTACCCGCAGTGTCGCTGTCCTGATCGCTACCTGAGCTGCCTGTTTGGCAGCTCAGCAGCGATCATGTAGCGACACACCAGCGATCCTGATCGTTGTCGGGATCGCTGGTATGTCACTATGTGAGACAGGGCCCTAACACTAGAGAAGACAGAAAGGATTCAGGAGGATCAGAGAAAGGATTCAGAAAGTTCTAGTTAAGCTTGAACAACGGACAGCAACTAAAAGAATGGTAATTAACAGGTAGAAATGCAAGATTTTATATCTGGAGAGAAAAATTAAAATACATGTACAGAATGGGAGGAATAGAACTAACAGCACGTGTGAAAGAGACTTGCGTATACTAATAGATAACAGACTGCACATGAGTCAACAGTGTGATGCAGCATAAAAAAGGGCAAACACAGTTCTCGGATGCATTAAGAGAAGCATGTGAAGTGATCTACCCAATTCTCCTCCTTAGTCAGGCCTCATGTTAAATATTGTGTCCAGTTCTAGTCACCAAAGCTTTAAAAAGGCATAAAAAACTGAAACAAGTTCAGAGAAGATGGTGAGCGGACTGCAAACTGTGTCCTACGAGGAACAGTTAAAGGATCTGGGAATGTTCAGCTTGCAAAAAAATAAGGCTAAGAGGAGACTTAATAGATGTCTACAAATATCTGAAGGAATGTCACAGTGTAGAGGGATCAGTTTTATTCTCACATGGAAAACAATGGAATGAAACTAAAATGGAGAAGATACAGATTAGATATTAGAAAAACTTTTTGACAGTGAGGGCGATCAATGAGTGGAAGAGGCTGCCACGACAGGTGGTGAGTTGTCCTTCAATGGAAGTTTTCAAAGGATAGACAGATATCTGTCTGAGCTAGTTTAGTGAATCCTGTATTGAGCAGGGGATTGGGATCTCAGAGGTCCCTTCCAACTCTAACATTCTATGATTCTTTGTAGAGATGGACAAACATGAACAATAAAGCTTGGCTTTCATACCGAACAGCTACTGTTAGAGCATGGACACCGAACACAGACTTCACCAGGAAGTCCGTATTACTGTTCGGGTTCGGCTGCCTAACACCGGATGTTTGTTGTGCTGTCATGTGCATGACATCACAGCAAACACCGCTTCTGATTGGCGATAAAGTCATCATCGTTGATATGACAGCCACAGGTCCCGCTGCTGTGATCGGAGGTATAAAGTTTACGTCCAGTCACTGGTGTCAGCTGATGTTACTATTGCTCCCATCAGCCGACGCCTGCTGCCCCTAAAAACAGTAGAAGCGGATGATTGGAGTATTCATATGTTGGCTCCTGCACTGTAAATAAATATTAAAAAAAAAACTTGGTGCAGGTTCCCCTGCATTTTTGATAACCAGCTAGGCAAAACTGACATCTGGTTGCTGCAGCCCTCAACTGTGAGCTTCAGCAAGGCTCCTTTTCAAGAATAGAATGGTCCTCATGCTGTAATTTTTGAACATTTAAATAAATCATTTAAAAAAATGGTGTAGGATCTGTTAGGGTTCGAGTTCCCGCTTCTGCACAGGGGGAGTCTCGAAACAGTCCCGCTGCGGTCCCCCATTAGTCTCCGTCCGCAGCGGAGCCTGCTCAGCTTAGACGTCGGTCCCAGCGTTTCGCCCAGTCTGGCAGGGTGCAGAGGATTACTGCTGCTCCTCCAGGCTCTGCTATTGTGGCCAGTACTGGTTAAGCAGCGAGCAGACGTCTTTAGGACAAAGTCCTTGTTTTCCTCTTCTCATCATGCCCAGAGTGAGATCTCTCATTGGAGATCAAGGGTCACATGCTCAGGTACTGCAGCAGCTCCTATTGGTCCGCCAGGAAGGTCCTGTGACTACTGGTGTTCTGGAACAAGTTTCATTGGTCCTTGTTTCTGGCAGGTCCTGTAGCTGTTACTTTTAAAGGGTAGCATGGCTGGGCCGCCATGCGCTAATATCAATCTTTATATGCTATGCGCCAGTGTGGTCATGTGTGTGTGTAGTTAGGGCCCCGGCTGAAATAAGCCCCTAGAATACCGACTTAATCGGTGAGGAGTTTGGTATGCTAGCTGGTCAGGGTCGGTGTCCTAGATGCCCTAGATTACCGGCATAACCGGTGAGGAGTTTGATTGCCGTATTCAGGGCCTGGCGTTCAGACGCCATAGATTGCGGGTGACTCCCGCGAGGACATTAGCGCATGATCACGTTCTATGTTCGCTTAGCACTTAACTGTGTACCTGGGTGCCTGACAGGACACAGAAGTTTGTCTCTGTGACGTAACAGGGTTCGCTTTCAATGCTAGACAGCGCCCTAGCGTGTTTATTTGCGACTCAGTTGTGTTTAGTGAGTTCGCACACATCGCCATATAGCGCTGCGGCACTCCTTCTAGAGGCTCTGTGGATTAACAGAGTTCGCACATATTGCCACAGCGCGTTACGGCATTTATTTTGGCGACTCTGCGGGATAACAGAGTTCGCTTCTTACGCCATTTTACTAGCAGCAGGCTCCGCCTGCACGGTGGACCCCGGGCTGCGAACGCACCTCTCCACAACATATATTTGGTGCGTTCCGCAGACCCTAACAGGATCCCTGCCATTTTTGACACCCAGCCTTGCTAAAGCAAACAGCAGGGGGATGGTATTCTTAGGCTGTAAAGTAGCCATGGATATTGACCCTACATCCTAAAATAGCAGCCAGCAGCCACCCTGAAAAGGCACATCTATTAGATGCACTAATTTGGGCACTTTGCCGGCTCTTCCCACTTGCACTGTAGCAGTGTCAAGTGGGGTTCATATTTGTGAGGTTGATGTCTCCTTTGTATTACTTGGTGATATCAAGCCCACGGCTTAGTAATGGAGAGGCGTCTATAAGACACCTCTCCATTACTAATCCTATAGTTATATGGTAAGTAAAGACACTGTTAGGGTCTGCGGAACGCACCAAATATATAAAGTGGAGAGGTGCGTTCGCAGCCCGGGGTCCACCGTGCAAGCAAAGCCTGCTGCTAGTAAGATGACGAAAGTAGCGAACTCTGTTATCCCGCAGAGTCGCTAAAATAAACGCCGTAGCGCGTTGTGGCAGTAAGTGCAGACTCTGTTAATTCACAGAGCCGCTAACGGGATGCCACAGTGCTATATGGCGATATGTGCGAACTCACTTAGCTTCAGTGAGCCGCAAAGTAAAACGCTAGGGCGCTGTCTAGCGTCGAGAGCGAACCCTGTTACGTCACAGAGCCGCTGAGAACAAACACCGTGTCCTGTCAGGCTCTCAGGCACACGGTTAATTGCTAAGCGAGCGTAATACGTGGTCATGCGCTAATGTCCTCGCGGGAGTCACCCGCAATCTATGGCGTCTGAACGCCAGACCCTGAATACGGCAATCAAACTCCTCACCGGTTATGCCGGTAATCTAGGGCATCTAGGACACCGACCCTGACCAGCTAGCACACTAAACTCCTCACCGATTAAGTCGGTATTCTAGTGGCTTATTTCAGCCGGGTCCCTAACCACACACACGCATGACCACACTGGCGCATAGCATACAATGGTTGATATTAGCGCATGGCGGCCCAGCCATGCTACCCTTTTATAGCAACAGCCACAGGACCTTCCAGGAACAAGGACCAATGAGAACCTGTTCAGAAGACTAGTAGTAACAGGGCCTTCCTGGCAGGCCAATAGGAGCCGCTGCAGTACCTGAGCATGTGACCCCTGATCTCCAATGAGAGATCTCACTCTGGGCACGCTCAGAAGGGAAAATGCAGGACTTTATCCCAAAGACGTCTGCTCCAGAACTGGCTACAATAGCAGATCCAGGAAAGGCAGCAGCAAGTCACTGCCCAGTAGTGGAGTGGGCAAGACGCCTGGAACGACGTCTCTGCTGAGCAGGCTCCACTGCGGCCGGAGACGAATGGGAGACCGCAGCGGCACTGGTTCGAGACTCCCCTTGTGCAGGAGCGGGAACTCGAACCCTAACATTACCCCCCCTCCTAGGGCCCCCCCTTCTCTGGGCCTCGCTGCGTTCAAAGGCAGCGATGAGCTGCGGAGCGTGAACATGCTCGGCAGGCTCCCAAGACCTATCCTCAGGCCCATAGCCCCTCCAGTCCACCAAATAAAACTTTTTGCCCCGTACCACCTTACACCCCACGATGGCGTTCACCTCATGGTCATCCGCAGATGAACCCGATGTCCCGGCAGATGACTCAGAAAACCGGGACATGAGCACGGGTTTCAGGAGGGACACGTGAAAGGTGTCGGAGATACCCAGGCGTGGTGGAAGAGCTAAACGGTATACCACAGGGTTAACCTGCTCGAGGACCTTGAAAGGACCCAGGTAGCGGGGTGCCAACTTAGTGGACTCAACTCGCAGCCTGATGTTACGGGCGGAGAGCCACACCAAATCCCCAGGAGCAAATGTAGGAGCGGGGCGCCGATGGGCATCGGCCGAAGACCTCATCCTCTCTTTGGAGGCCTGAATGGCATCCTGCGTGCGGTCCCAAATGTCCCGTGCCTCCACAGCCCAGTCTGCCACCCTGGAATCGGCGGAAGACACGGGCATAGGCACTGGTACCCGCGGATGCTGACCGTAGTACAGGAGGAATGGGGTCTGTCCGGTGGAATCAGCCACAGCATTGTTTAATGCAAACTCAGCCCATGGTAGCAAGGATGCCCAGTCATCCTGCCTGGCTGAGACAAAATGTCGTAGATAGGTGACCAAGGTCTGGTTGGCCCTCTCTACCAACCCATTTGTCTCAGGATGGTACGCAGAAGAGAGATTTAACTCAATACTGAGTAGACGACAAAGCTCTCTCCAGAACCGAGACGCAAACTGGGGACCTCGGTCACTGACAATCTTGTCCGGCATGCCGTGTAAACGGAAGATGTGCCTAACAAACAACGCTGCCAGAGCCCGTGCAGAAGGTAACCGTGGTAGTGGCACCAGATGCACCATTTTAGAGAAATGGTCGGTGATTACCCAAATGATGGTGCAACCCCGAGACTTGGGCAAGCCCACCACAAAGTCCGTCCCAACCATCTCCCAGGGCCTGTCTGCCACCGGCAAAGGGTAAAGTAACCCAGCTGGCCGTTGTCGTGGAGACTTATTTTTGGCGCAGGAGACACACGCCCGAACATAGTCCCCAACATCACGGACCATATGCGGCCACCAATATGTCCTCGCCAGCAATTCAGATGTCCTCTTTGCCCCAAAGTGTCCACCCACCCTGGACGAATGTGCCCAAGAGAGTACCTCCGGTCGCAAATTAGTAGGCACAAAAGTCTTGCCCGGGGGCACAGACTCTAGCGAAACCGGGGCCACTGTTCTCAGGCTCTCTGTGGGGACGATAAGCCGAGGCTCCTCCACCTCCTCCTCCGAGGACACCACAGAGCGAGAGAGAGCGTCGGCACGAATGTTCTTCTCTCCCGAGAGGAAATGCAGTGTGAAATGAAACCGGGAGAAGAACAAGGACCATCTGGCTTGGCGAGAATTAAGCCGCTGGGCTGTCTGAAGATATACCAGGTTTTTGTGATCCGTGAAGACTTGGAAGGGAAAGCGAGCTCCCTCCAACAGATGTCTCCACTCCGAGAAGGCCAACTTCATTGCTAGCAACTCCCTGTCCCCGATGGAATAATTCCTCTCTGCTGGTGTGAAGGTCTTAGAGAAAAAGAAGCATGGATGCTTCTGACCTTGAGCATCCTTTTGGAAGTGGACTGCTCCAGCACCAACGGACGAGGCATCCACCTCCAATATAAATGGCTTATCAACATCGGGGCGATGTAGGATGGGAGCTCTAGCGAAATGAGACTTAATAGATGTGAAGGCCTTGGAGACCTCTTCAGACCACAATTTGGGATTAGCTCCCTTTTTGGTAAGGGCAACCACGGGAGCTACCAAAGTTGAGAAGTGGGGAATGAACTGACGGTAGTAATTAATGAACCCCATAAAGCGCTGCACCGCCTTTAGAGAGTGGGGTTCTTGCCAGTCCATCACCGCCTGTAGTTTGGCAGGATCCATAGCCAATCCCTGGGCGGAGATGATATAGCCCAGGAAAGGTAAGGACTCCTGCTCAAACACACATTTCTCCAACTTTGCGTAAAGGGAATTTGCCCGTAGGAGGTCGAAGACCCTGCCAACATCCCTCCGGTGGGAGTCAATATCTGGAGAGAAGATGAGTATATCATCCAGATAGACTACGACCGAGGTGGAGAGCATATCCCGGAAGATGTCATTGACAAAGTCTTGGAAAACGGCTGGAGCATTACAGAGCCCAAAGGGCATCACCAGATATTCGTAATGCCCATCCCTGGTATTAAAAGCCGTCTTCCATTCGTCCCCCTCACGGATGCGAATCAGGTTATAAGCACCGCGCAGATCTAGTTTAGTGAATACCCTTGCTCCCCGAAGCCTATCAAATAGCTCAGAGATCAGGGGCAACGGGTACTTGTTTTTAACGGTGATGGCGTTAAGACCCCTGTAATCAATACACGGACGCAATTCTCCGTTTTTCTTCTGCACGAAGAAAAATCCCGCCCCTGCCGGTGACACCGACTTCCTAATAAACCCTCTTGCCAGGTTCTCCTGAATAAATTGCGACATGGCCTCTGTCTCAGGAAGAGAGAGGGGATAGACCCTTCCCCGAGGAGGTTCTGCGCCAGGCAAGAGGTCGATAGGACAGTCATAGGGGCGATGAGGCGGAAGAGTCTCCGCAGCCTTCTTGGAGATCACGTCTGCATATGACCAGTAGTGCTTGGGAAGTGGAGTAAGATCTGCGGGTAACTCAGTAGTGGTAACCTGAACGCAACTTCTGACACATCTGCCTGTACATGCATCACTCCAACCCAGTATCCTACCGAAGTCCACTCTATATGTGGGGAGTGGAAACGGAGCCAAGGTATACCTAGTAGGATCTCGTCTATTCCCTCGGGAAGGACGAGTAGGGAAATAAATTCCTGATGGGAAGGAGATACAGACAATGCAAGTGGGACAGTCTGGTGTGTAATTTGTGAGGGCAATGACGACCCATTCAGTACCCGAACAGTCACTGATTTGTCAAGCGCCACCAGAGGTATTGCATGACGGCGAGCAAAGCTAGAGGACATGAAATTCCCCTCTGCTCCTGAGTCCACGCAAAGGTCGGCGGTGAGAATGGAAGTACCAACAGTGATTGTCCCTTTAAATGTTATCTTGGAGGAAAATGCCGCTGTCTCTAGTGAACTTCCTCCAGAGCCACTAGACGCGATCGCTTCCCCGATCGCTGTGGACATCTGTTGGCATAGTGTCCTGTCTGCTGACAATGGTTACAAACCACGGATACTCGGACGGACCGAGACTTAGGTCCTGCATGAGGAACTTCTGTGGCCTTTTGAGGTTCGGACGCCAGATCGGGGAATTCGAGAGATTTGGCAAAGGTAGGAGCCAACCGAAACCTCTGCCTACACTGGGCCCGCTCCAACCTCCGCTCGTGAAAACGGAGGTCAATGCGGGTAGATATGGAGATAAGCTTCTCCAGTGTGGCGGGAATCTCCCTGGTAGCCAAAGCGTCTTTAACATGGTCAGCCAGTCCCCGCCAGTAGATAGGAATAAGAACTTTATCAGACCAATCTAGCTCAGCAGCCAGAGTCCGAAACTGGACGGAAAACTGACTGACCAAAGACGAACCCTGTGTCAATGCCAGCAGTTGTAGCGCCGTATCGTGGGTGACCTGGAGTCCTAAAAAGACCTTTTTAAGAGCCTCCAAGAAACGAGGAGCACTCTGCACCACACGATCATCGCGCTCCCACAGCGGCGTTGCCCACTCCAACGCTCTGCCCGAGAGTAGAGAAAGTACAAAACCCACTTGTGCCCGATCCGTGGGAAAACGTGCAGCCAGAAGCTCGAGATGTATAGAGCACTGACTCACGAATCCCCGACATTGCTTGCTATCACCGGCAAACTTGTCAGGAAGCGGGAGGTGGGATAATGTAGGGGCAGAGGTGGCAGAGGACAAACTGGCTGCAGCCACGCTAGCAGCCTGAACAGCGACTGCGGTAACATCCACAGCTGAGGTTGTGCTCTCAAGAGCCTCCAACCTACCCTTCAGCTGCTGGATGTACTGCAATAGACGCTGTTCGTCCGCCATTTTACTAGCCAGACCCTGGCGCTAATATTATGTTAGGGTCTGCGGAACGCACCAAATATATAAAGTGGAGAGGTGCGTTCGCAGCCCGGGGTCCACCGTGCAAGCAAAGCCTGCTGCTAGTAAGATGACGAAAGTAGCGAACTCTGTTATCCCGCAGAGTCGCTAAAATAAACGCCGTAGCGCGTTGTGGCAGTAAGTGCAGACTCTGTTAATTCACAGAGCCGCTAACGGGATGCCACAGTGCTATATGGCGATATGTGCGAACTCACTTAGCTTCAGTGAGCCGCAAAGTAAAACGCTAGGGCGCTGTCTAGCGTCGAGAGCGAACCCTGTTACGTCACAGAGCCGCTGAGAACAAACACCGTGTCCTGTCAGGCTCTCAGGCACACGGTTAATTGCTAAGCGAGCGTAATACGTGGTCATGCGCTAATGTCCTCGCGGGAGTCACCCGCAATCTATGGCGTCTGAACGCCAGACCCTGAATACGGCAATCAAACTCCTCACCGGTTATGCCGGTAATCTAGGGCATCTAGGACACCGACCCTGACCAGCTAGCACACTAAACTCCTCACCGATTAAGTCGGTATTCTAGTGGCTTATTTCAGCCGGGTCCCTAACCACACACACGCATGACCACACTGGCGCATAGCATACAATGGTTGATATTAGCGCATGGCGGCCCAGCCATGCTACCCTTTTATAGCAACAGCCACAGGACCTTCCAGGAACAAGGACCAATGAGAACCTGTTCAGAAGACTAGTAGTAACAGGGCCTTCCTGGCGGGCCAATAGGAGCCGCTGCAGTACCTGAGCATGTGACCCCTGATCTCCAATGAGAGATCTCACTCTGGGCACGCTCAGAAGGGAAAATGCAGGACTTTATCCCAAAGACGTCTGCTCCAGAACTGGCTACAATAGCAGATCCAGGAAAGGCAGCAGCAAGTCACTGCCCAGTAGTGGAGTGGGCAAGACGCCTGGAACGACGTCTCTGCTGAGCAGGCTCCACTGCGGCTGGAGACGAATGGGAGACCGCAGCGGCACTGGTTCGAGACTCCCCTTGTGCAGGAGCGGGAACTCGAACCCTAACAGACACAGCCAGAACAAAGTCCTTTATTTTGAAATAAAGCAAGACACACTTATCCTTTTTTATTTAAAAATTACAAACACAGTTATACTCACCTAAAGCCTAATTCCACTGAATCCCTTTTCTCCTGTAATAAAACAAAAATAAAAACAACAATATCCCTCACCTGTCCATTGTTCTGTTCCACACACTAATTTATGTCTAGGGGGATAAATAGTTTTCAACCTGGACGATGCCAAGTTGCCACCGTCCAACTTGAGAACCACTGATAAATGAGCTGCTGCGAACGCAGGCTCAGTGACAAGCGATGACGTCTTCTAGATTACTGCCGGTCACTGAGGCTGTGTTCCCAATTGGGCTGAACTGCGGTGACCTCCACTAGCACAGTGAGAAAGTCTCAGGGTGCAGAGGTGAGTTTACTGCAGTTAAAATACACCGCAGTGAAATTCTCCCTGTGAACTGCAGTGAACTCGCCTCTACATCGTGAGAATTTATCTCCCCGTTATTAGCGGCAGCAGGCAACGACTGATGGGAACAGTAGTCCCATAAGCTGACACCAGTGACTGGAGGTAAACTTCATATCTCCAATCAGTGCTGTGGGCCCACGCTGTTTTTTGACAGCGTGAGAACTGTGGCTGTCTGATCGATGGTGATGATTTTATCGCCGATCAGAAGCAGTGTTTGTGTGCATGACAGGGTGGCAAACACTGAATGTTCGGGCCCACCATTCAAGTGAATGAGGTTCGGGTTCGGATCCGTATTGTTCTGGTACCCGAACTCAAACTTTTTGTAACTGTTCGGCCAAACCCTCTATGTTCCCCAATCCCAAATTCTATAATCACATGAGGGGTAAACACGCATGTCACTATTGTACCTAGAATGCTACAAGGTCCATACATCTGACCAACATGCAGGTGGGACTGCCCCTCATGTTTACATAGAATCTTATTAGTAGCAACTATCAGCTATCATCTCAGTAATGTGACATTCTGTCTTCACTGACTGAAGATTTTACCTCCAAATTGAGCATTTTGAAAATGAGAGATCAGTCCAGAAAGAGAAAGAAGCAGATTTCTCTGATAAGATATATTGTTGCTTATGTTCATGTGAACTATTAGTTTATAAAATAACAATTAAATAGACTGTTATGCTTTAAGCAGTGCATGATTTCCACTGAAGCAATGACCTGTCCATTGAACAAGCTACATTCACATTCTTTGTAGCTGTTCTTTCTCCTGATTACTAGACGATTTATAATATTTTGAAAATAGTTAATCTGAACCAGACGACTCATAATATCACACTATTTATCTAGATATTTTTAACGCTAAGATTTTCACAGAGAGGAACTGTTGAAGTTTTTTTTCTGTACTGTATGTGTGATTTTCCTTGGCTACAGTCGAGATCAGCTAAATTTATCCTTGTTTAAAGCTGCAAAACAACAGATGATCACTTCATCACAGCAAATTAGCAGTTGTCCCTGTTACTAAACATCAAGATCAGCTTCAAAATAAGCATTGCCATATCTCCCAGAACTGATCTTATAAATTACTCTAATTCATTCCAAATCAAGTGTTTTCAGTGAAATGATCAGAGGAAATGTCCATCACTGGGACACTGCTATAAGAAGTTGTCAAATCTTGTTAATAGTGATATAGATTTTAAAAGGAACTTGTCACTTCAATTTCCAACACTAAACTGCTGTCTATAAACTCCTGAAAGGAATAGTTCAGAAAAACAAAACAAAGTCATATTCTGGCTCATACAATATGCTAATTACTCCTGCTTTGTACAAATGAACGAAACTTCTAAAATCAGCTTCGGGAAGATTCATTTGCATTGGTCAGCAGATATCAACTCACTTCAAATAAATTGTGTCTGGAAAATAATGTGCCCCGAAAAGATGTTTATTATGATCTAATGTCTCTGGAAGCCATAATGCATAACGAACAGAGGGAATGAAAGGTTTAATAAATTATTTAAGATTTTAGTCACCTGCTCTGGGTCTGCCCTTCAACAATCCTGCTACTGGAGCTACATGTAGTGTCTTCCGCTCACTCTACATGGTCTTCAGATCTTCTGACACTGACTGGACACCATGAAAAACCTTGAGTATTGAAAGAATAATGCAAAATTCCATATAGATGGCAATTAAATGTATTGGTCCAATATGTAACATTTTGTCATGAGTTTACCATGACAGAGAGAGGCCAAAGACCACAGAGTCTGATTTCACATACTTCTGCATTGATTAGAAGCACTTCACCATCATATTAAACAATGCAAGTTTCTGTTAGCAGTGCAGGCATTAATCTGTTTACCCTGAGTATTGCTGGAGCCATCCAGCTTTGATGGACTCAGCTGTTCAGTATTGGACACTCCCCTCTCCTTGTGTATTCTTATACGCTACTACTCTCCATTTCTCTGGTTGGTGTGGGGGACCGTTTAAGGCTGATCTAGGAGCTCAGCAAGGTATTTGGCCCCAGCTTCCTCACCAATAGATGTTATCAGGCGATCAGGGAAAGCTAGTGTGCCCTCTTGCTTTAGGTTTAGGAATGGAGCCCCAAAAGGATATCTGACCTGTGACACATTTCAGTTACAACTGTATTCTATATAAAGCATGACATAATAAAAAAGTGCACATGTATATAGCAAATAAAGACCCCCTGAGGAAGCCTTCTCCTTTGGCGATACACATAGGGTTCTCTTTTTCCATCTGATGCAATTTACTTGATGACTCTGCACATGGCACATTAATGCACACAGTTATTACTTGTTTTGTTTTGATACTGCATTATTTACTGTGCTTTGCAGTTTTCTTCACTGAATTGGAGTTTACATCACTTTAGGGGTAATGTTTATTCCTACTTATCTCAGATTTCCACCATATTTACATGGCTCTATCGGTTATCATTAGGGATGTGTGAACACTAAGAGGTTTGAGTGCTCATTGCTCAAACCGAGCAATTGCTAATACTCAAGTACTTAAGGGAGTTAAAGGGAAAGCCAAGCTTTTTTCCAGCAAACCATACAAAGAGGTCTGTGGGGCAGTGAAAATGTTCAAATGGATTGGAAAAGTGCTGAATGGAGGGAAAACAGCATGGGGAAGACCCCTGGAAGCATCTCTGAAACCCAGATCGCTGCTGAGAACAATGGTGTCACACTTTTTCTCCACTTTAAGGAGTGACAATAAAACACTCCAAACTGACGAGAAATTGCATTTTGCAGGAAAAAAATGTTAAGAAACATTTTTTTCCAATTTAATGACTTGTATATAAGACAAAATAAAAAAAAAATTTAAATCTAATTTAAGTAAACCAAAGTTGTTCTTTTTTAAATAAGACATTTCAATTTAATTTACGATGGAAGGAAGACCTACCAAAAATTGGTGGTTTAGAGGAACTCAGATACACCCTGTGTTAGACATAAAGAAGGGCCTCATACACATTCTGGTCACATTGTCATGTATTGGTACTCCTAGACTCCTAAAGGCTATGCATTTTGGAGGGTCATATAGCAAGCAAATATTCTCCAGATCATGGAATAATCTTTGGATGGCCAGTATAATAGCAATAAAATTTTGAACAAATTTTTTGAGGCTTATATGCCACTGAAATCTTCCCAAGAATATGTAAAACTCTATGGGTAAGCAATATAACACCGATACTTTTTTAGGCTTATATAGCCACAAAACCTAACCAAGAAGATGCAATACCCTATGGATGAGCAATATATTACAGATACATTTTAAACAAGTTTTTTGAGGGTTGTATACCAACAAAATGTACTCCAGACCACATAATAGTCTAAGGATGAGCATTATAATAGCAATAACATTTTGTGCAAGCTTTTTGAGGCTTATATACCACCAAAATGTACCCAATAATAAGTAAAAGTTAATGGCTGAGCAATATAATACCAATAAATACTGAACAAGCTTTTTGAGGGTTATGTACCAACGAAATTTATTCCAGACAACAGAATAGTCTATGGGTGAGCAATATAATACCGATAATTTTTTAAAAAAAGTTTTTTGAGGGTTACATACCATTGAAATCTACCCAAGAATATGTAAAAGGTTATGCAGGAGCAATACAATACCGATAACTTCTTTAACAAGTTTTTTGAGGGTTATATACTAATAAAATATACTTAAAAAGATGTAATACCGTATGGATGAGCAATATAATACTAAAACATTTTTCAACAAGTTTATTGAGAGCTATATACCAAGGAAATGTACCCAAGAGAACATAATACTGTGTGGCTGAGAAATGTAACTCAGCAAAATTTTTAAACTTTTTTTTCAGTGTTATATATCAATGCAAACCACCAAAATTGTGATAGATAGCACATAATACACTATGAATAAGAAATCTAATCTATAAACATTTTTCTGGTCTTTTTGTAAGTTATAGTTTTACAAACCACTACAGTGTAACAATAACTAATTTAATCAGGAAAAAAAATTGAATTTTTTTTGAAGCGTTATGTACCACTAAAATGTACCCAAAACACTTAATACTCAATGAGTGAGCAATATAATAACGTTAAATTTTGGAACACATTTTTTGGAGGGATATATACCAATGGAATGTACCCCAGACCACAGAATGGTGAATGGGTGAGAATGTAATCCAGCAAAAGCTTTTAATGCTTTTCGGGAGTATTACATGCCATAGAAATTGATAACAAATCATGAAATACTGTATGGCAGAGAAATTTTTCCAAACCAAATTTTAAAAGGCTTTTTTTTTAGTTTTATATATCACAGAAATATTCCCCAGACCACGTAAAAGTGTATAGGTGAGAAATGTAATCCAGCAAGTTTATGGGGGAACAATATGATAACGATAAAGTATTAAACAAGTATTTTGAGGGTTATATACCAAGGAAATGTGCCCCAGACATGAAATTATGCACAGGTGAGCAACCTTAATACAGAAATATTTTTCAATTCTTTATGTAAGTTTTGCATACCACCGTAATGCAACAATCACCGTGTTAAACTGTATGTATGAGTCATTGAATCCATAAAAAAAATTTAAGGAAAATATTTTGATTGAGTACTTTATGTACTTATATACTTATAAAGGATTTGCAGAAAGTGCAAAGCCAGTAAAAATTATGTGGCGTGTCAGCCATAGACCTCTGAAAGGCAACAACTGGCAAGCCTCAGTGAAATATTTTAAAGTGTAATTGCTGTACTTCCACACTCATAAAGGCTTTGCACAAAGTGCAAAGCCAGGAAAAAATTACAAGGACAGTCATCCATAGACAACTGAAAGGTAACAACTTGCAGTCTTCTTTCAAATATTTTAAAAGTGTAGTTAGTTAGTTACTATAATCCTAAACTTAAAAAACTTTGCACCTGGTACAAATCCAGAAAAAAATGATGAGCAAAATAACACAGTAATCCTCTTCAGGTATCCGCTTCTACTCCTTCCTCTTGAGACTAGGGTAACTGCCTCCACCTTCTTCATGGAGTCCGATGCCCAGGTGCTTACGCTGTAAGTAACCCAGCTTCAGGTAGTGATGGAGCCCTGATATAGAAATGGGCAACAGCCCCCTGTGTCACCTGCACCATCGACTACTCATGCATAGGAGATGGGGAACCCCAAGCACAGTATACTCTCTCAAGGGTTGTAGTAGTCATGTATTGAGCCGCCTCAAGGAGCCTCTCCCAGGCCCTTTCATTCGTCAATAACGGTTTTTCTTGCTCCCTTCATTTTGAGATCACACCCAATGCATAACAGAGATGTTGCCCTTCCATTTTGAGGAATGTGACCCTTGTTCCAGCTGTCAGCTCTTGCAGTCTTCGAGGCAAGTGTTCTGTCTCCACTGCCTGACGGTTTAACGAGATGTGATGACGGGTAGGACTGAGCTAACTTGTTTGGAAAATGTTCGCCAATCTCAAAGTCGGCACGAATGTCGCACATTTGGATTCGTGTTTGGATTTTCTGGAAAATTCTGTAAATGATTGACTTCCCACTAAGGCTATGATCTTACCTGTGGTTCTGATAGGCGGTAATGTTACCACTGGTAAGATCATTACAGTTGGTCTGAACGCTGCAGGGGACACGCTGTCAGACATTAGCATGACCCTGCAGCTGTCACTGTGAACCGTGGTACAGTAAATCACTACCACGGGTCAAAGTGTCACATGACAGCTTGAGCCTGCAACTGTGATCGAATTTAAAACGTTTACCTCCAGTCACTGATGTCAGCTGATGGCACTACTACGCCCATCAGCAGTTGCCTGCTACCACTAATAAAAGTGAGAGCAGGCGTGGCTGATGTGAGTATTCATCAGCTGGTGCCTGCACAATAAATAAATAATTTAAAAAATGTCTTGGAATCCCCTATATATTTGATAACTGGCCAAGCAAAACTGACGCTGCAGGTTGCATCACTCAGTTGTCAGCATTAGCAAGGCTGCTTATCAAGAAAAACAGATCAAGAAAATAAATCATTTAAAAAAAGCAGCATGGGCTCCTGTGTAGCCCAGCTACGCAGGCACACATGAAAATCCAGGAGAGTGCACAGGAAGGTAACAGCAACGCTTGATATTCATTCACTGTCACTCACACTTTCAGACACACCCATCTGAGATATAAGGGGGAGTGACACGTGGCAGCTGAGTGGAGTCTAGCTTCCTGTCTGGAGTTAGTCAGTCAGTCAGATCTTGAGGAAGTAGTGTTCAGTGGTACTTCAGTCTGTTAGCTTCTGTCTAAGGACAGAGCAGCCATTCAGTCTCGGTCCAGTCTGGACTTTGGAGGAAACTGAGAGCTGTGCAGCGAACTCTGGAGGAAGCTGACATTTTCCACAACTGCCACAAGTGCTTATGTTAAGAGCGGGAAGCAGGGCGAAGGGCACAGTGGAGAAGATAGAGAAGTGCTTTAGGTATTGGATTGCCCGCACTAAATTGCCGGACACCGGGGTCCGAAGAGTTGCTATTGTTTCAAGCATAGTAACAAGAAAACCGGAGGCATCTGGACTACAGGTCGCAGAGAGCAGCCCTAAGTGTCAATACGTAACCGGAGTCAGGTGGAACAGGGACTTTGAGTCAAGCGCAGACAAAAGTAAGGACTTGGTTTCATCACTTAGAAGGCTCCACCACAATATTGGCCGGGCAGTACAGCTATTGAGAAAGCTGGAGATTCAGAGTTAACTTCGCTTCAGGCAAGTTGGACTCACATGTATATGGAAGTAAAGGAGGCCTCTAACCTGCTCAGCTGTTACCCGAATGTGCACTCTCCACCCCGACCAGCTCCCCGGGATCTGCTTGAACCATCTACCAGTAAAAGGTATGAAAAGAAGCTGCATTGTGTGTGACTGAATCCTTATTTACACCCTGCATCATCACCACTATAGACTTCCAGGGACACGTCTCACCTGTGGGAGACCTACCACCAAGCTGCCCCATAACATCCCCTGTGAAGACCCTTACAGCAGCCCTGGTACAATTTACCAGAAACCACAGGTGGCGTCACGAACTATCCTTATAATCCCCTGTAAATATCCCCTATTGCACGACCGCCAGGGCCACGGACCGAGCCACCGCTACCAGTGACAACTCCCATAGATTTCCATGGGCTCGGCTCCGAGTACCCCATAGCCTTGGTATCCACAATTGTGGTGCGTGTCGAAAAACTTGGCGTCACGAACAGGATGAGAAGCTTGCAATTGTGAGTCCTGTGTGCCTATTGAACTGTTTTTGCTGGAAAAAGACTGTTTGTCACTTTTGGCGCCAAATACCGCCATTTTACCGCCATATTGGCGCCCTGAGGCGCTGGTGAAGAAGGTGGGCGTGCATTCGTGGGCGTGTATCCCCCTGAGGCGCGAAAGATATGGCCGCCCTCTCCAAATGTTACTACAATGTGCGGTCCTGCCCCACTGCTAAAGAAATCCGCCTCCTCTTCATCCTCTATCCGAAGAGGAGGAGACGCAAATCCCGCCTCCACGGAAGAGACCAGACAGTTCCTGATGGAACCTACACTCTTGCATGGGATGAGATGGCGGAAGGACAGGAGGATCTGAGCCGAGGACCGGATGATTTCCTACCTGTGCCGGAGCTGTCCCCAGATAGGGACATCGACCCCGCCATGATGGAGCTGCGGAGGGAGAACGAGGAGCTGAGAAAGAAGCTCCAGGGTCGTGCTGATCGACAGGAGACGGAGAGACGCTGGCGCACCCAAACACAGCGGCTGCTGTGGGACGCCATGTTCTCTCCTACAAGCCAAGCGCCGTCTCCTGAATTCCTGAAATCGCTGCTGGAGAAGGCTGAGGGACGACCGGAGGTTACCACCAGAGTGCTGTACCTGATCCCACCGATGCGGAGGTGGAGGAGAAGGAGGCTGAGGAGGTATTGCCCGGACCGGAGTGCCAGTCAGGCCAGGAGGCCACAGCAGAGCATCGCTCCCCGGTAAGGTCACCGGAGGGGTCCCAGCCATCGTTGCCGGAAGTCGACTGGGACGAGATGGCGCGATTGGATGACGTCACCTATGCTGTCCAGTGGGAAAGTGAGTGGTGCCGTCGTGAAGAAGAGCAGCGACACCATCAGCAGGAAGAAGAGAGGAAAAAGCAGCGAGACCGTCAGGAGTGGCATGAAAGGTTCTTCGCTGAGAAGGAGGCCATCCGTCAGGATAAAGGTACCGACGGGAACCGCGGCTGCAGGGGTGCGTCGCCGAGTTTCAGCTCCGCAAGGGCTGGGGCTTCATCCGCGAGCCAGGCTTCTATCCCGGGGTCTTTGTCAGCCGCCGGAACGTAGAATCCCACTTGCCCATCGGTCATCCTGGGAGGGACCTGATTAATGGGGACATAGTTAGTTACACCCGCCACTGGGGTCTGAAGGGGTGGTATGCCCTGAACGTCTCCATCGTGAGTGACCCCATCCCCGACGCCGGTACCGAAGCGTCCCAGTTCAGAGCTCCCACCGCACCAGGCCGTGCCCCAGCATCGCCACCTAAATCGCAAACAGCGACCTGCCCTACATCGCAATCTGTGACTTGCTCTACATCGCAACAGGCGACCTACCCGGCATCGCTCCCTGCATTGCAATCAGCAAAGTGCTCTGCAACTCATTCTGGATCGCAACTGGATGCGACCACAGTTAAAGCGCAGCTGAAACCTGCATCTTTGGTGAAAAGTTCTTATTTGCCTGAGACACCCGTTGCGTCCCCGTTGGTTCGCACAAGGACTGTGGCCACTCAGACGCAGATATCGGGCCATGACTTATTTGTTATGGGATCAAAAGGACATCGCGTTGTTCCAGCCCCAGGAGTGGAAGACGTCAGTGAAAGTTTATAACAGTGAAGACCGGTAGGACCCAGACAGGGGTTTACCGCATTCTAGAAATTGTACAAAGTTGATAAAAGAAAAATTGCAGAGTTGCACTTTATAAATGTGATGATGTTTTACATAGTAGAATACCCGGCTGGGTAAAAGAGAATTTGAAAAGTTAAAGAATAAATGTTTACATAATGTGCATGGTATGCATAGTATACCTTGGTTGGGTACAGTAAAAGTTAAATTATAGTGTGGATTTCCAAAATGTATATATGTGTCTATTACTATGTCATGGACTGAGAGGCTGTGGACTGTGCCAGCCCAAGAACTGATCTTTGTAAATAGTTGCGCTTCGGTGCATTATCTTGGTTTTACATGAAACCATTACTATCAACCTCTGAAGAAAAACCCGTATGGTGGGCCTAGAGTGAGGTCTGCAGTCAGAAGTCCTGCAGCCCACCCAGGACCCACGTGGGAGGTTTTTGGTGCGGGTCCTCCACAAGTATCTTGTAAATATGCGAATGTTTGATATTTTGATACTTTCGTATTTTTTCCATTGTACATAATGTAACGTTCAAGAAGTCGTACCTCCCGGATGGGAAGAGTTATAATGTTGATGTTAATGCAAAACAAAATATTCTTTTTGTCTTTTACAGCCCGGGAGTGCTGTGTTTTACCAAGGGGGGATGTGTAGCCCAGCTACGCAGGCACACATGAAAATCCAGGAGAGTGCACAGGAAGGTAACAGCAACGCTTGATATTCATTCACTGTCACTCACACTTTCAGACACACCCATCTGAGATATAAGGGGGAGTGACACGTGGCAGCTGAGTGGAGTCTAGCTTCCTGTCTGGAGTTAGTCAGTCAGTCAGATCTTGAGGAAGTAGTGTTCAGTGGTACTTCAGTCTGTTAGCTTCTGTCTAAGGACAGAGCAGCATTCAGTCTCGGTCCAGTCTGGACTTTGGAGGAAACTGAGAGCTGTGCAGCGAACTCTGGAGGAAGCTGACATTTTCCACAACTGCCACAAGTGTTATGTTAGAGCGGGAAGCAGGGCGAAGGGCACAGTGGAGAAGATAGAGAAGTGCTTTAGGTATTGGATTGCCCGCACTAAATTGCCGGACACCGGGGTCCGAAGAGTTGCTATTGTTTCAAGCATAGTAACAAGAAAACCGGAGGCATCTGGACTACAGGTCGCAGAGAGCAGCCCTAAGTGTCAATACGTAACCGGAGTCAGGTGGAACAGGGACTTTGAGTCAAGCGCAGACAAAAGTAAGGACTTGGTTTCATCACTTAGAAGGCTCCCACAATATTGGCCGGGCAGTACAGCTATTGAGAAAGCTGGAGATTCAGAGTTAACTTCGCTTCAGGCAAGTTGGACTCACACGTATATGGAAGTAAAGGAGGCCTCTAACCTGCTCAGCTGTTACCGAATGTGCACTCTCCACCCGACCAGCCCCCGGGATCTGCTTGAACCATCTACCAGTAAAAGGTATGAAAAGAAGCTGCATTGTGTGTGACTGAATCCTTATTTACACCCTGCATCATCACCACTATAGACTTCCAGGGACACGTCTCACCTGTGGGAGACCTACCACCAAGCTGCCCCATAACATCCCCTGTGAAGACCCTTACAGCAGCGCTGGTACAATTTACCAGAAACCACAGGTGCCGTCACAAACTATCCTTATAATCCCCTGTAAATATCCCCTATTGCACGACCGCCAGGGCCACGGACCGAGCCACCGCTACCAGTGACAACTCCCATAGATTTCCATGGGCTCGGCTCCGAGTACCCCATAGCCTTGGTATCCACAATTGTGGTGCGTGTCGAAACACTCCCCTCCAGTTTTCACAACCAGCCAAGCTAAAGCAGACAGCTGGTGGCTGGTATTATCAGACTGGTAAGTGGCCTTAGATATTGCCACCCCCAGCCTAAAAATAGCAGCCCGCATCCATCCAAAAAATGCAAACCTATTAGATGGGCTTATTCTGGTGCTTTGCCCTGCTCATCCCACTTGCCCTGTGGTGGTGGCAAGTGGGGTTCATATTTGTGGGCTAGATGTCACCTTTGTATTGTCCGGTTACATCAAGCTCATGGCTTAGTAATAGAGAGGCAACGATAAGATACCTATCCATTACTAATCTTATAGTTATATTGTAAGCAAATACACAGCAAGCATAAAGTAATTTGTTTGAATTAAACAAAACACACTTTTACATTTTTTTAAGAAATAACAAAACACAGTTATACTCACCTAACTCCTATTGCATTGAATTTCTAGTCTCCTGAAGTAAATAGATAATAAAAACAACCATATGCTCACCTGTCCATTGCTCTGTCCCACGCCGTAATCCATGTCTGGGGATAAACAGTTTTCAGCCTGGACGGTGCCAAAATGTGACTGTCCAGGCTGAGAACCACTAGTGAATGAGCTGCTGCAAATTCAGTCTCAGTGACAAGCTGCGGCATCATCGACGTTTCCGCCGGTCACTGATGCTGCATTTCCAGTCGGGCCCTGAACTTCGGGGACCTCATTGAGATCACCTCTAGTGCAGGAAGAAAACGTCTCACAGTCAGTGGTTAATTCACCACAGTTCACCTAGAGATATTTCTCAGAACACATGAAGCTTTATGCCTAAGAAATTAAAGACTGCAAAATTTTGAAACACTTTATTTTCAGTTTTATAGATAACAGGAAATGTCCCCCAGACCATGGAATACTTTATGGATGAGAACTTTAAACCAGCCAATTTTTGCAAAGCTTTTTTATATTGTTAGATAATATCTCAGAAATTTACCCCAGACCATGGAATAGCATATGGGTGGAAAATGTAATCCAGCTAATTTTTTAATGTTTTTTTGGAGTGATAGATATCACAGAAATGTATTACAGAACACGAGAAGCTGCATGGCTGAGAAATTAACCCCTTCATGACCCAGCTATTTTGACCTTAAAGACATTGCCATTTTTTGCAATTCTGACCAGTGTCCCTTTATGAGGTAATTGTGTAGCCCAGTGCGCTTGGAGCCACATGTACCCTGGAGGATGCACAGAAGGTAAACCCACACACACCTGATATTCATTCACACCTTCACTATTCCCTGGAGCCACCAGAGGGAGCCCTTGAAGAGTATCTTTATATATAAGGGTCGTGGAGAGACGGCAGTCAGTCTACTCAGAGTGGATCTTGTCAGTCTACCTCAGGGTGAGGCAGATTAGATTTGATTAGAGGAGGTGAGCTGAGAGGGAGAGTTACCTCAGATCTCAGATTACCTCAGAACGATTGAAGACAGTTAATTCCCTTGGAAAGTGGAAAGTTAGCTCTTGAAGTGTGCACAGATCAGTTAGACGGAAGGTCCTGATAGCTGCTTCAGACTGAGCGTTAGAAGGAAAAGAAGGAAAGGGAACAGCAGTTACTGAAAGACTGAAGACTACAGCTTGAGCTTAGTTTATTGTGTGGAGGCCAGTAAGAGTGGAGGAAGATAGCCACTTTAGCCTGGTCAGAACTGAGTCAACTGAGTGTAGTTTCAGTGAGCAAGCGTACCGACGCTTTGAGAGCGGTGAAGAGAAAAAAGAATCAGCTATCTACTGCTAGTGTGTTATGTTAAGGGTCGGAGTAGGACGAAAGGTGAGTGGAAGATAATACAGAGTAACGGAGGTTGAAACAGCATTGATAGCTTACCTCTACTCTGCACAACCGGACACCGGGTCTGAGCTTGCTAGCATCTACACGACTAGTAGGAGATACCGGAGACCCTGTGGGACTTCAGTCGCAGGGGCCCAGCAGTGCTGATACGTAACCGAGGTCAGGAAGACGGGGGTCTAGCAGGACGCTGCATACAGAGACACTGTTCTATCCAAGAGAAGGCCTCACCACAAGTCAGCCGGGCGTATAACGGAAGACAGAGTTAGACCTTGTTTCATACAAGTCAGAACTCACACAACTGGAGTAAGGAGGCCCTACACCTACTCAGTGGAATTATGGACGTTCATCCTCCACCCTGCCAGCTTCCGGGACGTGCCTGCAACTATACCATCAGTAAAGGTACAGAAAGAGACTTTTGTGTGTGTGTCTGCCTTATTGCTCCTGCACCCCTACACCGCCATATACCCTGAGGGATCCAGTCTTGCCTGTGGAATACTTAACACCTTGCTGCCCAGTAACAACCCCTCAGAGGATCTACCTGCAGCGCTGGTCACCCTGACCAGGTACCACAGGTAGCGTCACGAACAAACTGTACATACTTTATTCCCTGTAAATATCCCACATTTATGGTGATCGCCCAGGGCACGGCCCGAGGTGACACCCCCCTTTAAGTGACCGGGCTCGGTGCCGGTCCCCCACAGGCCCTGGTGAGGATTTTAATAATCAGGAGTTCAACGGATCCTCGATTCTGGAAGTTTTTTCATGCTTTGGGCTTCATGTTTGTGGTAAATTTAGGTCGATAATTTTTGCGTTTTTGTGAAAAAAATGGAATTTGGCCAAAATTTTGAAATTTGCAATTTTCAATTTGAATTTTTTATTCTTTAAACCAGAGAGTTAGTGACACAAAAGTTAAAATAACATTTTATATGTCTCTTTACATCGCAAAATTTTTGGGGAAACAATTTTTTTTTTTGTTAGGAGTTATAAGGGTTAAAAGTTGCCCAGGATTCTCATTTTTACAGCAAAATTTCAAAACCATTTTTTTTAGGGACCACCTCACATTTGAAGTCACTTTGAGGGGTCTATATTGCAGAAAATACCCAAAATTCACCATTATAAAAACTGCACCCACAAGTATCAAAACTACTTCAAGAAGTTATTAACCTTCAGGGCTTCAAGGAACTAAAGAAAACGGGAGGAAAAATGGACATTTTAATTTTTCCCAAAAATTTCTTTTAGCATCAATTTTTTCATTTTTGATGGGCAACAGGATAAAATTGACCCAAAATTTGTTGGGGCAATTTTCCTGAGTACACAGATACCCTATGTGGTATAAACCACTGTTTGGTGCAGGCAGGGTCAGAAAGGAAGGAGCGGCATTTGACTTTTTCAATGGAAAATATGCGGGAAATATTTAGCGGTTGCTGTTTATTTGGAGAGTCCCTGTGTGCCAAAACATTGGGCTCCCCACAAGTGACCCCATTTTGGAAACCCCGCCCCCCGAACTTATTAGATGCGAGTGAGCACTTTGAACTCCAGGTGCTTCCAAATTGTCCGTAAAAAAAAGAAAGTACTTTTTTTTTAAAAATTTTCTTTTAGCCTCAGTTTTTTTTATTTTCCATGGGCAACAGGATAAATGGATCCTAAAATTGTTGGCAATTTATCCAGTACACAGATCCCCTTTGTGGTCAAAACCCCTGTTTGGGCGCCGGCAGGGTCAGAAGGGAGGAGCGCCATTACTTTTCAGGAAATTGTGGAAATTTGTGTTGCTGTGCATTTGGAGAGTCCCTGTGTGCCTAAAAATGGAGTCCCCCCAAGTGACCCCTTTTGGAAATAGACCCCCAAAAACTTTCTGGCACAGTGAGCATTTGAAACCCCCGGGCCTTTTCAAATTGATCCGTAAAAAAAAAAAGTTTTTTTTTCACAAAAATTTTCTTTTAGCCCGTTTTTCATTTTCCTGGGCAACAGTAAATTGGTCCTAAATTTTTGGGAATTTCCGAGACACAGATACCCATAGTGGTCTGAATCATGTTGGGGCCCGGCGGGCCGAAGGAAAGGGCGCATTTGACTTTTTGAATGGGGAAAAAAAGCCCTCCTTCGGACCCTGGCCTTTGGAGACCCCGTGACACCTTTTTGGAAAAAAGACCCCTTTGGAATTTCTAGGTTTTTTGGGATCAGAACCCCCCCGTGCTTCACGAGTTTTTAATGCAGAATGAAAAAAAAAAAATTTTTTTTTCCCAAAAAATTTTTTTTAGCCGTATTTTTTTTTTTCAAGGGAACAGGGAAATGGCCCCGAAAGTTTTTGTGAATTTGCCTGAGTAATGGTCCCCCTATTGGGGGGGACCCCTATTTTGGGCAGGGAGGCTCGAAGGGGGGACCCTTTTGTGTGTTTGCAGATTTTTTTTCCAAGACCGAATTAAAAATTGAAAAAATATGAGTAACAAAAGCTTATTTGACTTTGAATGCGTTAAGCAGAAAGGCAAATTTGCAGTGTTGACCCTTTTCTTGGCCTTGAATTTTTCCCCGGCATGCTAAAAACAACTTTTGGAAAAATCCGGGTGTGAGTTTCTTGCACAATCAATGCTTTATTTTGTCAAAAAATTTTTGTTTTTTTTGTCCCCCTCGGGGGGTTTGGGGGCCCCGGGTTAAAAAATCTCTATTTTTTTTTCCCCCGACCCATTTAGATCACTTTGCTTCTGGCCAGGTGCCCCCTCTGCGGGAAAAAGGGCCCTTGGTTGCCCCCCAAAAATGTCTTGGTGGGTTGGGAGAAGTTGCTTTGGGGGAATTTTTTGGTCCATTCTTTTTTCATGGCTTTTTTTTTAGGCAAGAGTAGGGCCCGTTCCCTTTGGCCCTTGAAAAAAAAACCCCCCACACAGGGGGGTTTTCCCCGGTCCCTTAAAAAGGGTTGGCCGAGACAAGACTGTGGTAGCGTCCCTTGTTTTCCAAAATGGGCTTTTTTTCCTGATGCCCAAAAACCAATCAAAAGGGGGTTCACCCGGGGAAAAAAATTTCCCCCCCAATTTTTTTTTTTTCCTCGGAGTCCTCCCGGGCCCTTTTGCAAAATTCAGTCCCCCCCGTTTTTTTTGGAGAGAATTTGATTTCTTGCTCCCCCCCTTGGGGCCCCCGGGCCCTTTTGCTAAGAGTCCCCGTCACGTGGGCAGTGCACTCACACCGGGCCTGCTCCCATTCCTGAGAAATTTCCCCCCTGGGGAGTGATCCGCAGCTAAAACCCTTTTTTAAGAGATGGTCTGGCGCTTGCTGGTTTTTTGGGGCCCCCCCTGAGTTTTTGGAAAAAAGGGAAAAACCTTTTCCCCTTGTTTTTTCTGTGATGTGATGATTGTTGCTGAGGTCCCATCTTTTAGTCCCCAACTCTCCCGTTGGGCCCCTTTTTGGGGATTGCAATGATGAGCCGTGTTTTTTTAGAGAAAACCCCCGGTTAAAAAGAAGGAAAAAAAGATGCCAAGCAACCCTTTTTAAAAAGTGTCAGTGGTGCCCTTTTTTATTTCCCCCTGACAGATTTTCTCCAGCCTGTCCTCATCAACACCCCCCCCTGGTTAATGGAGAATATTTAAAAAAGGGTTAGCTGGTTTTTTTAAAGGGGGGGCAAAAATGTGTTGAAATGTTTTTTGGGGGGGTAAATTTCCCTTTTCTAGCCAAATTTTGACTTTGAAGTAATTGGGGTTAAGTGAATCTTTTAACATTTGGGTTTGAAAATTTGCCATTAAAAAAAAGGAAAACCCGTAAAACTTTGAAAAATTAATTTTGTGTTTTTAAAAAAATTTTGGCCCAAAGCTGTAAAACCCCCCACAAGGCCCCTTTTTTGGGGAAAAAATGCCCCCCCAAGGGTTATCTGTGTGTAGTGGCACTTTAAACCCCCAAGGCTTCAAGAAGTTTAAAAACGCAGGGGAGTGAAAATAAAAAAAAAAATTTTTTTTTTCTCAAAATCATTTTTAGCCCACTTTTTTTACCCCCCGGGGTTTAAAGGAAAAATTGGGGGCCCCCAAAATTGTTTGTCATTTTTTTCCTGAGCCCGGGGCCCCCCCTATGGGGGGGGGGAACCCATTTTTTGGGGCGGGGGGCAGGGTTTAAAAAGGGAAGGGCGCCATTTGATTTTTGAATGGAAATTGCCCAAATCGTTAGTGGCCCCCTTTTGTTTTTTGGGGAGCCCCTGTTCCCCAATTTTTGGGGGGGCTCCCCCAAAAAAGCCCCCCCCTTTTTGGGAAATCGCCCTTTAGGAACTTTTAGTCCCCCCCGGGGCCCCTTTAAACCCCCCCGGGTTTTCACAAAGTTTTAACGCAGACCCCTTGAAAAAAAAAAAACATTTTTTTTCTCAAAAAAAGTTTTTGGGGACACATTTTTTTTTTTCCCCCTGGTTACGGGAGAAAAATTT
>JARQOD010000006.1:438574061-438655508 GCA_033576555.1 Oophaga sylvatica
CCCGTTCAACACGTAGCGTTGACGGGCTGGTAACGGTATAGCATAACGCGATCGCGGGACGGATCCAGGGACGGATCCAGGGACATCGGTGGACCGGGATAGGTGAGTAGGGGGGGTCGGAAGGTGGGGGGATCGGAAGGTGGGGGCAGCGGAGGCCAGGAGGAGGGGAGCAGATAGTGACGGCGGTGACGGATCACCGCCATCTTTCGGTGGCGGCGGCCGATCGCCGCCGTGACTCGATGTGGGGGGGGGTCAGATTGCGGTGTCCAGCCATGGCCGATGCTATTGCAGCATCGGCCATGGCTGGATTGTAATATTTCACCAATTTCATTGGTGAAATATTACAGATTGCTCTGATTGGCTGTTTCACTTTTAACAGCCAATCAGAGCGATCGTAGCCACGTGGGGGTTAAGCCACCCCCACGGTGGTGATGCACTAAGGGTCCTGTGCCTGCGGGTCGGGTGACCTTTCAGTGACCCCGGTCACCTGACCCCCAGGAACATGATTTATAGCATGACGCCTAGGTTGGCGTCATGGGTCGGGATGCCACTGGTTTTCATGATGCCAACGTAGGCGTCATGGGTCGGGAAGGGGTTAAAGACTGCAAAATTTTGTAATGCTTTTTTTTTTTCAGTTTAATACATCACAGGAAATGTCCCCCAGACCATGGAATACTGTATGGATGAGAACTGTAAACCAGCCAATTTTTGCAATGCTTTTTTATATTGTTAGATAACGTCACAGAAGTTTACCCCAGACCATGGAATAGTATATGGGTTGGAAATGTAATCCAGCTAATTTTTAACGCTTTTTTGGAGTGATTAGATATGACAGAAATGTATCACAGAACACGTGAAACTGCATGGCTGAGAAAGTAAAGACTGCAAAATTTTGTGACGATTTTTATTTCAGTTTTATAGATCACGGGAAATGTTCCCCAGACCATGTAGCACTATGTGGGCAACAAATTGAACATTGCAAAATTTTTAAATGCTTTTTTTTAGTGTTATATATATATATATAAAAAAATTAGTTGAGAACACAGAACAGTGTATGGGTAAGAAATTTTTAACAATTTTTGGAGTGTTTTATAACACAAAAAAGTAACACAAATCACATAATACTCAATGGATCAAAATGTATTAAATTTTTTCACTGCCCCCCCAAAAAAAGCTGCAGCTATATATTTGCAAACAGACTGCACAGCACTAATCCCCGCATGCAAACTAGACTCTGTCATTCTCCCTTTTTCTGCGACTTTCTCTCCCTCCCTAGGCTAAATGCATATTGTATGTGATACAAACAGCAAAGTAAACGATTGGCCCTTAGTTTGATTGCCCAGCTTCAGATCCAGTATCAACACTATAGGCCTCTGATTTGTTATACTGTGCACACAGGCCTAGACAAGCACTCTGTCCCTCCAATACAAAGTGTCACAGAGCTGTGCAGTGGTGCCAGTGTACCGAGTTGGGTGGCACCTGTTCTTTTATAATCCCTAATGATGTCAGACGGCCAGCCAATCACAGTAATGCTACTACCAAGATGGCTACTTCATTACAGTGATGCAAAGATAATCCCTGCATTCTTACTGGCTGCATAACAAGCGCTAAAAATGCTGGGCAGGGATTTGAGCTTAACATAGGGTACCGCCTATTACTCGCTGAGTAACGAGTACGTCAAAGCTCCGTGATATTCGAGTGACAACCGAGTATCAATGAGCACGTTCGCTCATCCCTAGTTACCATGCCTGTTTTATGGGTTGTGTCCCCCAGTGCCAATATGTGGACTAAGAACTAAGAAACAGGTTCTGGCACAATGTGTGCAATTTAAATGCTTTTGTCTTTTCTTAGCTCTTGTGTTTGTTACTATATAAATATTTTTTTTGTTGAGATTTAAGAAGTACAACTGATCTTTTGTACATGTATTTCCACTTTTTTTTAATTTTAACAAACAGCAACATAACAAATCCGAGACCTAAGCCATGACATCATAAAAAGCAATTATAGATAATCATATACAAAACGAAAGATCAAAGAAAAACATTATCCAACGTAGGCACAAAAGTCTCATATCACAAATAAAGTTTTAGAAATAATCAGACATATCACCATTTGTAAAGCAAATGTATACCATTGTCTGAGAAAGTAAACGATTAGTAGTCATTGTGCCTGAAAGTGGAAACTGCGCATACCCTAGAAGTCTTAAGGTGTAGAAGAAGCAGCAGCAGCCGGTCTCTGGAGTCATTGAGGTGGAAAATGCTAACTAGGACATAATGTACCGTATTTTTCCGACTATAAGACAAACTTTTTTACCAACAAATTTGGGGGGGAGATGGGGGTGCACCTTATAGTCCAGCTGTACTTACCAGGAGTGCGGCAGCAGCAGGAGACAATCGATTCTGCAGGTCCTGGGCTGGGAAGAGGGGTGTTCCGTGGTCCAACGCTGGCAATGATATGGCTCCCATCCCAGACTGGTGCGGCAGTAATTGGCAGTGCTCGGTAGTGCGGGGGCTCCGCTGACATTATGTGAAAACCCGAAGCCCCCCACGTCCATTGCTGCAATGCTGTGGCCTCCAGGAAAATGGCTGCAAGATGTGGCGCATGCGCTGACTGAGATCTCTGCTCCACTTCGTGATGAAGTCATATCATCGCCGGACCATTGAACATCCCCTGTGAACCTGCTCCACCAAGCACCACCGAATACTGCCGAACCAGTCAGGAATGGAGTCATATCATTGCCGGACCAGCGAACACCAACTGTGACCCCGCTCCACCAAGCACCACCAAATACTGCCGAACAAGTCGGGAATGGAGTCATATCATTGCCGGACCAGCGAACACCAACTGTGACCCCGCTCCACCAAGCACCACCAAATACTGCCGAACCAGTCGGGAATGGAGTCATATCATTGCCGGACCAGCGAACACCAACTGTGACCCCGCTCCACCAAGCACCACCGAATACTGCTGAACCAGTCTGGAATGGAGTCATATCCTTGTCGGACCAGCGAACACCCCCTGTGACCCCGCTCCACCAAGCACCACCGAATACTGCTGAACCAGTCGGGAATGGAGTCAGATCCTTGCCGGACCAGCGAACACCCCCTGTGACCCCGCTCCACCAGCGCTGCCGATGTCGCCCCATAAGCTGAATTCAGACTGTAAGAGGGACGCCCATATGACGCATTAATTTTTTTTCCTATTTTCCTTCTAAAAATTATGGGTGCGTCTTATGGTCCGATGCATCTTATAGTCCGAAAAATACGGTAATTATTGAACAACATCTGATCTGTGGGAAAGCCAAACTCTGACTAGGACACTTTTTTTGTAGAAAACTAAGAAATGTGCATGGCACAACAGTACAACAAACTGCAGTACTAACCACGTTATGTCAATGGAGTGAAAACCACCCAAAAACATAAAAGTAGGGTATGTGCACTATTAGGCCAGGTTTAGACTAATGTATAAATTGGACAAGAGCTTTCCAATTTTTATAGGATAGCTCTCTGACCAATCTTATACAATGAGGCAGTGCTGATGACCACTTTTTTTCTCGGACAGAATAAGCTGTGATTTCACTCTGAAGTCAGAAGACACTCACCCATCCAAGTCTATTGATGCGTGGAAAATATCAGACAGCACTTGGATGACATCTGAGTGCAGTCTGATTTCTGCGGACTCACACAATGGAAAAGATGGAGAAATTCTCCGTCTGCTCCTCACAGTATGCAAAAGAATGGATCACACTATCCTGACACTGAATCAAACTCAGGTCAGAGTTTGATCAGAGTGACATTAGCATAATTGGCCCAAGTCTCTTGGATAAGAGAATTTATGGTCATGTGACCCCGGCCTTAGTTAGAAATCTAGCATGGCACATCCAACATATGAAAATCCTCTTAGAAGAATAAACTGAAAATGAACCAGTGCTGCAAAAGACGAGAATTTTTAAGTATATGGGGAATGTGCAAAACTATCAAGGTACAGATAGAGAGGGCAAATTATTAACTACTAGATGGTGGCCCGATTCTAAGACATCGGGTATTCTAGAATATGTATGTAGTTTATTTATGAAGATTTAAGAAAAACGCAATAAATACACAGGATTTTCCAGGTAAAATATATACATTAAGATTAAATGTCATTGCTTATAGAACTTAATACAACTGAACGAAATTAAACAGATCATCAAAATATGAGGCTTCTGTGGTGTATATAGAGGCTGCTGGGGTGTATATAGAGGCTGCTGCGGTGTATATAGAGGCTGTGCTGCTGGGGTGTATATAGAGGCTGCTGGGGTGTATATAGAGGCTGCTGCGGTGTATATAGAGGTTGCTGCTGCTGGGGTGTATATAGAGGCTGCTGGGGTGTATATAGTGGCTGCTGGGGTGTATATAGAGGCGCTGCTGGGGTGTATATAGAGGCTGCTGGGGTGTATATAGAGACTGCTGGGGTGGATATAAGGCTGCTGAGGTGTATATAAAGGCTGCTGCTGGGGTATATGTGGAGGCTGCTGATGGAGTATATGTGGAGGCTGCTGCTGCTGGGGTATATAGGGCTGCTGGTGGGGTGTACGTGGAGGCTGCTGCTGGGGTATATAGAGGCTGCTGCTGGGGTATATGTGGAGGCTGCTGCTGCTGGGGTATGTGGAGACTGCTGCTGGGGTATATGTGGAGGCTGCTGCTGCTGGGGTATATGTGGAGGCTGCTGCTGCTGGGGTATATGTGGAGGCTGCTGCTGGGGTATATGTGGAGGCTGCTGCTGCTGGGGTATATGAGGCTGCTGGTGGGTGTACGTGGAGCTGCTGCTGGGTATATGTGGAGGCTTGCTGCTGCTGGGGTATATGTGGAGGCTGCTGCTGGGGTTATGTGGAGGCTGCTGCTGTGGGTATATGTGGAGGCTGTGCTGCTGGGGTATATGTGGAGGACTGCTGCTGGGGTATATGTGGAGGCTGCTGCTGCTGCTGGGGTATATGTGGAGGCTGCTGCTGCTGGGGTATATGTGGAGGCTGCTGCTGCTGGGGTATATGTGGAGGCTGCTGCTGCTGGGGTATATAGAGGCTGCTGGTGGGGTGTACGTGGAGGCTGTTGCTGGGGTATATGTGGAGGCGGCTGCTGCTGGGGTATATGTGAAGGCTGCTGCTGGGGTATATGTGGAGGCTGCTGCTGGTGGGGTATATAGAGGCTGCTGGTTGTGGGGTGTACATGGAGGCTGCTGTAGGGGTTTACGTGGAGGCCGCCGGTTGGGGTACTTCCGTTGCGAGCAGCCAGGAGATGACCGGCTGGCACCAGTCATCTCCCGGCTGCGTTGCCGCTGACCTCCATGCGGCAGGAGATGACCCACGGCTACCGTCAGGAGATCAGTGGCTAGCGCTGCTGATCTCCCGACGATAGCGGTGACGTGCGTGGTTCAAATCCTGCATCAATATTGCGGCCGGACTGCGCCTGTCGCTGATTGGTGGCGTCCGGTCGGGCGCGACCAATCAGTGATGCTGGATTTCCGTTACAGACAGACAGAATTAGACAATTATATTATTAACTATTTGCATTTTCTAGGCACCAAGCAGATAACATTTTAATTAACAAGTGTAACAATGAGTGAAGTGTACCACTAGGCATACACAGCTCAGAGCTGACGTATGCATATACATTTTGCAAAAATGCAAAAACTTATAATGGTCAGTGCAAATCTTTATCAATTTATCCTTATCACCACCCTGCCTGTTTCACATTCCTGACCAGGCCAAATTTTACAATTATAACCAGTGTCACTATGTGATAAGAACTCTGCAAGATTTCAAAGTATTCCAGTGATTCTGAGATTACTTTTTTCATGACACACTGTGCTTCATGATAGTGGTAAATTTAAACCAATATTTTTTGGGTTTATTTGATAAAACTTGGGAATTTTGGCAAAATTCAGAAAATTTTGCAATTTATCAAACTTTAAATTTGTATGTCCTTAACCCCTTAACGACCGCCGATACGCCTTTTAACGGCGGTCATTAAGGGTACTTAAACCACAGCGCCGTTAATTAACGGCGCTGTGGAAAAAGTGAATAGCGCCCCCCAGAGGCGCATTTTCTCCGGGGTCTCGGCTACCGGGGGTAGCCGAGACCCCAGAGAACATGAATCGGGTCGGTTTTTACCAACACCGATGTTGCGATCGCCGTTATTAACCCTATAACGGCGACCGCAACAAAAAAAAAAGTTGTGCCATTTAATTTCTCTGTCCTCTGATGTCATCGGACATCAGAGGACAGAGAAAAAGGGTCCCCGGAACCCCCATGTGGCCCCCAATCCCCTCCATGTGGCCCCAGGGCCCTCCGGTGTCCCCAGGTGCCTGCGCTGTTAAGAAAATGGCTGGCGCACGCTCAGTGCGCCCGCCGCTATGTGCCGCTGTGCTGGGGGGGGATGGGCAAATATTCTCTGGGGTCTCGGCTACCGGTGGTAGCCGAGACCCCAGAGAACATGATCCGGGTCGGTATTCACCGATCCCGGTGTTGCGATCGCGGCTATGCAAGCATAGACGCGATCGCAAAAAAAAAAAAAAAAATGATTTCTCTCCCCTCTGATGTGATCGCACATCAGAGGGGAGAAAATGAGGGTCTCCGTGTCCCCCTGAACCACCCCTATACTTACCGGTGTCCTCTGGCAGGTCGCCCTGACCTCCGATCATCCCGGTCTTCTTCCTGCAAAAAAAGTGCGCAGTGCGCCCGCCGATCTGCTTGGCGGCAGATTCAAATTTTTCTTCATTCATTCTCATAAAAGTACATTTTGATCACTGTGATAAACTATCACAGTGATCAAAATAAAAAAAACAGTACATAACCCCCCCATTTATCACCCCCTTAGTTAGGGACATATAATAAAAAATAGAAATTATATTTATTTTCATTTTTCTGTTAGGGTTAGGGTTATAATTAGGGTTAGGGTTATAATTAGGGTTAGGGTTATAATTAGCGTTAGGGTTAAGCTGGGTTCATACTGCGTTATGGCAGTCCGTTAGACGGACTGCGTTACACCGCGGTATAACGCGGTGTAACGCAGTCCGTTAACGCTGCCATTCACCCCCATTTGAGGGCGCATTGCGACGTGCCATCATTCAGTGACGGAGCCTCGGACGCGGGCTGCAGCGTTTGGGCTCCGTCACCGCTAGCGCAGATGAATCATCTGCTGATTCCTCTGCGCTAGCGGGTATAGCATAACTCGATCGCGTTATGCTATACCGTTACCAGCCCGTCAACGTTATGTGTTGAACGGGCTGGTAAAACGCAAAATGAACCTAGCCTTAGGGTTAGGGTTAGAATTAGGGTTAGGGTTACAATTAGGGTTAGGGTTAAAATTAGGGTTAGGGTTACAATTAAAGTTAGGGTTATAATTAAGGTTAGGGTTACAATTAGGGTTGGAATTAGGGTTGGGATTTAGGTTAGGATTAGGGTTGGGATTAGGGTTAGGGGTGTGTTGGGATTAGGGTTGGAGCTAGAATTGAGGGATTTCCACTATTTAGGCACATCAGGGGGTCTCCAAACACGACTTTGGGGTTCAAAAAGTCAAATGGCGCTCCCTCCCTTCCAAGCCCTGCCGTGCGCCCAAACAGTGGTTTACCCCAACATATGGGGTATCAGCGTACTCAGGACAAATTGCACACCAATTTTAGGGTTCTAATTTCTCCAGTTACCCTTGGGAAAATAAAAAATAGCTGACTAAAAAAATCATTTTTGAGAAAAAAAATGATTTTTTTTTTCACAGCTCTGCGTTTATAAATTTCTGTGAAACACTTGGGGGTTCAAAGTGCTCACCACACATCTAGATAAGCTCCTTAAGGAGTCTAGTTTCCAAAATGGGGTCACTTGTGGGGGATTTCCACTGTTTAGACACATCAGGGGGTCTCCAAACACGACGTGGCTTTCAAAAAGTCAAATGGCGCTCCCTCCCTTCCGAGCCCTGCCGTGCGCCCAAACAGTGGTTTACCCCAACATATGGGGTATCAGCGTACTCAGGACAAATTGCACACCAATTTTAGGGTTCTAATTTCTCCAGTTACCCTTGGGAAAATAAAAATAGCTGACTAAAAAAATCATTTTTGAGAAAAAAAATGATTTTTTATTTTCACAGCTCTGCGTTTATAAATTTCTGTGAAACACTTGGGGGTTCAAAGTGCTCACCACACATCTAGATAAGCTCCTTAAGGAGTCTAGTTTCCAAAATGGGGTCACTTGTGGGGGATTTCCACTGTTTAGACACATCAGGGGGTCTCCAAACACGACGTGGCTTTCAAAAAGTCAAATGGCGCTCCCTCCCTTCCGAGCCCTGTCGTGCGCCCAAACAGTGGTTTACCCAACATATGGGGTATCAGCGTACTCAGGACAAATTGCACACCAATTTTAGGGTTCTAATTTCTCCGGTTACCCTTGGGAAAATAAAAAATAGCTGACTAAAAAAATATTTTTGAGAAAAAAAATGATTTTTTATTTTCACAGCTCTGCGTTTAAAATTTCTGTGAAACACTTGGGGGTTCAAAGTGCTCACCACACATCTAGATAAGCTCCTTAAGGAGTCTAGTTTCCAAAATGGGGTCACTTGTGGGGGATTTCCACTGTTTAGACACATCAGGGGGTCTCCAAACACGACGTGGCTTTCAAAAAGTCAAATGGCGCTCCCTCCCTTCCGAGCCCTGCCGTGCGCCCAAACAGTGGTTTACCCCAACATATGGGGTATCAGCGTACTCAGGACAAATTGCACACCAATTTTAGGGTTCTAATTTCTCCGGTTACCCTTAGGAAAATAAAAAATAGCTGACTAAAAAAATCATTTTTGAGAAAAAAAATGATTTTTTATTTTCACAGCACTGCGTTTATAAATTTCTGTGAAACACTTGGGGGTTCAAAGTGCTCACCACACATCTAGATAAGCTCCTTAAGGAGTCTAGTTTCCAAAATGGGGTCACTTGCAGGGGGTTTCTACTGTTTAGGTACATCAAGGGCTCTGCAAACACAACATGACGCCTGCAGAACATTCCATCAAAGTCTGCATTACAAAATGGCGCTCCTTCCCTTCCAAGCACTCCCATGCGCCCAAACAGTGGTTTCACCCCACATATGGGGTATCAGCGTACACAGGAAAAATTGCACAACAACTTTTTGGGTCCAATTTCTCCTGTTACCCTTGGGAAAATAAAAAAAATAGCGGGCTAAAGAATCATTTTTGAGGAAAAAAATGATTTTTTATTTTCACGGCTCTACGTTTATTAATTTCTGTGAAGCACTTGGGGGTTCAAAGTGCTCACCACACATCTAGATAAGTTCCTTAAGGGGTCTAGTTTTCAAAATGGTGTGATTTGTGGGGGGTTTCGACTGTTTAGGCGTATCAGGGGCTCTCCAAATGCGACATGGCGTCCAATTTCAATTCCAGATAATTTTGGTTTGAAAAAGTCAAACGGCGCTACTTCCCTTCCAAGCCCTGCCGTGCGCCCAAACAGTGGTCCCCCCCACATATGGGGTATCAGCATTACTCAGGACAAATTGGACAACAACTTTTGTTGTCTAATTTCTCCTGTTATCCTTGGAAAAATAAAAAATTGGGGACTAAACGATCAGGTTTGTGGAAAAAATATGACTTTTTATTTTCATGCCCGGGAGTTATAAACTTCTGTGAAGCACTTGGGGGTTCAAAGTGCTCACCACACATCTATATAAGTTCCTTAGGGGGTCTAGTTTCCAAAATGGTGTCACTTGTGGGGGGTTTCCACTGTTTAGACACATTAGGGCCTCTACAAACGCGACATGGCGTCCAGCCAATTCTGAGTTGAAAAAGTCAAACAGCGCTCCTTCCCTTCCAAGCTCTGCCATGCACCCAAACAGTGGTTTATCCCCACATATGGGGTATCAGCATGCTCAGAATAAATTGCACAAAAACTTTTGGGGTCTTGTTACCCTTGGGAAAATAAAAATTGGGGTGAACAGATCGTTTTTGTGGAAAAAATATGATTTTTTATTTTCACGGCTCTATGTTATAAACTTCTGTGAAGCACTTGGAGGTTCAAAGTGCTCACCACACATCTAGATAAGTTTCTTAGGGGGTCTAATTTCCAAAATGGGGTCACTTGTGGGGGGTTTCCACTGTTTAGACACATCAGGGCCTCTACAAACACGACATGATGTCCAGCCAATTCTGCGCTGAAAAAGTCAAACGGCGCTCCTTCCCTTCCAAGCTCTGCCATGCACCCAAACAGTGGTTTACCCCACATATGGGGTATCAGCATGCTCAGGACAAATTGCACAAAAACTTGTGGGGTCTTGTTACCCTTGGGAAAATAAAAATTGGGGTGAAAAGATTGTTTTTGTGGAAAAAATATGATTTTTTATTTTCACTGTTCTATGTTATAAACTTCTGTGAAGCACTTGGAGGTTCAAAGTGCTCACCACACATCTAGATAAGTTCCTTAGGGGGTCCAGTTTCCAAAATGGGGTCACTTGTGATGGGTTTCCACTGTTTAGACACATCAGGGCCTCTACAAACGCGACATGGCGTCCAGCCAATTCTGCGTTGAAAAAGTCAAATGTCGCTCCTTCCCTTGCGTCCTCTGCCGTGCGCCCAAAAAGTGATTTACCCCACATATGGGGTATCGGCTTATTCAGGAGAAATTGCACAACAAATTTTGTGGTTCATTTTTTCTTTTAACAGTTGTGAAAATAGAAAAATAGGTTCCGAATTAAAGTTTTTGCAAAAAAAGTTAAATGTTAATTTTTTCCTTCCACATTGCTTCAGTTCCTGTGAAGCACGTAAAGGGTTAATAAACTTCTTGAATGTGGTTTTGAGCACCTTGAGGGGTGCAGTTTTTAGAATGGTGTCACTTTGGGGTATTTTCTATCGTATAGACCCCTCAAAGTGACTTCAAATGTGATGTGGTCCCTAAAAACAAAATGGTGTTGTAAAAATGAGAAATCGCTGGTCAACTTTTAACCCTTATAACTTCGTAACAAAAAAAAAAATTTGGTCCCAAAATTGTGCTGATGTAAAGTAGACATGTGGGAAATGTTATTTATTAAGAAATGTGTGTGACATATCTCTCTGATTTAAGGGCATAAAAATTTAAAGTTTGAAAATTGTTAAATTTTCAAAATTTTCGCCATATTTCCGTTTTTTTCATAAATAAACACAAGTCATATCAAAGAAATTTTACCACTAACGTGAAGTACAATATGTCACGAAAAAACAATCTCAGAATCAGCGGGATTCGTTAAAGCGTTCCAGAGTTATAACCTCATAAAGTGACAGTGGTCAGAATTGTAAAAATTGGCCCTGTCATTAAGCTGCAAAATGGCTCTGTCACTAAGGGGTTAAATGACATGGTTAACTGTATGTAAACCATATGTCATTTCATGTCGGGTCTGTAATTTCACAAAAGCCGGCTATTGAATTAGCGGCTATTACAGTATGTAAAAGTGTATGAACTATAAATATATGTATATATATATATATGGACAATGACATGATATTATATATATATATATATTATAACATATATTATGTATTCTATGTGTGTATATCTATTGATTCTATTCTTTATTTAAGCTGTCAGTGTGATTTTACAGTATAGCCGGGGATGAATTGCCGGCTTTTCTAAAGGACACCGGTGCGATTTAATCGCAAGTCACACGTGCGGTCCGTTTGTAATCAGATTTTTCAGCGCATCTCCATAGACCATGCATGGCGATATTGCACTCGCACGTTTAAAACGGACACAAAAATCTGATACTGGGAGCTGCTCCATAGATTAACATTGGCAGACTGCAATGCGAATTTCATCGCATTGCAGTCGTCCGATTTTGTCGCCAGTGTGACCCGGCCTTATGGGTTCCGCATGCCATGACCCACTGGGAGAGTCCCTGAGTTGCCAGAACAGCAGAACCTCCCAAAAAATTGCCCCATTTTGCAAACTACACCTCTCAATGAATTCATTTAAGGGTGCAGTGATCGGGGGCGTGGCCTGGCTCAGCACAATGGTGGTTGTGTGAGTGCTGAGCTCCTGAGAGACCAATCTGTCAAGCGACGTATATGCCCTAAAAATGATAGAATTATACTTCAAAAACTTCTAAAAATATCCACAACTGCCAGTGAGTCTTTGGGAGAATTTATTTTAAAAACGGAGTATTTTATCTCAGATTCATGAATAACTGACAGAAACGCTGAGAAGAAAAGTGATTATATAAATCAATGTGAAGACGTTCCCTGTGAGGAAAAGGAAAAAAGGGAACATCTAATTTGAAGTTCCGACTCAACTGATGAAAGCTGACAGCGTTTATTATTACTTGAATACATATCTGAGGTAATTTTTTTGAAAGAAACGATGCCATTGCTGAGGATCCAAATTCACTGTGGAAATGAGATCCAATCCTGAAAGTGAGGGTGATCTGCCCTTAAATGTTGGCTGTGGCAAAACGCGTGTTTTCTAACCCGTTTTTTCTGTGGAAGTGAAATCACTGCTGAACAACAAAACCGGAAGTGACGTCACGCCATTTTCTTCAAAAGGAGCACAAATTACTGTGCAGAAAAGTGTCACAGAATCGCCTGAAAAGTGAGTAAGTGATTGTACTCATTATACCAAGGCTTCTGAGGCAAAAACCGCCGTGTTTTCAACAGTTTTAAGCTTCCTGTGAAGGAAAACATAGTGCTGCCTTTGAACAACAAAACCGGAAGTGACGTCGCCGCCATTTTCTTCAAAAAGGAGCACAAATATACTGTGCAGAAAAGTGTCACAGAATCGCCTGAAAAGTGAGTAAGTGATTGTACTCATTATACCAAGGCTTCTGAGGCAAAAACCGCCGTGTTTTCAACAGTTTTAAGCTTCCTGTGAAGGAAAACATAGTGCTGCCTTTGAACAACAAAACCGGAAGTGACGTCACAGCCTTTTTTTTTTTTTTTTCAAAAAAGACTCGAATTTACTGTGCAGAAAAGTGTGTCAGACTCGCCTGAAAAGTGAGTAAGTGACTGTACTCACTATACCAAAGCTTTTGAGGCAGTTACCGCCGTGTTTTCAGCAATTTTAAGCTTCCTGTGAAGTAAAACATAGCGCTGCCTTTGAACAACAAAACCGGAAGTGACGACGCCGCCATTACAGAGAAAAGGCGCGAACGTTACCACACTAAAGAAAAGTAACGGTCGGAACAAGAAAGCAGCGGTGATAAAGAAGAAAGAAGAATAACAGCTGCAAGATCATCAGATAAGAATCACAACAAGTATAGAAAGAAAGAATTCAGAGAAGACACACAGGAAGGAAAAGAAGAAAATTTTGAAGTTCTGGACTTTTACTTTATTTCTAATTTTTGAGGTAAAGTAGAAAAATAAGTAAAAGTAGCTATAATAACCTGATATTGCTTGCTAGAGCTTTTTAACGCAAAAGTCTAAACTTATTTTTTGCTCTCTAGCTTATTTGACTTTACTTTATTTAAATTTCATATATAGTAGAATATTGCTATAATTCATATAAAGAAATATTTCATTAAATTACAAAAGTTGGAATAGAATTCTTGGAAGAGATTAGTGGTTAATTATTTGCTAGTTCCTGTTATATATAAAATTAATATAACTATCTAGTCTCTTTAAAATACTATCTGTTTATATAATCTGAGAGGAAAAATTACTCAGGGGCTTTCCTGGTAATACTATATTCAAATACCGAGTGATAACACAGTTTATGCAGGAATTACATTTTAAGTTTTAATGTGACTGCACTTATATATATAGTGTAATCACATTTATATATATAGCCTTACTGTATTTCTTTGTATTGTATTGCTACATCTGTGTAATAGTTGTAAAGCCTTTTTCATATAAAGTGTAGCTTCTCTGGTATATACAATACAGATACATTCAGATAGTTGAAATAGCTATATTATCATATATTACGTAATTTCATTACTGTGTGTGCATAATATAGCAAACAACACACTGAAAGATACGCCATAGCAACTTCTATATTATATCAAAATGGCGTCTGGAAATTCAAGAATAAAAACTTCTATTAAATCTTCTACTAATAGTACTCAAAGAAAATGGAGTTCTTCACAAATTAGACCATCAAGTGATACTCCTATTCTGCTCAGTCCTACGAAATCTAGATCACCCATTAAAAGGACAAATGGGAAACCTCTTTCGCCTGAAGGAATATCAAATACTTGTCATGGTAAAATCTCTAAGGGGAAATCTGCTCAAAGAAATCTTCTCCCTGAATATCAAGAATCTTCCAATAAGACAGCAGGAAAAGATTTAGAGATGGACTTATCACAGTCTCAAAAAAGGAAAATCCCGGAAGGAAGGCATAGTGATAGAACTATAGGAGTTGACTCTGATAACACTTCAGAAGAGTTTTCTCTCAATGGTAGTTCAATAAAACCCTTATCTAAAAAAGGTTGTCCAGCGGCTCCGAGTTTTTCAGGTCCACCACTTGATTTGACTAATTATGAGAGCTTCCTCACTTCTGATAAACAGGTTTCTGAAGGGGTACTTGCTAACTTTTGCAAGACCCTCAAAGACTCAATCACTGCTGGATTTGAAACACAGAAAAACATGTTTCAAGAGGTATGTGAGAAATTTTCCAACAGATTCGAAATAAATGAATCAAGAATCTCAAAAGTGGAGGATAAGACTGATACCCTCATTCAACATAATCTGGAACTGAAGGAGGAGATTAGTTTTATGAAATCGAAGTTGGTGGATTTGGAAGACCGTAGTCGCCAAAATAACATCAAACTTAGAGGGATACCAGAGACTGTCATACAGATTGACCTGATGAATTACGCAAAATCACTATTCAAAAAAGTGATCCCTACCCTTTCTGACATCCAACTTACAATTGATAGAATACATAGGCTACCCCGTCCTAGAGGAATTCCTCAAGATAAACCTAGAGATGTCATTATGAGATTCCTGTTTTTCGAAACTAAAATTAAAATCTTAAAATTTATTAGGGAAAGAGGTACCTTTCCTAGTCCCTATGAAAAGATTAAAGTATTTGCAGACTTTTCCCGCTCCACTATGGAAGCTCGAAAAACATTTCGTGATGTTACCATAAAATTGAGAGACTTGGAGATTCCATATAAATGGGGGTTTCCTACTAGACTAATAGTATGGCATGGAGGTAAAAATATATTTCTCCTAAATCCTGACGAGGGAAAAGATTTTCTTTCTTTTATCCAAAAAGAATTTAAAGACAAAGGGTGAATTTACACAAAAATATAATATGGTCCCTTAGGAGTTTCGCCACAATTTACTTTTTCCCCAATTTTTTGGGAGATTAATTTCTTCCTGGAGACCTCTATTGTTTGGTCATTTAGTTAAATAGTGTGTTTTGTTGATATTTTTTTTGCTTAATCTATTTTGACTTTGTAATATTTAACTTTCTTCCAGACTTCTAGTTCACATTTTGTTCTAGATTTGTTCAGTGATGGAGTTGAATCTTTTATCTTATAACGTGAGAGGCTTAAATAGCCCTTTTAAACGATACATTACATGGAAAGAAGCCAAATTGTATAAAGCAGACATTGTCTGTTTACAGGAGTTGAAGTTCTCACGAAATGGCCACCCTCTCTTTCAACACAAAAAATTTCCACATTCCTTTGCAGCTCTTGGTGTTCGTAAAAAAGCAGGTGTTATGACATTGATAAGTGATAAATTTGACTTTCAACTTATTAACGAGGAAGCTGATTCTAAAGGACATTTTCACATTTTAGTTGGTAAAATAAATGGAAGACTTTTTACAATAGCGAACATTTATGCTCCTTGTAACAGACAAATCTCCTTTTTTAATAAGGTTATTAAAAAAATTGATAATATCAAACAAGGCGAATTAATAATAATTGGTGATTTCAATACTGTCCCAGACAAAACAATAGACTCCTCTTCTCAGAATCGCATTTCATCCCCATCCTTTGGTAATTGGTTAAATCAAAATGAGTTATTTGATGTATTTCGTTGTTTGAATTCATCTTCCAGGGAATTCACCCATTATTCCAAAACCCACCATTCTTCGTCAAGAATTGATTTGGTTTTAACCAATATCTTCTCTCTGCCCAGATTTAAAAAAGTTAACATTCTAAATAGATCTTTTTCAGACCATTCCCCACTTATTATTAAATTTCTAATAGGCCCTCCAACAAATAATTCCTTTCTATGGAAAGCTAATGTATCCATTTTAAAAAATCCTAAATATAAAACGCTTATCGAGGACACCATAAATAACTACTTTAAAGAAAATGCAATAAATGATATAGATCCATTTATTCTCTGGCAAGCTCACAAGGCGGTAGTTAGGGGTAAGCTCATGCAACTCTCTGCCATACATAAGAAAGAGTATAGGAGTAAAATTTTTCAAATTCAGGAAGAAATTCGAATTAAAGAAGAGCAACAATCAACTCTTCACACCCCTTCTCCAACTCTTCTTAAAGAATTGTTAATACTAAGGCAAAATCTTAGTGATCATATAATGTCTGAATATGACTCAGCTCTTAAAGCTTCTAAATTTGCTTCTTATTCATCAAAAAATAAATCTTCTAAATATATGATGAAAAAACTTAAATCCGAACGTATTTATAGAAAAATAACCCAAATACAATCTCCCTCAGGTGAAATTAAGACTCATCCTCAAGATATCGCCAATGTTTTCTCAGAATTTTTTGAGAAATTATATAATTTACATTTAGATTCATCTTCTCCCAAACCCAATTTAAATTCCATAGATTCATTTTTAAAAGATTTAAAACTTCCCCAAGTTGATAAACTTGACTTAGAAATCCTTAATAAACCAATTAGTATTAACGAAATAACTACCACAATTAATAAACTTAAATCAGCAAAGTCCCCAGGACCAGATGGTTTCATTAATGAATATTTCCAATTATACTCCAATCTTTTAACTCCACACTTACATTCCCTCTTTACTCATGTATCAGCCCTAGGCCACTTTCCCAAATCCATGTTAGAGGCAACCATTGTCATTATCCCAAAAGGTAAGAATGATCTAGATCAAGTTCAAAGTTATAGACCTATTTCTCTATTAAATGGAGACATCAAAATATTTTCCAAAATTTTAGCAGAACGTCTCAAACATATCTTACCAAAATTAGTTAAAAATGATCAGATTGGATTCATAAAAGATAGGCAAGCCTCAGATGGCACACGTAAATTATTAAATATACTAAATCTGATTAAAACCTCAAACATCCCTTCTATGCTTATTTCTATTGATGCCGAAAAGGCTTTTGATAGACTGAATTGGTTATTTCTCAAACAAACTTTGTTTAATTTTGGATTTGATGAAAAGTTTATTAAAAATATTTTTTCTCTCTATGAAGAACCAAATGCAAAAATGTATATAAATAGTCACTTATCTAGACCTTTCAATATTAAGAATGGTACCCGTCAAGGATGTCCTCTATCCCCATTATTATTTGCTCTTGCAATGGAACCCCTTGCTGAAACCATTCGGACTTCTTCCCAAATTTCAGGTATAGAAACTAAATTGGCCTCTCATAAACTTAATTTATTTGCAGATGATCTCCTTATATCTATCACAATCCGGTTCAATCGGTTGCAACTCTAATGCCTATATTACAAGAATTCTCCAATGTATCTCTTTTTAAAATCAACTTTCTCAAATCCAAAGTTTTACCTTTTAATATGTCCCATTCAGATATTAAACAAATTTTATTGAAATCTAAATTCAAATTAGAAGAAAAAAGTCTGACTTACCTAGGGATAAATTTTTTTAATAAAATGTCTCTGATTATACCATCCAATATCAAAACTCTATGCGATACAATTACCAAAGCTATAACACACTTTGGAGTTCTGGGCCTTACTCTTATGGGCAAGATTTTGGCAGTTAAAACTTTTATATTACCAAAGATTTTATATATTTTCCGGTCCTTACCTTTGAAAATTCCCTTAAATTTAATAAACAAAATCCAAAGTCTAATAAATTCATTTATATGGCAAAATAAAAAAGCTAGAATAGCAAAAAATACTACATATCGACAGAGATGTAATGGAGGACTGGCTCTTCCTAACATCTGGGCCTATCAACAAGCAACTTTAATTAAACTTAGCATTTCATGGTTCAAGGAGGAAGATCGCCCGGCATGGATAGATCTTGAATTGGCGCAAGCCAAATATTGTTCTCTACAAGACAATTTCTTTAATTTTTTATTAAATCCTTCTTTAACTGAACATAAGCATCCAATTTTTGATGCTACATTTGAGGCTTGGAAAACATTAACTAAATTAAAAAAACCTGATACTAAGATATCTACGCTTAAAGATCTTCCCCTTTCTACCATTACTACACTTTATAAAATTTCAATTTCAGATGCTTGGTTTTCTTGTAGTATTAAAAAGATCGGAGATTTGTTTGAAGACTCTCATATTAAGTCCTTTTCTACTTTAAGAGAAGTATACCATTTACCCTCTAAGGAATTTATGTCATTTCTATTAATAAAGGATTGTCTTTATAAACTATTGAAGAGCAGAGCTTTAAATATGGGTATCGTCTTTTCATTCATAAACCACACTACATCCAAGGACAGATGGTCTCTCAAATATTCATATAATCATTTTAATAAGGATGTTACTTTTCAACCAAGTTCCTCTATGAGGAGATGGGAATTGGATCTTAAATCATCTATATCCCAAGAGCAATGGACATATGCACTAAAAATTTCTAATAGAACCTCGGCTTCCATGTCCTTATATGAGGTATATATAAAATTAGTACTAAGATGGTACTACACTCCAACAAGGCTTTTCCACATTAATAAGGATAATTCCCCTCTATGTTGGAGGGAATGTCAATTAAATGGAAATTTATATCATATTTTTTTGGTGCTGTCCCAAACTAAGATCTCTGTGGTTGCAAGTCAAATTTCATGTGAATTCTTTATCAAAAGATTTCATAGATGTAACTCCCCGAATGGCACTTCTATCCTTGGATTTAGAGAGCATCAGCCCTACAATTAAATTTATAACAGTTCATATTTTCCTTATTGTAAAAAATGTTATTGCACAATGCTGGAAAAAACCCCACGTACCAAACTTTTCAGACATTCTTGATATTCTCCGTTCGCACAGTGTTATGGAAGAGAGGATGGCCATCAACTCTAACTCCCTGGATAGATACTATTTGAAATGGGAAGTCTGGAACAATAAATATAGATGAAAAGAGTTATTTATTTTAATGTTATGAAATTTTATGTTTCATGTTTGGGAAAATATATAAAAATGATTGTGTTTTAAGTGTCATTTTAACAACATAAGAAAATTTATGATTGAAGGCTGGAAATTGTAATAAGAATGATAGTATTTTTTTGTTCTTGTTCTTGTTTTTGTTTCTGTATATTTCTTATATTGTAAAATAGAGTTCTCTAATTTTTGTATTTCCCTTCCCTTTCCCCTTCCCTTTCCTCCTCTTTAAATTATTAAATTCAATAAAATTATTTGAAAAGGGTGCAGTGATCATATTGACACTATAGGTATGTCCCAAAATTTATACCATTAGACAGTGAAGAAAAAAATTAAATTTGCCATAAAAATGTTATATTAGGCCCAGATTTTATTTTTTGTAAAACTGGCAACAAAATGTGTCCCACAATTTCTGCCTAACGTGGAAATATCTCAAATGAGGCTATACAGTACTGCTTAGCCACATGGCAAGCCTCATTTTATTCCACTTCTGGTTTGACGGTATGATGAAAAAGCATAGTTTTTTGCCAAGTTTTTATTTACCGTAATTTTTTACGGTGCGCTCTGAAAAAGTTACCTATTCTGTACACAGTGATACTAAATACAGCATATGTCCTTTTTGTTTACAGTATGCTTCCTTTTTTTATTGTTATAAAAAAAAATATTTTTTGTTCTTTATTTTGTGATTTTTTTAAAAATGCTTTTACAATTTTTTTAATTTATTTTTACTTTTTTAATTAGTCCCTCTATGTGAATAGAGGGACCGCTGGTATAATGCTTTATAATGCACCACCATTGCAATGCTTTATACCTATCAGTGCTGCACTGACAGAAGCTTCTTGGACCATTCTCTGAGCATGGTCTAACAGGCTTGCCAAAGCATTGTGCCCCGAATATCATCAAGATATATTTTTTTAAAAGAAAAACTGTTTACTCCTTTCATACAATTATTACAATGTTTAAAATATATATATTTGTTTTGGGGTCGCCGTATGTTTCACAATTTTCCAGTTGCACAGTTATATTTTTTGCTTGATAAAATGTACTTTTCATTTGTGCCATTTATGTGATATATGTGAGTTTTTGATCATTTTTAATCAATTCCTTGGGAGGTGAAAAGAACAAAACAGCTGTTCTATATTTTGTTTATTTCTTTTTTTCAAACATCAATCACTATTCAGTATAATTGTCTTTCTATGGCTGGTCGAATCAATCATGTCAATAAGAGATTTACAGTACATAGTTTTGCATTTATTTTTTGCTACTTTTACACATCTAATTAGCTTAAAACACTCTATTTTTAATCACTATATTCTAACACCCATAACTTTTTTTTCCATAAATGGACTCATATGAGGGTGTGTTTTTTACATGACAAACTGTAATTTTTACTGCTACTTACTAATTTTTGACCACTGTTGATTTTTTTTGGTGGGGCGGGTTAAAGACATGAACAAAAAATCTGGAATTATTTTCAAACTTTATGAAGATATTATGCAATGTAATTGACATATTATTGTTATTCTGCACGTCGATATAATCGCGTTCATATAACTTTTTTGCTTGTATTACTACTTTTTCAAAAGAGACATCAACTTGAAAAACACTTCTTAGGGGTCATAATAAATCACAGCCCTAATTTTTTTTTTATTTTTCTATTTATAGAAAAATATGAGTGCTTATTTTTTGTATAGCAATCTGTAGTTTTTATTGGTGCAATTTTGGAATAAATAACTTTTTGATCTATTTTAATTAGTTTTTTGAGCCAAGACTTACAAACAATATGGCACAACTTTTCATATTTTTTTGTCTTAACAATAGGAGCTGTATTTTTATCTATTTTGGGGTTTCACGTTCATTTATGCTTTTATAGTGCCATCATTTTTCTACAGCTTTTTACAGACATCATCACTGCTCCCATGTGTGTTTGTCACAGATCCATAAAGAGCTATATTGTCCAAGGCGTATAACTAGAGTTAAAGCAATATCATAAATCAACAGATACAGAAAAATTGCACACGGTGTAAAGTCTACAATGTACAAAGAAAATATATATTACCCAACAGGTACATATGTATAAATGAGAGACATTGGGGGTGGGGTTAGAACAGTTAATAATTTAAGAAAGAATAGAGGTACAGAGAGATACATAAAGTGCATGTATACTAATGCTAGAAGCCTCACCAACAAAATGGCGGAATTAGAATTAATTTTGTTGGAACATAATTATGACATGGTGGGGATATCTGAGACTTGGCTGGATGAGAGCCACGACTGGGCGGTTAATTTACAGGGCTATAGTCTGTTTAGGAATGACCGTAAAAATAAGCGAGGTGGGGGTGTGTGTTTATATGTAAAATCATCCTTAAAACCCATCCTGCGTGATATCTGTGAATCTAATGAAGATGTAGAGTCTCTGTGGGTGGAGATTAGGGGAGGGGGGAAAAATAATAAATTACTGATAGGGGTTTGTTATAAGTCTCCTAAAATAATGGAAGCAACAGAGAATATCCTCGTAAAGCAAATAGATGAAGCAGCAACTCAAGGAGAAGTCATTATTTTGGGGGACTTCAACTACCCCGAAATACATTGGGGAACAGAAACCTGCTGTAAGGTTCTATGTATATATTCCTGAAACTCAGTTTGTTCGTCAGCCATTTTACTTTCTGTCTTGCTGCAGCTATCTTGCCCTCAGTCAAAATGGAGTTTCCAGCTTGCATGTTCCCGCCCTGATTCTCTCCTTTGCTTCTTAAGCAGCCACAGCTGAGCAATCAGTGCTTCAGAATCTAGCCTGCAGTGAACCTGTGACTTGACTCCTGTAAGCCTTGGACCTTGTACTCCAGCTATTCCTACTGAGGAACTCTGAAGCACTTGTGGACTCTGAACCCTGCTCTTTGAAAGACCCACGTTTGCATGGACTTACGGTAACAGAGAAGAAGATCCTGAATCTGTGTTGGAGAGTGATTTGCTGAGCTTAGTTTACTCTGGCCTGCTGTGTCTCCTGCTTCTGTGTCTGCAAACTGTGTGACTATTTCTGCCAACTTGTATGAAGTAATACAGGACTTTTCTATATCAAACCTGTGTCTCATGTATGTTCATCGCACCCAAGCACAAGATGCTATATGAACTGTACTACATACATTACAAGATTCTGAAGCCAAAACGTTAGTGTCTGCTGGGTCTGGAAGGCTGTGTCTGCTGTAACTGTGGATATCAGACGTCCGGTTGTACTTTCTGTGATGACAGTGGTTGTGACTTCTCACAACCATTCCAGGTGAGCAATTCCCTTAAGTTTTTTCTTTCTGCAGTGTTATCACAGGTAAACACTATTGTTTTTTTTTTTTTCTTTTCTCTTTTTTGTCTGCTGTAACTCTGGATATCAGATGTCTGGTTGAAACTTTCTGTGATGATAGTGGTTGTGACTTCTCACAACCATTCCAGGTGAGCAGTTCCCTTAATTTTTTTTCTCTCTGCAGTGTTGCCACAGGTAAACACTATTGTTTTTTTTTTTTTCTCTCCTCTTCTTCCAGTAATCCTGTCTTAAAAGATCTGGAAAATGGAGGCCCGCATAAAGGAACTTTGCGGAGTGACTGATAATATCCTTGCAGATTTGCAGAATATAAAGACCCGTTTTACAAATCTACAGGACCTCAATAATCACAATTTGCAAGTGGTTGGACAGACTACCCAGGATTTGCGAGCCAGGATTGAGGTTCTAGAGGGGCGAGTCCAGGCTCCTGCCGTAGCCCCGAGTGCTGGGATTCCCAAGTTGCCCCCTTTTCGTTTTGGCGGTGAACGTGAGAAATTCAGGGGATTTATTAATCAATGCAATTTTTTTTTTTTCTGCACATGCTTCACAATTTCCCACTGAACGATCTAAGGTGCTTACTATAATTATGTTGCTTACCAACAAGGCTTTGATGTGGGCAAACCCTCTGATTGAGACTGAGGATGATTGTTTGAATCACCTTGATGATTTTATTTCAGCCATGGGGCAGGTGTTTGATGACCCCAATCGAGGTGCAACAGCTGAAGCAGCCATGTTAGCTTTGCGCCAAGGTAAGCACTCGGTAGCTGAATATGCCTTGGATTTCAGGAGATGGGCCCTTGATACCACCTGGGACAGTTCCGCCAAAAAATCTATTTTTCGAAAGGGGTTATCTCCACTGATTAAGGATGAACTTGCTCGTGCCGACCCTCCCACTGCGTTAGGTGACTTTATTAACTACTGCATCCGTATTGATACTCGTCTGACTGAACGCAGGCAAGAGAGATGGTTGAAAGCAATCGTACTAACCTTTTCCTACCTTCCTCTCCAACTAAGGAACCTTTGAGTAGGATTACACGGGAACCTGAACCTGAACCCATGCAGGTAGACTCTTTACAACGACGGGTTAGTGATGCACGCAAGGAACATCGTTTTAAGGAGAATCTATGTTTCTATGTGGTAAGTCAGGGCACTTCATTATAAACTGCCCCAGCCGTTCTCATAAGACTACTGCAGCACTCATTCATTGTGAGTGTTGCGAGAGGGGATCTGTCAGGTCCGAGCCTCAGGCTCCAGAGAGATCTGCAGCAACAGATCTTGATTTCTCGGACTTAAACTCCGTTACCTCTGAGGACGTTGACTGTGTAAACGCTGCCATTTTTCAAGTTTCCTCAGCGGTGTCCCAGCTGAGTTGTAAGAAAAACAATTCTCATTGCTTTATTTCCATCAAACTCTGGGTTGACTCAGCTTGGGTGTCTAGCTCTGCTATGATCGACTCAGGGGCAAGTGGAAATTTTATGGATGTCTCCTTTGCTCTGAAACAGGGAATACGTTCAGTGAAGAAGGCTACTCCAGTACAGATGGAAACTGTGGATGGCTCCCTGCTGACCTCTGGACCAGTGGATCAGGAAACAGAGCCTTTGAAGGTTCTTATGGGTAAAGATCATCAAGAGAAACTATCCTTTATGCTTATCTCTTCTCCCCACTTTCCCATTATTCTAGGGCTACCATGGCTGCAGGCTCAGAATCCTACCATTAACTGGGAAACCAAGGAATTACACTTTCCAGAGAAACAGATGAGTCCAAAAGTTTCAGCTTGCTCTGTTCCTAAAGGAATCATGTCAGTCCCTGAACTACCAGCTGTATACCAGGACTATGTGGATTTATGTGACAAGAAGAACGCTGACCAGCTTCCTCCTCACCGTCCATATGATTGTCCAATTGAATTATTGCCTGGAGCAGAGATACCTTTTGGTAAGATCTACCCCCCGGCGGGGCCCGAGCTAAAGGCTTTAAAGGATTACATAGACGAAAATGTAGCCAAGGGCTTCATACGCCCCTCTTCATCTCCTGCAGGTGCACCCATCTTCTTTGTAAAGAAGAAAGATGGATCTCTGAGACCATGCGTAGACTATAGGGAACTCAATAAGGTTACTATTAGAAACCGTTATCCATTGCCTTTAATCCCTGAGTTATTGGAGAGAGTGCGACATGCCAAAATTTTTTCTAAACTAGATCTTCGTGGGGCCTATAACTTAGTCCGTATTAGACCTGGGGATGAATGGAAGACTGCATTCAGGTCACGCTATGGACACTTTGAATATTTAGTTATGCCTTTTGGTCTGAGTACCGCCCCAGCCACTTTCCAACACTTGGTGAATGACATCTTCAGGGATCTCCTAGATACATTCGTGGTAATTTATTTGGATGATATTCTAATTTTTTCTAACTCCACAGAGGAACATCATGGACATGTGAGAATGGTCTTGGAACGTCTAAGAGAAAATCATCTTTACATCAAACTTGAAAAGTGTGAATTCCATAGGACCGAAATTCAATTTCTGGGGTATGTACTGTCTACACAAGGAATTAGTATGGATGGAAGCAAAACCCAAGCCATCAAGGATTGGCCAAGTCCTAGAAACGTGAAGGAGGTACAGCGCTTCATCGGGTTTGCCAACTTCTATAGACGTTTCATTAGAAATTTCTCTGAGGTAGTGTCACCTATCACTCAACTTACCCGGAAAGAGTCTAGGTTCTCCTGGACTCCCCAAGCCCAGGAAGCATTTTCCCGTCTAAAAGATAAATTTACCACTGCACCTATCCTAGTACATCCCAACCCCGAGCTTGCCTTCATAATAGAGGTGGATGCTTCAGACTGTGCCGTTGGAGCTATACTCTCTCAGAGAACAGGTGAGAAGAATGTCTTGCATCCCTGTGCCTTCTTTTCCCAGCAGTTGTCTTCGGCTGAGAGGAACTACGATGTGGGCAATAGAGAGTTGTTGGCCATTATTGCAGCCTTCAAAGAATGGAGACACCTTCTTCAGGGAGCTGCACAGCAAATAGTCGTCCTGACAGACCATCGTAACCTTGAGTTTATCAGGTCGGCTAAGTGTCTGACTCCTCGCCAGGCTCGCTGGAATCTTTTCTTAAACCAATTTAATTTTATCATTTCTTATAGACCAGGATCGCGCAATGGAAAGGCTGATGCACTCTCTAGGATTCATTCAGCAGAGACCCGTCCAATTACTCCTCCTAAGACTATTCTTCCTGACTCTAGATTCCTAGGAGTAATTCATAATCAAGACCTACTTAAGGACATCAAGGAAGCATACCATGCGGATTCCTTTTTGGCACAACCCCCAAGGGACGTAAGTCTTGTCTTTAAGAATGGTGTGTGGATTCAGGGACAACGCCTGTATATTCCTGAAACAGTCAGATTGAGAGTATTGCAACTCATTCACGATTCCAAGATAGCTGGGCATAGAGGAATTCTAAAGACACAGGAATTTCTTTCTCGTTTCTTTTGGTGGCCCACTTGCAGGAAGGATGTTTTGAATTATGTCACTTCATGTGAGGTCTGTGCAAGATGCAAAACACCTCGCTCCTCACCAACTGGTCTGTTACAGCCTCTTCCCACCCCGTCCCGCCCGTGGGGATCCATTTCTATGGACTTCATTGTGGAGTTACCAACCTCTCAGGGAAAGAACACCATTTAGTGGTGGTTGACCGTCTAACAAAGGCAGCTCATTTTATCCCTTGTGTCGGCTTACCCACTGCAAAACAGACATCAGATTTGATGATTAAAGATGTGTTTCGCTTACATGGAGTACCGGATGAGGTTATTTCGGATCGAGGGGTGCAATTCACTTCTAGGTGTTGGCAAAATTTCTGTGCAGCATTGGACATTAAAGTAAACCTTTCTTCTGCTTTTCATCCCCAGACTAATGGACAGACCGAACGAACCAATCAAACCCTGATGCAGTATCTCCGCTGCTTTATCTGCCACCTACAGGATGATTGGGTGGATCTACTTCCATTAGCTGAGTTCTCGTATAACAACTCTCAGAGTGCCTCCACTAAACAGTCTCCTTTTTACTCTAATCTAGGTTATCATCCTAACATTCTACCACGATTTCCCATAGAAACGCCTTTACCAGCAGTGGCTGAAAGAATCACGTCTTTACAGAAGAATATGGATCTTCTAAAGGAAAATCTGGAATCGGCTCAAGAAAGGTACAAGAAAGCAGCAGATAAATTTCGTAAACCTGCACCAGCTTTCAAGGTAGGAGACTTGGTCTGGCTGTCAACCAGAAATCTTAAGTTAAGGATTCCATCGTCTAAGTTGGGACATAAGTACATTGGACCCTATAAAATCAGTAAAATTATAAGTGCCGTTGCTTGTCGTCTTCAACTGCCCAGAACTATGAGAATCCACCCTGTCTTTCATGTATCCCTACTAAAGGCTGCAACACCCAATACGTTTCCTGGACGTTCTTCTCCTTGCCCTGACCCAGTGCTAGTCGATGGTCAGGAAGAATTTGTGGTGGAAAGGATTTTAGATTCCAGGTTGTATAGAAATCAGTTACAATATCTGATTAAATGGCAGGGCTACCCAGTGGAAGACAACTCATGGGAACCAGTCAATAACGTTAATGCTCCTCGCTTGCTCCGTCAGTTTCATCAGAGGTACCCACACAAGCCTGGTCTGAGGTCATCCGGAGGTTGTCCTTAAGGGGGGAGTAATGTAAGGTTCTATGTATATATTCCTGAAACTCAGTTTGTTCGTCAGCCATTTTACTTTCTGTCTTTCTGTAGCTATCTTGCCCTCAGTCAAAATGGAGTTTCCAGCTTGCATGTTCCCGCCCTGATTCTCTCCTTTGCTTCTTAAGCAGCCACAGCTGAGCAATCAGTGCTTCAGAATCTAGCCTGCAGTGAACCTGTGACTTGACTCCTGTAAGCCTTGGACCTTGTACTCCAGCTATTCCTACTGAGGAACTCTGAAGCACTTGTGGACTCTGAACCCTGCTCTTTGAAAGACCCACGTTTGCATGGACTTACGGTAACAGAGAAGAAGATCCTGAATCTGTGTTGGAGAGTGATTTGCTGAGCTTAGTTTACTCTGGCCTGCTGTGTCTCCTGCTTCTGTGTCTGCAAACTGTGTGACTATTTCTGCCAACTTGTATGAAGTAATACAGGACTTTTCTATATCAAACCTGTGTCTCATGTATGTTCATCGCACCCAAGCACAAGACGCTATATGAACTGTACTACATACATTACACCTGCAGTTCCAGCAAAGGTAATAGGTTTTTGGCAACTATGAGAGACAATTACCTTTCACAACTAGTTCAGGACCCAACAAGAGGGGGGGCACTGCTAGACCTAATATTATCCAACAGGCCAGACCGCATATCAAATATAAGGGTTGGGGGTCACTTGGGTAATAGTGATCACAAAATAATAAGCTTTCATGTATCCTTTAATAAGATGTATAGTCGAGGGGTTACAAGGACACTAAACTTCAGGAAGGCAAATTTCCAACGGATGAGAGATGATCTTAGTGCAATAAACTGGGACGATATCCTGAGACATAAAAATACACAAAGAAAATGGGAGACGTTTATTAGTATCCTGAATAGGACCTGTGCACAGTATATACCCTATGGGAATAAACATGCTAGAATTAGGAGGAAACCACTATGGCTAAATAGAGCTGTAAGGGGCGCAATAAGGGACAAAAAGAAAGCGTTTAGGGAATTAAAGCAAGTAGGTAGTGAAGAGGCATTAAATAAATACAGAAGACTGAATAAATTCTGTAAAAAGCAAATCAAGACAGCAAAGATTGAGGCAGAGAGACTCATTGCCAGAGAAAGTAAAAATAATCCCAAAATATTCTTTAACTACATAAATAGCAAGAAACTAAAAAATGATAGTGTTGGTCCCCTTAAAAATAGTCTGGGTGAAATGGTGGATGAGGAAAAAGCCAATATGCTAAATGACTTTTTTTCAACTGTATTTACACAAGAAAATCCCATGACAGATAACATGATCAGAGATAAAAAAATTTCTCCATTAAATGTCACCTGCTTAACCCAGCAGGAAGTACGGAGGCGTCTAAAAATCACTAAAGTTGACAAATCCCCGGGTCCGGATGGGATACACCCCGAGTACTGCAGGAATTAAGTACAGTTATAGATAGACCATTATTTTTAATCTTTAAAGATTTCATAATAACGGGGTCTGTACCACAGGACTGGCGTATAGCAAATGTGGTGCCAATATTCAAAAAGGGGGCAAAAACTGAACCTGGAAATTATAGGCCAGTGAGCTTAACATCTACTGTGGGTAAAATCCTGGAGGGTTTTTTAACCCCTCTCTGCCATCAGACGTACTATTCCGTCCATGTGACCCTGGACCTAATTCCCATGGACGGAATAGTACGTCATAGGCGATCAGCTGCGCTCCCGGGGGAGCGTAGCTGATCGCCGCCGGGTGTCAGCTGATTATCACAGCTGACACCCGTGACTGTGTGTCAGGAGCGGTCACGGACCGCTCCCGGCACATTAACCCTTGGCACACCGCGATCAAACATGATCGCGGTGTACCCGGGGCACAGGGGAGGATCGCGCAGGCAGGGGGCTCCCTGCGCGCTCCCCTGAGACCCTCAGAGCAGCGCGATGTGTCGCGCTGTTCCGAGGGTCCGTCCTCCCTCCAGGTCCCCGGATCCAAGATGGCGCCGGGGTCCTGCAGGGAGGCGGCTTCCTCAGTGCCTGCTGAGAGCAGGCGCTGAGGAAGCCTGCAGAGATGCCAGAGCGATCGCTGGTGTGACAGAGTGCTGTGCACACTGTCACACCAGCGATCTGATAAAATACAGTGATGTCCCACCCTGGGACAAAGTAAAAAAGTAAAAAAAGTAAAAATAAAAAGTGTAAAAAAAAATCATAAAAAAAAAAAAAATATTCCCCAATAAATTCATTTTTTCCTGTAAATAAAAAAAACAAAACAATAAAAGTACACATATTTGGTATCGCCGCGTCCGTAATGACCCCCCTATAAAACAGTCCCACTAGTTAACCCCTTTAGTGAACCCCTTAAAAAAAAAAAAAAAAACGAAGCAAAAAAATCAATGCTTTATCATCATACCGCCGAACAAAAAGTGAAATAACACGCGATCAAAAAGACCGATATAAATAAACATGGTACCACTGAAAACGTCATATTGTCCCGCAAAAAACGAGCCATCACACAGCATCATGAGCGAAAAAATAAAAAAGTTATAGCTCGCAGAATAAAGCGATGCAAAAATAATGATTTTTTATATAAAATTGTTTTCATTCTATAAAAGCGCCAAAACCTAAAAAAATGATATAAATGAGATATCGCCATAATCGTACTGACCCGAAGAATAAAACTGCTTTATCAATTTTACCACACGCGGAACGGTATAAACGCCTCCCCCAAAAGAAATTCATGAATTGCTGATTTTTGTTCATTCTAACCACCCAAAAATCGAAATAAAAAGCGATCAAAAAATGTCACGTGCTCAAAAATGGTACAAATAAAAACGACAACTCGTCCCGCAAAAAATAAGACCTCACATGACTCTGTGGGCCAAAATATGCAAAAATTATAGCTCTCAAAATGTGGTGATGCAAAAAACTATTTTTTGCAATAAAAAGCGTCTTTTAGCGTGACAGCTGCCAATCACAAAAACCCGCTATAAATAGTAAATCAAACCCCCTTTATCACCCCCTTAGTTAGGGAAAAATAATAAAATTAAAAAAATGTATTTATTTCCATTTTCCATTAGGGTTAGGGTTGCGGCTAAAGTTAGGGTTAGGGTTGGCGCTAACGTTAGTATTAGGGTTAGGGTTGCGCTCGTTAGGATTATGGATTAGGTGGGATTAGGGTTACTAGGGTAGTGTTAGGGTGGGTAATGGGTTTAGCGTTAGGCTAGGAGTTGAGTGATAGGGTTGGGATCTAATTAGCATTCAGCGTTGAAAGAGTCTAAATGGTGGTCTATCTCATTCTGAAGCTCTGTCATGTGCCCAACTAAGTAGTTTGCCATCCCACATATGGTACCAGCATACTCATGGACCTGCCAAGAGTTATTGTGCAATTTGGCCTATTTCTCCTGTTACCCTTGGGAAAATAAAAAATGGGGGCGACAAAATCATTTTTGGAAAAAAAAAAAATGATTTTTTTGTTTTTATGGCTGTATGTTATAAAACTTCTGTGAAGTACTTGGGGCTTCATAGCGCTCACCACACTTCTAGATAAGCTTCTTGTGGGGTCTATTTTCCAAAATGGGGTCACTTGTGGGGGGTTTCCACTGTTTAGGCGCATCAGGGGCTCTCCAAATGCGACATGACGCCCCAGACCATTCCATCAAAGTCTGCAATCCAAAACGTCACTACTTCCCTTCCGAGCCCTGACGTGTGCCCATACAGTAGTTTTCTCCCACATATTGGGTATCAGCGTACTCAGGACAATTTGGACAACAACTTTTGGGGTCCAATTTCTCCTGTTACCCTTGTGAAAATAAAATATTGGGGGCGAAAAAATCATTTTTGTAAAAAAAAAAAAGGATTTTTTATTTTTACGGCTGTACGTTATAAACTTCTGTGAAGCACTTTGGGGTTCAAAGTGCTCACCACACATCTAGATAAGTTCCTTGTGGGGTCTATTTTCCAAAATGGGGTCACTTGTGGGGGGTTTCCACTGTTTAGGCGCATCAGGGGTTCTCCAAATGCGACATGACGCCCCCAGACCATTCCATCAAAGTCTGCAATCCAAAACGTCACTACTTCCCTTCCGAGCCCCGACGTGTGCCCATACAGTAGTTTACTCCCACATATTGGGTATCAGCGTACTCAGGACAAATTGGACAACAACTTTTGGGGTCCAATTTCTCCTGTTACCCTTGTGAAAATAAAATATTGGGGGCGAAAAAATCATTTTTGTAAAAAAAAAAGGATTTTTTATTTTTACGGCTGTACGTTATAAACTTCTGTGAAGCACTTCGGGGTTCAAAGTGCTCACCACACATCTAGATAAGTTCCTTGTGGGGTCTATTTTCCAAAATGGGGTCACTTGTGGGGGGTTTCCACTGTTTAGGCGTATCAGGGGCTCTCCAAATGCGACATGACTCCCCCAGACCATTCCATCAAAGTCTGCAATCCAAAACGTCACTACTTCCCTTCCGAGCCCCGACGTGCGCCAATACAGTAGTTTACTCCCACATATTGGGTATCAGCGTACTCAAGACAAATTGGACAACAACTTTTGGGGTCCAATTTCTCCTGTTACCCTTGTGAAAATAAAATATTGGGGGCGAAAAAATCATTTTTGTAAAAAAAAAAAGGATTTTTTTATTTTACGGCTGTACGTTATAAACTTCTGTGAAGCACTTCGGGGTTCAAAGTGCTCACCACACATCTAGATAAGTTCCTTGTGGGGACTATTTCCAAAATGGGGTCACTTGTGGGGGGTTTCCACTGTTTAGGCGCATCAGGGGCTCTCCAAATGCGACATGACTCCCCAGACCATTCCATCAAAGTCTGCAATCCAAAACGTCACTACTTCCCTTCCGAGCCCCGACGTGCCCCATACAGTAGTTTACTCCCACATATTGGGTATCAGCATACTCAGGACAAATTGGACAACAACTTTTGGGGTCCAATTTCTCTGCTACCTTGTGAAAATAAAATATTGGGGGCTAAAAAATCATTTTTGTAAAAAAAAAAAGAATTTTTTTTTTTTACTGCTGTACGTTATAAACTTCTGTGAAGCACTTTGGGGTTCAAAGTGCTCACCACACATCTAGATAAGTTCCTTGAGGGGTCTAGTTTCCAAAATGGTGTCATTTGTGGGGGGTTTCCACTGTTTAGGCAGATCAGGAGCTCTCCAAACACGACATGGCATCCAGCCAATTCTGCGTTGAAAAAGTCAAACGGCGCTCCTTCCCTTCCAAACTCTGCCATGCACCCAAACAGTGGTTTACCCCCACATATGGGGTATCAGCGCACTCAGGACAAATTGCACAATAACTTTTGGAGTCTTGTTTCCCTTGGGAAAATAAAAATTGGTAGTGAAAAGATCAATTTTGTGGAAAAAATATAATTTTTTAATTTTACGGCTCTACGTTATAAACTTGTGTGAAGCACTTGGGGGTTCAAATTGCTCACCAAAGATCTAGATAAGTTCCTTAGGGGGTCTAGTTTCCCAAATGGGGTCACTTGTGGGGGGTTTCCACTGTTTAGGCACATCAGGGGCTCTCCAAATGTAACATGGCGTCCAATCTCAATTCCAGCCAATTTTGGTTGGAAAAAGTCAAATAGTGCTCCTTCCATTCCGAGCTCTGCCATGAGCCCAAACAGTGGTTCCCCCCACATATGGTGTATCAGCGTACTCAGGACAAATTGGACAACAAATTTTGTGGTCCAATTTCTCCTGTTACCTATGGGAAAATAAAAAATTAGTGACTAAGAGATAATTTTTGTGGGAAAAAAATAGGATTTTTTATTTTCATGCCCGGGCATTATAAACTTGTGTGAAGCACTTGGGGGTTCAAAGTGCTCATCAAAGATCTAGATAAGTTCCTTAGGGGGTCTAGCTTCCAAAATGGGGTCACTTGTGGGGGGTTTCCACTGTTTAGGCTCATCTGGGGCACTACAAACGGAACATGACACCCATCAATGTTTGCATTCCAAAACGTTACTGCTTCTTTTCCAAGCCCTGCCGTGCGCCCAAACAGTTTCCCCCCCACATATGGGGTATCAGCGTACTCAGGACAAATTGGACAACAAGTTTTGGGGTCCAATTTCCTTGGGAAAAATCAAAAATTTGGGACTAAAAAATCATTTTTGTGGAAAATTGTTTTTTTTTTTTTTTCACACCCAGGCATTATAAACTTTTGTGAAACACTTTGGGGTTCAAAGTGCTCACAACAGATCTAGATAAGTTCTTTAGGGGGTCTAGTTTCCAAAATGGTGTCACTTGTGGGGGGTTTCCACTGTTTAGGCGTATCAGGGGCTCTCCAAACACGACATGGCGTCCAATCTCAATTCCAGCCAATTTTAGTTTGAAAAAGTCAAACGGCGCTCCTTCCCTTACGAGCTCTGCCATGTGCCCAAACAGTGGTTTTCCCCCACATATGGGGTATTGGCGTACTCAGGAGAAATTGCACAACAACTTTATCTTTCCATTTTCTCCTTTTACCCTTGTGAAAATAAAAAAAAGTTTGTAAAAGATCATTTTTGTGGCTAAAAAGTTAAATATTAATTTTTTCCATCCACGTTGCTTCAGCTCCTGTGAAGCACCTGAAGGGTTAATAAACTTCTTGAATGTAGTTTTGAGTACCTTGAGGGGTGCAGTTTTTATAATGGTGTCACTTTTGGGTATTTTCTGCCATATAGACCCGTCAAAGTGACTTCAAATGTGAGGTGGTCCCTAAAAAAATGGCTTTGTAAATTTTGTTGTAAAAATGAGAAATCACTGGTCAACTTTTAACCCTTCTAATTTCCTAACAAAGAAAAATTTTGGTTCCAAAATTGTGCTGATGTGAAGTAGACATGTGGGAAATGTTATTTCTTAACTATTTTGTGTGACAATTTTCGCCATATTTGCGTTTTTTTCAAAAATAAACGCAAGTTATATCGAAGAAATTTTACCACTAACATGAAGTACAATATGTCACGAGAAAACAATCTCAGAATCGCGAAGATCCGTTGAAGCGTTCCAGAGTTATAACCTCATAAAGAGACAGTGGTCAGAATTGTAAAAATTGGCCCGGTCATTAACGTGCAAACCACCCTTGGGGTGAAGGGGTTAAGGGATACTATATTGGAGTATCTGAGGCTGAATAACCTCATGACACAGTATCAGCATGGGTTTACGAGGGACCGCTCTTGTCAGACTAATCTGATAAGCTTTTATGAAGGGGTAAGTTCAGGACTGGACCAAGGGAACGCAGTGGACGTGGTGTTCATGGACTTCTCAAAAGCTTTTGATACGGTGCCGCACAAAAGGTTGATACATAAAATGAGAACAATGGGGATAGGGGAAAATATGTGTAAGTGGGTTAAGAACTGGCTCATGGATAGGAAACAAAGGGTGGTTATTAATGGAGCACACTCGGACTGCGTCACGGTTAGCAGTGGGGTACCACAGGGGTCAGTATTGGGGCCGCTTCTCTTTAGCATATTTATTAATGACCTTGTAGGGGGCATACAGAGTAGTATTTCAATATTTGCAGATGACACTAAACTCTGCAGGGTAATAAATAAAGAGGAGGACAATTTTATATTAAAGGAGGATTTAGGTAAACTAGAAGCTTGGGTTGATAAATGGCAAATGAGCTTTAATGGGGATAAATGTAAGGTCATGCACTTGGGTAGAACAAACAAGATGTATAATTATGTGCTTAATTGTAAAACACTGGGCAAAACTGTCACTGAAAAAGACCTGGGTGTATGGGTGGACGATAAACTCACATTAAGTGGCCAATTTCAGGCAGCTGTTGCCAGGGCAAATAAAATAATGGGATGCATTAAAAGAGGCATAGATGCTCATGAGGAGAACATAATTTTACCTCTATACAAGTCACTGGTGCGACCACACTTAGAATACTGTGTACAGTTCTGGTCTCCGGTGTATAAGAAAGACATAGCTGAACTGGAGCGGGTGCAGAGAAGAGCGACCAAGGTTATTAGAGAACTGGAGGGTCTGCAATATCAAGACAGGTTATTACACTTGGGGTTATTTAGTTTGGAAAAACGAAGGCTTAGGGGTGATCTTATTACAATGTATAAATATATGAGGGGACAGTACAAAGACCTTTCTAATGATCTTTTTACTCTTAGACCTGTGACGGGGACAAGGGGGCATCCTCTACATCTGGAGGAAAGAAGTTTTAGCCATAATCACAGACACAGATTCTTTACTGTAAGAGCAGTGAGACTATGGAACTCTCTGCCGTCTAATGTTGTAATGAGTGATTCCTTACTAAAATTTAAGAAGGGACTGGATGCCTTTCTTGAAAAGTATAATATTACAGGCTATATTCACTAGTTTCCTAGATACTGTGTTGATCCAGGGAGCTAGTCTGATTGCCGTATGTGGAGTCGGGAAGGAATTTTTTCCCCAATGTGAAGCTTACTGTTTGCCACTTGGGTTTTTTTTTGCCTTCCTCTGGATCAACATGTTAGGGCAGGTTAGGATAGGATATGGGTTGAACTAGATGGACTTAAAGTCTTCCTTCAACCTTAATAACTATGTTACTATGTTACTAATAACTATGACATCCAAATACCTGAAAAATGTTAAATAATGGTGTTAACAACATGGAAAAAGCATGCAAAGTATTTATTTTCTACCATCACTAATGAATTACACGAGGTGATTAAAGCTGGCCATACACTTTAGATGGCATTGGGCAAACAGTCATTCAGCAGACAGTCACCTCAACCGACTTCCCGGACACAGGATTGCTTGTTCAGCTGAGCGCTCCTGTGTTATTTATGAGAAAGTCACTGACTGACAAGTTGGACAGCAAGCTATCTCAGGGAGAACAATGTGATGGTAAGTGTGTAACAGTCAGCCAGAAGGGTAGCCATGGCCGAGTACTCAGATGTCTCTGAGCCCTGGCCTCCTCTTACATGAAAACAGCATTCTTTCATCAGCATACCTGTGTCTTCTCTTACTGGACCATCAAGAACTCCTCTGGGGTGCTGGGGACCTTCTGTAGCTGGTTCCGCATTAACTGAGACACAGTCTGATGCCAATGCAAAATGAAGAACTTAACTTGACATAATTTGCAGCACATTATTGTCAGATACAGTAACAGCATCAGGTTCCATACAATTCACATCCTGCACTTTCCCTGTGCTTCCTTCCACGTCCTCCAGTACACTACAGGGTAATAGCGCCTTAGGCGGTACCACAGCGTTCTCCTTGTCCAGTCTCACCACTTCTGGGGATTTCATCGTCCATTTCGCCCCAGATCTAGAGTATCTGCCCATATAATGATCTGCCACATCTTGAACAATCTGCGCCCTGTAATTCCCGGATTGCTTCCTTGCTTCACTTCAAGCTGTTGCAACCCTGCTGCTGCACACTGTCCTTCTGTCCCTAAAGGACTCTGAATGGATGTTTCCTTCTTAGTAGCATTGCGTGGTGCTGTGGTGTCCAGGGCCTATATAACGTCTGGACTGTTCGGGCACCCAGCCCTAACTCACTCTGCTAAGAAAATGTTCCTGACTTATCAAACAGCAGCCCCTCCTATGATTAACTATTTCCAATGCTATATTCTTATTCTCCATTCTATAATGCCCCCATCTAGCGTCCAAACAAATAACTGAACTTAACCTATATCTAAGCACAATTGCAATACACTACTTATATAGTACTATGCTAGAGAACATGTAATATTATACATATTTACAGGAATGATAATACATATATTCATGTAGCAGTGGAAGCGCTAGTAGGCGCGAAACGGCTATCGTCAAGTTTCTGCCCACTCGTCTCCTCACTCCTCCGGCCAACATGCTTTTTTATTGCAAATAAAGAGCGGAATTTCTTCAAAAGACCGGTGAGTGCTATCTGTTTTTCTTTGGTGGATATATATTTATGTAGCAACACTAGTGCAGAATAATGGTAATACACATTTAAGTGTAGCAGTACCACTTTCAAATAACAAATATATACATGTAATAATAACATACGGTACCGGGACCAACTAAGGAAGAAACGTAAGGCAGCAACATTATTCAGCCCCCTTACAACTCCAAAATCAGACATGCTTTATAAACACTAAAGATGAACGAACCTTTTAAGGTTCATTTAGGTTATGTTCGGTGAACCTCCCGATGTTTGTAGAACATTACCGAACACCATTGAATTCAATGAGAGGCAAAATCAAATGCTTGGACAACTTCAGGGTGCCCAAAAGTTGACAACACAGCTCTCATTAAGGGCAAACACCAAGAAAAGTGGCATCAATTGACTAATTAATTGTGCTATAATAAATATTTTTTAAAAAATTGACATGGATTCCTCTTTTTTTTGATAACTAGCCAGCCAAAACTCACAGCTGCGGGCTGCAACCGTCAGCTGTCAGCCTTAGCAAGGCTGGTTATCAAGAATACAGTGGTCCCCATACTATTTTTAATTATTTAAATTAATAATTAAAAGAAAGGCTTGGGGTCCCCCATTTTTGACAACCTGCCAAGCTAAAGCTGACAAATGGGGCTGGTATTCTCAGGCTGGTAAAAGGCCTTTGATATTGCCCCCACTATCCTAAAAATAGCAGCCACAGTCGCACCAGAAAAGGCACATCTATTAAAAGTGCCGATTCTGCCTCTTTGCCCGGATCTTCCCAATTGCCCTGTGGTGGTGGCAAGTGGGGTTCATATTTGTGGGGTTGATGTCACCTTTGTATTGTCAGTTGAGATCAATCCCAGAGGTTAACAAGGGAGAGGCCACCATTAATAGCACCATAGTGATATTGTATAAAAAACACACATCCAGAATAAAGTCCTTTATTTGAAATAATGACACAGATTCCCTTATTGACTCTAAATTAAATCAATCCACTAAAGTCAATGTTCCCTTCAAATGAATTAAAATAATTAACAACCATATTCTTCACCTATCCAAAGTGAAGAGATAATCCATAATGTACCATGATTATCCTGATGACTTTGAGAGCAGTCACTAATGTGACTGTTCTATACCAGCAGCTGACTACACACTGAAAGGAGCGTGTAATCACTCCTGTAGTGTCTAGCACTGCGATGCAGTGAGGAAGTTCACTGAAGTTCATCAGCTAAACTTTCTCACGCAGCAGTGCCTTAAGCAGATGAACTCCGGTGAACTTCCTCACTGCAGCTCAACGCTACATACCACAGGGGTGATTACATGCTCCTGTCAGTGTGTAGCCTGCTGCGGGGTAGAGCAATCTCATCAGCTGATGTGACTGCTTTACAAGTGATCCGCATAGACGTGGGACAGTATGGGTTACGGCGGATAGGTGAGGGACATGGTTGTTTAATATTTTTTCTCTTTTCCAGGTGACATGGGCATCAGAGATTAGGCATTAAGGTGAGTATATGGTGTTTTTATCATTTTTTAAGGAAGACAAGTGCTTCAGCAATTAGGTGTAAGGTAAGTATATTCTGTTTTTTTTATTTCAAAATTTATTTAGTTATTTACACTTTTTTGTCTTTACTTTGAGCACAGGCACCAGCTGATGATTACGCCCATCAGCCACAGCCTGCTAACTCTGGCATCAGAGACAGCAGGTGTAGGAATATGGGAGTAGTAGTCTTTCATCAGCTGACGCCTGTGACCTGTGGTAAGCTTTTTGCCATGGGTGACAGTCACAGCTACGGGGCCATGCTGTCATCTAACGTTACCACCGATCAGAGCAGCCGTGTGCACACAGCCTTAGTACAAACTCGATCATTTACCGAACTTTGGCTCAATTTTGCAGATTTTGAGGACAATGCTCTGGAATCCGTACACAAATCAAAGTTCGTGCTGACTTTGAGATTGGCTAATGTTTTCTGAACAAGTTTGCTCATCTCTAATAATCATCTTCCAGATCGCCAATGCTCTTATACACTAGACCATTTGCCGAACCCATCAATATTGGCCTCTTCACATAAATCTAATGTGTATGGCCAGTTTAAGAGAAATTGAGTCGTTGAAAAGTCAATATTCACATCCTTTAGATTCAAGGTATCATACCACCTCCATTTTTCCTGTTTGGAGGTCCTCTCTCTTCCTCTCTCTGTCACTGCCCCCTTTGAATGTTGTACAATTACTCAGTATTAGTGTTGAGCATTCCGATACTGCAAATATCGGGTATCGGCCGATATTCGCTGTATCGGAATTCCGATTCTGAGATCCGATATTTTTTGGATATCGGATACCGGAATCGGAGTTTTCGTCTAAAGTCTATGGGGAGTTCCTGTGTCACAAAACGAAGTACGTGACACAGGAACTTCCCGAAAGTGTCACTGTCAGTGCCGGTCGGGTCTGTCAGGAGTCAGCAGCACTTACCTGGCAGAAGATCCCTGGTGGTCACGTCATGGTCAGGTCATGGACTCCTCAGCTGTCGTGAGAGTACAGCAGTCCGGATGACGTCACCGCCGGGGAATCTGCACTGGTAAGCTGCTCTGCTCTATGTGGATGTCAGGCTCAGCCTGTCATCCAGATGTAGCAGAGCGGGACACTCGTGATTTTGGACTGCGTCGGACAGGGAGTATTTGTGTTGGTTTGTTATTTTTGTTTTCTTACAGGAGAACGATGGCGTCGCAGGATGAGCGTGAAATAAAAATAATGAAAACTGTGTTGTGTTTTATTTCATTAAAAGACTTTTTTCTGGCTGTGTCTGTTAGGGTTCGAGTTCCCGCTGCTGCACAAGGGGAGTCTCGAACCCATCCCGCTGCGGTCTCCCATTCATCTCCGGCCGCAGTGGAGCCTGCTCAGCGGAGACGTCAGTCCGGGCGTCTTGCCCGCTCCTCTACTGTGCAGTGACTTGCTGCTGCCTTTCCTGGATCTGCTATTATAGCCAGTGCTGGAGCAGTCGTCTTTGAGACAAAGTCCTGCGTTTTCCCATCTGAGCATGCCCAGAGTGAGATCTCTCATTGGAGATCAGGGGTCACATGTTCAGGTGCTGCAGCGGCTCCTATTGGTCCGCCAGGAAGGTCATGTAGCTACGTGTGTTTGTAACAGCTTCTCATTGGTCCTTGTTCCTGGAAGGTCCTGTAGCTGTTGCTATAAAAGGGTAGCATGGCTGGGCCGCCATGCGCTAATATCAACCATTGTATGCTATGCGCCAGTGTGATCATGCGTATGTGTGGTTAGGGACCCGGCTGAAATAAGCCACTAGAATACCGACTTAATCGGTGAGGAGTTTGGTATGGTAGCTGGCCAGGGTCGGTGTCCTAGATGCCCTAGATTACCGGCGTAACCGGTGAGGAGTTTTGATTGCCGTATTCAGGGTCTGGCGTTCAGACGCCATAGATTGCGAGTGACTCCCGCGAGGACATTAGCACATGATCACGCGTTATGTACGCTTAGCACTTAACTGTGTACCTGAGAGCCTGACAGGACACAGCACTTTTCCTCAGCGGCCCTGTGACGTAACAGGGTTTGCTTTCGACGCTAGACAGCGCCCTAGCGTTTTACTTTGCGGCTCACTGAAGCTAAGTGAGTTCGCACCTATCGCCATATAGCGCTGTGGCATTTCCGTTAGCGGCTCCGCGCTACGGCGTTTATTTTAGCGACTCTGCGGGATAACAGAGTTCGCTACTTTCGCCATTTTACTAGCAGCAGGTTCCGCCTGCACGGTGGACCCCGGGCTGCGAACGCACCTCTCTACCTCATATATTTGGTGCGTTCTGCAGACCCTAACATAATATTAGCGCCAAGGTCTGGCTGGTAAAATGACATCCAGCAGCTGGAGGGTAGGTTGGCGGCTCTTGAGTGCACAACCTCAGCTGTGGATGTTACCGCAGTGGCTGTTCAGGCTGCTAGCGTGGCTGCAGCCAGTGTGTCCACTGCCACTTCTGCCCCCACAATATCCCACCTCCCGCTTCCAGACAAGTTTGCTGGTGACAGCAAGCAATGTCGGGGATTCGTGAGTCAGTGCTTTATACAACTCGAGCTTCTGACTGCACGTTTCCCCACGGATCGGGCACAAGTGGGCTTTGTAATTTCGCTTCTGTCAGGCAGAGCATTGGAGTGGGCCACCCCGCTGTGGGAGCGTGACGACCGTGTGGTGCGGAGTGCTCCTCGTTTTCTGGAGGCTCTAAAAAAGGTCTTTTTAGGACCTCAGGTCACCCACGATACGGCGCTACAACTGCTGGCATTGGCACAGGGTTCGTCTTTGGTCAGTCTGTTTTCTGTCCAGTTTCGGACTCTGGCCTCAGAGCTAGACTGGTCGGATAAAGTACTCATTCCAGTCTACTGGCGAGGACTGGCTGATCATGTTAAAGATGCTTTGGCTACCAGGGAGATTCCCACCACACTGGAGAAGCTTATCGCCATATCTACCCGCATCGACCTCCGTTTTCACGAGCGGAGGTTGGAGCGGTCCCAGTGTAGGCAGAGGTTCCGGCTGGCTCCCACCTTCGCCAGACCTCTGGAATCTTCCAGCCAGGCGCCCGACTTCCATGAGGCCATGGAGGTTTCTCGAGCGGGACCTAAGTCCCGGGCCGCTCGAGTACCCGTGGTCTGTAACATCTGCCAGCAGTTAGGACACTATGCCAACAAATGTCCACAGCGGTCGGGAAAACGGTCGCGTCTAGTGACCTTGGGAGGAGGTTCACTAGACACTGCGGCATTTTCCACCAAGTTGTCCTTTAAAGGGACAATTACAGTAGGTCCATCCACGCTCTCCGCTGAGCTCTGTGTGGATTCCGGAGCCGAGGGGAATTTCATGTCCTCTGCATTTGCTCTCCGCCACACTATACCTCTGGTGATGCTCGCCAAACAGGTGACTGTGCGAGTAGTGAATGGATCAACTCTGCCCTCCCAAATCACCCACCAGACGATCCCTCTCACTTTATCTATGTCCCCGTCCCATCAGGAGAGTATTTCTTTTCTTGTCCTGCCCGAGGGAATAGACGAGGTGTTTATGGGAGTACCTTGGCTCCGTTACCACTCTCCCCATATTGAGTGGTCCTCTGGGAGGATACTGGGTTGGGGTGATTCATGTAGAGGCAGGTGTATCAGGGAGTGCGTTCAGGTCACCACCACAGAGATACCCGTAGATCTCACATCTCTTCCTCAGTGTTATTGGGCATATGCAGACGTTTTCTCCAAGAAGGCGGCGGAGACTCTTCCACCTCATCGCCCCTACGACTGTCCTATTGATCTCTTGCCTGGAGCAGAACCTCCTCGGGGAGAGTATACCCCTCTCGCTCCCTGAGACGGAGGCCATGTCCCAGTACATTCAGGAGAATCTGGCAAGAGGGTTCATTAGGAAGTCGGTGTCACCAGCAGGGGCAGGGTTCTTCTTTGTGCAAAAGAAGAACGGAGAATTACGTCCATGCATTGACTACAGGGGTCTTAACGCCATCACCGTCAAGAATAAGTACCCGTTGCCCCTAATCTCTGAGCTCTTTGATAGGCTCCGAGGAGCAAGAGTATTTACCAAGCTTGATCTACGTGGTGCCTATAACCTAATTCGCATCCGTGAGGGGGACGAGTGGAAGACAGCTTTTAATGCCAGGGATGGGCATTACAATACCTGGTGATGCCCTTCGGGCTCTGTAATGCTCCCGCTGTTTTCCAAGACTTTGTCAATGATATCTTCCGGGATATGCTCTCCACCTCTGTGGTAGTCTATCTGGATGATATTCTCATCTTTTCACCAGATATAGACTCTCACCGGAGGGATGTCAACAAAGTCTTCGACCTCTTACGGGCAAACTCCCTCTATGCCAAGCTGGAGAAATGTGTGTTTGAGCAGGAGTCCTTACCTTTTCTGGGCTATATCATCTCTGCCCAGCGATGGGCTATGGATCCTGCCAAACTACAGGCTGTAATTGACTGGCAAGAACCCCATTCTCTTAAAGCGGTGCAGCGCTTTATGGGGTTCATTAATTATTATCGCCAGTTCATTCCCCATTTCTCGACTTTGGTAGCTCCCTTGGTAGCCCTCACCAAGAAGGGAGCAAATCCCAAGTTGTGGTCTGAGGAGGTCTACAAGGCGTTCTCTTCCATCAAGTCGCATTTTGCCAGTGCTCCCATATTACATCGCCCTGATGTTGATAAACCGTTTGTTTTAGAGGTGGACGCCTCTTCTGTTGGTGCTGGAGCAGTCCTATATCAAAAGGATGCTCAAGGTCGGAAGCATCCCTGCTTCTTCTTTTCTAAGACCTTTACACCAGCAGAGAGGAATTATTCCATCGGGGACAGGGAGTTGCTGGCTATGAAATTGGCCTTCTCAGAGTGAAGACATCTTCTGGAGGAAGCTCGTTTTCCCTTCCAAGTCTTCACCGACCACAAGAACTTGGTATATTTGCAAACGGCTCAGCGGCTAAATTCTCGCCAGGCCAGATGGTCCCTATTCTTCTCTCGGTTCCATTTCACCCTCCATTTTCTCTCCGGTGAGAAGAATGTTCGGGCCGACGCTCTCTCTCACTCCTTAGTGTCATCAGAGGAGGAGGATGAGGAGCCTCGGCTTATTGTCCCTGAAGAAGGCCTGAGAACTGTAGCCCCGGTTTCGCTAGAGTCTGTGCCTCCGGGCAAGACTTTTGTGCCCACTAATTTGCGACCGGAGGTACTCTCTTGGGCACACTCGTCCAGGGTGGGTGGACACTTTGGGGCAAAGAGGACAACTGAGCTATTGGCGAGGACATACTAGTGGCCACATATGGTCCGTGACATCAGGGAGTATGTTCAGGCGTGTGTCTCCTGCGCCAGGAACAAGTCCCCTCGACAACGGCCAGCTGGGTTACTTTTTCCTTTGCCGGTGGCAGACAGGCCCTGGGAGATGGTCGGGATGGACTTTGTGGTGGGCTTACCCAAGTCTCGGGGTTGCACTATCATTTGGGTGATCACCTACCACTTCTCCAAAATGGTGCACTTAGTGCCGCTACCACGGTTACCTTCCGCACGGGCCTTGGCAGCATTATTTATTAGACACATCTTCCGTCTAAACGGTATGCCAGACAAGATTGTCAGCGATCGAGGTCCCCAATTTGCATCTCGGTTCTGGAGAGAGTTGTGTCATCTACTCTGCATTGAATTGAACCTCTCCTCTGCATATCATCCCGAGACTAATGGGTTGGTAGAGAGGGCCAACCAGACCTTGGTCACCTACTTGCGACATTTTGTCTCTGCCAGGCAGGATGACTGGGCATCCCTGCTTCCGTGGGCGGAGTTTGCGCTAAACAATGCTGTGGCTGACTCCACCGGACAGACCCCATTCCTCTTAAATTACGGCCAGCATCCGCGGGTACCGGTGCCCATGCCCGTTGCTTCCGCTGACTCCAGGGTGGCAGACAGGGCTGTGGAAGCACGGGACATATGGGACCGCACCCCGGATGCCATTCAGGCTTCCAAGGAAAGGATGAGGTCTTCTGCCGATGCTCATCGGCGTCCCGCTCCGACATTTTCTCCTGGCGACCTAGTGTGGCTCTCCGCCCGAAACATCAGGCTACGGGTGGAATCCATTAAATTGGCACCCCGCTATTTGGGTCCCTTCAAGTTTCTCGAGCAGGTGAACCCTGTGGTTTACCGTTTGGCCCTTCCGCCTCGCCTTGGTATCTCCGACACCTTCCATGTGTCCCTCCTAAAACCCGTGGTCATCTCCCGGTTACCTGAGTCATCTGCCGGGACGTCAGGTTCGTCTTCGGACGACTACGAGGTGAATGCCATTGTTGGGTGCAAGGTGGTATGAGGCAAAAAATTTTATTTGGTGGATTGGAGGGGTTATGGGCCTGAGGATAGGTCCTGGGAGCCTGCCGAGCATGTTCACGCTCAGCAGTTCATCGCTGCCTTTGAACGCAGCGAGGCCCAGAGAAGGGGGGGCCATAGGGGGGGTAATGTTAGGGTTCGAGTTCCCGCTGCTGCACAAGGGGAGTCTCGAACCCGTCCCGCTGCGGTCTCCCATTCATCTCCGGCCGCAGTGGAGCCTGCTCAGCGGAGACGTCGGTCCGGGCGTCTTGCCCGCTCCTCTACTGTGCAGTGACTTGCTGCTGCCTTTCCTGGATCTGCTATTATAGCCAGTGCTGGAGCAGTCGTTTTTGAGACAAAGTCCTGCGTTTTCCCATCTGAGCATGCCCAGAGTGAGATCTCTCATTGGAGATCAGGGGTCACATGTTCAGGTGCTGCAGCGGCTCCTATTGGTCCGCCAGGAAGGTCATGTAGCTACGTGTGTTTGTAACAGCTTCTCATTGGTCCTTGTTCCTGGAAGGTCCTGTAGCTGTTGCTATAAAAGGGTAGCATGGCTGGGCCGCCATGCGCTAATATCAACCATTGTATGCTATGTGCCAGTGTGATCATGCGTATGTGTGGTTAGGGACCCGGCTGAAATAAGCCACTAGAATACCGACTTAATCGGTGAGGAGTTTGGTATGGTAGCTGGCCAGGGTCGGTGTCCTAGATCCCTAGATTACCGGCGTAACCGGTGAGGAGTTTTGATTGCCGTATTCAGGGTCTGGCGATCAGACGCCATAGATTGCGGGTGACTCCCGCGAGGACATTAGCACATGATCACGCGTTATGTACGCTTAGCACTTAACTGTGTACCTGAGAGCCTGACAGGACACAGCACTTTTCCTCAGCGGCCCTGTGACGTAACAGGGTTTGCTTTCGACGCTAGACAGCGCCCTAGCGTTTTACTTTGCGGCTCACTGAAGCTAAGTGAGTTCGCACCTATCGCCATATAGCGCTGTGGCATTTCCGTTAGTGGCTCTGGGTATTAACAGAGTTCGCACTTACTGCCACAACGCGCTACGGCGTTTATTTTAGCGACTCTGCGGGATAACAGAGTTCGCTACTTTCGCCATTTTACCAGCAGCAGGTTCCGCCTGCACGGTGGACCCCGGGCTGCGAACGCACCTCTCTACCTCATATATATGGTGTGTTCCGCAGACCCTAACAGTGTCTTTTTTAAAAATTTTCAACCTTTATGATTAATAATGGATCGGTGTCTTATTGACGACTCTCCATTATTAACCGGGCTTATTGTCACCGTTCAATTAAAGGTGAGATTAACCCCTTATTACCCCGCTTGCCACCGCTACAGGGCAAGTGAGAAGAGCCAGGTAAAGTGCCACAATTGGCGCATCTTTGGATGCGCCAATTGTGGGGCTGCTGCAGCCTGGTATTTTTAGGCTGTTGAGGGCCAAAATCCATGGGCCTTGACAGTCTTTTAATACCAGGCTGCAGCAGTCTACTTTTTACTTGGCTGGTTAACAAAAATAGGGGGGACACCACGCCATTTTTTTTCCAGGGGATCCCCTATTTTTGTTAACCAGCCAAGATAAGCAGACTGCTGTGGCCTGGTATTATCAGGCTTGCAAGGTCCATGGATATTGGCTCCTTAACAGCCTGAAAAACCAGGCCTCAGCAGTCTGCTTCATCAGGCTGGTTAACAAAAATATAGGGGACCCCACGCCATTTTTTTTTCGAGGGGATCCCCTATTTTTGTTAATCAGTTCACTTCAGGTCAACAGGGATTCCCTCTGACGTCACTGATGCAGTGCGGTGTCCCTGGCTGACCTGAAGTGAAAGTGGGAAGCAATCAATTTTGCTAACCACTTCCTCTTCTGTCAGCCAGGAGAGGAGATGATTCAGTCGGGGGTTTACTGCGAGGCTGTCAGCATTAGCTGCGGTCCCTGCAGTAAACATTAACCCTTTCAGAAGGATTACATCGGGGGACCTGACTGAACATCGGATAGGTAAGAATAATGTTGCTTTATTATTTTATTTTTATTACAGGTGAACAAGGGCTTCGCAAGGAATGGCAGTAAAATAAAATATGGTCAAAAACTGTGTGTTTATTTAGGATTTATAATTGATAGTTGTCTAATTGACAGCTCTCAATTATTAACCTGGCTTAAAGTCACCTTTCAATAGCAAGGTGGCTTTAACCCCTTATTAACCCATTCACCACCGCTACAGGGCAATGGGAAAAGACGGGCAAAGTGCCAGAAAGGGCGAATCTAATTATAGATTTGCCTTTTCTGGGGTGTCTGGGGCAGATGTTAGTAGCCGGGGGGGGGGCAAAAATAATGGTCCCTCTTTGGTCTATTATTATCTGCCCCCACTGGCTGACTTTGTCTGTCTGGTTGAGAAAATAGGGCGGGAGCCCACGCATTTTTTTTCAACAATTTTACACCTTATATATATTATACAGTACAGACCAAAAGTTTGGACACACCTCATTCAAAGATTCTTCTGTATTTTTATCACTATGAAAATTGTAGAATCACACTGAAGGCATCAAAACTATGAATTAACACATGTGGAATTATACATTACACTTTACAAAAAGTATGAAACAACTGAAAATATGTCTTAAATTCTAGGTTCTTCAAAGTAGCCACCTTTTGCTTTGATTACTGCTTTGCACGCAGAAAAGGTGAATGGATGGACTCTACATGCCTGGTTCCCACCGTAAAGCATGGAGGAGGTGGTGTGATGGTGCGGGGTGCTTTGCTGGTGACACTGTTGGGGATTTATTCAAAATTGAAGTGGTGAGCTGTCCAGCTCACCCCAAACCATCTCGATTGGGTTCAGGTCTGGTGACTGTGGAGGCCAGGTCATCTGGCATAGGACCCCAACACTCTCCTTCTTGGTCAAATAGCCCTTACACAGCCTGGAGGTGTGTTTGGGGTCATTGTCCTGTTGAAAAATAAATGATGGTCCAACTAAACGCAAACCGGATGGAATAGCATGCTGCTGCAAGATGCTGTGGTAGCCATGCTGGTTCAGTATGCCTTCAATTTTGAATAAATCCCCAACAGTGTCACCAACAAAGCACCCCCACACCATCACACCTCCTCCTCCATGCTTCATGGTGGGAACCAGGCATGTAGAGTCCATCCGTTCACCTTTTCTGCGTGCAAAGCAGTAATCAAAGCAAAAAGTGGCTACTTTGAAGAACCTAGAATATAAGACATATTTTCAGTTGTTTCACACTTTTTTGTAAAGTGTAATGTATAATTCCAAATGTGTTAATTCATAGTTTTGATGCCTTCAGTGTGATTCTACAATTTTCATAGTCATGAAAATACAGAAAAATCATTGAATGAGAAGGTGTGTCCAAACTTTTGGTCTGTACTGTATATATACATGTCATTGAATTTGTGACACATATATATATATATATGTATATATATATATATATATATATATATATATATATAATATACATATAATATATATATATATAGTACATACACTTCTACATAGTATAATAGCCGCTAATTCAATTTCCGGCTTTTGTGAAATTACAGACCCGACATGAAATGACACATGGTTTACATAGAGTTAACCATGTCATTTCATGTAGTTTGATATATGGTTTTCACTAACAATTACATGAGTGTATGTGTGCAAAATTTCACACATGTAGGGGTTAATTAAAGGTGTAAATTCGCAGAAAAAAAAGGCGTTTTTTTACAACGAATTTACACCTTTAATTAACCCCTACATGTGTGAAATTTTGCACACATACACTCATGTAATTGTTAGTGAAAACAATATATCAAACTACATGAAATGATATGGTTAACTCTATGTAAACCATGTGTCATTTCATGTCGGGTCGTTCTGTAATTTCAAAAAAGCCGGCATTGCCCGGCAATTGAATCAGAGGCTATTTTACTATGTAGAAATGTATGAACTATAAATATTAAATATATGTATATATATGTCACAATGACATGTATATATATATATATATATATATATATATATATATATATATATTATGTACTCTATGTGTGTATATCTAGTGTTTACATGAAAAGAAAGGTTTTTTTTAATTACGATATTTCTGTCCCATTGACTTGCATTGGGTTTCCGGTATCGGATCGGCGATACCCGATACTTTTTGAGTATCGTGCCGATCCAATCCGATCCGATATTTCTGGATATCGGGCAGGATCGCTCAACACTACTCAGTAGCTCACCTCACTAACAGAGTGTTGAGCTTCCATGAAGGGTAATGGGACTGGTCATTCAATCAACCACAATGTTTTGATTTGATCTTTTGTATATTTTTATCTATGATCATTTTTTATGATGTTATAGTTTGGAGCTCAGACTTAGAATGTCATTTTATTGGTATAAATATGTTCACTTTTGTATTGTATGTTAGGCTTGAGAAATACTGGTGTTATAGCTGAAATGTCACATGTTGGACCACTACATTTGATTGCAACCTGTCTGGAGTGCTGCATCGTTCTTCCACTATTTTGGGCTTTGCTTGGTGGTTAGATCTGCATTATCCACCAAGGTGAGTGCACACTGCACACTTATTTCTGCTAAAAGAAAGCATGAGCTCAAAGTGCTTAGTACATTGCTTACTTGATTAGGACCACATACAGAGTCATTGACTTGTGTTGCATCCCACATGACTGCATGAGGTGTAGTCAGTGCCAGAAGATCAGGAGATCCAAAAGAGTGATGGGAGGACACAATGACATGCTTCTTACTCAAAATTGACCATTAAAGGCCTATTCAGTACCAAAAGATATGAAGGGACCAGAAACTGATTCAACAGCTCCAGTGAGGGGTAGGCCTTCCAACCTCTCCAGAAGTGTAAATTTTGACTATGCCCCTAGCTTCACCATTTTACCATTTTTTTTACTTTGACAGGAGAAGATGTCAGAAGGGAGTGGAATTGAGGGATATTCTACAGAGGCCCTAGTCTGCAGGGTGTAGACCAAAATCTGGGACTATCCCCGTATCTTGGATGGTTGGGACTTGAAATAGGCTGATAGATTCATGAGACTACAGTCCAACTTTCAGGTTAATGGTACCTGGTGACTAGATGGGAGGCCGTGAATCTCTTACCTTCCGACGTACCGGGCATAGCTTTTGACTAGCCATTGTTGATGCAATGTCATTTCTGTTTGGAACCTATTGATTTATTTTGTGTTCATTCATCCATAGTTGTAGAAGCTTGAACTTTCTCATTTTTATGTAGCTTCACTTTAGGAGATCTGTTGTTTTTGTGTCTGTAAGGGCCGTGTTCACACGTCGCATAAATACTTTGTTTTTTTTTGCAGGAGTCTGCACCAAATTCTGCAGTAGCAATCTTCTCTGATTATTGCATTTTTGGTGCATTTTTCCGTGCCTTTCCCCCCTTTTTGAAACTTTTTTTTGGTGCAGATTTAAATCAGAGTTTTTAAAGTGTTTTTATTTATAGTCCAAAAATTTTTGATCCATACGTTATATTACATAATGTCCCAGTGATAAACATGGCTGCACAAAGCTTTTTGGTTGCCTATGAGTCCCAACAGTTTTGCATCAATTCATGTCTTAAAGAATCTTTTCCTTTCTGAAATGCCAGCAGGCGTTTATAATGAAATTGCACTGCAGAGTGAAGGTTAATTTAATGCTGCTGTGATTACTCCGTATTTAAAATGACACATTAAGTGAGTCCCAGCAATTAGATATTAAAGTTTACATTGTAAAATATTTTGGGTAAAATATTTTCGATACTTTTATACTCAACTTCCATATTTATGGGCCATAGCGGAGAAATTCGCTTAGAGTACGAGATGTTAAAAATACTGTCATTAACAAGTGTATGACAGGTTTATTGGTTATTGCACCAATGTGTGGGATGTTATCATCCCTGAAACTTGTACTCATTTCACAAGTAGATTAGCTCCTGGGAATTCGGATCAGAAGAGCTAAACTGCAATAAAGAACTTTTAATTGAGAGAAATCTATCTCTTCACTTAGGACAAGATGATACGGAGCTTACGGCCGGTCAGAGTTGTCCTATAAATCTCTATTATCATGTCTAAGCCTGAATAGAGGTTTTGTTTGGAAGTTCTAAACCCTAGAGCAATGCCTGGGTCATTCATCCCAAATGGTTGGGTTATCATGATGATGCATACATTACAGAGTTCACCTGATGACTAATTCTGAGATTGCAGCGGAGAATAGGGAGGCGCTCTCCTGGCTCGGTGATGCTTTTCTCTTACATTATTGTTGAAACTGTGGAAACTGGATTTTAGCTCCATGGTGACTTGTTCTGAGACTGTTAATGTTATGGATCTGCAACTAAGGAATAGGACAGGAGAGAAAGAAGCTGACCTGCACGGGGGACTAGACTCGATCCCTACAATGGGGCGGGGCAACCTATTCCTTGAGAATAGACCCACCGACGTTTCCTAGTCTAGACTCGAGCGAAGACCTGAAGGAGGGGGGAAGGGAATCCCTGAAAGATCTAGGGACTGAGAACAAAACAACTGGTAACCTCCTAGCAGGAAATAGAGGAAGCTGCAGAAACAAAAGGAAAAAACAAAAATAGACTAAGCAAGCAGAACTAGAGTTCCCAGAACTGCACAAAGTATAACACAAACCTATCAAAGCTCCTAGCCAGAACTCAAGCAGATTAACACTGATGTCCAGCAAGGACTGGGAGACAGGTGCAGGGTAATAAAGGTGATACAATCACCTGACCAACGACAAGCCCAGCACCAGGGGAAAAGACTGGCAGCCAGAAACCACAACAAGATGGGGATGGTCAAACTAAATAGATTCTAACAGTTAATATTGGGACTGCTGGGTGGCAGCTCAGTAAATATACTTTCTGAAAGGTGGGCTACACAAGTGAAAATACGACTCCTGCCGATGCTTAGTAACTGGGTTTCAGCTCAATGATGACATGTTTTGAGACTGATGCTGGGTTTCCAAGACACCACACATAACTCCTTTACTAATACAGATCATCAAATTGAAGTTCTTTTTTCCCCCTTTTTTTGTTGCCCAAACCTGGGTACCTCCTTTAGTCCGGTAAGAATAAATTTTGATTCTTTGTTTAAATTTAATTAATTGACATAAATTATGAAAATGAAAATACAAGAAACATGAAGTTTAAACCAAAATCAGTGAACTGTACGTGTTTCAAAACATAAAGTTACGTTAAAAATAAAATAATGTGCAAAAGGAATAAAATGCTTTTAGAAGCCTAAACACTTTTTTCTATTTAATTTACTGTGATATACGTCATTATAGCCCCAAATGTGAACGCATGAAAAGAACACCAAATGATTGCCAATCTACATCTGTCATTCTTTAAAAAAAAAATAGCATAAGGATACATACGGTAATTATTCATGAAAAAGGAAGTATTGTGGTTTAGGCATGAGGAGAAAATCAAATCGAAAATTTAGTTGCAAAATAATTTACTAAGAAGAGGTTTTCCAGGGAATTTATAAATTATTAAAATGGTACAGACTACTTAAAAACTAAAAGCCGAACTCACCCCCATTGACTTTATCCATTACGTTACCCGATCCTGCTAGACTGTGCTTCCAGGTTTGGTTTCAACACACTAGATGTGCTCTAAAATGCCAGCTCAGCAAAGCCTTGTGCTACTCTGCTGTATTGATCACATTGTGTACATGTAATGTACTCTCCCTACAGTATACAGGAAATACTCTACTGCTCTCCGCCTGTACTACACGTACTGCTTAGCCTATAATACCTGTAGAGATATGTCTTCTAGAGATAATCAGATCTTTTCAAATTTGAATTTGGTAAGGTTAACAAAGTTTCCCCCGTTTTTTTTTTGCAGTTTCGCCCCCTTTAAACATTTTTCCCCATTTTTCTGTTTTTAATCTGGATTTCAGAGCACACAGCACTTCAAAGTGTAAGTTCCCCCAGTATTTTTTGTCTTGGATTTTTTAGCAGATTCCAGATAAAAAAAAAATAGCTTCAATACTGTCATTATATCAACGCTGCTGAATAAAAGTTAATTCTTAAAGAATTGTAACTTCTTTCTTTACAAGGTCACTAAGGACTTGATATGATCGAAAAGGAACTTTAAAGTTCGGGGTTCGCACTCTCCTGGAAGAGAGAGAGAGAGATACATCTTCCCAGCACCAATGTTTATGTTACTATTGATTCCTATGGGGTTCAAGGTCACGTTCAAGTTTGGGTTACAGTTCTAGGATCTGAACCGAACTTTAGGCTAAAGTTTGGTTCAACCCAAACCTCCACGGGTCCGCCATCCCTACTCGGACTTTTTAGAAAAAGAGGTCTCCTCCCTATCCCCTTTCTTTTCTAGCATATTAATATTTAGCACCATGTTTGATCCGCAAACTTGAGCGAAAAAAAACAAAAAATACAAATTTCACGCCTAGCATATTAAGGGGCATGACAAGAGTGTGTATATATTGTGGTCCATTGCAAAATCTGAAACACAGTTCTTGCCTACCATGTGCTAGACGTTTCATAGAAGGAATCTGTCACACAGGTGAATCCATACCATTATTAATCAAAAACCGTGCTCTGATACAGAGGAATCCACTTTAGAAAGTACATGAAATGAGGATGGAATAGCCCTGTGAGGGAAGATGTGTGAATCAATTTTGATTGAGTCCATCTGGCGAACTTGAACCATTTTCAATTTGATTTGCAGGAATCACCGAAAATAAAAATTTTATGTTTTTAAAAAGATTACATCAGCCAAAGAAAGCCTCACAAGACCTTGGGCATGAGCGGGCTTCTCTATAATGCCTTTGTCATGATCCCAGTGTAGGTTTGACCTGCACGCCAGGGTTAAGGTCTTGAGCCCAGTACAGGTTTGACCTGCACGCCAGGGAATTAATGTCTGGATCCTAGTGCAAGCTCTGACCTGCACACTTGGGGTTTATTATTGTGGCCTCTTTTGGTTCGGGGAGAGTTTTCTATAGCCCTAGGAAGCTCCAATCCCCGTCAGTTAAACTTTTGCCCTTGGTGAGTGTGTTGACCCCTGTTTGCCTGTGCCTTGTGCCTGTGTTCTAGCTTGTTTGTATGGGTTCTGACCCAGTTCTGTTTCCCGTTGTGATTTTGCCTCTTGATTCTGTTATATGCTTCTTTGGTTTTCTGACTCCTGCCATATCCCTGACGATTCTTTGTTAGCCTGCTCCTTGTGTACCGCGTTGCCCTCTCACGTTTATGACCTCGGCTTGTCTTGGATTCCGTCTCCCTCTGGTTGCCCCCGTCCTTTCCCTGGTGTCCGGTGACCCCTTTCCCTTCTCCAGGATCCCTGTAGCATCCTGCCACTCATCCCCAGCGCAGGATGCTAATCTCCGCCCTCTGGGGGTCACATGACCACAGTTCCTGGCAGTACACTCACCACCTGGTGTTCTGCTCACTCCAGCTCTGCTGTATTGCTGTCATCTGGGCCAGCTCCTGGGCGCTGGAGTTCCCCCTGTCCCCCAGGCCGTCCGAGGCCCCCGGGCCCCACTGTCATGGGGTGCCCGAAAACCGCTTGTAAATGCCCACCTACGTTTCTCGTGAAAGCCTTGGCAGAAATAATATCACATGGTAAAAATAGCCAACCCGGAGGAAAATATTATAGTCATATAAAACAGAGGAGGGAAAACAGCAAAACTTTATTGGAAAATCTGGATAGCTCACAGTTAAACAGCTCCCCAGGCTTACCCACAGATAAGGGAAAGAAAGTCACAAAACATGAAATAACCCTTACAGGTAGATCCAAAGAATTGCACGAAGAACAGTTATCATCCGTCTTTCTCAAGGCCAAAATTTTGAAATTGGGGCTTACAATTTTAAAAAACTTGAAGGAAGTAGATAGCATAAATTTTTTCTTGTGTCTTTTCCAAATGTAAATGAATACTTGCAATTTGCCGTTAATTTAATTTTGGGGGAAAATTTGACAAGGCTGGGAAATTCGAATTTCAAAGATTTGCTCATTTTTAAAGACAGAGTGCCTCAACTGCCTTGGCTTAAAAGATCCCCTTTTTAACTCAACTCTCCATCCGAACTCCACCTTCCACTGGTGATTGACATACTTCAATCACCAGTGGAGGGTGGAGTAAGGCTGAGAATTTAAAGCATGGAGACGAGGATGGGAAAGTGCTCGTTCTGCCCAGGGAATTCAGACTCACTTGCAAATTAATTTAAAGTTTATTTCTCCCGCGTCAAGAAACTTTCTGTTAATTAAAGTTATGGATTAATTTGGTTCCAAAACCTACAACCATTCATGAACTGGATTAAGAGCTGACAAATTCAATTTAAAGTGAACGGGGGGTAACCTACACCAGGGGTATGGCACATAACAGCCAGGTACTTCTTTCACTCTTTTTTTTTATTGCATTGGCTTTTTAAGGAGAATACTTTATTTTTTTAAAGAAAAATATTTAATTTCCTGTAGAAAGAGATATAAGAAAATTTCAACTTTAAGGCTGTAGAAAATAGAAAGGAAGGAACAACAGGTTTTCTCTAAGCGGTAGCAGCATTAGCCCAAATTTCACATAATTTAAGCAATGTTTTGTGCCTAATTTTTTAAAATGTTATTTAAGGCATCACTGGACGGCTCATCAATTAATCCGTACATTACGTTTTGTGAACAAAAAAATATTTTTACCCCCCACAGTTTATATTCTCATAAAAGGGTCAATCACTGTCTGGAAAGGTCAGGTCCCCTTTAGAGATAAGTATACAAATTTACCATTTAAATGAATTAGATATCTAACTTCCCAAGAAATTGTGTAGTCCAAACTGTATCTTAACTGCTTCAGAATTCTACAAACTTTTTCACCCTCAGCATTTCGAAAAAAAAATAACTTTTTAATTTTTGCATCAAGCAATATGAATTTTTTCCTTTTGGAAAGGTCAAATTCATACTAACCTAAAATAATTAGATAAAATCGTAACCCATGTTGCTGTGGCTAGAGGTTAGGGTTAACAAAATTATATTTTTTATTTGACAAAAAAACAACATTAATTTTGTAAAGCTGTTTATTATTTTTTTTAACTTGTTACTAAAGATGAAGACTTTGCCTCCGGGGAGTCGAGGGGGTTTTTGGACCATCCGATTTTTACCAAAAGTTGAGTCGAACGAATCGGACCTAAAACCAGCAAAAGCCCAGAGTTTCACAAAAAACGAAATCCACCCCAATAATTTTTCAATGGGGAATAAAAGTCGGGCAGTGAGGGGAAAGGGACAGTAAACAAACCTACATGCCCATTTCAATGCCAACGCATCAATTCTTATTATTTAAGCTTGTCAACCTTATTTACTTTATAAAATAGAAAATTGTTGAGCGATACGATACGCAATATCGGATATCGGCCGTATTAGCTGTATCGGCCTTTAGATTCCGAATACCGATATTTTCGTCATATCGGAAAATGGATCGGGATTGTCACTGTCATTGTCAGGGGTTCCCGTCGGTCGGGTCTTCAGGAGGTCACGCACTTACCTGGCAAAAAACTCCGGCGGTACGTCCTGGACTGCTTCATGGCCGCCAACATTTTCCCCCCCCGGCGTCATGCGTTTTTCGGGGGATAACTGCGTGATGCTGGGTAATCCCCGCCTTTTAAAGCGTCAGTCCGATGACGTCACCGCCGGGGAAGCAGGTAACACTGTGCGCGTCGCGAGAAGGCTCTGCCTGTATTGCGTGTAGCAGAGCTGGATCGTCGGGGACATTTGTTACTATGGATGGTCGGACAGGTGTTACTGTTGTTTTTTTTTTTTTTTTTTACAGGGAGATCGATGGCGTCGCGGAAATGAGTGTATAATAAAATTTAAAAAATGCGTTGGCCCCCTTTTATTTCATTAAAAGACTTTTTTTCTTGCTGTGCTTTTTTTTAAACATTTAAAACTTTGGGAATAATAAGGATCGAGTCTTATTGAAACCTCTCCATTATTAACCGGCTTATTGCACCCTGCAATCAACGGTGACATTAAACCCCTTATTACCCACTTGCCAAACCCCTCGGGCAGTGGGAAGAGCCGGGTAAAGGCCACAATTGGACATCTTTTGATGCCCAAAAGTGGGGCGCTGTAGCCTGGTATTAACGGCTGGTGGGGCCAAAATCCTGGGCCTTGACAGTCTTTTAATCCAGGCCGCAGCAGTCTGCATTTTACTTGGCTGGTTAACAAAAATAGGGGGACCCCTACGCCGTTTTTTTTTCGAGGGATCCCTATTTTTGTTTACCAGCCAAGCTAAGCGACTGCTGGGCCTGGTATTATCAGGTTGCAAGGTCCAGGATATTGGATCCTTACAGCCTGAAAAACCAGGCCTCAGCGGTCTGCTTATCCGGCTGGTTAAAAAAAAATAGGGGGGGGGCCCCACGCAATTTTTTTCGAGGGGATCCCCTATTTTTTGTTATAGCAAGAAATGCCCGACTGCTGTGGGCCCGGTCTTTTCAGGCGGCAAGGCCATGGAATATTTTTGTTTAATCTTCCCTCTGAAAGTTTACTGATGGTGTCCCTGGCTTCCTGAAAGTGAAAGTGGAAACAATCAATTAAGCTTTCCACTTCCCCCTCCTTTTCAGCCAGGAGAAGTCATTCATTTGGGGGTTTAATGTGAGGCTGCAGCATTAGCTGCGGTCCCGCAGTAAACATTAACCCTTTCTGAAGGATTACACCGTGGGACCTGACTGTGCATGGGGTAGGTAAAAATAATTTTGCTTTATTATTTTATTTTTTTTTACAGGGAAATGGTTTCAGGTAAATAAAAAATGGTTCTAAAAAAAAATGTGTGATTATTTCATTAAACTTTTTTTTTTTTTAAAGTGTGGTGTTTTGATTTTTTTTTTCATACAAAGGATTAGTAATTTTATGTTGTCTATTGACAGCTCTCAATTATTAACTGGGTTAAAGTGACCTTTCAATTGCAAGGTTTTTTAACCCTTTAACCCATTTCCACCGCTACAGGGCAATGGGAAAAAGACGGGCAAAAGTGCCAGAAAGGGGGGGAATCTAAATTTAGATTTGTCTTTTCTGGGGTGTCGGGGCAGAAGTTTAGTAGCCAGGGGGGGGGGCCAAAAATAATGGTCCCTCTCTGGGCTATTATTATCTGCCCCCATTCGTGGCTTGTCTGTCTGGTTGCAAAAATAGGGCGGGAGCCCACGCATTTTTTTTAAAAAATTTTACACCCATATTAAAAAATATACATGTCATTGAATTTGTGACACATTATATATATATTTATATTTATGTTCATACACTTTACTTTGTATAATAGCCGCTAATTCAATTGCCGCCTTTTGTGAAAATGCAGAACCGACATGAAATGACACTTGGTGTACATAGGGTTAACCATGTTTTTTTTAAAGTCCTTTGCATCGATTTGCACAAACAATTACTCAGTCTTTGTGTGCAAAATTTTCACACCTTAGGGGTTAATTAAAGGGTAAAATTGTAGCAAAAAAGTCATTTTTTTTACAACGAATTTACACCTTTAATTAACCCTACAGGTGGAAATTTTGCACACATAGATGATGTAATTGTTTTTTTGGCAAATAGATTGAAAACGACATGAAAAGACAGGTTAACCCTATGTACCCCAAGGTCATTCATGTCGGGTGCTTCTGCTTTTCACAGAAGCCGGCTTTACCGGCAATTAATCAGAGGATATTTTATATGTAGAAGTGATAATTTACTTATTGTTATTTTTTATGTCCCCTGAAATGATATATTTTATATGTATTCTATGAGTGTAAAAAAAGTGTTTAAAGGAAATAAAGGTTTTTTTAGTTGCGATTTTTTTGTTCCATAGACTTAAAATTTGGTTTTCCGGTTTCGGAATCGGATTTTACGATATTTAGTGATATCGGCGATACCATTTCGTTACGATATTTTTTAGATATGGGGGGGGGAGTATCGCCAACACTAATAGTAACGCATTGAAAATGGGGGTTTTTTTTGGCTAAATTGTGGGGGGGGGCGCAGGGCTGGCTCCAGGTTTTCGTGGGCCCCGGGCGAAAAGTTCAGTGGGCCCCTTTAAAACATACCACAATTCATTGATCCCTCCGTACGGCACAGAAAAAAGGTATAGTACAATGCCAAATGCTTCACTTCTGTAGCGCCGGCGGCCTCTGCCAGGCCGGGACGCTGTTCCCCTGCGCCAGGTCCTCTGCCAGGGCGGGACGTCGCCCCCTTCCCTCCCACAGCTCCTCCTTCCGCCCTGCTGGGGTGCGCGCCCCTTTTCCCTGCCATTGGGTTAGGGGGCGCCCCGGTGCACGCCCGCCCTCTTAAAGGGGCCCGCGCGCATCTTTCAAAAAAGGTCCCCGGCCACTGCCGGTGGACTCCACCTTATATAAAGCACCCCTCCTTAAGGAGGTGCCCGAGCGTTTTTGTTGCACGTTTCTCTGCTTCAGCCCCAGGGCCGTTACCCGTTACCTGCCGTCTCCTCCAGTTTGCTGTTGTACCGTCCGCAAGCCTCCGGGGGTTCGGGGCCGGGCACCGGTGGTGACCATCAGCTATTCCAGAGAACCTTTGCCTCGCTCACTTGGGGGCGCTTTCTGCCATCTGCCTGCAGACTAAACCCGGAGGGTTTGGAGTCAAAATGCGGGGACCATGTCTATTCCCGAACTCCGCCTGCTCACTTGGGGCGTTCATCTGCCATCTGCCTGCAGGACCTTCCCAGAGGTTCGGACGTCACATTCGGTGGGCCATCGGCTATTCCAGAGACTCTCGCCCCTTTACTTGGGGGGTTCTTTTGTCATCTGCCTGCTAGCCTTTCGGGAGGCTCCACCATCCAGGTCGTATAACAAACCCGTCATTCCAGAGATGCCCTGGTCACTTGCCGGTTTACTACCTGCCTGCCCTCCAGAGGGCGCCCCGGTCACTTGCCGGACTACCTGCCTGCCCCTCCAGGGGCTTCCCCGGTCACTTGCCGTGACCCACCTGCCTGTCCCTCCAGAGACTGCCCCGGTCAATTGCCGTGACTACCTGCCTGTCCCTCCAGAGACTGCCCGGTCACTTGCCGTGACTACCTGCCCGTTTTACCCAGAATGTCCCCCGTCCTTGCCGTAACTTCCTGTCCGTTTCCCCCGGCGCCCCTCCCCCCTCCTTTACAAGGAAAGCCCCTTGTAAATAAAGCCAAAAGGTTCCGCCTCCCCCGACCCGTTACAACTTCTTACTTTTCATGACTGATATTTTATTTTTAAATTTCAATAGCTCAAAAAAAGGCAGTATATCCTCCATACAGTTAAAGGGCCCACATAGGCACCATAATTTGAATAATGAGCCCCAAATATTGCTCCAACAGAAGGGCTCCATATAATTCTCCATACGAAAACGCCCCCTTTTGTGCGCCTATGAAGCTCCATGTATAAAGGGCCTTATTGATGCCCCATAAATAATGAACCCCTATGATGTCTATTTTTGATGGGCCCATATATGATTTCCCATGTTGAAGAGCCCCATATAATGCTCCAAAATAATGGTCCCTATATAATGCCCAAATATAATGGGCCCCAAATGATGGGACAGTGGGTAATGGGTCCCGTATATGATGCTCCATTTTATGAAGGGGGCCCCATTTATAATGCTCCCGTTAGATGTGCCCCTTAAAAAGCTCCACGTATAATGGGCCCCAAACTATATTTCCAAGGGGTAGATGGGGCCCTATATAATTCTCCAGTGTATAAAACTCCCCATATTTTGTTCCAAAATTTTAAAAAAAATGAAATACCTCTCCCTCGCTTTTGCACTGCCTTAAATCTGGACCTCACTTTACCATCTTCCAGCTCTCCGCACTGTGGGCTGTTCAGGCAGAGGGCCCCACCCGACGTACATCATCGCGCACTTGACCTGAAATATCCGCAGGAAACGGGGAAAGACCTCAAGCGGTGGAGGAGGGAGAGGTAAATATTCAAAGTGCGGGGCAAGGCAAGCAGGGGGCCCAACCATTGGCGGGGCCCTGGCATATTGCCCCTCAAAGTATCCCGGGTTTTGTCTCTAAGGCGAGGGGGCCACCCCAGACCTGCTCATGGCCCCGGAAATTGCCCGGGTGAAACCAGGTGCTGACGCGGCCCCGGGGGGGGTACAGCCCAGTTGGGAGGTGGAAAAATGGATATGTTGGGGTAGCGGCCCTTCAGCACTTAAAATAGAGGAATTGGAGAAAAGTCGGAGGAAGAGGAGGACAAAGCGAGCCATTTTGCGGCAACTTATTGGTCATCAGGGGAAGGTGGTACAAAATCCTTTGAAACCCAGGCATGGTTTATTTTAATGAGGTTAGATCACCAACATTTTGGGCGCAGCCGGGCCTTCTTTCTGTCAGGATTGAACCACAGCACTGAAGACTCTTTGTGATAGCCACTGCCAACAGGGCAAGCGAGTTTCTGTAAGGCATTTTAAGGTTCTTTGTTCGTTACTGTTCCTTGAAACTGTTTTCCGTCGGCCATTTTTGCTTTCTGTCTTTCTGCAGCTCTTCCCCAGTTAATATGGAGTTTCCGTTTTCATGTTCCCGCCTGATTCTTCCCCTTGCTTCTAAGCACCTCACGAACAATCGTGCTCTTGATCAGCCTCAGTCAGTCTGTGACCTGACTCCTGGAAGCCTTGGACTTTTTACTCCAGCTATTCCTACTGAGGAACCTTGGACCATTTTTGGACATGGAAACCTGCTTTTGGTGAACCATGTTTCCCGAGGATTTCGGTACAGGAAGAAGATCCTGAACCTGCTTTGGAGTTTTTATTGTAGTGCTTAAAAGTTACTCTGGCCTGCTGGGGCTCCTGTCTCTGTTCCTGCAAACTGTGTGAACTTTTCAGCATGTTTTGTATGAATAATACAAGTCATTTCTTTTTAACCTATGTCTCCTGGGTTTTCCCCACCCAAGCACAAGACGCTAAAGGAACTGTTACCTATACATGAAAGATTCAGGAGCCAATGTTTAGTGTCTGCTGGGTCTGGGAAAGCCGTGTCTGCTGTGACTGTGGATATCAGATTTCCGTTTAAATACCTTATGTGATGAAGGGGTTTGTGATTCTCACAACCATTCCGGTGGGCAATTCCCTTAAAATTTACTTGGAGTGTTACCACAGGTAAACACTATTGTTTTTTTTTTTTTTTTTTCCTTTCCTCTTCTCCTTCCAGAAACCTCTGCCTTAAAAGATCTGGAAGATAGAGGTCCCCCCAAAAAGGAAACTTTGCGATGACTGATAAAATCCTTTCAGATGTACAGACTTTAAAAAACCCGTTTTGCAAGCCTACAGGACCTCACTAAAATAATTTGCAAGTGTTTGGACAGACTACCCAGGAATTGCGAGCCAGGAGTGGGCTCTAGAGGAACGAGCCCAGGCCCCTTTCCAAAACCCCCTTTCTGGGATCCCCAAATTACCTCCTTTCTTTTGGCGGTGAACGTGAAAAAATTAAGGGGATTTATTAATCAATGCAATTTATTTTTCTCTCACATGCTTCACATTTCCACTGACGTCCAAAAGTGCTTACATAATAATGTTGTTACCAAAAGGCTTTGATGGGGCAAACCCTCTGATTGAGACTGGGATGATTTTTTAAATAAACCTTAAAGCTTTTATTTCAGCCATGGGGCGGGGTGTTTGATTACCCCAATCGAGGTGAACAGCTGAAGCAGCCGTTAACTTTGGGTGCCAAGGTAAGCGTTCATAGCCAATATGCCCTGGATTTCAGGAGATGGGCTTTTTATACCTTGGGAAAACTTCGCCAAAAAACAATTTTTTTTCGGAAAGGGTTGTCTCCACTGATTAAGGTTTAACTTGCTCGTGCCGCCCTCCCAAATGCGTTAGGTTGACTTTATTAATATTTTTATCCGTATTGATTTCTCGTCCCGACTGAACGCAGACAAGAGAGATGGTTCGAAAAAAAATCCACTAACCTTTACCTCCCCCTCAGCAAGGAACCTTTGAGTAGGATCACAAGGGAACCAGACCTGAACCCATTTCAGGTGGACTCTTTACAAAGACGGGTTATTTATGCAAAGCAAAGAAAAATGTTAAGGAAAATCTATGTTTCTTTTGTGGTAAGTCAGGGGCACCATTTAAACTGCCCCGCCCCTTCTCGTAAGATACGCAGCAGTCATTCACTGGAGTTTTGCGAGAGGAGGGTCTGGGGGATGTCTGAGCCCCCAGGCTCCAGAGAGATTCTGCAAGAGAACTTGATTTCTCGGACTTAAACCTCTGTTAGTTCTGGGGACGAGACGGTTAAACCGCTGCAATTTTTTTTAAGTTTCCCCCACGGTGCCCCCCCTGAGTTTAAAAAAAACCCATGCTTCAGATGTGCCGTTGGAGCTTACCTCTAGAGAACAGGTGAAAAAGAATGTCTTGCATCCCTGTGCCTTTTTTTCCCAGCAGTTGTCTTGGGTGAGAGGAAAAAACGATGGGGGCAATAGAGAATTGTTGGCCATTATTGCCGCCTTAAGGAATGGAGACACCTTCTTCAGGGGTGCACGGGCAAATAGTGTCCTGACGACCATCTAACCTTGAATTTATCAGGTCGGCTAAGTGCCTGATCCCCCACCAGGCTCGCTGGAATCTTTTCCTAAACCAATTTAAATTTGTCATTTCTTATGACGGATCGCGCAAGGGAAAAAGGCTAAATGCACTCTCTAGGATTCATTCAGCAGAGACACGTCCACTTACTCCTCCTAAGACTATTCTTCCTACTCTAGATTCCTGGGAGTGATTCATAATCAAGACCTAATTAAGGACATCAAGGAAGCTTACATGCGGATTCTTTGTTGGCTCAACCCCCAAGGGACGAAATCTTGTCTTTAAGAATGGTGTGTGGTTCAGGAAAACGTCTGTATATACCTGAAACAGTCAGATTGAGAGTATTGCAACCATCCCCCATTCCAAGATAGCCGGGCATAGGGAATTCTAAAGACACAAGAATTTCTTTCTCGTTTCTTTTGGTGGCCCATTTAAGGAAAGAGTCTTAAACAGTACTTCATGGAAGTCTTCAAGATGCAAAACACCCGTCCCCCCAATGGTCGTTGCAACCCTTCCCCCCGTCCCCGCCCGTGGGGATCCATTTCAATGGACTTCATTGTGGATTACCAACCTCTCAAGGAAGAACACCATTTGGGTGGTTTACCGTCTAACAAAGGCAGCTCATTTTACCCTTGTGTCGGCTTACCCACGCAAAAACAGACATCAGACTTGATGATTAAGAATGTGTTTCGCTTACAGGGAAAGTACCGGATGAGGTATTCGGATCGAGGGGTGCAATTACTTCAAGGTTTTTGGCAACATTTCTGTGAGCATTGGCTTTAAAAGTAAACCTTTCTTCGTTTTCTTCCCCAGACAATGGACGACAGAACGAACCAATCAGACCGGGGGCAGTATCTCCCTGCTTTATCTGCCCCTACAGGATGTTTGGGGTGGATCTACTCCACTGGCTGAGTTCTCTTATAAAAAACTCTCAGAGCGCCTCCACTAAGCAGTCTCCTTTTTTACTCCAATCTAGGTTTCATCCTAACATTCTTCCTCGTTTTCCCCATAGATACGCCTTGCCGGCAGTGGCTAAGAATCACTTCTTTACAAAAGAATGGGGGGGACTTCTAAAGGAAAATTGAATTGCTCAGGAAAGGTACAAGAAAGCGCAGATAAATTTCGTAAACCGCACCAGCTTTCAAGGTAGGAAAATTTGGTCTGGCTGTCAACCGAAATTTAAATTAAAGATTCCCATCGTCTAAATTTGGGGGACAAAAGTACATTGGACCTTATAGATCAATAAGATTATAGTGCTGTTGCTTGTCGTCTTCAACTACCCAGAAATATGAGAATCCACCCTGTCTTTCATGTATCCCTACTAAAGGCTGCAACACCCAAACTTTCCTGGACGTTCTTCTCCTTGCCCTGACCCAGTGCTGGCGATGGTCAGAAGGGAATTTTGGTGGAAAGGTTTCTAGATTTCCAGGTTGTACAGAAATCATTGCAATTTTTATTAAAGGCAGGGCTACCCAGTGGAGGACAACTAGGGAACGTCAATAATGTAAATGCTCCTCGCCGCTCCGCCGTTTCATCAGGGTACCCTGAAAGCCTGGTCTGAGGGGCTCCGGGGTTGTGCCTAAGGGGGGAGTAAAAGTAAGGTTCTTTGTCTCTGTTGACATTTCCTTAAAATCAGTTTTCCGTCGGCCATTTTGCTTTTGTCTTTCTGCGGCTCTTGCCCCCGTTAATATGGAGTTTCCAGTTTTATGTCCCCCCCCTGTTTTCCCTTTGCTTCTTAACCGCCTCAGCTGCAAAATCAGTGCTCCTGCAAGCCTCAGTCAGCTGTGACCTGAAATCCTGGAAAACCTTGACTTGTACTCCGCTATTCCCTACTGAGGAACCTTGAACACTTTTGGACTTGGAAACCTGCTGTTTGGTGAATCCTGTTTGCAGAGGAATTACGGTAAGAGAAGGATCCTGAACCCGTTTGGGATTTATTGTGTGCTTTTAAGTTACCTGGCCTGCTGTGTTCCCCGTCGCTGTTCTGCAAACTGTGTGAACTTTTTAGCAGCTTGTATAAGTAATACAAGTCATTTCATTTCAACCTAGTCCCGTGTTTTCTCCCACCCAAGCAAAGACGCTATAGGAACTGTCACTATACATGACAGGCATATTGAGCCCAAATTAGAAAGGTGTCCATTTACAGGCCCAGTATCAAAGGGGAATGAACTGTGAGGGAGAACATCGATTTGGGGGGGAGAGGGGAATTTTGAACCATAGTTGACAACTGCGTTCCTGTCTTTTGCAATCGATTCAGTATTAACAGTCCTGTTTAGCGGTACTCGAGAAATCAGTCCACAACATGGTCATGAAACTCCTGTCCCAATTTCCACTTCGGCTGTGTGCCCACAAACCCTCTTCCATTTGGCCCAGTACAGCTCGTGGTAGAACCTCACCGCTGCTGTGTGTGGGAAAAGCCTCTAACAAACGTTTACCAGAGTTGCTTTTTGTTCCCCAATATTAGCCTAGGTTCTCCTGTGGCATGATGTTCTGTAATTTGCCCCTTTTTTTTGCATGTACGAGGATGCTGGCCAACCATAGTCGTCACCTTCATATTTTTGGCAATGCGGGGGTCCTTTTTAGGATCCGCAAAACATAATACACAGTGGGCCAATGTTCCAGGGTCAATGATGCACTGCCAGTGGTGGGTGGGGGGAGACTTTCGCCAAATCCATATCCCTCCACGCACAAATTCTGTACCTGACCTTGGCAAGCCAAATTTTCTCTTGCCCCTGGAAGCATCCACTCCCAAAAATAATCATCCCCCTCATCCTCCTCCTCCTCCCCTATCCAGGACAGTTCCCTGAGCAGACAATGCCTGGACTGTCATCAAGGCTTCCCTCCTCCCTCCACTGCAGACGCCTTATCCTTAATGTGCGTCAAAGTTTGCATGAGCATTACAGCTTGCCTCTTTTCTCACAGCCTCTCAACCATGTGCATGGTGGAGTTCCACCTTGTTGCAACGTCTATGATTAGGCAGTGCTTGGGGAGGTGAGCGATCGCTTTAGCCTCTGAATACGACTGGAGTCTACGGGCGAGCAACGGATGATTATTTATGAAGCACTGCACCACCAGGTTCAAGGGTGCGCAAGGCAAGGTATGTGTCTGAGGTTTGCCAGGGCTATGGCCACCACAAAATTACGGCCGTTATCACTGACTACCTTGCCTGGCTCAAGATGTAGACTGCCCAGCCATGACTCAGTTTCCCGTGGCAAAGTGTCGGCCAGTTCCTCCGCGTTGTGTCTGTTGTCGCCCAAAGACATCTTCTTTAAAATAGCCTGTTCACGCTTACCACTAGTTGTTCGATAGTGGGGACACCTCGTGTGCAAAACTGGCAGCTGTGGATGCAGTGCTCGTGCGACTGCGCTCTGTCGACGAGCTTTCACTTCTGGAAGAGGAGGAGGGCTCGAACGCCTACAGCCAATGTTGCCCAAACCGTGGGCTAGGCAGCACTGTCCCACTGCCGCTGTCCCCTGTGGACCCTGCATCCACCACATTCACCCAGTGCGCAGTGATGGAGACGTAACGGCCCTGGCCATGCCTATGGCCCATGCATCTGTTGTGAGGTGCACCTTTCCACTCACTGATTATTTGAGTGCATGGACAATGCGGTCTTTCACATGCAGGTGGAGGGCAGGGATGGCTTTTCTAGAAAAGAAGTGCCGACTGGGTAGGTCATAGGTGGGACAGCGTAGGCCATGAGCTCTTGGAACGCTGCACTTTCAACCAAACGGAAGGGCATCACCACTAATGAGATCAGTTTGGCAATGTAGGCGTTCAAAGCCAGTGAGGATTTGTTGTCCGTCCACGCTTGCAAGTGCATGGTGTTTACATGTCTAAACATGCAATTGGCATTCAAATTTCAGAGATTTTTCCTCGGCAAAAGTCTTTTGCACTTCTTTAAGATAACCTTTGCGTCATCAATAGGATTTTGGTCAAAAAAGTGCACACTGCACTCTTCCTACTATGGGAAAACTTTTCAGGGCTTGCATGCTGTGCTAATTTGACCATCGGGCCCAAGCTGTTCTGCAACTCTTTTTGTTTTTTTAACACTTTTTGGACTGCTACGGGCCGCCAGATAACCGCAGCTGTGATGTTGATGCCTGCTGCGGATCCCCCTCCTCTTCTGAGCTATTGCCAGCTGCACCTCTTCCCCTAATGGATGCCAATCCAGATCAACAACTGGGTCATCCATCACCTCCTCTTCAATTTCATCTGCACCTTCTTCTGTGTCACCTGTAAGGTGTATAGTATGCGGAAGGGGCACCTGAGTTTCATCAGTGTCAGATTCTGGCTCAGTAGACTGCGAGGGCAATGTAGTGCTCTGGGTGAATGTACCAGCAGAATCATATAGCAGTGGCTGTGCATCAGTGCACTCCATGTCATATTCATTAGGACTGGTGATTCAGGATTTCACTTGATAAGTTAGGCATGGTATGTGAAAAGAGCTCCAGGGAGTAATCTGAAGTATGGCCTGCCGATCCTTCACTTTTGGTGGGGGTGAAGGACACAAGGAAAGTTGTTGTTCCTGACCAGGAGCCTGCACTGATGACTCAGTTGCTTGCAGTTTTTGAAACTTCAGAAGAGGAGCTATAGAGCTGGAGGCTGTTTCGGCAATGTAAGCCAAAACCTGTTCTGATGCTCCGGCTTTAAAAGCGGTTTACCTACTCCCAGAAAGGGAGCCTTCCAGGTCTTCTGGAGCCAGATGATGACGCTGGCTCAACTCTGCCTCTGCCTTTGCTGCTATTGTGCTTTTGGCACTACCAGAAGATGCACCACCACCACCATCAGAACCAGCTGGCCCCCCCACCTACGTCCGCGGCCTCTTCCACCATACTTCCTCATGTTTGGTTACATGTACCAAAAATACCAGCAGATATATGGCACTTTATGAGGATCGTACAGCTGTATATGGTGTAGGGGGGAAAATTTAAGTCTCCGTATATATTTCCGGGGTCAGACACAGGGCACTCACTCAGTATGGATTTGACCATAATACAAAAAGCAGAAAAATGGTACGGTATAGAAGCGTACAGCTGTATACGGTGTAGGGGAAAATTTAAGTCTCCGTATATATTTCCGGAGTCACACACAGACGCTCATTCAGCATGGATTTGACCGTAATACAAAAAGCAGTTATTCGGTACTGTATCAGAAGCGGACAGCTGTATACGTGTAGGGGAAATTTAAATCTCTGTTATATTTCCGGAGTCACACACAGACGCTCTCTCAGTATGGATTTGACCGTAATACAAAGAGCAGATATACGGTACTGTATCAGAAAGTACGTGTATATGGTGTAGGAGAAAATTTAAATCTCCGTATGTATTTCCGGAGTCAGACACAGATCTCCACTCAGTATGGATTTGACCGTAACACAAAGAGCAGATATACGGTACTGTATCAGAAGCGTACAGCTGTATACGGTGAAGGGAAAAATTTAAATCTCCGTATATAATTGCCGGAGTCACACACAGACGCTCTCAAAGTATGGATTTGACGTAACACAAAGAACAGATATACGGTACTGTATCAGAAGCGGACAGCTGTATACGGCGTAGGGAAAAATTTAAATCTCCGTATTTATTTCGGAGTCATACACAGATCATCAGCATGTATTTGTCCGTGATACCAGCCGGTACACGGTAGTGTGTGAGGAGAGTACAGCTCTATATGGTGTGGGAAAATGAAACGGTCGGTATCTGTGTAGAAAAAAGACTAAAAGTATTAGTGCTGTGTAAAAAGTAGTCTGTACAGCTGTGTTCTGTACACACAGCAATATAGCTATCAGGAAACCCTAATAACCAGCGCTGCTGCACACAAGAAAATCCTCCCTGTCACTGCACACTAACTTTTACAGCACAATTGCTATCAGCACAAGCACATAAGAACTTCTCTTTCCAGCCCTAACTCTCTCCCTACTGATAAAAATCATCAGAAAACCTCTCCCTACAGTTAAGATCAGCTGAAGTAAAATGGAGGTCGGCGGCCCAGGGCTTTTATAGACACTTTGACGCCCCCCAAAGCAACCCAATCACTGCAATGCCCTTCTCTAAAATGGTGGTGGACGCTGCACATGTCATCTCGTTGCCCACGTGTACGTCCTTGCTCATTGGCTGAAAAAAGGCACCTGAATGAATTCGGGAAAAACCGACTTTGGCGCTCGTTTTGCCGTTTGCATGGCCGACTTCACGCTATGATCGTGTTTCGGCAACGAAACCCGACTTTGGTGAAAGTCGGCGACTTATGAATCTGACCGACCTGTTTCGCTCAACTCTATTTGTTACTACATTTTTTTTTCTGTGGCTCTCAAAATTGAATTCCAAATTTAAATCCCATTCATGACAGCTTTAATGTCTTTAAAGGGGTTTGTTTGTAATGTCTGATCTTTATTTCCTAAGCTCTTCTGTTGTTCTTATTCTTTCTCTTCTGGATATTGTAACTTTTCTGCAGATTGGTCTCCCTCTAACGAAACTCTCTGCTGTCCAATCCTCCTGAATGCAGCAGACAGTATCATATTTCTGTCTAGTCGCTACACCGTTGCCTCGACCCTGTGCCAGTCATTGCACTGGTTCCCATCCACTACAGAGTCCAATATAACTTTGCATTTAATAATAATCTTACGGTCTACCACCGTACCAATTGTCTCCACAGTTCTGCACTGCCCTACATCTCCTCCTCACCTCCATCTGTTACATATCCTCACTCTCTGTTCCACCTCACTTATGTAACTAATCCTATTTTGACCTTCCAAATTTTTTCCCCCAATAAGTCACTTTTAGCATCTGGTTTTAATCTTCTATGCATTTAATAGCACTTTTAATCACTTACCTTTTGTGTCTTCCCTAGTGGTGAGCGATAGTGCTCGATATCTAAAAATATCGTATCGAAATTGTATCGCCGATAGCACTAAATATCGTCGATATTCGATTTTGATACCGGAAGTCCAATGTAAGTCTATGGGAAAAAAATATCGAAATTAAAAAAAACATTCTTGCCTTGTTGGTTAATTGTACATGAAGGAAAACAACAAAGACTAATGTAGAATGTATTGGGGGAGGTTGAGGAGACAATAAGGCATACATGTTTAACCCAATGCATTGGAATAGCATTAATATATTTTTTTTGGAAATACGTTTGGATTGACTAACAAATTGACAATGTTGTTAACCTTTTTCTATTTTGGCAAATTATGTATGTTTCACAACTTCCATGCTGTTCACCTTTTTAACTTTGCCAGTGCCACACTTTTCCTTCATAATCTTCAGCAGCAGCATCATCTTTCTCATCAAATTATTCTTATCTTCACCTTCTTAATCTTCTTCTTAAACTTCTTGCTATTCATGTTTTTGTTTACATTACTCATATTGTTTTTATTAAACTAATTAATCTTCTTCATATTCAAATTCTTCATCTTCTTCCTCTTCATCTTCTTCATCATATTCTTATTTTGTGACAGGATTCCTGTATTGTAATCTGTTAAAAGTATGAATTGTTCATCCTTCCGTTCTTGCTGTCACAAAAGATTTAAATTACAACAGATTTGTCCGTGTTCAGTTTAGCCTGCAGCAGCAGGCATTTTCCAGGGGCACCACGAGAAGGAACAGACTCACCCCCATACACTGCTTAGTCTTCTTTGCTTAGAATTTAGAGCATATATTTTGCTCTTCATTTTGGTCTTATACTTCATGTTCTTCTGCTTTTTGATCTTTTGCTTATTGTTCTTCTGTCTCTTGTTCTGTATCTTGTAGTTTGTCTTAACCTTCTTGTCCTGTTGGTGATCTTCTTCTGGGTAATCTTTTATTTTTTCTTTGTGATGGTGTTCAGGCTGGTTGGCTTCATGCTCGTCGTCCTTGTTGTCGTCATCTTCTTTGGGTGGTCTTTAATGTCGTCTAAATTTCCGAGAAACAAACTGACGTTACTGGAACCCTGACGGGTATCAGATGGAGCAAGAGACAATGGAAATTAACGAGGACCAGCTGACTGTGCTGGACCCCGGACGGGTAGCAGAAGGAAAAGAGGCAATGTCACACCCGAGTACCAGCTGACGTTATGTTACACGGTTACTAAGCAGGAGGTACCTGTGCTCCAAAGCACTACCAAGGACCAGCGACGTTGCTGGAACTCGGATACGGAGATGGAGGCACCTAGGCCAAAGGCACTGGGGAGAACCACTTGACGGTACTGGACCCGGACGGGTAGCATAAGGAAAAGAGGCAATGTCACAACCGAGTACCAGCTGACGTTACTGTGACACGGTACTAAGCAGGAGGTACCTGTGCTCAAAGTACTACCAAGGACCAGCAGACGTTGCTGGAACTCGGATAGGAGATGGAGGCACCTAGGCCAAAGGCACTGGGGAGAACCACTTGACGGTACTGGACCCGGACGGGTAGCAGAAGGAAAAGAGGCAATGTCAAACGAGTACCAGCTGAGTTACTGTGACACGGTTACTAAGCAGGAGGTACCTGTGCTCAAAGCATTACCAAGGACCAGCAGACGTTGCTGGAACTCGGATACGGAGATGGAGGCACCTAGGCCAAAGGCACTGGGGAGAACCACTTGACGGTACTGGACCCCCGGACGGGTTAGCAGAAGGAAAAGAGGCAATGTCACAACCGAGTACCAGCTGACGTTTTCTGTGACACGGTTACTAAGCAGGAGGTACCTGTGCTCCAAAGCACTACCAAGGACCAGCAGACGTTGCTGGAACTCGGATACGGGAGGAGGCACCTAGGCCAAAGCACTGGGGAGAACCACTTGACGGTACTGGACCCGGACGGGTAGCAGAAGGAAAAGAGGCAATGTCACAACCGAGTACCAGCTGACGTTACTGTGACACGGTTACTAAGCAGGAGGTACCTGTGCTCCAAAGCACTACCAAGGACCAGCAGACGTTGCTGGAACTCGGATACGGAGATGGAGGCACCTAGGCCAAAGGCACTGGTGAGAACCACTTGACGGTACTGGACCCCGGACGGGTAGAAGAACGCACCCATGAAAATGTAAGTTGACAGGACGCAAGCCGTCCGCAGTTACCGAATCACACAGTCCTACAGTGGGTGCTTATCCTATTGTCACAATGGAAACCGCCTTTATTTACATATCCCACAGCACACATAGGAATCACCTAAACTGCAGGCACCATAGAGTCGGCTAACCCGAATGCAACACGACAGCACAACTTATTGGAGGATAATTGACGTTCACACTGCCAGGAAACAGCTGTCGTGCTGTAACCAGGCTGGCCAGGAGTCAGTACCCCTGCCAATTACTTACGAGCAACAAATGGCGGTGTTGTAGCCCAGGGAGTAGAGTTCAGGTGGTAGAAAGATGAACATAACAGGAGACATGGAAAACGTTGCCAAACAGTTATTTAATCTGAAAACGGACAGGCAAATTCAGGTGAGATCCATGCCTTGTTCATTTTCAGAAAAGTAAGCCGGTTCTACATTCTCTGAGGAGAGTCGCATGCGACGGTCTGTTACTACACCACCTGCAGCACTAAAGACACGCTCAGATAATACACTGGCAGCAGGGCAAGCCAGCACCTCCAATGCATACTGGCTAAGCTCTGGCCATGTATCCAACTTAGAGACCCAAAATTTGAAAGGGGAAGAGGCATCTGGGAGTACACTTAGAGGGAAAGCCAAGTAGTCTGTCACCATCTTACGGAAACGTTTCTTCCTGGTGACTGGAGCCGTCTCGGATGGTGTAGACCTTGCTGGCGCTGTCACAAAACTTTGCCACATTTGTAACATACAGTTCTTGCCCTGTGCAGAGGCGCTGCTTCTGATCCCTCTTGTAGAGGTGTCTACACTGCCTCGACGCACAGAGCTGCTTTGTAAAGCAGTAGCAGCAGCAGCAGCAGCACCTCTCTCGGCTGGAATGTACAACAGTATGGATTGCACCAGTGTGTCTTGGTACTCCTGCATTTTACGGTCCCGGTTCACCGGTGTGATGAGGGTTTGTAAATTGTCCCGGTAGCGAGGGTCTAGGAGGGTGTACACCTAATAATCTGACGTGGTGAGAATGTGGGCGATGCGGCGGTCGTTTCTCAGGCACTGAAGCATGAAATCAACCATGTGCTGCAGACTCCCAACTGGCCAACAAAGGCTGTCCTCTGGAAGAGGCGTCATCTCTGTCTCCTCTGCATCACCCCACCCTCGCTCTACATACTGACTAGAGCATTGTGTACCTCCCTCTGTAGGGATTTCTTCCTCCTCCATTGACTCCTCTCTCCTCCTCACAAAGTGAGCCCTGCCCAGCCCTTTGTGAGGAACCACGTTGCGCTGACTGTCCTGAAGGCAATTGAATTTGTGACTCCTCATCCTCCACCTCTTCCAAAACCTCTTCCTTTAGTGCTTTCAGTGATTTCTGAAGCAGGCAGATAAGGGGGACAGTCATGCTGACTAGTGCATCATCTGCACTCGCCATCCGCTTTGAGACATCAAATGCCCGCAAAACGTCGCAGATGTCCTTCATAGAGGCCCACTCAGTAGTGGTGAAGTGTGAACGGCGCAAATTGCGAGTTGATTGCGCCTGTTGCAGCTGATACTCCATTACTGCTGGCTGCTGCTCACACAACCGCTCCAACATATGTAACGTGGAATTCCACCTGGTGGGTACGTCACATATGATGCGATGTTCAGGAAGGCGAAATCTGACTTGCAGAGCTGCAATGCGCGATCTGGCCATGCTGGAACGTCGCAAGTGAGCGCACTCTAGGCAGACCTTATGCAGCAGTGCATCAAGATCCGGATAGTCCCTCAAAAAAACTCTGCACGACCAAATTCAGCACATGTGCCAGACATGGTATGTGAGTGAGGTTGCCAAGGCCCAGAGCTGCCACCAGATTTCGGCCATTGTCACACACTACCAAGCCTGGCTGGAGATTAGCTGACAAAAACCACACATCGCTCTCCTGCTTGATGGCATCCCAGAGCTCCTGCGCTGTGTGGCTTCGATTCCCCATGGGAATTAATTTCAGTACGGCCTGTTGACGTCTGGCCACGGCTGTGCTCATATCGGTCGCAACAGGTAAGCGTTCACGGGTCCATGTGGAGGTATACCGTGACGGCTCGTGCAGCGATGATTCTGAGGAACTGGAGTAGGAGGAGGAATCAATGTGCACAGACTTGATTCCTGCAATCCTTGGAGTTGGCAGAACACGTACAGCGCCACTGGCAAGATCTGTACCCGGCTCCACAACATTGACCCAATGGGCAGTGAGGGAAAGGTATCGTCCCTGGCCATGGGTACTGGTCCACGCATCGGTGGTCAGGTGGACCCTGCTACTGACGGCGTTTAGTAGCGCATGTTTAATGTTTCCCTCGACATGTTTTTGCAGAGCAGGGACAGCTTGCCTGCTGAAATAAAATCGGCTTGGCACATTATATTGTGGGACTGCCAATGCCATAAAGTTCCTGAAACTGTCAGTCTCCACCAGCCTGAATGACAGCATTTCAAGGGACAGGAGTTTTGCAAGGCCAGCATTCAGAGCCTGTGCTCGTGGATGGTTTGCCGAGTATGGCCGTCTTTTATCCCATGCCTGTGTTACCGATGGCTGTTTTTTGTTCTGGGAGTGTGACGATGACTGTGAACTTGCTGCAGTGGGTGGAATAACAGTTTCTCTATGGACAACAGTAACCGAGGTTCTTCCATGGAGATCCTTGAGGAAGCCGAACCAGGTGTGTGAGAGCTGGAGGTAGAGGCTCGAACATGACCTAAAGATGTAGGTGCTGCTGTAGGTTGGCCTACATCTCCAGTGTGTCTTTGTAACTCAGCTACGTGCTTTGTCCGTACATGTGTCCACATATTTGTGGTATTCAGGTTCCTGCTTTTTTTACCTCTTTTAACTTTTTGCTTACACAGCTTGCATTGAACATAGCAAATATCATGTACAAGTCTGTCAAAAAAGGACCACGCAGTGCAAGTCATGGGAGCGCCAATTTTGACAGTTCTAAGAGAACTGCTCCCAACAGGTGCCAAACTGGAGGCTACAGGCAAGCGAGTCTGCAGCCTACTCTCCCTCCTCTTTGTACCGTTGGGACAATCTCTTCCTCAGAGCTGCTCCCACCACCTTCCTGTTGCTCACGCCATGTTGGGTCTCGGACTTCATCATCTCCACTACCCTCTTCCAACACCTGCTGCTGTTGGATGGTCTGGGCAGCACCATGCTCCACAAAACCTGGCACCTGAGTCTCATCATCATCATAAGATGCGTTCTGCGGTGTGCTGTCCATCGGCACTGGCTCACCCGCCTCTTCAGATTGAGAGAGACACAGCTGTTGCGCATCACTGCATACTCCCTCTTCTTCAAATTGCAGAATGCTGCTTGCCTGTGCCTGTGTTTGCGAGCCAACAGATTCTGAGAACAGAAGCAGAGACTCAGCTGGCTCCTGTACAGAACTCTCTGACTGCCTTGGCAATTTGACAGGCGGTGAACAGACAGATGGTTGCTCAACAGTGTTGTGTTCCTGAGAGGAGGTGGAAGGAATTGAAGTCGATGCATTGGCTGCCATCCAACCAACAACGGCTTCAATTTGTTCTTCCCGCAGCAGGGGGGCACGCCGAGCTCCTACCAAAGTGCGCATAAAGGAACGCTCACGGGGATAAATGGTGGATGCTGTGTCACTGAGGGCGGCAGCAGACACAGAATCCCCCGTCCTCTCCCTGCTGAAACTCCACGGCCACGACCACGTGCCTTACTCACTGACTTCTTCATCTTGGTAGATTGATAAAGAAAGTCAGAAAAGTTATAAGGCCTAAGTGTGGTTATTACGCAGAGACTGAAGTGAACACTGAAACACAACTGTCCACAATCTGTGAAAGGCTACTCCTTTGTCTACTTCTATAGTGTTTGCAACCAATGTATTGGATACGGATGGAAGCGCGTCACACTAATAGATTATATTTATTTTAAATGGAATGGAGCAGAACCAATTGGAGAGAAATGAAAAGGATGAGGCACTGAGACACGCTCAGCAGAGTACAAGCAGCAGTGCTTGAACAAGTAACTGGAGCGTGATGTGCACTCAAAAAATAAAAAACACAGACTGAAGTGAACACTGAAACACAACTGTCCACAATCTGTGAAAGGCTACTTCTTTGTCTACTTCTATAGTGTTTGCAACCAATGTATTGGATACGGATGGAAGCGCGTCACACTAATAGATTATATTTATTTTAAATGGAATGGAGCAGAACCAATTGGAGAGAAATGAAAAGGATGAGGCACTGAGACACGCTCAGCAGAGTACAAGCAGCAGTGCTTGAACAAGTAACTGGAGCGTGATGTGCACTCAAAAAATAAAAAACACAGACTGAAGTGAACACTGAAACACAACTGTCCACAATCTGTGAAAGGCTACTCCTTTGTCTACTTCTATAGTGTTTGCAACCAATGTATTGGATACGGATGGAAGCGCGTCACACTAATAGTTAAATTGCATGGAGCTGCAAGAATTACACTGAAGGAAAAAAAAAAGAGTCTGTGAGTGACACGTGCAGATGCCTACAGACAGCGTTGCATGCAGAGCAAACTGCAGCGTCACCTGCACTCATACACACCTTGCAGAGCTGTTAAAACAACACTGCAGGCAAAAGGAAGCTTTACACAGCGGTTGGTGCTAGCCTGCCTACAGCACAGTACACTAAATCGCAATCTCTAACTGTCCCTCAGAGTCAGCACAGCAGCGTTCTGTCCCTTACTGAATTCACAGCACAGTGACGCTAAAATGGCGGCGGCGCCTTTTATAGTGCATTCTGACATCATTTCAGCATCCAATCACAGCCATGCCATTAGTTAACATGACCGCAGCAGTACAGGATGTGCCCACACTTCTTAGGATTCCTCATTGGCTGACTAAAATCACATTGCCTCGCAAAGAATTATGGGAACTTCCGATTCCGGTATTCGATAAGACGAAAATATCGAAACGAATTATCGAAAGGCCGATAGAGCTAATATCGGCCGATAGCCGATATTTACATTATCGTATCGCTCAACACTAGTCTTCCCTATTTCCTATTTCCTTATAGATTGTAAGATTGTAAGCAGGGCTCTCACTTCTTGTTAAGGGGACGGTTGCAACAACTTTATAAAATGCAACCGAACCCGGGGTCCGCGGTGCAGCCTGAGAGACTGCGGCCGAACACCCCTCGGGAATGAGGGGAAAACTGACAACCAAAATATAAGATCTCTCCTATGTTACTTTACACAAGGAAAGAACAAGGATTTGCACTATCTCCGTTAACTTCACGGAAGATGTGCTGAGTACTGGCGTAGACGTAGCTCTGTTAACTGCACAGAAGCTACACACCAGCCATTAGGAAGTGAGTGCAACTCACGCCGGGCATATGTGCTGCCAGCCGGTGTGCGACCGGACTGTGAAGCAACTCTCCTTTCAGATAGCAGGCAATGCCCAGGTTACACGCCCCGCAGTCTGCTCAGGGTGTATCGCTACCCTCTGTCGGAACTAGACTGCACCACATTCATTACCTGCCTAGCATCTACTAACCTGCCTGTGCTAATTAGCCGAGTTAACTGTAGCATCGGCAGGTCGGGAGAGTGAAACTAAAGAGCACATGGAGCCCAAACTGACAGGCGTCTGCACATATGCAAGGACCTATAAGGTATGATCTGACCCCGCCGCCATGCTTGCGGTCAGGCTATTTAAATGCTAAGCCCTGCCCCTAGACCGCATCATTGCTGATGTCACCCGTGGCAAATCAGGCGGTACCAGGTCACCGGATCAGCTGACACCAAATCACCAATCACGGTCCACCACGTCACGGGAATGCTCAGTGCAGGAAATCCTGGACTTAGACTGTGGCAGCCTTGTTCTTTTCTGTAACCTATGTTTAAAGCTACTAGGAACAAAGACCCTAGCAACAGCTTGTACCTTCTGTGTACTGGATAGGTGTTGGGATCGACGGTGAAGCTGAGCAGCATCTGGACCAGAATGGGAGACCACAGATTCCACTGATGGCTCAGATCCCTCTTCAGCTCCAGCAGACGCCCGACGCATAACACTTCTCTTGGTAACTTTTGAAATACGAGTTACTCTGTAATGTGTAATATTGTCGATACATGTCCCATCTGAATTGTAAAGTGCTATGGAATATGCTGGTGATATAAAAATAAAAAAATATCATTATTAATTATCTCCCTAGGAGAGTTGAAAGGTCCATATACTAGAAATTACCTAATGACTTCACAAGTTTCTGGATCACTGACCATGTCAGCCGGCTGAAAACTCCGGCGCATTTTCTGATTTGTAGGTCTGGTGCGACATCATCGTTCCTGATCAGAAAACGCAGTGGAGATTCCAGCAGGTAAATGGCGGTTTGCAGTCTTTCAATCTGGCAGCAAATGAATACAGACCTGGATCCTGAGAATCAATTCCCTCATCTCTACATTGCTCTTTATCATTTCATGAATCAAAACTGTTGAGGAAAAATTAAAAAGAAAAAAAAAAGATTTAAAAAAACCAAAATGGTACAAAACATAGAGAACAAGGCACAAATATGAAAGGATAAAATTGCTTCAGGAAATATGAGAAACAGCAATGATAAATCAGGGCCTCAATATAAGCAACGTTTTTGTAAAACACTTTTAGTTTTGAATTACTTAGAAATGTTTAGCAGATTTTCTTTTCTGCTAGATTGCTGAAACCTTTCATATTTCAGAATGAAAAATGGTACATTTCTGAAAAAGTTTTATTTTTAGCAGGAACATACAAGTAAATGTTTTTTCCATGAAGAGGTGGAAAATGTTGATTGCACTCAGGGCCAATGTGTTTCATTATCATAAACCTTCACACCTTATACAGTCTGTGTTTGTGCATCGTTAGAGCAAAGAAGCAGCCCTAAAATCACTGCTTAAAGCATCACTGGCAAACAACAAGGAGACTCCATCTTTCCTACATTTTCTTGTACATTATAAGCCACCCTTTTGTCATTAATTGCTGCTTACTGGAAACTTAAAGGAGTTTTCAACTTTAAAAATAATAATTTTAATTTCTATAGCACCAACATATTCCGCAGCACTTTACAATTCTGAGAGGACATTTCTAGGCAATAAAATAATTACAGAGTAACACATAATTCAGCAGGGGGCCTGGTTCGCAAGCTTACAATCTATGAGGTAAAAGGTAAACAGTGCTTGCATTGTATGGTCCAGTCATCAATATGATAAAAGTGACACTGAGCCACTTCTCCAGGGCAAGCCGTGAGGCCAGGAACTCATGGAGTCCGAGGTCAAATCACAGGAAGGTAAGTATTAAACAAAGGGGATAATACAAAAAAATAGTCAAAGGAAAAGTCCGGGTGCAAGTAAATAAGGTCAGAGTCTGTCAAAGGCAAAAGGGTAGTCAAAAAAGTTAAATCCAAGGTCCGTCAACAAAGGTCAGATCATCAGAACACAGAGCAAACACATCGCTGAGCTAAAAACTACAACTGTCAAGATCTGATAATAGCCAGCAAGCTAAAAAGCCAGGTAATCATCCAAAATGGGTGACACCTTGAAGAACTGCAGACCCAGCCAGATTGGCAGCTGGGCTGTTAATCACAATCCAGACAATCCAGTACGCCCCTGCCTAAGATTGGTCAATTAGGCTATCACCACAATACTGACATCTCAGCAAAGTCCTACCTATAGAGCAACTGAGCTGTCACAAAGAGCGTGGTGGAATTGTGATGATAATAGGGTTTTCAAATATCACTGCATGAAGCAGTCACCTGCCACTGCTGCCAGTAGTGTGCAATTACAGGGACAGAGAACTATTAAGTGCATGAAAGCTGTGTAAAGAGAGCTAAGAGGGACCTCATTTGAAGGAAAATTTTGGAAGGGTAAAACGAGACTAGTTACATAAATGAGGTGAGTCAATAGGCCAGTCTAAAGAAATTAGATTTAGGGCATTGTAAACCTGTGGGAATTGGAAATTAACTGAATTTTCCAGGGTAGTGCATTCCAGAATTGGTGCAGCATGCAAGAAGTCTTGGAGTCGTTAGTGGAGGATCGTATTAGATAGGGATGTTAGACTTAGGCATTAGCAGGATAGGGGTAAAGAATAGGGTGACAGGTAGAGATGAAGTAGGGAATATATGTGGGGGACACGTGGGTCAGTAGGTTTTCCCATTTGCTGGGTTGCTGGGAATTAGAATCTATTCACTTCAGGGCATCCAGAGAAACTACCCCAAACCAGAAGAAACCACGCTTTTAGTGGGCACCCCCAGAGAAGAGGTAGTGGCAAGCTTAGGAAGTTGACTCGGCACTACAAGGTGTGTGGCCAGGTGACCCGATTGTCCCAACCTGGTTTCTCCAATGACTTTGTGAGCTCGTGTTGGGCAATGGAGCAGATCTATATCCACCAGCCGGAACCTTTGGTTCCTGGGTTGACGTCCTGCAGAATCACACTGGTGAAAGGGGCATGCCCCTTTTATATAGCCCACATGTCTCATTTTAGGTCACTGTCCCGCGTAGTGGGGGAGATAATCCATCATTGTTCGATTCTGCAATTAGACTGCATATTTGTCCTCTAAGTTGTGCAACTGGTACTGAAAGTAAAAAGAAATCAGCAGGCATTTCACAATTAACATACAACAAGGGTCAATGGACAGTCTCACATGAAACAATGTCTCATGTCCTTGACTTACTGAACAGAGGAACATTTGTCTGACATTTAAATTTGAATAATTAACACTCGAACCCGTGGCCAGATTGATTATGTGACACCACAATGTAGGGTGGGGAAATAAATGTGGATAGCTTTGTGGGTGAGAGTGATAAATTTTATTCAACTCTGTAGCGAATTTGCAACCATTTCAATGATGGAACAGGGCAGAGGCATCGGTGGTGCTATTGGACAGAAATATGATCCTATTGCATTCAAGATGGAATTAGAGGGGGGAGAGGAGACCGATTAGTGTTGAACTGTAATTTGTCCAAATGAGATTGAATAAAAGCAGTGTAAGAGTTTTTGCGAGTCAAAGTTAAGAAAAAGGGGGAAATT
>JARQOD010000006.1:438655608-438689148 GCA_033576555.1 Oophaga sylvatica
TTTTAGATTCATTCCAGAAGTAAACTCTCAATTTTGAAATCAATGGCAAAAAAAATAAATAAATTACACATTGATTCCATTAGAGAGAAAAATAAATCTTTTTTTTTTTTTTTTTAAAGTTCTAGTCGTCTATTGATTTCCATCGCATGGGAAAGAATATTCAAAAGGGAAAATATGTGAATTTGAATTTGGCCAAAATATTTGTCAAAGGCCACTGACCTCATTTACTACAAGACACAAATGGAAATTATTAAGATGACTATGATGATTAATGCTACATAGTTTGGCCTCCATCAGGCGTCTGGGATTTACATGGTACGAGTTTCATCTGCGTTTTTAATTGAATTTTCACCAATTTTGACCATCAGTGATTTTTATATCCGAAAAAAAATATGGACAGTAAACGCCGGACATATATGTATTGTCTGTGATTTTCATGGACCCATAGACTTATATGAATAATTTTGATCAACGACTGATCAAAAACAGACTCATCTTATTATTTTTTGCATTCACATTGTCGGCAAAAAAAATCACTAATATGTAAATAGCACCATAGACTTTAATGGGTATTTGTTTTATCTGTAAAAATCATGGATAAAACACATGTTTGACTCACAAATGTCAGAATAGGTCTCTTAGACCTGATGATACTTGTGTACTTATTTTGAAAATCAGAATGGTTGTTTAATCCCAATACTAATATGAGCACTTTACACTTCCCCTTTAGAGTAGAATATGCAAGTATGCAAGAGTAGAAGCAAAGATGGTCAGAAGTCACCAATGTGCAAACAGCTGTGAAAAGTTGGGGAACCTCAGAAAAATGTGCCTCAATGTAAAATTGCAAAAACTTTGAATATCCTCCATCTACATAACATAATATCATCAAAGGATTCATAAATTCTGCCAAAATCAATGTGGGCAAGGGACAAGGCCGACGGTCAATATTGGATTCTCATGATCTATGGGTACTCAGGCGGCACTGCATTAAACTCAGACATGATTTTTTTAAAAATCACTGCATGGGCTCAGGAACATGTCCAGAAATGATTGTCTGTTAGCACAGTTCGCCACCATTCCATCCAAATATGCAAGCAAAGCTCCATCGTGCAAAGAAGACAAATATCAACACAATCCAGAAATACTGCCGTCTTCTCTGGGCCAAAGACCATTTAGAGTCGACCAAGGCAAAATGGAAAACGATTTTGTGGTCAGAGGAATCAAAATGTGAAATTCTGTATTGAAACCACAACCATTTGGTGCATTATGAAAACTAAAAATCTGGCAAAGACCCGGACTGTTGAGCAGCGAGAACCCTACATCAGACAAGAACGGGACAGCGTTCCTCTCCCAGAACTTCAACAATTGTCTCCTCACTTCTCACAATGGTGGACACGGCCTGGGCACAACTTTTTTTTACATGAGTTGATGCCATCAATTTCTAAATTTATTTATTTTTTTCAAATGAAATGTAAAAATGTCCGACGTTCACCTTTTGATATGCTCTATGTTCTGCTGTTATAAAGTATGGTGAAAAGAGGTTTCCAAATCACCACACTCTCGTTTTTTTTTTACAATTTTATACAGGATCCCAACTGTTTTAGATTTGGAGTTGTAGCTCTTATCTGAGTAATAAGCTTCCTTGCCGACTTGTCAGACAGGTTTTTCCTCTCCCCCCCCTGCCTCCAGAGCTCACCATTCATTCTGAAAAAAATATCTCTAATCCATTTTGTACAGAAGAGATGGACTGCAGACTTCCTGTGGTGTCATATCATACTGCCAATTATAGTTTATGGAGAGGGAAGGGAGGAGGAGAAGTGGGGAGCAGAGAGAGGAAACAGGCAGAGGGAGACACAGAAAGATTACTCTGAGCTTTCTAACAAGCCTTTTACCTCACCCCAGAGTTGGATTAATATTAACACTGATCACTGTTGCTATACAATTTCCTCCATTCTGCTGCTGCTTGTCTCTGTGTGCTAAAAATGGAAAAAAGAGAAGAAATACCTCTGTGTACTGTGCTGTGCTGTGTATGAGAGAGTTCACTGCAACTAGTATCATCGCCCCAGCTCCCAGTGGATTGCAAGTTAGAGATAAAAATGGCAGAGGTGAAAACTAGTTAAAATAAAGGATACAAGTCAATTAATAGCCAGATTTCTTCATCTTATAGATACATGACAGTTTATTCTAAAAAGTTACTTGAAATTGCGGTTGTCTTTTGAGTTTTTCTTCAAAGCCAAGTGCGGACGCAACAAACATCGATCTATTCTGAGAACTGAATGGACATGTGGAGCCATATGTCAAGAGCGCTATATGTTGCTTATATAATTCACAGGGTTTTTTTGCTGAACCAAAAATGTGACTTTTTTTTATAGGTGATGACCTGAAAATACAATGTCTGAAGTACAGGGGACGTTAGAGTTTTCGGTAGAACTTCACAAATTCCACAATGTTGACCTGTTCCAGAGAGGGTAAGTGCTGTTTGTATTCTTGATTGATTGTTGTAGCACTATTTTTTAACTATATAGTGCTCCTGGCACAGTATTAACTAACTAATGTATATGTTCTATAGATTGTTTTATTGTTGACATCTTCATTCTAAAGAATGACCTTTCATCTCAATTATGTGTCTAGTTCAAGATCTGTCTATCTGCTTATCCATCCCTTTCAAATCTAATATTTCTATTATTCTATTACATATCTACCTATTATCTAGCTATCTATTATCTATCTGTCATCTATTATCTATCTATTATCTATCTATCTATTATCTATAATATATCTATAATCTATCTATCTATCTATTATCTACTATCTATTGTGAGGCAGTGACTGATGTTACCTGTAGGGGTCGCTGTATGTTCCCCCCTTGGATGAGCACGGAGGTGTATTGAGGCCATGAGAGTGCATTGCAGTCACATGTGTAGCTGTGGTTGCATTGCAGATTAAAGTGAGTATAGTTCTTGGACATGCTGGTTGTCAAAGGCAAATTTTGGGAAAACCTGCTCTGGAGGTGGATGTCTTGTGCCCGGCGGTGAACCAGATGTAGACGGTCCTGTGCCCGAAGGAGGACTAGCGTGTTTAAACTGAAGGATAACGTGTACTGGGCAAAGCTGTAAGAAAAGAGACATTAACATGGTGGTGCAGTCAACCATGGCAATGGGTCATGAAGGTGGACTGGCATGTTTGGTGACTGTGTAATCCAGAGGATATGTGCCCGGCTGCGATCCAGAGGATATCATGTACTGTGTTTATATGAGTTGGACATTAATGCTGTAAAGTAAACATAATAAAGAGACTTTTGCTTGGAACTTTGCTGGGTCACTGCCTCATCACTGCATAAGTGTGCTAACGCTGCATCACATATGGTGGAGAATGCGGGCAGTGGGAATTGAGGCATACCCAAAAGCGTGCTGCATGTCGGTGAGCAAGTCTGCTGGAGAAATGAAGGAGCTTTTGAAACAGATGGTCCTCATGCAGCAGGAGCAGGAGCTGCAATGGCAGCAGCAGCAGCAAGAGGCCCTGCAGTGGCAGCAGCAGGAGATGCAGTTCCGGCAGCTGTGGCAGGAGGCACTGTAGTAACAGCGGCAGCAGCAAGAGGTGCTGCAGTTGCAGTGACATTTACCGGAGCATAAGCAGTGTAAAGAGGAGACCACTAAGGTGAGGGGTGATCAGCAGTGTAAAGAGGAGACCACTAAGGTAAGGGGTGATCAGAAGGTGTACCAGTGGTCCTTTGCAGAGACTCGTCCCACCAGGTCCCTGGCATATGACTTATTACAGTTGGTGGAGGAATGGCTCCAGCCTGAGATTTTGACCCTGGCCCACATAGTACAGAGGGTGGAGAGGATGGTGGTTGACCGGCTGGTGAGGGCTCTGCTGGCCACCATGCAGCGTTGGGTGGGGCAAAAGGACCTGGGTACTCTGGATAAGCTGATATGTTTGATCGTATACTGCTGCTCCAGACTTTGTACAGGAGCAAGACAAAAGTTTTGTTTCCACTAAAGCGGCTCCAAGGTATAGCCGTGCAGCAGTGGTTAAGTGTTGGTGGTGCCTAGGACTCAGACATGTGGCTGACAACTGCCCCCTGGTATCTGAACCCATGGACTGCAGGTATGCTCGCCGGTTGTCTATGTATACACAGCCAGTTTGTACAGTTACTACAGGCACTGCCGGCGACAAACCGCAACTGTGCCAGGTACTTGTGAATTGGTGTCAAACAGAGGCTCGCCTGGACTTGGGGAGAATAATGACTTTGGTTCATTGGTCCCTTGTTGCCGGGGACAACCCCAATGGACGGAAAATGAGGTGATGGATGTCCATGGAGAAATCCGGTAGTAGCTGACCGCAGAGGTTAATTTTTCTACATCATGTGGGGACATTAAACATGTGGTGGGAGTGGAGAACACCCTTCCATATGAGGCTGTGTTGGGAAGAGATTTTCCCCTGTTTTGGTCCCTGTGGGAGACCAGGGTCAATCCTCCCAAGGTAAATATTGTTCCGGGCGTAGAACCCAAAGATCCCAAGTCAAGGATACCTGCCATAGGGGTCCCCTGGTAAGTTCGGGACAGCTCAGTTCCAGGGTCCAATGCAGAGAAGCAGGTATAAAAAACGCACATATAAAAAGAAAGCCTGGAGGAACCAGGAGTGTGTGGTCATGGAGGCGACTAGGGACATACGCATGAGGAACCCTCTGGCACTGGCCAATGATGTGGCCTGGGGTCAGGGTAAAATGGATAGCACTCTTGCTACACAGCAGCGTCGGGAGGCTCAGGTTCGAGTGCAACATGGTACGGATCTCTGCCCGGAGTTGCCGAGGCGGACCATGGCTTTTCAGCGTGACTAAGTCACCTAGGCACGGGTAAGGGTATGGAGGAAATGGTACCAAGGGCCCGAAGGAAGATACTTAGGTGACAGGATGAGCTACGGGGTTAGTGAACCCAAAATAAACAAGGTCAATACCACCCAAAACTGGCCCAAATCTACTGTTATTCTGGAAAGTGGGCGTGTCTTCTGCAACGGAGAATGGGAGAGGTGGGTGGTCACGTAACAAAGTATGGAGGATAAACACGAAGGGGAGGGATGCTTGCGTCAACTGATATTTACGGTCCCTACTTTGGTTTCTCAGTACAGAGACAGGTGGGGGTATCACGGCAATGCGGATGCCCTGTTATGCACCCATGTGGGGTGACAAGTGTTCAACCCCACAGGTTTTAGCAGAGGGAGGGGGTATGTGAGGCAGTGACTGGTGTTCCCTGTAGAGGTCGCTGTATGTTCTGCCCCAGGATGCGCATGGAGGCGTATTGAGGCCATGAGAGGGCATTGCAGTCACAGGTGTAGCTGTGGTTGCAATGCAGACTAAAGTGAGTATAGGTCTTGGACATGCTGGTTGTCCAAGGCAAATTTAAGGACAACCTGCTCTGGGCTTTTGTGTTTGAAACAGACTGCAGATGGTAGTGGTACAGTCCGTCTGGGTTTTCCATGTGGCTGAAGGCCACAGATTCTAGTTGAAAAACCCTGCACTATGGGATTTGGGAGTGACAGGTCAGGGTCAGAATCAGTGTCAGTCTGGTGTTGGAGGAGTACAGACTAGTCGGCTCTGCAGCACTCCACCTGTGTGAGGCATCACAGGCCAGCAGAGGCAAACAGCCAGGAGAAATGAGACGCCTGGCACCCACAGCTTACACAGCGGTGCAGTCGCCCATGGCAAATGTTCTCGGAGGTGGATGTCTTGTGCCCGGCGGTGAACTAGAGGTAGACGATCCTGTGCCCGAAGGAGGACTAGCGTGTTTTGTGACTGTAAACTGAAGGATAACGTGTACTGAGTAAAGCTGTGAATAAAGAGACATTGACACGGCGGTGCAGTCGCCCATGGCAACAGGTCATGTAGGTGGACCGGCGTGTTTAATGACTGTGTAATCCGGAGGATATGTGCCCGACTGCACTCCGGAGGATAGCATATGCTGTGTTTATATGAGTTGGACATTAATGCTGTGAAGTAAATGCATTAAAAAGACTTTTGTTTGGTCACTGCCTCATTACTGCATAAGTGTTCTAGGCATCTGAACCTGGATCCAAGGAGTCTGTGGTCTCCCATCCAGACCCAGCCGAGGCAGATGCTGCTCCGCTTCGCTGTCGATCCCAACACCTAGCCAATACCTGAGAGGCACAAGTAGTTACTTGGGTTTTTGTTCATAGTGGTCTTAAATCTAGGTTACAGAACAAGAAAAGGCTGTTGTAAGCCTAAGTCCAGAAATGCCTGCACTGAGCATGTCCGTGACATGGCGAGCCATGATTGGTGGCTAATGTCAGCTGATCCTCTGACCTGGCATCGCCTGATTGGTCGCGGATGACGTCATCGATGATGCGATTGACGAGATGGCTGGGGCGGAGCTTAGCCCTTAAATAGCTTGTCTGTCCGCGTTGTGGTCAGATCATACTATTATAGGCAGTGCTCTTGTGTGGACGTACCTGTCATGTGTGCATTGCCACGAAGATCGTCGCGGTTGCACATTTTGACTTCTCACAGCTGATCTGCTGTTTCTTTGTGTTTGGCAGCTAGGGAGTTAATTCTGTCTGTGCTCGGTGCTGGGACTGGGTGCAGTTTCTCCCGGCTGCAATTGATTATTTGTTGATTGGTTTCCTTTAAATTCCTGGTTGTCTGCTTGGGGAGTTGCCAGTGAAACCTTCATGCAGACCACAGATAGGAATGAATCTGTATAGACTTTATTTGTGAGCTCCTTAGTTGTTCTAAGCTCAACTTGGTTAGAGTTTATTTCCCAGACCATTTATGTTCCTTTGGTGTTTGAGTGTGTATGCAAGTGAGTGTTATCCTGTCTGTCTTATATGTCTAATCTGTGTATTTAGCTAAGATCAGCCCATATCCCTTTGGTGGTAGTCAGGATCCTTCTTAGGACTGATTACAGGGTTCAGGGTCTGATAGGAGACAGGGTTAGGTTGGAGACTTGGACCTCTGAACCATTATCAGTACCTCCAAGGTGAGGGATTAGTTAGGACCCCAGTTTAGGGTCAGGTTAGATCCCGGTCCACCTCTTTCCTGTTTCAGCTCATCAAGTCCTCAAGATTAACCCTGAGTTCAGCAGATATCGTGTCAGGTAAATCTATTCTATACTTACATGCTGATGTTGCTATACTAGTTGTTGTATAGAGTGTTGTTCCTGTATTAATAGTTTACTGACATTGTATACATATCATTAGACAGCGTGACAGTACCAGAATCTGGGCTCCACATGCTCTCTAGCTTTGCTCTCTGGGACCTGCCGGTGCCAGAGTACGCTTGGCTAATTAGCACAGGTCCTTCAGGCAGGTAGCCAATGTGCGCAGTTTTGCTACGAATATAGGGTAGCTATACACCCTGAGCAGACTGAGGGCACGTAACCTGTAGCCAATGTGGCGCAGTCATGCTACGAATATAGGGTAGCTATACACCCTAAACAGACTGCAGGGCACGTAACCTGGGCATCGCCTGCCAAGCTGAACAGAGAGTGGCTGAGTCCGGTCTCACGCCGGCTGGGAGCACGTACGCCTGGCGTTAGTCGCTCGCACTTCCTAGCGGCTGTCACGTGGCTTCTGTCCAGTCAACAGGGCTACGTCTATACCGGCTTGCAGCACATAGTGCAAACCTAATATCTGGCAAGTGACTTCTGTGCCATTAACAGGGCTACATCTATGCCAGTCGATAGCACATCTCCCATGACGATTAACGGAGATAGTGCCAATTCTACATCTCCCCTAGTGTGAAGTAACACAGGCGAGATCTAATGTTAGATTTCTGTTGTCAGTTTGACACTCATACTCTAGGGGTGTTCGGCAGCAGTGACTATAAACTGCATCGCAGACCCCGGGTTCGGTTGCAATCCATTATATAATAAAGTTGTTGCAACCGAGCGCATAACACAGTGGCTACACTATCTATCTATCTATCTATCTATCTATCTATCTATCTATCTATCTATCTATCTATCTATCTATCTATCTATCTATCTACACCGTGGTCAAAATTGTTGGTACCCCTCGTTTAATGACAGAAAACCCACAATGGTGACAGAAATAACTTGAATCTGACAAAAGTAATAATAAATAAAAAATCTATGAAAATGAACAAATGAAAGTCAAATATTTAGACTTAGAGTCCTCAGTGGTTGATACCTTTTAAAAGGTATCAACCACTGAGGACTCTCAAGTCTAAATATTTTTCTATCTACTGGCTAACACGGTACGAAGATACACATCTTTCCTATATCCAAATGAAAGTCAGACATTGCTTTTCAGCCATGCTTCCACAGAATTTAAAATAAACTAAAACTCATGAAATAGGTCTGGACAGAAATGATGGTACCCCTGAAAATAACGTGACAATAGGGACATGTTAAATCGCGGTGTGTCCACTAATTAGCATCACAGGGTCTACAATCTTGGAATCAGTGAGTGACCTGTATAGAGGCTACAGATACTCACTGTGCTGTTTGGTCTCAGTCGCAGGTCATGGGTCTTGCAACAGGATAATGACCCAAAACCTACAGCTAAAAACACCAAGAATGGCTAAGAGGAAAACATTGGACTATTCTGAAGTGGCCTTCTATGAGCCCTGACCTAAATCCTATTGTGCATCTTTGGAAAGAGCTGGAACATGCCGTCTGGAAAAGGCGACCTTCACACACGAGACAACTGGAGCAGTTTGCTCTTGAGGAGAGGCCAAAATACCTGTCGAGAGGAGCAGAAGTCTCAATGACAGTTACAGGAAATCGTTTGCAGTGATTGCCTCAAAAGGTTGTGCAACAAAATATTAAGTTAAGGGTCCCATCATTTCTGTCCAGGCCTATTTCATGAGTTTTATTTTTTTTTTTAATTCTGTGGAAGCATGGTAAAAGCAATGTCTGACTTTCATTTGTTCATTTTCATAGATTTTTGATTTATTATTACTTTTGTCAGATTCAATTTATTTCTGTCACCATTGTGGGTTTTTCTGTCATTAAACGAGGGTTACAACAATTTTGACCACGTGTTATCTATCTATCTATCTATCTATCTATCTATCTATCTATCTATCTATCTATCTATCTACTATCTTTATCTATCTATCTATCTATCATCTATCTATCATCTATCTATCTATCTATCTATCTCTATCACTATCTATCTATATATCTATTATCTATCTACTATCTGGGAATTAGACCGCCAAACAGCAAAATCAGCATATAGATATACATTTTTAGCTATAGAGACATTGTATTAAAAATAGTAGCTGATGTAAATAGGATAAACAATAGGACTATCGCAAAAGTAGACAACCAAAACTTGAGAAAACTCAGAAAAATGCGATCAAACTAGTCCAATGCATAATAAGAACAAATTTTATTGTACAAAATACATGACATAAAATAGTACAAGAATAAAGGACAGGAATAACAAATCAAGGGAGAAATGGAGTGCGGACTCCTGCATCGCAATCCAACCAATATGGAAAAGGGGGAAATGAATCAGGGGAACAGTCCCAACAATAATAATAAGTATCTCAATGAATATATAAACATATATCAATGTGGCTACACCCTGGGCATTACAACAGATTACTAATGGTTGAATGTAATATCCATTGCCATGATATTAAATAATCATATAATAGCCGGCATTTATGTAAAGAGATCAGGCATAGGAAACAACAACCACTGAATTGCAAGATATATCTAGTAAACTACACATCAGGATTAATGCTCATGCATATAGCACATTGGTTACAATGTCGCATGTATATGTGGTAGCACATGTCTATAATAGGAGCATCTATGAGTAGCTGGTATACCTGATGGCAGCAGGGGAGCAGGGACTAGAACAGCGATCCACACCCCAGCCCGACGCGCGTTTCGGAGGAAACTCCTTCTTCGGGGGCACAGCGTGGAAAGTACAAATGGGCTTTAAATATTGTCATACCGGAAGTGCAAAGCCGCGACCGAAATGACGCATCCGCCGTCCCAGTGACTCACACCACAGCGTAGCCCCAGCGTCAAGCTCAGAGGGTTACCTAGGCAACCACCCGAGCCTTGAAGACGCCGATGGCCACGGTGCAGAGCGGTATGGGGCGCGCATGCGTGCAAGGCCGCGGCGGTGTCAGATCAAGGCAGAGACACAATCATAAAGCTGCAGCATATACCAGTGACATATAAATCAATATATACAGGGGAAAATTGATGAACAAAAATCATGCACATATAATAAGTCAATATTACAAAAACAGCGACGGTGTCAATCCAGGACAGAAACACAATCATAAAGCTGCAGATTATATAGATGACATATAAATCAGTATATACAGGAAAAAATGATAACAAAAATCATACACATATAGAAAATAAATGACCAATATTACCACCATACAAAAATAATAATACATAATAAATTGAACCAAAAACAAAAATACCAAAAAATAAATAGAAAGTGAAAACCACATATAAACAAATATGGCAAATATAACATAAATGTGGAAAAAATGAAAACAGATGATAACATAGACAATAAAGAACAAATCATAAAATAAAATAATGCCGGAGACACCGAAAGGTACAAAATACAAGTACAGACACGAACAGGAACAAGGGAAGTGAAGTGATGGTATTCATCTGTTCATCCACGAGACGATAAATACAGTGTAATCACAAACACAGAATCTATAAATAAAATAAAATAATTAAAAACAACATATTGACTGAAGGGAGAGGACAAGAGAGCACAGGCGCGCGATAGCGGAAAATCACAGAAATGGAGCATAGCTCAGGCTTTCATTAAGGCCTTTAGGGTGGACAGTGTCTAATGTCCATATCCACCGTGTCTCGAGTTGGGCAAGCCGCTGAGATTTATTCCCACCTCGAATACCCAGATCAAGTACATCAATACCCTTAACCCCAAACCCCTACTATCACATTGATGAAAGAGTTTAAAGTGACGTGGAAGTGTTTTCAACACCGTTAAATCATCTTGAGTGGCAGCAGCTTGGATGCCGAGCACATGCTCCCTGACTCTCACTTTAAGTTGGCGGGTAGTAAGGCCAACATAAATCAGGGAGCATGGGCAAGTAGCATAATAGATCACATTTTTAGTGGTGCATGAGATTGTTTTCCGTATTTTAAATTGTCGCGTAGAGGTGGAATTAGTGAATACAATACTGCGATCAATATTGGCACATGCCACACAACGGCCACATGGAGCACAGCCACTCTTGGTCATGCGGGGCATAGAAAAAATTGGTTGAGGGGTAGGGTCATGATGACTCCGGACTAAACAATCACGAAGATTGCGATTTCTTCGAAAGGCAATAAGGGGTTTTGCGGGTAGTATTTTGGCCAGCGTAGGATCTGTCATTAATATAGGCCAATTTTTTGTTAGAATAGATCTAAGATGATTACTCTGAGAATGGAACGTGGTGACAAATCTAATTGGTGAAGCTTACTTTCAGTCATATTATCTTTATATAATAATTGGTCACGCGGGCTAAATTTAGCTCTGTGGTACGCCTTTTTAATGACCCGATTGCTATACCCCCTAGAGCGTAAGCGATTGGATAGGTCAAAGGCTTGTTTCTCAAAGTCACTATCGGATGAACAGATCCGTCGAATACGGAGAAATTGGCCTGTAGCAACTGCCCGAACCATATGTGATGGGTGTGACGAAGAAGCATGAAGCAGTGAATTAGTTGACGTCGGCTTCCTATAAATGTCCGTCTGTATTACACCCCTTTTCCATATTGGTTGGATTGCGATGCAGGAGTCCGCACTCCATTTCTCCCTTGATTTGTTATTCCTGTCCTTTATTCTTGTACTATTTTATGTCATGTATTTTGTACAATAAAATTTGTTCTTATTATGCATTGGACTAGTTTGACTCAGTTTCTCAATTTTTCTTCTAGTTTTCTTCTCATATTTTTATTATCTATCTATCTAATTCTATCTATCTATCTATTCTATCTATCTAATCTATCTATCTATTATCTATCTTTCTAATCTATCTATCCATCTTCCTATATATAGTGTCTGCTCAAGTTAAAAACGTTGATCTCATAATAGGAGTATTTTCAAGTTGTCTTTTGAGCAGCTCAGAACTTTGCAGTCTCCTTTTTGAGTGACAGATCTGGTAACCAGCAGTTCTGTAGTATTAGAAAACTATAAAGCTCAGCACAAGTTCTGCTGTAACAGATTCAGCTATCAGTGGTTTGTTCTGGAGAGTACACTGTTATTTACACCTAGATATATCAGAGCATTTGAAAAAAACATATGCCTCAGAACAGTGAAAACCTGGTCTGAAAGCTGCAATGAATTGGTGGCTGGTGATTTTGCAAGATTAATAACAGCAGCTTGTCAGAAGCTGAGAAGGAGTGGAGGAAGGTGATTGGCTAATTGCTGTATAGAAATTAAAGGGCTGGAGAGAACTGACTGGTATGTTAGGAGTTAACCCCTTTCCTGGAATGTAACTACTGCCTGGACAGTCCCTAGTGGCTGAACTCCATGCAAACCAGCTGTACACTATGAATGATACATACTCTTATTGCAGGATACTTGCAGCTGAAATAAAAGGCAAGTTAATTGCAAACTTGCTTATTTTCATGCTGTCTAAATAATTAAAGCAATTTAATAACTTGAGAGCACCACTACAAATCCTGATGGTTTTTCGTTATTTGCTATTTTTATTACTTTAAAACGTTTTTAAAAAAAATCCTGTTTTTTTTACACAGGTATTATCATGTAAGAGCTACATTAAAAGTATCATCAAGAACACCTTACAAACTGATGGCCTCACTTGTGGGTCAAACAGGTACTGTATCAATGGGCATGCGATATACAAACACTATATATAAATATAAGCTGTAATTTATAATGTAGGATCATATGAGATATCAATATATGGGCAGCATGGTGAGTAGTATAAGATGACCAGTTTTACAAAAAGAACTTGATTTCACAATACTCAGTTGGGAAATGTATATTCTACATGTGTCTATGTATGGCCACTCAGAGGTTTGCTGTGTATTGCAGACTGTCAAGGTTTTTCCTAGGATGTTGTGATAATGTATTGAACTTGATTCCTAAGAAATTGAGGCGCTAACCTAAATTTGTGCAAAGCTATCGATAGACACTTCTATACATAATACCATTATTATTTTTTTTTGCAACTGCAATACCATTTTTTACCATTTGGTGTGCTGTTCAGGTTAACAGGGAGCCACTGAGAACATAAAGGATCAACCTTAGCCCTCATGCTGCGTTACTCTTCTATTTTTCACTAAGCCATATTAAGGCACCCATAGAAGTGAAAGGGGCCTTATTATACCTTCATTTTTCCCTCCTTTTTTTCATATAATAAAAATAACATATTGAGTCTCTTTTTGATATCTAAAAATATGTTAAAAAATATACTTTGCAATAAACCATTATTCAGCAGTCTATGGCCTTGTGATTCAGGCAATTGAAGAAAAGTATTTCATGGGTACTTGAAAATTGTATGGCAGCAAACATTATAAAGGGGGAGGTAGAAAAAAGGGAACAGTAAAGGGCACCATCCAAAGAACGACCAACCAGCCCTGGTTAGATATCTCCTAGTTATTGCAATAGGACCATATTCATATGACGGTATATTTGTAGCTAATGGACAATTTCGACTCCCAGTCACTGCAATGGGACCATATTCACATAATTGTGTCATTGCAATGAATGGGAGATTCCAACAACAGACTGAGAAATCCAAACAAAGTCAAAGTCAGGTCATGGTACTTAGAAAAAAGGTCCTGCAATGTGTCCGTCCATGTATGAAGCACACATTACTGTAGACAAGAAAAAGAAAAGCAATCAATCTCCCAATTATTGCAAGAGGACCATATTCACATGACATTATATTTGTAGGCAATGGAGGATTTTGACTACAGACTTAAAAATCTAAACATCAGTATCATAGTCAGGACTCAGGAGGTAAATGGGCATGGTGCACAGAGAAAAGGTCCTGCACTGTGTCTGTCCATGTATGATAGCACACATTACTGGGGACAAAAAAAAAAAGGAATCGAAGGCCAGCTCTCCCAGCCACTGCAATGGGACCATATCCACATTATAGTATCATTGCAATGAATGGGAGATTCCAACAACAGACTGAGAAATCCAAACAAAGTCAAAGTCAGGTCATGGTGCTTAGAGAACAGGTCCTGCAGACCTTTCTTCTAGTGACCAGCAGAGCACATGTACCCAACTATGACAACTTCTGACAAGTCTCAGTCACAGTTAATGATCAAACTTTCTTTTAATTTCTATATAACTGATTAAAAAAAAGAAGAAAAAGCCAAATAAAGTCCTGCATTTAGTGCTTTATAAAATATATGCAATGATGTAATTGTCCTCGTAGGCCTTTTTGATGCAGGACTTAGATAAACACATGCTGTCCATAAATGCAATATGCTTATGCAGTTTTTGGAGTCGGGCCACATACTGATGGATTATCATCGCTGTGCCAGTCGTACATTTAATCAGTTCATGCCTCACTTGGGCAATGAAAGCCTCTGAAAGTGCAGCCTCGGAAAAGACGTTCACTGTGGATTGACTCAAAGTTATCAGATGCTGACTGTCGAAATGTTCCTAGATGGGCGATGAAGTCTAGGGCCAAGCAAGGTCTCTTGATGCCCATGATAGCGTTTTCAGAAGATGTTCCTTCTTGGCCGACCTTGTTCCCTAGTGTTTGTCATAAAAGCAGTTGGGTGGACAATCATTCATTTGATCAGCCTAAAGGCCCCCCCAGTTGCATGTCTTGATCTCCCCAGCTTGCATGTAATGCCGGTAGCATGTAATATTCTTATGTATGTACGGTTGTGCCATCCATTATTATTATTCATTCAAGCACAGCGTCCGATTGGATGCAGAAAGAACGATAAAGGCAATTGTATCCCCTTCTTGGAATAGATAGAGTAAGTCACTAATTTTCATATTGACAATTCTCAAGTATTGAGTTGGTAGATGATGATGGTTGCAAATACCCTATTAGGGAACTATGAGAAGGTTCAGTTCCATGTGTTTTGGAATCTCATCTACTCACATAGCTATTAAAAGTGTCTCTCGATTTCTGGAGGACTCAGCATGTCCCAGCTTTACATAGACAGTAATACCAAATTTCCCCTGTGGGGGTGCTGCATTGCTTTTTTTATGCATCACTTATAAAGCGTTGTCTTATTCCGCAGTGTTATGAATGTTTTAGAAATGAATTCTGAGCAGAAGCTCCCTCTGGTGGTTACAAACGGTACTGAACCATTCAATGAGGATTGGCAATCAGGGATCACGGACTGGCTGGATATAAGGGAGGTTTCCCCCCATCATGGTTGCCGGTGATCAATTGTTCTTGTCTCAACGTTGTTTCCTGGTTCACTTGGAAGCTTGCTGAGTCTTGCCTCTTCTCCTGCTCTCAGATAAGATATTTTCTGTTTTTTGTTTTTGTGCTTGCCATTTGCAATTTTCTCTGCATTTCTGTGAGGTTGGCCAGGTTCCCCTCCTCGGGGGCTTGGGCGCCTCTCGGTTCCTCTGGAGCCACTGTTGTTTGTTCATTTGCCTTTTCCAGGTTTTTCTGTGGCTGCGGCTTAGTTTTGTTACACCAGAGAACTAATTTAGGTGGTAGAGGTCGTGTGATCTCAGGTGTTTTTGCAATTGTAGCGTTGGCTTTTTTTAGGTTTTTTTTTTGGATTGCAGTAAGTATCCTTCCTATCATTTTCTGTCCAGGCAGATTGGGCCCCAGCGTTTGCTCATACTATTTTCTGTCTGTGTCTGTATTACCTCTTGTCTAACCGCCATTAATGTTTGGGGGCTTCCTATGTTCTTTGGGCATCTGCTCCGGGGCAGATAGCTTTCCTCTTTCTATCTTTAGGTGTAGTTAGCCTCTCAGGCTGTGACGAGGCGTCTAGGACCAACGTAGGAACGCTCCATGGCTGCCTTTAGTTGTGGTGGTTAGTCAGGGTACTGCAATCCAGTAGATCCCAACCTCTCTGGTGTATTACCGTTTTTGCCTGCTCTCCTCAGCTACCAACACATAACAGTATCACCGGCCAAACTGAAAATTATATGGTACTCACAGAAGGGAAAAATAGTGTGGAAAGAAAAAAGTTGTCAGAGTTGTCAGATTTTTTTTTTTTTTTTGCATTTTTTTCCCTCTTTTGCTCTGGGTGCTGAGGAGGATCTTTTTTTCTCTCAATGGAGTTTGCACAGTTGTCTGGCCGTGTGGATCAGCTTGCCACTGAAGTTCGGAGTATTGCTACCTATCTTGCAGGGTTGCCGGTTGTGGAACCTACGATTCCCATGCCAGATTTGTTTTTGGGGGATCAAGATAAATGTAAAAAATAACTGTAAGTTGTTTTTTGCCTTAAAACCTAAATCCTCAGGGAACGCAGCACAGCAGGTTCAAATTGTCATCTCTCTCCTGCGCGGTGATCCTCAGGATTGGGCTTTTTCCCTGACACCTGGGGACCCTGTTTTGAGTAATGTTGATGCATTTTTTCTGGCTCTGGGGTTATTGTTCGATGAACCTAATGTCACTGATCAAGCTGAAAAAACCTTGTTGGCATTAAATCAGGGGCTTGAGGATGGTGAGTTGTACTGTCAGAAATTCTGAAAGTGGGCAGTTCTGACCAAATGGAATGATGATGCTTTGGCAGCCCTTTTTCGGAAAGGTCTGTCAGAGAATGTAAAAGATATTATGGTGGGTTTCCCTGCTCCCTCTGGTCTCAATGATTCTATGTCATTGGCGATTCAAATTGACAGACGTTTGCGTGAGCGTAGAGGTATGCGTGAATGGTGTTGCCTTGTGAACCAGCTTCTGAACCCATGCAGTGTGATAGAGTGGCTTCTGGGGCACAGCGTCATGAGTTTCGAAAACGCAATGGGTTATGTTTCTACTGTGTTGATGCCTCTCATGCTATTTCAGTCTGCCATAAGCGGGGAAGACGTTTTGCACACTCAGTTGTCTTGGGTAGTGTTCAGACTAAATTTCTGTTGACTGTTACCCTGATTTGCTCCCTGTCCACATTTTCTGCTCAGGTTTTGTTGATTCGGGAGCAGCTATTAACCTGATGGATTTTGATTTTGCTAAGCGTTGTGGGTTTCCCTTGATACCCCTACGGAAGTCTATTCCCCTACTGGGGATTGATTCTACCCCTTTGGCTGAGAATAAACCCCAGTTCTCTACTCAGATGATAATGAGGGTTGAACCTGATCATCAGGAGAGTTGCAAATTTTTGGTGCTGTATAATCTGCATGACATTATTGTACTAGGTTTCCCTTGGTTGCAGTCTCATAATCCTGTTTTGGATTGGAAATCTGTGTCTGTAACCAGTTGGGGCTGCCAATGTGTTAATGCCAACACTCCTCTTTTTTCTGCCTCTCCCCAGGCTCAAGATGTGCCTGACTTCTTGACTGATTTTTCTGATGTGTTTAGCGAAAGTAAATCTGCATCCTTGCCCCCCCCATAGGAGCTATGACTGCGCTATTGAATTAGTGCCTGGTAGTAAATTCCCTAAAGGTAGCCTTTTTAACTTGTCTGTACCTGAACATGACGCTATGCGGTCTTATATCAAGGAGTCATTGGAGAAGGGTCATATCAGACCATCCTCTTCACCCTTGGGTGCTGTTTTTTTCTTTGTGGCCAAAAAGGATGGTTCATTAAGGCCGTGTTTGATTATCGTCTCTTGAACAATATCACTGTGAAATATCAATATCCGTTACCCTTGATTTCTGACCTGTTTTCCAGGGTGAAAAGTGCTACTTGGTTTACCAAGCTTGACCTCAGGGGGGCGTATAACCTTATTCGCATTAAACACGGGGATGAATGGAAGACGGCGTTTAATACCCCAGAGGGGCATTTTGAGTACCTAGTGATGCCCTTTGGGCTCACTAATGCTCCTTCCGTCTTCCAGTCCTTCATGAATGACATTTTCAGGGATTTTGTGGATAAATTTCTGATTGTTTATTTGGATGATATCTTGATTTTTTCCAATGACGGGACTCTCATGTGAAACATGTTCGGACTGTGTTCCAGATTTTGAGAGAGAATGCTCTGTATGTGAAGGGATCAAAGTGTCTTTTTGGCGTACAGAGGATCTCATTTCTGGGATTCATTTTGTCTCCATCTGTTATTGAAATGGACCCGGTCAAGGTTCAGGCCATCTGTGATTGGGTCAACCTACTTCATTAAAGGCTCTTCAGAGATTCTTGGGTTTTGCCAATTTTTATCGTAAATTTATTGGTAATTTCTCTGTTATTGTTAAACCACTGACCGATTTGAACAAAAAGGGTTCTGATGTGGTGAATTGGCCTCCTGAGGCAGTCTCTGCGTTTCAGGAACTTAAACAGAGATTCACTTCTGCTCCTGTTCTACGGCAGCCTGATGTTTCTCTGCCATTTCAGGTGGAGGTTGATGCCTCTGAAATTGGGGCAGGTGCCGTTTTGTCCCAAAGAGATCCTGAGACCTCTAAAAGTAACCCTTGTGCTTTATTCTCTCGAAAATTTTCTCCAACTGAACATAATTATGACGTGGGTAATCGGGAGTTATTGGCCATGAAGTGGGCTTTTGAAGAGTGGAGACATTGGCTGGAGGGAGCCAAACATCAGGTGGTGGTCCTCACGGACCATAAGAATCTGTTTTATCTGGAATCAGCCAAACGACTTAATCCTAGACAGGCCAGGTGGGCCTTGTTTTTCACACGTTTTAATTTTGTGGTTTCCTTTCTTCCTGGCACTAAGAATGTTAAGGCGGATGCCCTCTCGAGGAGTTTCCTTGTGGAGTCTCCTGAGTTATCTGATCCTGCTGTTATTTTCAAAGAGGGTGTAGTTCTTTCCGCCATCTCGCCCAATTTGAGACTGGCTCTGGAGGGGTGTCAGGAGGATAAACCCGAGCGCTGCCCTGTTGGGAAATTGTTTGTCCCAGACCAGTGGAAGAAGAGTGTGATGTCTGAGATTCATTGTTCCGCGTTGGCCGGTCATCCCGGAATTTTTGGTACCAGAGACTTGGTGAGTCGGTCCTTTTGGTGGCCTACTTTGTCTCGTGACGTCAGGGAGTTTGTGCAGTCCTGTGGGACTTGCTCTCGCTCCAAGCCTTGCTCTCGCTCTAGTGTTGTTGTTGATGCCATTCCCTGTGCCCAAGATGATACATCTTGTGCCATTACCTAAGTTGCCTTCCTCCGAATTGGTGCCTTTGTTCCTTCAGCACGTGGTTCGGTTACACGGCATTCCTGAGAACATTGTGTCTGACAGAGGAGTCCAGTTTGTTTCCAGATTTTGGAGGACTTTTTGTTCTAAACTTGGTGTTCAATTGTCTTTCTCCTCTGCTTTTCATCCTCAGACCAATGGACAAACTGAGAGAACAAACCAGACATTGGAGACTTATCTGAGATGCTTTGTGTCTGCTGATCAAGATGACTGGGTCTCTTTTTTGCCTTTGGCTGAGTTTGCTCTTAATAATAGGGCAAGCTCTGCCACTTGATGTCTCCATTTTTCTGCAATTTTGGGTTTCACCCTCGATTTTCTTCGGGACAGACGGAGGCTTCTGTCTGTCCGGGTGTTGACTCTGTTGTGGAGCGTATGCAGCAGATTTGGGACCAGGTAGTGGAGAGGTTGTCCCTCTCTCAGGAGAAGGCCCAGCGGTTTGCCAACCGGCATAGGACTGATGGTCCTCGGTTTAAAGTGGGGGACTTGGTCTGATTGTCCTCAAGAAATATCCCTATGAGAGTTGCATCTCCTAAGTTTAAGCCTAGGTTCATTGGACCTTATAAGATCATGGAGATTCTTAATCCTGTTTCCTTTCGTTTACTTCTTCCAGGGACATTTAAGATCCATAACGTGTTCCACAAGTCCTTATTGAAGAGGTTTGTCGAGCCAGTGGTTCCTATGGCTGCGCCCCCTGACCCTGTTTTGGTTGAGGGCAATCTGGAGTATGTGGTTGAGAAAATATTGGATTCTCGTTTTTCTAGACGGAAACTCCAGTATTTGGTTAAGTGGAGAGGTTATGGTCAGGAGGACAAATCTTGGGTGTTTGCTTCGGACATCCATGCTAGGAGACTGATCCGTGCGTATCACAGAGCTCATCCTGACCGACCTGGTTGCACAAATGAGGGTTCGGTGACCCCTCCTCAAGGGGGGGTACTGTTATGAATGTTTTAGAAATGAATTCTGAGCAGAAGCTCCCTCTGGTGGTTACAAACGGTACTGAACCATTCAATGAGGATTGGCAATCAGGGATCACGGACTGGCTGGATATAAGGGAGGTTTCCCCCCATCATGGTTGCCGGTGATCAATTGTTGTTGTCTCAACGTTGTTTCCTGGTTCACTTGGAAGCTTGCTGAGTCTTGCCTCTTCTCCTGCTCTCAGATAAGATATTTTCTGTTTTTTGTTTTTGTGCTTGCCATTTGCAATTTTCTCTGCATTTCTGTGAGGTTGGCCAGGTTCCCCTCCTCGGGGGCTTGGGCGCCTCTCGTTCCTCTGGAGCCACTGTTGTTTGTTCATTTGCCTTTTACAGTTTTTTCTGTGGCTGCGGCTTAGTTTTGTTACACCAGAGAACTAATTTAGGTGGTAGAGGTCGTGTGATCTCAGGTGTTTTTGCAATTAGTAGCGTTGGCTTTTTTTAGGGGTTTTTTTTTGGATTGCAGTAAGTATCCTTCCTATCCTTTTCTGTCCAGGCAGATTGGGCCCCAGCGTTTGCTCATCTATTTTCTGTCTGTGTCTGTATTACCTCTTGTCTAACGCCATTACATGTTTGGGGGCTTCCTATGTTCTTTGGGGATCTGCTCCGGGGCAGATAGCTTTCCTCTTTCTATCTTTAGGTGTAATTAGCCTCTCAGGCTGTGACGAGGCGTCTAGGACCAACGTAGGAACGCTCCACGGCTGCCTTTAGTTGTGGTGGTTAGTCAGGGTACTGCAATCCAGTAGATTCCAACCTCTCTGGTGTACTGCCGTTTTTGCCTGCTTCCTCAGCTACCAAAACATAACACCGCAGCGGTGTACAGACATTATTCTCACTGTCCCCAATGGGGCTCACACTCTAAATTCCCTTCCAACGCAAACACGGGAGAACATGCAAACTCCTTGCAGATGTCACCCTTGGTGGGATTTGAACCCAGGACCCCAGCGCTGCAAGGATCACTGTTAACCACTGAGCCACCGTGCTGACCCTTTGCTGCCAGGTACTCTCACAGTTTACTCATGATCGGTGGAGGTCCCCACAACAGCACAGTATGTGACCTTACTAACAAAATAAAATGGAAAAATACAGGAATGACCAACCTTCTTTACAACTCCCTAACACCGAGCTGAATAAAAACAATATAATTCTTATCTCCCGAGCAGCACTGCTCCTACTATGTTGATGGTGTGTTTGCCGTTGATCGGCTGCACTCTGCACTATTCCTTCATTGTAGACTTCCTCTCTGATAGAATACTGAAAGGCTGCAGCCGATCAGAATCCGCCGATTGACTGCTGTGATCACATGACATAGCAATGTCATGTGACTACTGAGACACAGCATCGATGTAGCTGTAGAATGGTGGTGGTAAGCATTGTTTCTTCCTTTTGATCTTTGTTTTTTTTAGAAGGGATAGTCCAAAAGTGAACAGCCCCTTTTAACTTGATCCATAGTGACATCGGTTACACAGGAATAAGTTGTCTCAAAGACGTCAGCTGCTTTCATCCGTACTTGTTCTCAAGTGACAAACTAGCAAAAAAAATCTAAAGTGCACCTTATATTCTTCATTAAATAGGTTGTCACAATTTAGGAAGAGATTACCAATCCATATCATAGCTGACAACTTGGTGATCATTAGGGGTCCCACCGCTGGGTTCCCCACGACTCTGATGTGTCTAATTTGAATGGAGCAATGGTCACCCATGTATACCACCGCTCCAATGATTTCCTATAGATAACCACTTTAATCCTTTATCTCCAGTTTCTTGACTTTTCTACTTTTCATGTTCCGACCTTGACCACGATGTAAAGTCTACACTCTCAAATCCTATAATTAGATAAAGACTGAACCTGGATAAGTCTAGCGAGAGCAAGTTAACTTCTACGCTGCCTCGTATCGAAGATACCCTACAGTCATATGTATATTCTTTTAATTAAGTACCAAGGAGCAGCTTCATTACACTTCCAGTCACTCTGCTGCTTGACACCAAGCTGGAAGAAAAAAACTAGTTGAGTGAGCACATCAAAAGTCTGAAGGCGCCTGAATGTCAATGAAGGATATGCAAGATTATGCTAACATGACGCCTCTAACCATAGCATGGTATTGTCTTCCTGATGGGGGATGCCCAGAGGTTTTTTTTTTCACACCTGAATATTTTAATCAGTGGTCCACCTGCTCAACCCATGAGTGATGCGTGACTGTTTGCTTGGAGATATCACTCAAGGCGGACACCTGCCACGTGCCTATCACTCAAGGAGGACACCTGCCACGTGCCTATCACTCAAGGAGGACACCTGCCACGTGCCTATCACTCAAGGCGGACACCTGCCACGTGCCTATCACTCAAGGAGGACACCTGCCACGTGCCTATCACTCAAGGGGACACCTGCACGTGCCTACATCAAGTAGGACACCTTCAGTGCTATCCCAAGCGGACATCTGCTCACTACGTGCCTATCACTCAAGGCGAACTGCACTGCTTATCACTAAGGCGCTGCCAGTGCCATCACTCTAAGCGGACATGCAGTGCCTATTCACTCAAGGCGGACAACTGCCTATGTAAGCCACATCAGACAGTGGTATTGAGCTTCGATGTCCCTAGTGATGTGTCCACTCTACTTCCTGCAATTTCGTTACTAGGGGATTTCTAAAAACAAAAAATGTATCTAAGCTCTAACAAGTAGGTTATTGCAGCTTTCTTCTGTTGTGCCCGAGTTGTTTCCCATCACAGAGATGTCACAGACCGCTCGCTGGATTCAGAAGCCTCTGCTGACGTCAGCTCTACAGAGCGAGCTTCTTTTCCTCTCCGCTCTAATCGTCGGGACGGACATACGATTCATTCTAATTGATAGCCTAATCCCGCAGTCTAATTGGGAGCCGTCTGTCAATCAGAATGATGTCGGAGGTCCCGCCCCATCACGTCAGCAAATGCAGCTGAATCCCCGGCAGGAGCGGTCTGTGACTGCTCTGTGCCAGGGAAGAACGGCACCGGGCAAAACAGGCAGGTAAGCTGCAATTACCTGCCTGTTAGATACATTTTTTGTAAAGTCCTGGATACCCCCTTTAATGACTCTCGTTTCTTATTATACAAACAGGCCACGTGCACCTTCGAGCTGGCTAGAATAAGTCCGTGTGCTTCCCATGTGTGGTCTGTGACCGTGACCTCAAACAGTCCTATTATACTCTTGTCTGAACGAACCTTTAGCAAAACTTTAATAAATTAAAATTCACATTTTAATTTACTCATTCTCATACATATAGCAAGAATATTTCCCAGCAGAGTATCACAAATTTATGTTTTTTTTATTAAGGTGAGATTTTTTTTGCACACAGCCCAGAGGTCCATGTTGAAAATCAGCATTATGCACCTGGACATGGCCCAATTATACGCTTGTCTGAATGTGCCAGTAGAAAATGCTCAATTGGTCGAAATTCATATTTTATGCAGATACATATAGAAAAAAAACATCTCCCAACAGAGTATCGCAAGTTCACAAATTTTCTTTTTTACAAAGCTGGTCACACACATACCACATGTTTTGGGATGTGTCGATTTTACTTGGACCACAGTATGATGACGATATAGTTGTCTTAGGGTAAGATTCAAAAACGGTCTTCAAAAAAAAGTCACATCCATTTTACACAGACAAATTAGTCAATAGATGAAACAATTTATTTATTCTGCTCAAATGAAATCCATTTTCTATAAATAATGACTCCACATATGGTCATGTAGTATTTTGGGATCCAGTTCTTCTTTTTACTGTCTTGCAGATGACCCTGGAGAATATTCCCCGTGTGTCTATGATAACGTTGTGTATAGTCGTATATTCCAGATACTGTATAGGAATGAAGACATTGATATTAATGATGTCATGATGTTCAAGGTGCACTTACTGCTGGATGCAGAGAGGGTTAGTATTATGATTATGTGTGATGCATAGGCACAATGAAAAGAAAACAAAATAGCGCAAAAGTCACGGTAAATACAACTGATTGCTATGTACAAGGTTATTGCTATTATAATACTGTTTATATGAATATGAATACAAACCTGAAATACTGCTACTATATGTACAAGAATATAACTGACAATACTGCAAATTGTAAAAAGAAATGCCATATATCTGACTCCACAATGCAAAAATAGAAGTATATAATGTGAAAAATACACCTCTAATAATATTGCTTCCTAGAGAATGTACGTATAACAAAAAAAAATGTTCACACATTCAGGATATACTATGTATGTATTGAACACAATACCTCTTTAAGAATGGCAAAAAAGGCAAGAGAGTGTTAGGCTGTGTTTCCACCATCAGGAAACACAGCGTATATGACGGAGCGGAAATTCCGCTCCGTCTAAGTCCCGCCCCCTTTCTGACGCGCGTTATTTCCGAGGTGTTCAGGACACCTCCGGAACACCTCCGGAAATAACGCAGGGCTACATAGCCCTGTTAAATTCTGTTGCGGCGACGCACCGTCGCCGCAAGACGCTAGGACATGCTGCGGTCTGAAAAGACGCGCCGCATGTCCGTAAACGCAGGTGTGCCGCCTGCGTAATTTGCGCATAGTGGAGATGGGATTTCTTGAAATCCCTCCACTATGCTGTAACATCTGGACGCTGCGTGTTTGGCGCTGCGCCAGCGCACAGCGCCAAACACGCAGCGTTTCCTGACCGTGGAAACACACCCTAAAAACAACCATTTCTTTATTGCAAAACATACAAAACATTGATTAAAAGGAATGCCTCATATCCAGGATTGACAAAGCTGATACAACCCCACCCTAATTAATCAACAACATGTGTTCTTTTAGGCAGAAAATTCTCTATAAAGAAATTCACTATACAGGCGATTTAGTATTCACTTTTTTAGATAGCTTTGACATGTGTCCATCAACTTTCTTAGCAGCTTTCAGATTTATTTATCAATCACCAGATACCGACAGGAATTTTCTGCCTAAAATGGCAGTAACATTATGTTTAAGGAGTTTCAACAATCAATTGAGCCCTTTTACTGCTAATCATATATAGGGAAATGATGTCAGTACATAGCCTTAGACACGCTCTTATATTAATAAAGAGGCAATAGCGACTACCTTCCAAATCAGTGAAAAAGCCTAACTTTCATGATAAACACTAACTGGCCAGTCTAAATGTTATCATATTGCTATAAATGAAGTGGCTAAAGGAAATGTAGCTTCCAACATAAGAACTGCCAAGATATTTACCTAAGTGGCTGGGTGGAGAACCGCTGCGTCACTAACCCCAACGCACGTTTCGAATGCTCTTCTTCCGGGGGCGTGTATGTGTATGTATTGAGCAGATTCTAGAAAAAAACTATTATAATACTGCCCATATGTAAAAGAATATAACTACTATAATACTGCTCCCTATGTACAAGAATATAACTACTATAATACTACTCCTATGTACAAGAATATAACTACTATAATACTGCTCCTATGTACAAGAATATAACTACTATAATACTGCCCCTATGTACAAGAATATAACTACTATAATACTGCCTCCTATGTACAAGAATATAACTACTATAATACTGCTCCTATGTACAAGAATATAACTACTATAATACTGCCCTTATGTACAAGAATATAACTACTATAATACTGCTCCTGTGTACAAGAATATAACTACTATAATACTGTCCCTATGTACAAGAATATAACTACTATAATACTGCTCCTATCTACAAGAATATAACTACTATAATACTGCCCCCTATGTACAAGAATATAACTACTATATTACTGCCCCTATGTACAAGAATATAACTACTATAATACTGCCCCCTATGTACAAGAATATAACTACTATAATACTGCTCCTATGTACAAGAATATAACTACTATAATACTGCCCTTATGTACAAGAATATAACTACTATAATACTGCTCCTGTGTACAAGAATATAACTACTATAATACTGCCCCTATGTACAAGAATATAACTACTATAATACTGCCCCTATGTACAAGAATATAACTACTATAATACTGCCCCCTATGTACAAGAATATAACTACTATAATACTGCCCCTATGTACAAGAATATAACCACTATAATACTGCCCCTTTGTACAAGAATATAACTACTATAATACTGCCCTTATGTATAAGAATATAACTACTATAATACTGCCCCTATGTACAAGAATATAACTACTATAATACTGCTTTTATGTACAAGAATATATCTACTATAATACTGCCTCCTATGTACAAGAATATAACTACTATAATACTGCCCCTATGTACAAGAATATAACTAATATAATATTGCCCCTATGTACAAGAATATAACTACTATAATACTACTCCTATGTACAAGAATATAACTACTATAATACTACCCCCTATGTACAAGAATATAACTACTATAATACTGCTCCTATATACAAGAATATAACTACTATAATACTGCCCCCTATGTACAAGAATATAACTACTATAATACTGCACCTATGTACAAGAATATAACTACTATAATACTGCTCCTATGTACAAGAATATAACTACTATAATACTGCCCCTATGTTCAAGAATATATCTACTATAATACTGCTCCTATGTACAAGAATATAACTACTATAATACTGCCTCCTATGTACAAGAATATAACTACTATAATACTACCCCCTATGTACAAGAATATAACTACTATAATACTGCTCCTATATACAACAATATAACTACTATAATACTGCTCCTATATACAAGAATATAACTACTATAATACTGCTCCTATATACAAGAATATAACTACTATAATACTTCACCTATGTACAAGAATATAACTACTATAATACTGCTCCTATATACAAGAATATAACTACTATAATACTGCCCCTATGTTCAAGAATATATCTACTATAATACTGCCTCCTATGTACAAGAATATAACTACTATAATACTGCCCCTATGTACAAGAATATAACTACTATAATACTGCCCCTATGTACAAGAATATAACTACTATAATACTGCTCCTATGTACAAGAATATAACTACTATAATACTGCTCCTATGTACAAGAATATAACTACTATAATACTGCCCCCTATGTACAAGAATATAACAACTATAATACTGCTCCTTTATACAAGAATATAACTACTATAATACTGCACCTATGTACAAGAATATAACTGCTATAATACTGCTCCTATGTACAAGAATATAACTACTATAATACTGCTACTAATAGATCATTGAAGCCTTACTGCTGGCACCTGCACTAATGAAGCACTTTTATTCCTGTTAGAATGAAGCTACTATTCACATACCTGACCACCATTCTATTCCGTATGTGGCTGTCTTATTCTGTGATCTGCTTTTTCTGGCAGTCCCCATAGAAACTAAGTAGAGTGGTTTTCCGTTATGTGCAGTGTTGCTATTTCCTAAAGTTGATAAAAGTTCCTCATTCTGCTAATTAGTGCGGGTCCCAGTGCTCAGACCTCCAATCATGTGTCAGTTATCATCTATCGTCTGGATAGATTGTAATTAGAGAAGTTGGCCACTACTAGGACAACCCCTACTCATACCCCATGCTTGGCCCCCATAAAATAATAATGCCTATACTCCCCTCCCATGCCTGTGCCGTTCCCGCCGTGTCCGCGCTCTTTCTCCCAGGGCTTCCATCCGTTTGTTGTGACATGTGACCCCGGAACCCAATCAGCACCGACGTCACTGGCCCCGCCTCCTGTCATAGATCATGCTTAACGTGCTTAAAGGCGGAGCAAGTGATGCCAGCACTGATTGGGCGCCGGGGTCTCCTGTCACAACGACAAAAGCACGGGAGCCACGGGAGAAAGAGTGCAGACACCGCGGGACCGACGCAGGCACATGAGGGGAGTATAGGCTTTTTAATTTTATTGGGGCCAATCATGGGGTATGAGAAGGGGTTGTCCAAGTAGTCGACAACCCCTTTAATTTTTACTTGACAACCCCTTTAACAAATGATACGCTTGTAGAAATATTGCTTTAACATTACACATTGCATAGCACAATCATGTATCTGCATGTAGTGACGGCCGAGTGGTTGTTGTTCCCCCGATGGATCGCAGACGGGTAACACCGGACCGTTCTCCATCACTTACTCTTTGTTCTTTTCTTAGGTGGACGATGCTTTGAGTGAAGTGGATTTTCAGCTGAAGTTGGACCTGCACTTTACAGACAGTGAGCAGCAGTGAGTAATGGAGACTCCGCTCCTGCAGCGGGTGCAGCCCCTGGGGTGTACATATTGGGGGCTGAAGCAACTGTTGCCCCTCTGATATGTGTCGCCTTCAGTTTCTGCACCTGGTGAAAGCAGCCATTGCAGATGACTCATTGCATCACACTCTTCTTTAAGTATGGCATTACTATGTGGTTACTGTATATTGGCACTATTTTTGCACTGTATGACAGTATTTTTTAGTTATTGTGCAAAGTGTAGTGGTGGCTCTCTATAGCATTGGTATTTAGTTTATAACTTTATATTCAGATGTGATTTGATCACCATATGTTAGTATAATTGGTGCACTTTATGGCGGTATATTATTTTTACAGATAATAATGGTGGCACTGTTCTGAGTTATTTAGGCAACTGTCTGAAAGTGACAAATGAATGGCCCTATTGTTTAGCCCCGTATGGTAATGTTATTTTAATACTACCTGGCGGTATTTATGTAGACACTGTGTGACAGTGTTATTGTACAGAACTAATATTTTTTTTTGGGGGGAGGAATTAGTGGTTAAAGAACTGTTGAGCATTGGACTTAGACTTCTATGTGACATCGGCCAATGTATGGCACTGTTGTATGGTCACTGTAGGTTGGTATTAATTGTGCACAGTATGGCGCCATTTAAGGCATTCCTACTGTCTAGTAATGTATCATTACAGGGATGTGAAAGCAATATGAAGCATGTAACAGAACTTAGTATGGGGGCCATCGGCCGTTCTTATGGAGGCAGGGTCTTACCCCAGTATCTCAGAACTTTAGAGAATGTGGATGTGAGGATCCGCCAGGTATCAATAGGAAGCCATGAAATGAATCCCATCTGTGCAGTATAACCAGTGTAGACTTCTCTTTCAGGCTCAAAGACATCTCCGCCGTCCCCCTGATCAGCAGCCGCACTTTAGGTCTTCATTTCCACCCAAGAAGAGGTTTGCACCACCATGTTCCTGTCATGTTTGACTATTTCCACTTGTCGGTGATCTCTGTAACTGTGCACGCTTCACTGCTGGCCTTACATCAGCCGCTTACAAGGTAAAACACGCTCACGGCGGAAGAAAGCAGCTGATGTTCTACAAAACCCCCATGTGACGGCAAGAAGTCACTGAGAAATAGGATGTTCTGGGATGGATAGACTGGAATCATAGAGATGGAAGGAAGAATCTAGAGAGAGAGAAAGAAAGAAAGAGAAAAAGAAAGAGAGAAAGAAAGACAGAAAGAAAGATGGAAAGAAAGAGAGAAAGAAAGAAAGAAAGAAAGAGAAAGAAAAAGAAAGAGAGAAAGAAAGAAAGATGGAAAGAAAGAGAAAGAGAGAAAAATAAAAAGAATGAAAGAGATAAACAAAGAAAAAGGCATAGAGAGAGAAAGAAAAATGGAGATAAGAAAGAAAGACAGAAAAAAAGGAAAAAAAAAGCAAGGGAGGAAGAAAGAAATAATGAAAAAAGAAAGCAAGGGAGAAAAGAGAAAAAAAGAAAGGGAGAGTGAGATAAAGGAAGAGAAATTGAGAAAGAAAGAGGAAGGGGAAAAGAAATAGAAAAAAGTGAGATAGAAAGAAAGAAAGAGAGAAAGAAAGAATGAATAGGAAAAAGAGAGAGAAAAAAAAGAAATAGAAAAGCAAAAAGAAAAAGAATATGGAGATAAGAAATAAAGAAAGACAGAAAACAGGGAAAAAAGAAAGCAAGAGAGGAAGAAAGGGAAGGGAGAGTCAGAGAGAATAATTGAGAAAGAAAGAGTAAGGGGAAAAGAAATAGAAAGAAAGTGAGAGAATGGGAGAAATAAATAAAAATAGAAAGAGAGAAAAAGAAAAAAGAGAACGAAAAAGGAACAAAGAAAGAAAGAAAAAGAGAATTAAAGAGAAAGGGGAAAAGAAAGAGGAAGTGAAAAGGAAATAGAAAGAAAAAGAGAGAGTATGGGAGAAAGAAAGAGGAGAGAAATAAGCAGATGGGTGAAGTGATGGCTATGATATATATATAGAGAGGATTGGTGGCTCAGTGGTAATGATGTCACCTTAAATATATCCGGTGGTTCTAGATCCTTTCTTGCAGTGTTACAATGCATATGTCCAGTATATAAATCTGGGCACAGAGTGACATGCTGGATAATTTGTTTATACATCTGCATTATTTCTTCTGTTTTCCAGTTTTGTTCGACCGGTGAAAGGTTCATGGTTGGGAAAAAGTAATGCGGACCTGGGGATGGAACAGACGAGCGTTTCACTCGAGAATCTGGTGTTTGGCGCAGCCTACTGTAAACCAGCGCCGGCTGAGGTAACAGAGAGACTCCGGGGTGTACTTATTTCATAATATAAAAAAAATAAGAATCTAGTAAAGAGAAAAACAAACAATAAAAAATGAAATATCCACCTGACACAAGGGTGCCAGATATCTGCGCTTAGCAGCTGCCCTTATTTATGTAGGAGAATCCTGTTACTCTACGTCTGCTACGAGCATCCATTTCTGGCATTAATGATGGAGGACTTATTTGACCCCCTTTGAACCAACTTTTGTCCATATACTCTCCCAATGTCCAGCGTTGCCACAGAGCATTGTCTGCTCTGAAACACTGTGTAGTCAGGGGATGGCTTATACTTCTGGCTCCTCTTCTGTTCAGGGTCCCTGCTACCTCCCCTCCGAGTCCTGCATGCAGCATGCCTACAAGTGGCACAAGGACCTGTGCTGCCTTCTGCTCTCGTCTTACAGCGGACTTTCTGCATATTACGCCTCACTAATAAAACAAGTTCCAGAATTATCTCATACAGAATTAGGTAAGTGCGACCTTGGATGGAGGATTTGCCTTGGGACTGTTGAGGGACGGGGTTGTGATGCAAATACATAGCTTTTTACTTGGTGTAAATGTCGCTGTTCTCCTGAATCCGGCCATGTTTTTCTTTTGTTCCTTCTCCTCTCCATCCCTGAGATATGGCCTCCTCTTTCCTTTATACAAATCAAGCCTTTTAGCCAAGTGCGCGTGAACCTTATCTATGCTGTATGAGAATCTTTCTGATGTTCATGGCCCAAGATTAGATTTACTTACAGGAAAAAGAGGTCCGTATCTCAGGAATGGAGAGGTGCGGGAAGAAAAGAAACCACGGACAGATTTCGGAGAACAGCGGCATTTATATGGGGTAACAAAGCATTACATATTTGTGATAAGTGACTGGTAATCTTTAATACATAGTCATTCTGCACCACCATGGTACCTCCTTGAGGTATTGGACACGACCATAGGCAATCTGGGCTATCGCCTGGGACCTGAGGACAATGGCCAGATAGCACCCATTATAATGTTCTGTGTGCTGCCTTCACACATCTTCAGGCATTGAGCTTTCCTGTGCCTATGTGAGAGCCTACACTGTATATAGGGAGGCTATGTGGTGGTTAACCCTGTATATAGGAAGCTATGTGGGGGCTCACACTGTATATAGTGGCTATTTGCATGTTCACACTGTATACAGGGAGCTATGTGGGGGTTCATACTTTATCTAGGGAGCAATGTAGGGGGTTCATATTGTATATAGCGGGGCTATGTGGGAACCCTTATATATAGAGAACTGTGTGGGGGCTTATACTGTATTTTGGGAGACTTGGAGTTCATACTTTAGGGAGTCTATGTGGGGGTTCATTCTGGATATGGGAAGCTATGTAGGTGTTCATACTCTATGTAGGGAGTTCTATAGGGGTTCATATTGTATATAGAGAGGCTATATGGGGGCTCATACTGTATTTAGGGAGCTATGTTGGGGCTCATACTGTATCTAGGGAGCTATGCTGGGACTCATACTGTATATGGGGAGCTATGTGGGGGTTTATACTGTATATGGGCAGCTATGTTGAAGCTCATACTGTATATAGAAAGCTTTGTAGGGGTTCATACTCATACTGTATATAGAGAGGCTATATGGGGGCTCATATTGTATCTTGGGAGCAATGTGGGACTCATACTGTATATAGGGAACTATGTGAGGGTTCATACCAAATATATGAAGCTATATTGGGGTTCATTCTGTATATAGGGAGCTATGTGTAGGTTGATACAGTATGTAAAGAGGCAATGTGGAGCTCATACTGTACATAAGAGGCTATGTGAAAGCTCATACTGTGTCTAGAGAGCTACATGGGAACTCATACTGTAGTTAGAGAGGCTATGTGGGGACTTATAGTGTGTCTTGTGAGGCTATGTGGGGGATTCATACTGTATATGGGGAGTCATGTGAGATTCATACTGTATAAAGGAAGCTATGTAGGGGTTCATACTGTATATAGAGAGGCTATATGAGGGCTCATGCTGAATCCTTGGAGCTATATGGGGCTCATACTATATATAAGGAGCTATGTGAGAGCTCATACTGTATCTAGAGAGCTATGTGGGGGCTCATCCGGTATATAGGGACACGGCCCTGGCAGTAATGATTTTAAAGGGGGAATTCCTCAAAAATACGTGTGTAATGGAGAGGATGAAATGTGCAGTAAGTTTGCAAAGAAATTGCAGCAGATTTTCTGCTGAGGATACTCTACAGTGAATAAGTCCTGTGCAGAGGCAAACTAACATGCCAAAATTCTATCACAGATTGCACTAAAACAGAATATGAAGAATGCACCACATCTCAAAGCTGTTGATTTCTTTTTAGGTAAAAGGGTATACTGTATATTAGAGATGTGCGAATCGATCTACAGAGAATCAAGTTCAAGTCCAATTTCCTGAATTTTGGGGTTTCACATGAATGAAAACATTTTGAGATTTGATTTGAGGTTTGCAAAACAAATAAAAGCTTCTTAGGCACCATGTCCCACATTGCAAAAGCATCACAGAGCAGGCCTCCCCATAATGCCCTGCAGCTATGACATCTAGAGGATAATCATACCTTGCAGAATGATGGTCAGTACCTGGGCTCTTATGGCCAGCAGTGTCCTCTCTCTCTCTCCTGTAGAGTGTAAGCTTTATGGTCAGTGGGGTCCTCTCGCTCTCTCCTGTAGAGTGTAAGCTCTTATGATCAGTGGGGTTCTCTCTCTCCTGTAGAGTGTAAGCTCTTTTGGTCAGTGGGGTTCTCTCTCTCCTGTAGAGTGTAAGCTCTTTTGGTCAGTGGGGTCCTCTCTCTCTCCT
>JARQOD010000006.1:438689248-438741368 GCA_033576555.1 Oophaga sylvatica
TTAATCTGAAACCGGACAGGCAAATTCAGGCGAGATTCATGCCTAGTTCATTTTCAGAAAAGTAAGCCGTTCTACATTATCGTAGGATAGTCGCATGCAACGGTCTGTTAGTACACCACCTGCAGCAGTAAAGACGCGCTCCGATAATACACTGCCAGCAGATCAAGCCAGCACCTCCAATGCATACTGGCTAAGCTCTGGCCATGTATCCAGCTTAGAGACACAAAACTTGAATGGGGAAGAGCCATATGGGAGTACACTGAGAGGGCAAGACATGTAGTCTGTCACCATCTTACGGAAATGTTGCCTCCTGCTGACTGGAGCCGTCTCGGATGGTGTAGACATTGGTGGCGCTGCCACAAAACTTCGACACATTTGGAACATACTGTTCTTGCCCTGTGCAGAGGCGCTGCTTGTGCTCCCTCTTGTTGCAGAGCTGTCTCCACTGCCTCGACGCACAGAGCTGCTTTGTAAATCAGTAGCAGCAGCAGTGCTCTCGGCTGGAATGGAGAACATTATGGATTGCACCAGTGTGTCTTGGTACTTCCGCATTTTACGCTCCCGGTTCAACGGTGTGATGAGGCTTTGTAAGTTGTCCCGGTAGCGAGGGTCTAGGAGGGTGTACACCCAATAATCAGACGTGGTGTGAATGTGTTCGATGCGGCGGTCGTTTCTCAGCCACTGCAGCATGAAATCAACCATGTGCTGCAGACTCCCACTGGCCAAGAAACGTTGTCCCCTGCAAGAGGCGTCATCTCCGCCTGCTGTGCATCACCCCACCCTTGGTCTACATACTGACTAGAGCATTGTCTACCTCCCTCTGGAGCGATGTCTTCCTCCTCCATTGACTCCTCCTCATCCTCCTCACAAAGTCCTTCAAATACATATAAATTTACAAAATTTAAAACTCAAAATTTAAAAACTTTGTATCATAATTCTGTAACATCAGTTTATGGAAACACAATAGCATTACAAAAGGATAGACAAAAAATGTACATTATGTGCTTTGTAAATACATTAAAAGTTTGTAATGGTTATGAAAATATAGACAGCGACTCTGGAGGTTCAATTGTTGATACAGCATGGTACTTTGAAAGTCCTCCAGCCCTTTGTGAGGAACCACGTTGCGCTGACTGTCCAGAAGGTGATGGAATTTGTGACTCCTCATCCTCCACCTCTTCCAAAACCTCATGCCTTAGTGCTTGCAGTGTTTTTTGAAGCAGGCAGATAAGGGGGACAGTCAGGCTGACTAGTGCATCATCTGCACTCGCCATCCGCGTTGACTCATCAAACGCACGCAAAACGTGGCAGATATCCTTCATAGAGTTATTTGCCACTCATTACACTGGCAGTGGCTGCCCATTCATTATAGGATCCAATTCTAATTACTGGTTCTCACCAACATAGCTCTCCACAGCGCAGCACCCCCCTACATCTCCTCCCTTATTTATATTTATAGGCCTAACCGACTGCTGCACTCTGCAAACGACCTTCGACTAACCTCTGCACTAATCCGTACCTCCCACTCCCAACTCCAAGACTTCACCCGCGCTGCGCCAATCCTCTGGAATGCTCTACCCCAAGAAATTAGGACTATCCACAATTTGGATGGTTTCAGGCGCTCCCTCAAAACACATTTGTTCACAGTGGCCTATCACATTCACTAATCAAAGTCATTCTATGTGTAATTCTGTGTGTGTAGCCCATTCACTATCTCCATGCATCCCTCACTTCCTTAAAATGGCTGGACCATCATTGTAAAAACACTATTGTATATAAACACCTGTACTTTGTATCTCCCACACCTCATTGTAGATTGTAAGCTTTCACCAGCAGGGCGGCTGATTTTGCTTTAATTATTGTATTGTTAACGTTGTTACTTATGACTCGTGTTTTGAAACTGTTAAACTGTAAAGCACTGCGGAATATTATGGCGCTATATAAATAAATAATATTATTATTCTTATTATAGAGGCCCACTCAGTAGTGGTGAAGTGTGAACGCCGCAAATTGCGAGTTGACTGCGCCTGATGCAGCTGATACTCCATTACTGTTGGCTGCTGCTCACACAACCGCTCCAACATATGTAACGAGGAATTCCACCTGGTGGGTACGTCACATATAATGCGATGTTCATGAAGGTGAAATCTGCGTTGCAGAGCTGCAATCAGCAATCTGGCCATGCTGGAACGTCGCAAGTGAGCGCACTCTAGGCGGACCTTGTGCAGCAGTGCATCAAGATCCGGATAGTCCCTCAAAAAACTCTGCACGACCAAGTTGAGCACATATGACAGACATGGTATGTGACTGAGGTTGCCAAGGCCCAGAGCTGACACCAGATTTCGGCCATTGTCACACACTACCAAGCCTGCCTGTAGATTCTCTTCCAAAAACCACACGTCGCTCTCCTGCTTTATGGCATTACAGAGCTCCTGCGCTGTGTGGCTAAGATTCCCCATGGAAATTAATTTCAGGATGGCCTGTTGACATTTGGACACGGCTGTGCTCATATCGGTCGCAACAGGTAAACGTTCACGGGTCCATGTGGAGGTAGACCGTGACGGCTCCTGCAGCGATGATTCTGAGGAACTGGAATAGGAGGAGGAATCAATGTGTACAGACTTGATTCCTGCAATCCTTGGAGTTGGCAGAACACGTACAGCGCCACTCGCAAGATCAGTACCCGGCTGCACAACATTGACCCAATGGGCAGTGAGGGAAAGGTATTGTCCCTGGCCATGGGTGTTAGAACCCTCTTGTTAGGTTTTGTTTCAGTTTGCTGGTCACATGACCTTTTTTCCCTATTTAGTCTGGCTCCGCCCTTCTGGCTTTGCTTGACTTCATTGTATTATCTACTGTTAAGCTAGCCGGGTGCTTAGGTGCCTTAATCTGTGAGTTTTGCTTGATGTTAGGATCACAAAGTATTTATTTTTCTGTTTAATTATCCATGCTACAATTTATGTTAGGAGGTGTCCACCTTTTCTCCCAGTCCCTAGATCTTGTAGGGATTACTCCCTCGCAACTATAGGTCTTCGTTCACACTAGATGAGGACTTTAGCGGGTCTGGTCGCAGGATCAGGTTCCCCGTTACATCGTAGGGATTCAGCTTAGTTGTATTGTAGGGACAGAATTCCCTTCTTTCCTTACTGGTTGTAGCAGATCATAACAATGGGTACTGGTCCACGCATCGGTGGTCAGGTGGACCTTGCTACTGAGGGCTTTTAGTAGCGCATGTTTAATTTTTCCCTCAACATGCTTTTGCAGACCAGGGACGGCTTGCCTGCTGAAATGAAATCGGCTTGGCACATTGTATTGTGGGATTGACAATGATATTCAGTTACGGAAACTGTCTGTCTCCACCAGCCTGAATCACAGCATTTCAAGGGACAGGAGTTTTGCAATGCCAGCATTCAGAGCCTGTGCTCGTGCATGGTTTGCGGAGTATGGCCGTCTTTTATCCCATGCCTGTGCTACCGCTGGCTGTTTTGTGGCCTGGGAGTGTGAGGATGACAGGGAACTTGCTGCTGTGTGTGGAATAACAGTTTGTCTCTGGACAACAGTGGCCGAGGTTCTTCCATGGCGATCCTGTGAGGAAGCATAACCAGCTGTGTGTGAGCTCGATGAAGAGGCTTCAACACAACCTGAAGATGTAGGTGCTGCTGTAGGTTGGCCTACATCTCCAGTGTGTCTTTGTAACTCAACTACGTGCTTTGTCGCACATGTTTCCACATATTTGTGGTATTGAGGTGACTGACACTTTTAGCTATTTTTAATTTTTGATTACACAGCTTGCATTTCACATAGCAAATATCATGTGCAAGTGTGTGAAAAAAGGACCACGCAGTGCAAGTCCTGGGAGCGCACGTTTTGACTTTTGGAAGACAACTGCTCCGAACAGGTGCCAAACTGGAGGCTACAGGCAACCGATGTCTGCAGCCTAACTCTCCCTCCTGTTTGTACCGTTGGGGCAATGTCTTCCTCTATCTTCCTTCTATCACTAACCATTTCTCTAGGCCTCTCCCAGCTTTCAACCAAAGTACTGGTTCTCACCCACAAAGCTCTCCACAGTGCAGCACCCCTCCTACATCTCCTCCCTCATTTCTATCTATCGGCCTAACCGACTGCTGCGCTCTGCAAACGACTTTCGACTAACCTCTGCACTAATACGTACCTCCCACTCCCGACTCCAAGACTTCTCCTGCTCTACGCCAATCCTCTGGAATGCTGTACCCCAAGAAATTAGGACTATCCACAATTTGCATGGTTTCAGGCGCTCCCTCAAAACACATTTGTTCAGAGCGGCCTATCACATTCACTAATCAAAGTCATTCTATGTATTCTGTGTAAGTGTGTGTGTGTCTCTAGCCCATTCACTATCTCCATCCCTCAGTCCCTTAAGATGGCTGGAACATCATTGTAAATGCACCATTGTATATAAACACCTATACTTTGTATCTCCCCCATCTCATTGTACATTGTAAGCTGTCACGAGCAGGGGCGACTTATTTAGCTTAAATTATTGTATTGTTAACGTTGTTACTTATGACTTGTGTTCTGAAACTGCTAAACTGTAAAGCGCTGCGGAATATGATGGCGCTATATAAATAAATATTATTATTATTCCTCTGAGCTGCTCCCACCACCTTCCTGTTCTTCATGCCATGTTGGGTATTGGACCTCATCATCTCCACTACCCTCTTCCAACACCTGCTGTTGGGTGGTCTGGCCAGCACCATGCTCAACAGAAACTGGCACCTGGGTCTCATCATCATCATCAGATGCGTTCTGCGGTGTGCTGACCATCGGCACTGTCTCACCCGCCTCTTCAGATTCAGAGAGACACAGCTGTTGCGCATCACTGCATACTCCCTCTTCTTCACATTACAGAATGCTGCTTGGCTGGGCCCCTGTTTGCAAGCCAATAGATTCTGAGAACAGAAGCAGACACTCAGCTGGCTCCTGTACAGAACTCTCTGACTGCCTGGGCAATTTGCCAGGCGGTGAAGAGACAGATGGTTGCCCAACAGTGCTGTGGTCCTGAGAGGAGGTGGAAGCAATTGAAGTCGATGCATTGGCTGAGATCCAAACAACAACGGCTTCAATTTGTTCTTCCCGCAGCAGGGGGGTACTCCGAGCTCCTACAAAAGTGCGCATAAAGGAACGCTCACGGCCCGGGGAAAACTGGTGGATGCTGTGTCACTGGGGCCGCAGCAGCCACAGAATCCCCACGTCCTCTCCCTGAAGAAACTCCACGACCACGTGCCTTACTCCCTGCTTCTTCATCTTGGTAGATTGATAAAGAAAGTCTGAAAAGTTATAAGGCCTAAGTGTGGTTATTCCGCAGAGACTGCAGTGAACACTGCACACAACTGTTCAGTAGGTGTGAAAGGCCCCTTTGTGTACTTCTATAGTGTTTGCAACCAATCTATTGTATACGGATGGAAGCGCGTCACACTAATAGATTTTATTTATTTGTAATAGAATGGAGCAGCAACAATTAGAGAAAAATTTCAAGGATGTGCCAGTGACACACGCTCAGCAGACTACAACCAGCAGTGGTTGAAGAACTAACTGGAGCGTGATCTGCACTCCAAAAAGGAAAACCTCAGACTACAGTGAACACTGCACACAACTGTTCACTACCCAACGCGTCTCAGCAGGAAGGCAGTCTGTGCGTCAAAACAAAGGCGCAAGCATACATCCACGTACCCTGTTTATAAAGCTATATAAAAAAAATTATGTAGTAGTGACGCACACTTTATTGAGGTACAGTATTACATCGCCATTCACCATCTGTGGCTATGCAGTCTCATCTATATATACCTTATCTATCCGTTGTCATGCTTGCAAGTCGACAGTCAGGCATAAATAGCAATTTTCACTATGCACTATGCACTTTTAAAGGTTATGTTTGTTAATAAACATGATTATTGCCACATATTATGAGTATTACATGATGGAAATTGTATAATTTTGTATAAACTGTTTAGTGACATTATTCAGCAAATGTAACATTTTAGTAATGTCACAGATAACTTGTAATGCTGATGATGTTTTGAAGTCAGACATTCATTGTCTATACAATAAAAATGGTGTACATACTGTTACTTATCCATCATTAATGGATTCAGATATGTACTTGTATGCTTTTATGTACAACCGTATAGCAGATTCCTTAACTAATTTATTTTGTGGTTTGCATTGCTGTTCAACATGTTAATGTATGTGTTTATGTTTGTCAATTCTTTATTTATCTAGATATTAGTTTAAATGAAATCATCATCTTATGGTAGTAAAGGTTATCTTTCTCTTGTTTGAAGTATAGACATTTAAAATTGACAGGTAACAAGGAAATTACTTGATCTAGTATTTAAACATCCTCCTTGACCCTGGGCTCCAACACCGCCAGTTGTTGCTCGGAAGTGCTGTTAGCACAGTCAACACTTGCTCCTGTGTTACTGGGGTTCAGTAACGTCAGCTGGTCCTCGGTTGTGCCATTGGCTCTTTTCCTTCTGCTGCCCCTCCGGGTTCCAGCACAGTCAGCTGGTCCTCGTTACTTGCATTGGCTCTTGTACCTTCTGCTACCCGTCCGGGTTCCAGTACCGTCAACTGGTTCTCCGCAGTGCCTTTGGCCTAGGTGCCTCTCTCATCCGAGTTCCAGCAACGTCTGCTGGTCCTTGGTAGTGCTTTGGAGCACAGGTACCTCCTGCTTAGTAACCGTGTCCCAGTAACGTCAGCTGGTCCTCGGTTGTGCCATTGGCTCTTTTCCTTCTGCTGCCCCTCCGGGTTCCAGTACCGTCAACTGGTTCTCCGCAGTGCCTTTGGTCTAGGTGCCTCCATCTCGGTATCCGAGTTCCAGCAACGTCTGCTGGTCCTTGGTAGTGCTTTGGAGCACAGGTACCTCCTGCTTAGTAACCGTGTCCCAGTAACATCAGCTGGTACAAGATTGTGCTACAAATACAAGATACGGAACAAGAGACACAAGAACAATAAGCAGAAGATCTAAAAGCAGAAGAACATGAAGTATAAGACCAAAATGAAGAGCAAAATATATGCTCTAAATTCTAAGCAGAAGAAGACTAAGCAGTGTATGGGGGTGAGTCCGTTCCTCCTCGTGGTGCCCCTGGAAAATGCCTGCTGCTGCAGGCTAAACTGAACACGGACAAATACTGTTGTAATTTAAATCTTTTGTGACAGCAAGAACGGAAGGATGAAAAATTCATACTTTGACAGATTACAAGTACAGGATTCTCTGTCACAAATAAGAATATGATGAAGAAGATGAAGCAGAATATGAATAAGAATAATAGTTTAATAAGAAGAATATGAGTAATGTTAACAAAGATGAATAGCAAGAAGTTTAAGAAGAAGATAAAGAAGGTGAAGATGAAGAATAATTTGATGAAAAAGATGATGCTGCAGAAGATTATGAAGGAGAAAGTGTGTGAAAAGTTAAAAAGGTGAAGATGAAGAGCATGGAAGTTGTGTAATATACATATTTGCCAAAATATAAAAAACGTTAACATTGTCAATTTCTTTGTCAATCCGAACATCTTTAAAAAAAAAATATTTATGCTATTCCATTTGATTGGGTTAAACATCTATGCCTTTAATGTCTCCTCAACCTTCCCAATACATTCTACATTACTCTTTCTTGTTTTCCTTCATGTACAATTAACCAACAAGGCAAGAATGGGTTTTTTTTAATTTCGATATTTTGTTCCCATAGACTTACATGGGACTTCCGGTATCGGTATCGGGTATCGCCGATATTTTAGTGATATCGGCGATACCATTCCGATTCCGATACTTTAGGATATCGGAAAGTATCGCTCAACTCTACTCAGGATCTCTTTGGGACAAAACGGCACCTGCCCCAATTTCAGAGGCATCAACCTCCACCTGAAATGACAGAGAAACATCAGGCTGCCGTAGAATAGGAGCAGAAGTGAATCTCTGTTTAAGTTCCTGAAACGCAGAGACTGCCTCAGGAGGCTAATTTAATGAAGTAGGTTGGACCCAATCACAGATGGCCTGAACCTTGACCGGGTCCATTTCAATAACAGATGGAGACAAAATGAATCCCAGAAATGAGATCCTCTGTACGCCAAAAAGACACTTTGATCCCTTCACATACAGAGCATTCTCTCTCAAAATCTGGAACACAGTCCGAACATGTTTCACATGAGAGTCCCAGTCATTGGAAAAAATCAAGATATCATCCAAATAAACAATCAGAAATTTATCCACAAAATCCCTGAAAATGTCATTCATGAAGGACTGGAAGACGGAAGGAGCATTAGTGAGCCCAAAGGGCATCACTAGGTACTCAAAATGCCCCTCTGGGGTATTAAACGCCGTCTTCCATTCATCCCCGTGCTTAATGCGAATAGGGTTATACGCCTCCCTGAGGTCAAGCTTGGTAAACCAAGTAGCACTTTTCACCCTGGAAAACAGGTCAGAAATCAAGGGTAGCGGTTATTGATATTTCACAGTGATATTGTTCAAGAGATGATAATCAATACACGGCCTTAATGAACCATCCTTTTTGGCCACAAAGAAAAAACCGGGACCCAAGGGTGAAGAGGATGGTCTGATATGACCCTTCTCCAATGACTCCTTGATATAAGTCCGCATAGCGTCATGTTCAGGTACAGACAAGTTAAAAAGGCGACCTTTAGGGAATTTACTACCAGGCACTAATTCAATAGCGCAGTCATAGCTCCTATGGGGGGCAAGGATGCAGATTTACTTTCGCTAAACACATCAGAAAAATCAGTCAAAAAGTCAGGCACATCTTGAGGCTGGGGAGAGGCAGAAAAAACAGGAGTGTTGGCATTAACACATTGGCAGCCCCAACTGGTTACAGACACAGATTTCCAATCCAAAACAGGATTATGAGACTGCAACCAAGGGAAACCTAGTACAATAATGTCATGCAGATTATACAGCACCAAAAATTTGCAACTCTCCTGATGATCAGGTTCAACCCTCATTATCACCTGAGTAGAGAACTGGGGTTTATTCTCAGTCAAAGGGGTAGAATCAATCCCCAGTAGGGGAACAGACTTCCGCAGGGATATCAAGGGAAACCCACAACGTTTAGCAAAATCAAAATCCATCAGGTTAATAGCTGCTCCCGAATAGTGTTGAGCGATACTGCTCGATATCTAAAAATATCGGATCGGAATGGTATCGCCGATATCACTAAAATATCGGCGATACCCGATACCGATACCGGAAGTCCAATGTAAGTCTATGGGAACCAAATATCGACATTAAAAAAAACCCATTCTTGCCTTGTTGGTTAATTGTACATGAAGGAAAACAACAAAGAGTAATGTAGAATGTATTGGGGGAGGTTGAGGAGACAATAAAGGCATACATGTTTAACCCAATGCATTGGAATAGCATTAATATATATTTTTTTGGAAATACGTTTGGATTGACGAACAAATTGACAATGTTGTTAACCTTTTTTCTATTTTGGCAAATATGTATGTTTCACAACTTCCATGCTCTTCACCTTTTTAACTTTTGCCAGTGCCACACTTTCTCCTTCATAATCTTCAGCAGCATCATCTTTCTCATCAAATTATTCTTCATCTTCACCTTCTTAATCTTCTTCTTAAACTTCTTGCTATTCATGTTTTTGTTTACATTACTCATATTGTTATTATTAAACTATTAATCTTCTTCATATTCAAATTCTTCATCTTCTTCCTCTTCTTCATCATATTCTTATTTGTGACAGAGATTCCTGTACTTGTAATCTGTAAAAGTATGAATTTTTCATTCTTCCGTTCTTGCTGTCACAAAAGATTTAAATTACAACAGTATTTGTCCGTGTTCAGTTTAGCCTGCAGCAGCAGGCATTTTCCAGGGGCACCACGAGGAGGAACGGACTCACCCCCATACACTGCTTAGTCTTCTTCTGCTTAGAATTTAGAGCATATATTTTGCTCTTCATTTTGGTCTTATACTTCATGTTCTTCTGCTTTTTGATCTTCTGCTTATTGTTCTTCTGTCTGTTGTTCTGTATCTTGTAGTTTGTCTTAACCTTCTTTGTCCTGTTGGTGATCTTCTTCAGGGTAATCTTTTATTTTTTCTTTGTCATGGTGTTCAGGCTGGTTGGCTTCATGCTCGTCGTCCTTGTTGTCGTCATCTTCTTCTGGGTGGTCTTTAAGGTCGTCTAATTTCAGAGAACCAGCTGACGTTACTGGAACCCGGACGGGTATCAGATGGAACAAGAGACAATGGAAGTAACGAGGACCAGCTGACTGTGCTGGAACCCGGAGGGGCAGCAGAAGGAAAAGAGGCAATGTCACAACCAAGTACCAGCTGACGTTACTGTGACACGGTTACTAAGCAGGAGGTACCTGTGCTCCAAAGCACTACCAAGGACCAGCAGACATTGCTGGAACTCGTATACGGAGATGGAGGCACCTAGGCCAAAGGCACTGGGAGAACCAGTTGACGGTACTGGACCCCGGACGGGTAGCAGAACGCACCCATGAAAATGTAAGTTGACAGGACGCAAGCCGTCCGCAGTTACCGAATCACACAGTCCTACAGTGGGTGCTTGTCCTATTGTCACAATGGAAACAGCCTTTATTTACATATCCCACAGCACACATAGGAATCACCTAAACTGCAGGCACCATAGAGTCGGCTAACCCGAATGCAACACGACAGCACAACTTATTGGAGGATAATTGACGTTCACACTGCCAGGAAACAGCTGTCGTGCTGTAACCAGGCTGGCCAGGAGTCAGTACCCCTGCCAATTACTTACGAGCAACAAATGGCGGTGTTGTAGCCCAGGGAGTAGAGTTCAGGTGGTATAAAGATGAACATAACAGGAGACATGGAAAACGTTGCCAAACAGTTATTTAATCTTAAAACGGACAGGCAAATTCAGGTGAGATCCATGCCTTGTTCATTTTCAGAAAAGTAAGCCGGTCTACAGTCTCTGAGGATAGTCGCATGCGACGGTCTGTTAGTACACCACCTGCAGCACTAAAGACGCGCTCAGATAATACACTGGCAGCAGGGCAAGCCAGCACCTCCAATGCATACTGGCTAAGCTCTGGCCATGTATCCAACTTAGAGACCCAAAATTTGAAAGGGGAAGAGGCATCTGGGAATACACTTAGAGGGAAAGACAAGTAGTCTGTCACCATCTTACGGAAACGTTGCTTCCTGGTGACTGGAGCCGTCTCGGATGGTGTAGACCTTGCTGGCGCTGTCACAAAACTTCGCCACATTTGTAACATACAGCTCTTGCCCTGTGCAGAGGCGCTGCTTGTGCTCCCTCTTGTTGTAGAGGTGTCTACACTGCCTCGACGCACAGAGCTGCTTTGTAAAGCAGTAGCAGCAGCATCTCTCTCGGCTGGAATGTACAACAGTATGGATTGCACCAGTGTGTCTTGGTACTCCCGCATTTTACGGTCCCGGTTCCCCGGTGTGATGAGGGTTTGTAAGTTGTCCCGGTAGCGAGGGTCTAGGACGGTGTACACCCAATAATCTGACGTGGTGAGAATGTGGGCGATGCGGCGGTCGTTTCTCAGGCACTGAAGCATGAAATCAACCATGTGCTGCAGACTCCCAACTGGCCAACAAAAGCTGTCCTGTGGAAGAGGCGTCATCTCTGCCTCCTCGGCATCACCCCACCCTCGCTCTACATACTGACTAGAGCGTTGTGTACCTCCCTCTGTAGGGATTTCTTCCTCCTCCATTGACTCCTCCTCTCCTCCTCACAAAGTGAGCCCTGCCCAGCCCTTTGTGAGGAACCACGTTGCGCTGACTGTCCTGAAGGTAATAGAATTTGTGACTCCTCATCCTCCACCTCTTCCAAAACCTCTTCCTTTAGTGCTTTCAGTGATTTCTGAAGCAGGCAGATAAGGGGGACAGTCATGCTGACTAGTGCATCATCTGCACTCGCCATCCGCGTTGAGACATCAAACACACGCAAAACGTCGCAGATGTCCTTCATAGAGGCCCACTCAGTAGTGGTGAAGTGTGGACGGCGCAAAGAGCGACTTGATTGCGCCTGATGCAGCTGATACTCCATTACTGCTGTCTGCTGCTCACACAACCGCTCCAACATATGTAACGTGGAATTCCACCTGGTGGGTACGTCACATATGATGCGATGTTCAGGAAGGCGAAATCGGCGTTGCAGAGCTGCAATGCGCGATCTGGCTATGCTGGAACGTCGCAAGTGAGCGCACTCTAGGCGGACCTTCTGCAGCAGTCCAGAAAGATCCGGATAGTCCCTCAAAAAACTCTGCACGACCAAGTTGAGCACATGTGCCAGACATGGTATGTGAGTAAGGTTGCCAAGGCCCAGAGCTGCCACCAGATTTCGGCCATTGTCACACACTACCAAGCCTGGCTGGAGATTCGCAGGCAAAAACCACACGTCGCTCTCCTGCTTGATGGCATTCCATACCTCCTGCGCTGTGTGGCTTAGATTCCCCATTGAAATCATTTTCAGGACGGCCTGTTGACGTTTGGCCACGGCTGTGCTCATATCGGTCGTAACAGGTAAGCGTTCACGGGTCCATGTGGAGGTATACCGTGACGGCTCGTGCAGCGATGATTCTGAGGAACTGGAGTAGGAGGAGGAATCAATGTGTACAGACTGGATTCCTGCAATCTTTGGAGTTGGCAGAACACGTACAGCGCCACTGGCAAGATCTGTACCCGGCTCCACAACATTGACCCAATGGGCAGTGAGGGAAAGGTATCGTCCCTGGCCATGGGTACTGGTCCACGCATCGGTGGTCAGGTGGACCCTGCTACTGACGGCGTTTAGTAGCGCATGTTTAATGTTTCCCTCGACATGTTTTTGCAGAGCAGGGAAGGCTTGCCTGCTGAAATAAAATCGGCTTGGCACATTATATTGTGGGACTGCCAATGCCATTAAGTTCCTGAAACTGTCAGTCTCCACCAGCCTGAATGACAGCATTTCAAGGGACAGGAGTTTTGCAATGCCAGCATTCAGAGCCTGTGCTCGTGGATGGTTTGTCGAGTATGGCCGTCTTTTATCCCATGCCTGTGGTACCGATGGCTGTTTTGTGGCCTGGGAGTGTGACGATGACTGTGAACTTGCTGCTGTGGGTGGAATAACAGTTTGTCTATGGACAACAGTGACCGAGATTCTTCCATGGAGATCCTGTGAGGAAGCCGAACCAGGTGTGGTGTGAGCTGGAGGTAGAGGCTCCAACACGACCTGAAGATGTAGGTGCTGCTGTAGGTTGGCCTACATCTCCAGTGTGTCTTTGTAACTCAGCTACGTGCTTTGTCCGTACATGTTTCCACATATTTGTGGTATTCAGGTTACTGATATTTTTACCTCTTTTAACTTTTTGCTTACACAGCTTGCATTTAACATAGCAAATATCATATACAAGTCTGTCAAAAAAGGACCACGCAGTGCAAGTCATGGGAGCGCCAATTTTGACATTTCTAAGAGAACTGCTCCCAACAGGTGCCAAACTGGAGGCTACAGGCAAGCGAGTCTGCAGCCTACCTCTCCCTCCTCTTTGTACCGTTGGGCCAATCTCTTCCTCAGAGCTGCTCCCACCACCTTCCTGCTGCTCACGCCATGTTGGGTCTCGGACTTTATCATCTCCACTACCCTCTTCCAACACCTGCTGCTGTTGGATGGTCTGGGCAGCACCATGCTCCACAAAACCTGGCAACTGAGTCTCATCATCATGATGAGATGCGTTCTGCGGTGTGCTGTCCATCGGCACTGGCTCACCCGCCTCTTCAGATTGAGAGAGACACAGCTGTTGCGCATCACTGCATACTCCCTCTTCTTCAAATTGCAGAATGCTGCTTGCCTGTGCCCGTGTTTGCGAGCCAACAGATTCTGAGAACAGAAGCAGAGACTCAGCTGGCTCCTGTACAGAACTCTCTGACTGCCTGGGCAATTTGACAGGCGGTGAACAGACAGATGGTTGCTCAACAGTGTTGTGTTCCTGAGAGGAGGTGGAAGGAATTGAAGTCGATGCATTGGCTGCCATCCAACCAACAACGGCTTCAATTTGTTCTTCCCGCAGCAGGGGGGCACGCCGAGCTCCTACCAAAGTGCGCATAAAGGAACGCTCATGGGTAAAACTGGTGGATGCTGTGTCACTGAGGGCGGCAGCAGCCACAGAATCCCCACGTCCTCTCCCTGCTGAAACTCCACGGCCACGACCACGTGCCTTACTCCCTGCCTTCTTCATCTTGGTAGATTGATAAAGAAAGTCAGAAAAGTTATAAGGCCTAAGTGTGGTTATTACGCAGAGACTGAAGTGAACACTGAAACACAACTGTTCACAATCTGTGAAAGGCTACTCCTTTGTCTACTTCTATAGTGTTTGCAACCAATGTATTGGATACGGATGGAGGCGCGTCACACTAATAGATTATATTTATTTTAAATGGAATGGAGCAGAACCAATTGGAGAGAAATGAAAAGGATGAGGCACTGAGACACGCTCAGCAGAGTACAAGCAGCAGTGCTTGAACAAGTAACTGGAGCGTGATGTGCACTCAAAAAATAAAAAACACAGACTGAAGTGAACACTGAAACACAACTGTTCACAATCTGTGAAAGGCTACTCCTTTGTCTACTTCTATAGTGTTTGCAACCAATGTATTGGATACGGATGGAAGCGCGTCACATTAATAGATTATATTTATTTTAAATGGAATGGAGCAGAACCAATTGGAGAGAAATGAAAAGGATGAGGCACTGAGACACGCTCAGCAGAGTACAAGCAGCAGTGCTTGAACAAGTAACTGGAGCGTGATGTGCACTCAAAAAATAAAAAACACAGACTGAAGTGAACACTGAAACACAACTGTTCACAATCTGTGAAAGGCTACTCCTTTGTCTACTTCTATAGTGTTTGCAACCAATGTATTGGATACGGATGGAAGCGCGTCACACTAAAATTTTAATTGCATGGAGCAGCAAGAATTACACTGAAGAAAAAAAAAAGAGTCTGTGAGTGACACGTGCAGATGCCTACAGACAGCGTTGCATGCAGAGCAAACTGCAGCGTCACCTGCACTCACACACACCTTGCAGAGCTGTTAAAACAACACTGCAGGCAAAAGGAAGCTTTACACAGCGGTTGGTGCTAGCCTGCCTAAAGCACACTACACTAAATCGCAATCTCTAACTGTCCCTCAGAGTCAGAACAGCAGCGTTCTGTCCCTAACTGAATTCACAGCACAGTGACGCTAAAATGGCGGCGGCGCCTTTTATAGTGCATTCTGACATCATTTCAGCATCCAATCACAGCCATGCCATTAGTTAACATGACCGCAGCAGTACAGGATGTGCCCACACTTCTTAGGATTCCTCATTGGCTGACTAAAATCACATTGCCTCTCAAAGAATTATGGGAACTTCCGATTCCGGTATACGATATATGGAAAATATCGGAACAAAGTATCGAAAGGCCGATACAGCTAATATCGGCCATACCCGATACTTGCGGTATCGTATCGCTCAACACTACTCCCGAATCATCAAAAGTCTTAGCAGAAAATGTGGACAGGGAGCAAATCAGGGTAACAGTCAACAGAAATTTAGTCTGAACACTACCCAAGACAACTGAACGTGCAAAACGTCTTCCCCGCTTAGGGCAGACTGAAATAGCATGAGAGGCATCACCACAGTAGAAACATAACCCATTGAGTTTTCGAAACTCATGACGCTGTGCCCCAGAAGCCACTCCATCACACTGCATGGGTTTAGAAGCTGGTTCACAAGGCAACACCATTCCACGCATACCTCTACGCTCACGTAAACGTCTGTCAATTTGAATCGCCAATGACATAGAATCATTGAGACCAGAGGGAGCAGGGAAACCCACCATAACATCTTTTACATTCTCTGACAGACCCTTCTGAAAAAGGGCTGCCAAAGCATCATCATTCTATTTGTTAAGAACTGCCCACTCTCGGAATTTCTGACAATACAACTCAGCATCCTCAAGCCCCTGATTTAATGCCAACAAGGTTTTTTCAGCTTGATCAGTGACATTAGGTTCATCGTACAATAACCCCAGAGCCAGAAAAAATGCATCAACATTACTTAAAACAGGGTCCCCAGGTGTCAGGGAAAAAGCCCAATCCTGAGGATCGCCGCACAGGAGAGAGATGACAATTTGAACCTGCTGTGCTGTGTTCCCTGAGGACTTAGGTTTTAAGGCAAAAAACAACTTACAGTTATTTTTGAAATTCAGAAATTTAGCTTGATCCCCCAAAAACAAATCTGGTATGGGGATCCTAGGTTCCACAACCGGCAACCCTGCAAGATAGGTAGCAATACTCCAAACTTCAGTGGCAAGCTGATCCACACGGTCAGACAACTGTGCAAACTCCATTGAGAGAAAAAAAAATCCTCCTCAGCACCCAGAGAAAAAGAGGGAAAAAAATGCAACAAACAGAAAAAAAAAAAAATCTCTGACAACTCTGACAACTTTTTTCTTTCCACACTATTTTTCCCTTCTGTGAGTACCATATAATTTTCAGTTTTGGGCCGGTGATACTGTTATGTTTTGGTAGCTGAGGAGAGCAGACAAAAACGGCAATACACCAGAGAGGTTGGAATCTACTGGATTGCAGTACCCTGACTAACCACCACAACTAAAGGCAGCCGTGGAGCGTTCCTACGTTGGTCCTAGACGCCTCGTCACAGTCTGAGAGGCTAACTACACCTAAAGGTAGAAAGAGGAAAGCTATCTGCCCCGGAGCAGATCCCCAAAGAACATAGGAAGCCCCCAAACATGTAATGGCGGTTAGACAAGAGGAAATAAAGACACAGACAGAAAATAGTATGAGCAAACGCTGGGGCCCAAGCTGCCTTGACAGAAAAAGATAGGAAGGATACTTACTGCAATCCAAAAAAACCCTAAAAAAACCAACGCTACTAATTGCAAAAACACCTGAGATCACATGACCTCTACCACCTAAATTAGTTCTCTGGTGTAACAAAACTAAGCCGCAGTCACAGAAAAAAAAAACTGGAATAGGCAAATGAACAAACAACAGTGGCTCCAGAGGAACCGAGAGGAGACCAAGCCCCCCGGGGAGGGGAACCTAGCCAACCTCACAGAAATGCAGAGAAATATGCAAATGGAAAGCAAAAAAACAAAAGAACAGAAAATATCTTATCTGAGAGCAGAAGAGGCAAGACTCAGCAAGCTTCCAAGTGAACCAGGAAACAACGTTAAGACAAGAACAATTGATCATCGGCAACCATGATGGGGGGAAACCTCCCTTATATCCAGCCAGTCTGTTATTCCTGATCCTCATTGAATGGTTCAGTACTGTTTGTAACCACCAGAGGGAGCTTCTGCTCAGAATTAATTTCTAAAACATTCATAACACTGCTTCTTTCTATCGTGTTTGCTATTTTCATTTTTTGTCTGCACTTTTGTATGAGGTTAGCCGGGTTCCCCTCCAGGTGCCTGTGCTATTCTCTGTTTTTCAGTAGCCACTGTTTATTTGTTCAATTGCTCTGTCCCTGCTATTTAAGTGGCTGCGGGTTAGCCGCTTGTTCACACCAGAGATCTGATTTAGCTGGTGGCAAGATCGTATGGTCTCAGCATTTTTGAAATCAGAAGTGTTGGAATTTTTCTAGGGTTTTTCTGGGTTGCAGATAGTATTCTGTCCTGTCCTATCTAGGCAGTGTTTGGCCCCAGCATTTGCTCACTCTATTTTCTTCCTGCGTTTGTGCTTCATCTTGTCTAACCGCCATTATATGTGTGGTAGCTACCTATTCCTTTGGGGCGCTACTCCGGGCAGTTAGCTTTCCTGTTTCTATCTTTAGTTGTAGCTAGCTCTCTGGCTGTGCCGAGGCATCTAGGTCACTGTAGGTACGTCCCACGGCTGCTTCTAGTTGTGCGGATAGTTTAGGGATCTGCAACCCATTAGTTCCCAACCTCTCTGGGTGTTTGGCTGCCTCTGCTGTTTTTTGCTCCTGTCCTCCTCGGCTACCAAATCATAACAGGCTGCATGTTGCATTTTTGCTGCAGTTTTTTGCTGAAGTTTTTATACAAATTAAAAGATGATTTTTACAGTATCAGAAAAAGCTCTGAGATTCCAGATATCTCATGAAATGATTGCTTTTTTTTCAAATTTTTTCAGGTTCTTTGCAGCATTTTTGCACTCTAGAAATGTCACGCTGTGATGGTCTTCGGTAAGGAAGAGGGGCCTCAAACTGTCAGTAGAACTGGGACCTTATTTACCCATTTCCGGGAGTACTCTTGAAGGTAAAGAGTCCCAAGTCGCCAACCTTATTATGCTCTTATTAAACCCTGATCTGTCATCTTTCCCAACCCATAAGGCATTGGACAGAAATGTAAGGTAAACAAAACACAAAGACAAAACAGGATAACAAAAAAGCACTAAGCAACAAAAGCATACAAAGACACTAAGCAACAACAGGGATGAGAATAGGAATGTACCAACCAAATGGGAATAGGACAATGAGGAAAGCTTACAACCAAAAACAGCACACAACCATCTGCAGTAGCAACAATGATCAACAACTCAGCACAGTGTCTCCAAGGAGCTAGGAAGCAAAGCTTTCACTGGCAAGGAAAAGATGGGCTGACCAGATTTTATAGGGAGAGGAAATGACCAGGTCAGGAACAGCTGTGAGATGGAGCTGAAAGTTTCTATCCATCATAAAAAGGGTTGTTAACCTCTTCAGCACCAAAGGAAATGGAATCCATTTAATATGAAACAAAAACACACCGTCTAAATGGAAGATCTGTGATTTAAAATGCGTAGTGATTTTGTAACCCCAGATCTCCCAAGAGGACGTGACCTGCTTGTGACAAGAAAGCAATGAGAAAGGGCACAAACACTGGAAAAAACACAACCTTGTATTTTTATTGCATTTGTGTTGCATTTTTTGGTGAATAAAACTAACCTTTTTTTTTAGCATGAACTGTACACAAAATAAACTTGCTGTCGGCACCAAAACACACAGCAAAAACTCACCCAAAATAAAGCTGAAAAAAAATGCAACATAACCAGCTTTTTGTAATCAGCTTCTTTACTGCAGGTTTTGCCTGCAGAAAAAAAAACTAGTCAAAAACCCATTGTGTAAGGGGGTGCCATGCCTCTACCCCTTTAAAGTAGAGTAAAATGTTTTATTATATATATGTATATATATGTTCATTCCCCTTTAAGTAGATTATTGTCCTTCATCGTTGTATATGCGTGTAGTTGATTCCCTGGTGTGCATAATATTGTATATATTGTATATTATGTCTGTTATTTATAAAGTATATACAGTACAGACCAAAAGTTTGGACACACCTTCTCATTCAAAGATTTTTCTGTATTTTCATGACTATTAAAATTGTAGAATCACACTGAAGGCATCAAAACTATGAATTAACACATGTGGAATTATACATTACACTTTACAAAAAAGTGTGAAACAACTGAAAATATGTCTTATATTCTAGGTTCTTCAAAGTAGCCACCTTTTGCTTTGATTAAAGCTTTGCACGCAGAAAAGGTGAAATAAAGACACAGTTTTTGACCATATTTTATTGCTCAGGTCATCCTCGATTCCCTTGTTCGCCTGTAATTAAAATAAAAAAGCAACATTATTCTTGCCTATCCGATGCACAGTCATGTCCCACGCTGTAATCCTTCACAAAGGGTTAAGTGGTTTCCAACTAGCAGGGCAGCTAATGGGCAGGAGCTCTGAATGATGAGTCTTGAAGAAGGATGTGAGTGTGTGAAGCTAATTGATTTCCTTCCCACTTTCACTTCAGGTCAGGTCACCCGGGGACACCGCACAGCAGCAGTGACGTTAGAGGGAGTCCCCGGGTGACCTGACCTGAAGTGAAAGTGGGAAGCAATCAATTAAGCTTCACACACTCATCACTTCTCTCCTCCTGATCGCTCGGATTACAGCTGAGCAAAAAAATATGGTCAAAAACTGTGTCTTTATTTCATTAAAAGGATTAATAATTAATGTGTGTGTGTTTTTTTTCCTTTCATACAATAGGATTAATAATTGAGAGTTGTCAAATTGACAACTCTCAATTATTAACCTGGCTTAAAGTCACCTTTCAATAGCAAGGTGGCTTTAACCCATTATTAACCCATTCGCCACCACTACAGGGCAATGGGAATAGACGGGTAAAGTGCCAGAAAGGGCGAATCTAATTATAGATTTGCCTTTTCTGGGATGGCTGGGGGCAGATGTTAGTAGCCAGGGGGGCACTAAATAAATGCACCCTCCCTGGGCTATTATTATCTGCCCCCACTCGCTTGCTTTGTCTGTCTGGTTTAGAAAATAGGGCGGGAGCCCACACATTTTTTTTCAACGAATTTACACCTTTCATTAACCCCTACATGTCTGCAATTTTGCACACATATACTCATGTAATTGTAACTTAAAACCATATATCAAACTACATGAAATGACATGGTTAACTGTGTGTAAACCATGTGTCATTTCATGTCAGGTCTGTAATTTCACAAAAGCCGGTAATTGAATTAGCGGCTATTACAGTATGTAGAAGTGTATGAACTATAAATATATGTATATATACACATGTCACAATGACATGTGTATATATATATATATATATATGTATTCTATGTGTGTATATGTATTGTTTCTATTCTTTATTAAAGCTGTCAGTGTGATTTTACAGTATAGCCAGGGATGAATTAACGGCTAATATACGATGTAGAAGTGCATGAACTATAAATATATATATATATATGTGCCACAATTACATGTATATATACAGTATGTAGTGTTTTGTGAGCTGTCAGTGTGATTTTACAGTAGCCGGGGATGAATTGCCGGCTTTTCAAAGGACACTGGTGCGTATAAATCGGACAGCACTCGCATGGTGCGAGTGCTGTCCGATTTTTTTAGCGCATCCATTGACTTGCATTAGCGATTATCATGCCAAAATCGCAGCAAATCGCAGCATGCTGCGATTTTTTTCCAGACCGATTTTAGCTGAGAAATAAATCGCAAATGAGAAGTCCCCTATTGAATATCATTGGTCCGATTGCAAGCCGATTTTTTATCGGCTTGCAATTGTCCGTATTTCTCGCCAGTAAGTATGAGCCCCAATGAATGACTTCCTCTCCCAGCGACAGGAGAGGATGTGATTACTGTGTGAAGCTTAATTGATAGCTTCCCACAGAAATCAGTTCACTTCAGGTCAGCGGGGATTCCCTCTGAAGTCACTGATGCTGTGCGGTGTCCCCGCTGACCTGAAGTGAACTGATTTCTGTGGGAAGCTATCAATGAAGCTTCACACAGTAATCACATCCTCTCCTGTCGCTGGGAGAGGAAGTCATTCATTCAGGAGCTTTCAGCCCAGCAGGCAGCATTACTTGCGCTGCTTGGCTGAAAGCTAGTTAACCCTTTGTGAAGGATTACAGCGTGGGACGTGACAGATCGCCGGATAGGTAAGAATAATGTTGCTTTTTTATTTTATTTTTGTTACAGGACATCAAGGGAATCGAGGATTGCCAGTAAAATAAAATATGGTCAAAAACTGTGTGTTTATTTCATTAAAATGATTTTTCATTAATGTGTGTGTATTTTTTAACCATTTCATATAATAGGATTAATAATTGATAGTTGTCTAATTGACAGCTCTCAATTATTAACCTGGCTTAAACTCACCTTTCAATAGCAAGGTGGCTTTAACCCATTATTAACCCATTCGCCACCGCTACAGGGCAATGGGAATAAATGGGCAAAGTGCCAGAAATGGCTAATCTAATTATAGATTTGCCTTTTCTGGGGTGTCTGGGGGCAGATGTTAGTAGTCAGGGGGGGCACAAAAGAAATGCACCCTCCCTAGGCTATTATTATCTACCCCGACTCGCTGGCTTTGTCTGTCTGGTTGAGAAAATAGGGCGGGAGCCCACACATTTTTTGTCAACGAATTTACACCTTTAATTAACCCCTACAGGTGTGAAATTTTGCACACATATACTCATGTAATTGTTAGTCAAAACCAGATATCAAACTACATGAAATGACATGGTTAATTGTATGTAAACCATGTGTCATTTCATGTCAGGTCTGTAATTTCACAAAAGCCGGCAATTGAATTAGCAGCTATTATACTATGTAGAAGTGTATGTACTATAAAAAAAATATATATATTTATTGTCAGCTTTTGGACACCTTTGAAGTGTTTTCTATGTGTTTTTGTTTGCCTGCCATTGGTTTTGTCGGTGTTCGACCTGTTCGACGAACAGTTCGACGAACAGTTACTCGAACATACGGCTGTTCGGCGAACCGAACCAAACTCGAACACTTCAGGGATGGCTCATCACTACTCAGCACAACTCATTTGTTTTCTAATCTAATGAAGGTTTTCTCCTACGCTATCCAGAAGATATAAAACTAAAACAATGACCCTTCTTATCTGAATGTTCCTACCAAGAACCTGAGCTTACTTAGATCTGACGGACTCACAGTAATTTACACATCATGATACTGGATTAGTAAAGCTAAAAACTTACAAAAAAGGCCATAATTCACAAAAAAAATCCCCAAAAGCCCTCAAGGTCTCATGTTCTCTTTAGCTGAAAGGAAAATTATAGGCAGCTGTTCCCAATTTTTCATTTTCCTTCACATTTTTTCGGAGGAAAGGTCACACCTGCTTGTGATATAGTGGTCCATGGGATAGAGCCGGGCTTACCTGGCATATAAGAGAGATGAAGGTGAGCTAATGTTATATTGTAATAGATGAGGCAGTGTCCTGATAACACAATGTACTACCATGTAAAGGTCATAGGCTGATAACAGCATGGAGAATGGATGGTGACCGGTACTGAAGATTTTTTATCAATTTTTCAGGAATTGTTCTCTAATTTACACTACAGCATGCAGCTAAATTATTAAGGTGCTTATCTGTCCGGGGTGAAGTGGTAGCAGCTACCTCTGGGTTTCTCCATCTGGCCTCTATTTTCCTCCAGTGAGCATTGTCTCTCATCTTCGTCCAGTGCCAAAGTTTCCATCACCCATTATGTCTCTTTTGCACATTAGATGTCACAGTAGGTGATGGCTAGGCCTTGCACATTACCCGTCTAGATGCTCTGACATCATGACAGCCATCGTAACGTTAGAGGGCTACTTGGCATCAGATGTTCCAGCGCAGAATGAAGACTATAGATGTCATGTTCGGAAGGAAAGAAGACGCTGGAGAAAAGCTTCACGGTCAACCAGATAGGGGGATGCAATGGCAAGAAAGTTAAGCAAGAAGGGGAGACCACAGTGCCTAATAAACATCATACAATTTGTATAGCATAACGTCCGGTAAAGCACATTTCCTGGTCAAATTCGGGCAAAATGCCGAATTCGAAATTTCGGCTGATCACTAACTCACAACAATCGTGCCATGAAGCTTTCCACATATGGTGGCATCGCCTTCCTTTATCTTACGAAAGATTTTCCAACTCTGAAAAGTATGACAATGACCGAGTTTGAGAGGACCCCCCCATGGAGCATGTATCTAGTAAATGACATCTTCAGTCTCTGCTCGATAGAGAAGACTCTGATAATCTCTAGAATTAGGTTTTGGATAAAAACTGCAAGAACTAGGATGGGCAAATCGGGTGTTATCCAGACAACAGGCGCTTAACTATGTGGAACTATCCATCTGGTAATGTTATGAGGAAGCACAACACTTAGCAGGGCTCAAAAAAATGTCTGGCTGCTGCCGCTCCACAGATTGGTGGATCCAATTTAGAAATGAAATATGTGGAGAAGTGGATATGCTTATTACTGGCACCTTAACAGATAAAGTGTAATGCCTGCTGCAGGGCAGTAGCACACAACCTCCACCAGGGTGTGCGAGTGAAGGAAAAAAAGTACACTCACAGTGAAACCACAGTGCAGCAAGGAGGCGCCACTAGGTGGCGGAAGAGTAGTCAGACAAGCCGAGTCAGCAACGAGAGGGAGCGAAGTACCAGAGGTCACAGCTATACACGTGGTCAGAAACAAGCCAGAGAAGTCAGAGCCGGTCAAGAGCAGGAATGCCAGAGACAGAAGACAGTAAAACAGGTCAGAGGAAAAACCAGGTCAAATACCAAGGGGTCACAACGCAGAGAGCAAGTACTAAGACGAGCAAAGTCACAGGGAGAGCGTGGAAATGGGAACTAGATAAACGGGCAGAGGACAAATCAGGGTACAACGGGGTCAGCCGCTCAAGCCAGAGGCAGAACTATAACTGACGTGGCTTGCAGGTAACAGCGGACTGAAATAGCCAAACAGATCCCAAAACGAGGCAGGGAAGGTTAACCCCCGCATGACCAGCCTGGGGAGAGTATAATCAGAAATAAACCCCGAACTGGATCATGACATAAAGATGTCAGAAAAAACTTGAGATAGTGAAGTAGATTTCTCAACATATTTCAAAGTGTACCCAGCACTTCTTCATCAGGAGGACCCACATGTCCTGGGAATTAGGTTCTAGCCATGACCTGTGGAGGAAAGTGGCGACATCTGTTGCAAAAAAATACTGCTATAATTGACGTATTTCACAGAAATAGATTAACCCCTGATGGTCATTTCATTTTTGGGGTCAGGACCGGGTCTATTTCACTTGTTTCAATGACCAGGTTCTTTTTTTTGTTACATTAGGTTTAGAAAAGTACAGTTTTGTAATTGTGGACTACTTTATCTTTGATTGTTATAATAGCTAAGATCTGCATGATTTTGCCATGAACAGAAAGTTGACATTATATATTCTAAAGGATTATTCAAGTCAATGGGTTAAGGAAAAAATTATATTTTTGTGTTGTCTTTTGATGGACAGATGATGAAAACAGGTACATAAAAGGCAAATAAATTAAAAACAGAATTTTACCTTTACATCCAGATCATTTGTGAACCCAGATAAGTCTGGTAATCTACACTTTACACCACTCCTTCCATTGCTCAGCATTGCGCTTGGTGATGTAAGTCTGGATGCAGCTGCTTGGCCATGAAGCTACAGGCGGGGGCGCAGTGTTTGTGCTGATGCTATTACCAGAGGAGGTCTGGACTCTGCAGTTATGGGGTCAGCAGAGTGGTGGTGATTTTTATGAACTCTGCTCCTCATCACTCGGCCCCCCGTAACGTTATGGGGACTGGACTTCGTTGATGCGGTTCCTTCCACGTCTCAATATTATCACTCACTGGTAAAGAGGGGAGATCCAGGAGCAAGAAATGTCTAGATCAGACTTGTTGCATCCTCCCTGAGGAAGCTTTGCGAAACGTATGTTGGAGGGGCAGGTGGAGGACGAGTAGTGCACTCTGGCAATATGAGTCCGTAGCCCTTTATTATTCTTATATTGATGTGACCCTTGATCCATTATATCGGTATACTTTTAGGGTATTTACTCTTTGCATTCTAACATTTACTATGAATTGAAATCTATATTATTTATTTCATTATGAATTAAGAACTGTATTATTTATTGCTGACTGGCACTTTATTTGTTTTATATAAAGATACAGATTTTTACATGGTGTATATGGTTTTATTTCATATTGCACTTTGTACTTTTCGTGACTGTAGTATTTATAGATAGGGGCATCAGGCACCAAGCACTTCTGATCAGAAATAAGGATTATAGGACTAAAGTAGCTGGATGTGATACCCCATGGGCTGGATGTTATACACTGGGAACAACGGGGCTGGATGTTATATACTAGGAAAAATGGGGCCAGATGTTATACACTGGAAGCAATGAGGCTGGATGTCATACACCGTGGGCAACAGGGCTGGAAGTTACACACCGGGGGGCTGGATGTCATACAACAGGGGCAATAGCGCTGGATGTCCTACACAAGAGGAAATAGGGCTGGATGTTTCACACCGGGGGGATGGATATTATACACCGGGGGGCTGGAGGTTATACCCCAGGGGCAATAGGGCTGGCTGTTATACAACAGGGGCAATAGGGCTGGATATCATACACTGGGGGCAATAGCGCTGGATGTCATACACCCGAGGAAATATGGCTGGATGTTACACACCAGGGAGGGCTGAATGTTACACACTGGGGAGGGCTGGATGTTATACACCGGGGGGCTGGAGGTTATACCCCAGGGGCAATAGGGCTGGCTGTTATACAACAGGGTCAATAGGGCTGGATATCATACACTGGGGGCAATAGCGCTGGATGTCATACACCCGAGGAAATATGGCTGGATGTTACACACCAGGGAGGGCTGAATGTTACACACTGGGGAGGGCTGGATGTTATACACCGGGGGGCTGGAGGTTATACCCCAGGGGCAATAGGGCTGGCTGTTATACAACAGGGTCAATAGGGCTGGATATCATACACTGGGGGCAATAGCGCTGGATGTCATACACCCGAGGAAATATGGCTGGATGTTACACACCAGGGAGGGCTGAATGTTACACACTGGGGAGGGCTGGATGTTATACACCGGGGGGCTGGAGGTTATACCCCAGGGGCAATAGGGCTGGCTGTTATACAACAGGGTCAATAGGGCTGGATATCATACACTGGGGGCAATAGAGCTGGATGTTATACACCAGGGGGCTGGATGTTATAAACCAGGGGAAATAGGGCTGGATATCATACACTGGGGGCAATAGCGCTGGATGTCATACACCCGAGGAAATATGGCTGGATGTTACACACCAGGGAGGGCTGGATGTTATACACCGGGGAGGGCTGGATGTTATACACCGGGGGGCTGGAGGTTATACCCCAGGGGCAATAGGGCTGGCTGTTATACAACAGGGTCAATAGGGCTGGATATCATACACTGGGGGCAATAGAGCTGGATGTTATACACCAGGGGGCTGGATGTTATAAACCAGGGGAAATAGGGCTGGATATCATACACTACACGGGATGTCAATAGGACTTGATATTATACACTGGGGGGCTGGATGTCATACACCGGGGGCAACAGAGCTAGATGTTATACACCGGGGGCTGGATGTTACACACCGGGGGACAATAGCGCTGGATGTTATACACTGGAGGAAATAGGGCTGGATGTTATACACTGGGGGGGCTGGAGGTTTTACACCAGGGGCAATAGCGCTGGATGTCATACACCAGAGGAAATAGGGCTGGATGTTATACACCGGGGGCTGGAGGTTATACACCAGGGGCAATAGAGCTGGATGTTATACACCGGGGGAGCTGGATTTTATACACTAGGGGGCTGGATGTTATACACCGGAGGGCTAGATGTTATAAACCAGGGGCAATGGGGCTGGATGTCATACACTGGGGGCAACAGAGCTGGATGTTATACACCGGGGGGCTGGATGTTATACACCGGGGGGCTGGATGTTATACACTGGGATGCTGGATGTTATACACCGGGGGCTGGATGTTATACACTGGAGGAAATAGGGCTGGATGTTATACACTGGGGGGGCTGGAGGTTTTACACCAGGGGCAATAGCTCTGGATGTTATACATTGGAGGAAATAGGGCTTGATGTTATACACTGGAGGAAATAGGGCTGGATGTTATACACCGGGGGGCTGGATGTTATACACCGGGGGGCTGGATGTTATACACCGGGGGCTGGATGTTATACACCGGGCGGCTGGATGTTATACACTGGAGGAAATAGGGCTTGATGTTATACACTGGGAGTGAGGGGCCATATGTTATACATTAAAGGCAATAGGCACAGATGTTATACATCAGGGGTAATGGGGTCGGATGTTATACACTGAGGACAGATGTTATACAATGGGGGAACAGGGGGAAATGGAACTGAATAAGAAACCGGAATTCAATTATTGCGACGTTTGTCACAGAACTTTGTCCATGTTACATATGCTGGGTGGTCCGGTATCTGCTAAAAAAAAACAACTTTCAACACAACTCATCACACCGATCATAAACAACAATAGAATTTTATTTGTTTCTGTTTCTTGTTTTCACATCGCATTGCAACAACCACAATCACGTTAAAGCCGGAATAGAAAAATAGCAGTACCATGTAAGCACTGGTAACCCGCGTATTACTTTTAAGCCGTTATGATACAGTATATATATATATAGATGCTCAGAACCGGTCTATAATAAGTCATCGCAGTGACTTACCGCACTACATTCAAATAGAAGCTAAAGGATTTGATTTCCAGGACATCATTCACCATCAATTTTTATTTTTTATATTTTTTTTGTTTTTAGAGCCCTTTCAATGACAAAAAAAAAAAACATTTTGCTTAACACTTTTTACCTTGTATTTGTGTCACTGGCATAAATTGACTTTATATAATGTTACTTACAAATGTTCACGGCTCACACTGTTGGCCCCCGCTCATCGCTGACATTTACCATTGAGAAGCACTCCAGGCACTGCGATTAGGAGCTTATTTTCTCCTTGAGAGTCAAATAGTCCATAACAGAATAGATTATGAAAGTGTTCCTCTTTCTCTCTGACATTTCTAACTTTAAATGCCTCGGGGTTATGATAATCTAATCACTCTCCTGTGAGCCACATAAATAGCCATTTCCGTAAAATGGGAAAACTTAAAGTACAGTAGTATTGCCGTTTGCAAATATTTTCGCACTTTTAAAAGAAAAGTTTTTTTTTCCAATCTCTCTCTGTCGGTTAAAAACAAGTAGGAGATGGTTAAATATTAATTTAGTATTCTTCATTGGATAACGGAAAAATTGTGCTAAAGCCGACTTCAACAGGACGTGTGTGTATAGACTTCAACAGGACGTGTGTGTATGGACTTCAACAGGATGTGTGTGTATAGACTTCAACAGGACGTGTGTGTATGGACTTCAACAGGACGTGTGTGTATGGACTTCAACAGGACGTGTGTATGGACTTCAACAGGACGTGTGTGTATGGACTTCAACAGGACGTGTGTGTATGGACTTCAACAGGACGTGTGTGTATGGAGAATAAATGGGGTAAATAATATGAATAGACACAGATGTGTCCACCCCTGCCATGCTATCAAAGCCTGTAACAGCCTGAAGTACACATCCCAACCACTAGGTGGCCAGATAGATACATAAAGCATAAACCTCTCCCGGCAGAGTTTCGCAAAATCATGGTTTTTATTTTCAAAGTGCTTCATGTCAAGCCACACATATTCCAGCCAAGGAAAAAGTTAATGAAGGACACATCCAAAACCTGGATAACTACCTACCCCAAGAAGTACAATCTTCATTTCTGTGAAAATAAAAATGGGTGCTCTCAATATTTTCCATACCTCCCAAAGTCTTGAGATGGGTTTTTTTTAGCTGATGAAATTTATTCTTAAAAAGGTGTTCTGAGGTCAAGGCAAAGTCCTGCAGTCACTCAATTTGACTAAAGATTGCCAATCATGACAGTGTTCAATGTGCGCCCTGTAACAATTCTCAGTGCGAATGGACGGTCTCGAGACCACATGCATCTGATTTGAATAGGTACAGTCATTTGTTGACCAGATTCTCTTGTGCTTCTCTCGAAGGAACTTTGAGAACATTGAGTGAAGTGGAAGAGAATCTAGTCGGAACGTGACCGCAACTGTGCAAATTGCATACATGTGGTCACCTTACCGCCCACTCGAATGCGTCAGTGTGTGCATTGCGTCACGATCTACAGTACGCTACATTCCAATTATATGGGTCACGCCACTCCTCTGACAGTCACATACAGTGAGGGCAAAAATGTATCTAGAGCCTGAAAACTTCTTTAAAGTGCAGTGGAGGGCTAAAAAAAAATAATCGCCCTCAGTGCTTACGTCTGTCCCCATTGGTCCGCACCTTCCTGGATCGGTCCCTTACTGGAAATGGTCAGCTAATAAACTTACTAAGGTCGTCAGTGGTTGGTTGAGCAAGCATTTCCTGGTATGACCGATGCGTTGAGGATGGTCAGGGACCGGGTAAGCCCTGGAATGGAACCTGCGGGTGATTTGCTGTGAATATGACTTATGTTATTCATATCAACTAGTCTTAGCTCTTTTAAAGGAAACGTTTTTACATCTGGTAGTAGAGGTATGGCCGGGTAGGTGATCGACCCTCAATAAAAATAATGTATTTTTCGAGCAGGAAGTCATAAGAAGTCTAACATAGAAGCCATTTGCAAATCTGGCCGGAAGTGCACTAGGGCATGTCAGTGCACTTGGAATAAGCGGTCCAAGTGCATTGACTCGAACCCAGCGCTGTTCCAGCATGATTTACATATGTCTTCTACTCTAGATTTCTTATGACTTATTTATGAACTTGTACAAAAAAAAATACATTTTTATTGGGGATCAGGCTACACAACCATCCCACAACGTCTGTACGTAAAAACATACCCATAGATTCCCTTGAAGAATACATTTCATCTACAAGATTACCCCGTTAATGGAAGATGATCACACAAAGTGTGGTTACTCCTCAAAGACTGGTCAAAACCATTCAAGGGATCAGAAAACATTGATTGAACTTTACAGCCTCATGTACATCATCATTATACCGATTGTGTCTGTATGGAGGCACATTATGCTGACACCTGCAATAGATGATCGGTGGGGGTGTCGGACCCCGGCCGATCAGACATGGATGATAGGTCATTGATGAAAAAGTAGTGGACAACCTCTTTAAGATAAAAGTAAAAAAAAAACAAAATTACACACAATACCAGATGCGTATAGATCAAATAAATGAATAAATACATGAATAATAATAATAATTATAGAAATATTGAATTGCGAAATCTAGCTAGGGGGTTCATTAAATTTACAATTAGTACCACAATCTCACAAAAATCATTTATATAGCATCAGTTGAATACTGCAATTAGACAATTATATTCTCTATGCTGTACAACAGTGGAGAAGGCGATATACTGTACATTATGTACAATAGAGGGCAGAAAATATGGAATTATGATCCTTTTTTAACACCATATTGAACAATTATTGCTAAAATATTCAACATATAATTTTGGTGACCTACAGAACATACCATGAAAAATATTTTAATGGCTGACAACATTAAGAATATTTACACCATAAAATGACAAAATGACCATGTACCTTGCCAAAATATATAATAATAATTTAATAAATAAAAATTAGTTTGTATTTAATTAATTACCCGTCTATGAAAAATTAGCTTACTTTACTTCCTTTCATCTCTAATACCATGTTGAACATGATGGTTCATCTGCCTAGTTCATGCTCTTTTACAAGATGCTTTGAACTGCTGCTCTAGGAAAAATCTCTATTCAGACACTAGTTAAAAAGCATTCTCCCTGAGCAAGTCTCTCTATTAGCCATCCCCCATGCATTCTCACACAGAGAGTGATTGTATATAGTGTCTGAGTATGAATTTTTGCTGGAGCAGCAGTTCAAAGCAGCTTCTTAAAGAACATGAACTAAGCAGTTATACCAGCAATTTCATCATGGTGTTGGAAAGTGAAAGATGCATAAAAAAAAGGTAATAGAGTAGATTACAAAAAAGCATTACATTGCAAGGCTAATCAATAAATAAAAAAATAGTCTTTAAAATTTTACAACAGATTAATAACAAAAAATGTGATATGTGATGGATCAAAATTCTGACAAAATGTACCCGTGTGAATGTTTTTTTTTATCTAAATGATTTACTGAAAAATTGACCATGATGAAACCTTATGAAAAATGCATGTAGAAAAATATTTTTTTTTGCAATTTTTCTTTCATTAACATTTATGCTAGATTAAAATTAAATGAGAAATGTATTTAATTTATTTGCTAAGAGTGTAATTTTTAAATATAAAAAAAAGTTAGATAATGTTTTTTTTAAGTACAAAAATAATGGAAATTTTATTCAAGGTGCTAAGTGTAAGAATTGGATCACAACTATAATATATTTAGATGACATATATAATTACATTTTTTGAAAATCTAATTGGTTTGCATTACACAATTTTGTCTTCAAGTGTAAAAATAAAGCAAAAGCATACAAACAAAGTTTCTTACCGTAATTTTTTTTTTCTCTAAACAAAAGTTTAGTAGTTTGCTAGTATAGTTATAAGGCTGCCTATTTTACACCTTTATTTTCTTGTTACAATTTGTGCACACAAGTTGTACAGGAGCAAAATTTGGAGCCTACTGATGTCTTTGACCCTATACTTTACCTCCATATGCTTCTTTTTTCAAAAAAGAGGTGTATGGAGTTTTTTCTGATGTATTTTATGAATCTGACATAACACAAGCATGGCATGCTCCATCAGATGCCTTGCAGTAGAAACATTGCTTCTAGGGGACAGTGTCTTCATAATACAAGGCCATACGGAGGCACCATATGGCCACACACATATTGCCTTCGGCATTGTAGAATGGGTTTCGAGAGGTTTCGTCTTCCTCCGTGTTTTTGCTCTCTAGCGTTGATCTTTCAGTTGATATGTCCCATCAACATTTAATAAAGGTCTTTCACAGAGAAAAAAATCCGATTGACACCAAATTGGGTAATTTGTTTTCCAATGGAGCATTCTTTTGTATGAATCTTAAAAACAAACATCTGTATACCTCCATATATAAAATCAGAAAAAAATAAAGGCACCTAGCAAATATCTCCATCGATGTCTCTAGGTGCCTTATCATGACTCTATATGAACATAGCCTCATACGATCCATCAGCCACGTAAGTAATCTGTGACTACTGGAAGGGTGGCCAGCAAATCTCCTTCCCTTCCGGCTTTCTTGGGTCTTCTTTTGATTACTCAAACTGGTACATCAATGCCGTGTGCCGCAAACACGGTGTCGCGTAATCCTGGCTAATCAAAAGAAGAGCTAGGAGACAGATTCCTGACTTGGCCGATGGACCGGTGTCCTACAAATCGATTCTACTATCTCTAGTCAGAGGATTCATTTGGTCTAGACTTTGAGCACGGCACTCCAGAAGGTATGATTTCGAAGTAGGGCTCTACACCCTTGAAGCAATAGGAAAAGAAACTTGACACTCAGAATGTTACTTATGTGCTCTTTTATTTTCCACTACAAGCCTTACAATTCGTACAATGTTTTGGTCAAAGTTGACCATCATCAAATACATGGATTGCAGGTAGATGAAATAAGAGGGAAAAAAAAGAATGCTGGTAGAACTATGGAACCCCCTCTATGGAGAGAGAGCCAATAGACATCTACCAGCAACCCGTGTGTCTGATGAAGGTCAACTTTGATCGAAAGGTAGTACCAATTGTATGGCTTGCAGTCTAAAATAAAAGAAGACATAAGCAAGATTTTGAGCGCCAAGTTACTTTTCATATCAATTCAATTGGAGACTCCACCGGTGACAAAAATGTGCCATTTGTAGGACTATTCTTCTCGCCAAAACTAGGAGCGAAGGACAGGTTCTTGTGGAACCCTTCCATAAATCAATGGGTGCATCAGGCCGCTGGTGATATTTAGCATTAAATCATGGCTTCCATTCTACTCAAAGCCATGATGCCAAAGCGAAGAAAGCCTTAGTCACACTATAACGAAAAGTATTGGAATTACCGTACTCAATGCAAAATACTTTGATAAAAATAATAATAATTTATCCACATTAAATGTAAAAAAAGTTTCTAAAGTTTCCACTTTTTGAAAAAAAAAAGAAACACATGAAAATAAAAAATATACGTAGTAAAAAAAATAATTAAGTAGAGCAATTTATTCATTCTGTTGGGTTAGTACTGAACTCTATCAAGGCAAGAACTCCCTAATGTGGGTTCTAAATATTTAATATTGTTATTTTTTTTCCCCAAAGTTTGTGCAAAAGGGATTATTGTAAGGAACACATGACTTTCTCTGAGAGGGAAAAAGCTCCATGAACGAGAGGGAAAAAGCTCCGTGAGTCATCCGAGTTAACCTTCATGGCTGGGTTGTGAGTGTGACTGCGGATGTTACTCTCCACATGTCACAGCCAGCACGATTTTGGGGACTAGACCTGTAGCCACTGCAAAAAGTTGGAAGCTGAAACTTTTTCTGCTCAAGTTTTGGCTTTCGTTGAGAAATAAGAACATGGTTAAAAACATTCCTAATAGATGACATAAATACTTTATAATGCTACTGTGGGGTTTCCGGAAGAAATACAGTAAAGAAAACCCAAGGAGAACAAAAGATAATTTTCCAGTCTGCACACTTTCTTCAGAAACTTTTTGGTTTATGAATATTGAAAGTTGATATTCTCAAGAAGCCTGCACCGTAGAAGAAGTTATTTGAAGTAGCTGAGACCTGTCACAAGGAAAAACTTTTCCAGAAAGAGCTCGGAATCCAGGACGGCTATGTGAGCGGCTCGACCGATGAGCGTGTTTGCCGTGTTGGGGAGAGCGTGAAACACATTGTGTCGAATTAACGTGCAGTCCTTGGACTCCACCACCGGCTGGAGAAGGTTATTAATCATTTCGGTATAGATAGGACCTAGAATGAAAAGAAATCGGATGATATTTTTTTTTAATCTGGAAAATAACAAATATGTTTTTAAAATAAATACACTTTTGATTGTTTTCTGACACCGGCATTATCTTTTAAAAGAAATAGACAATTTATCATATACATAATTAAGAAAATAAAATAATATTTATTAATACAGATTTTGACAAGAAATACATTAACACGTAAAATCAAGTAAAAGAGTTTGAAACTGCAGAGAATAAATGTCAGGAAAGTATGAATTATTATGTGTGTCATAAAAAGTATAGAGTAGACTAGCTAACAGTTCATGTACATACATAAATCAGAAAACATGATATCAAGGACCCACATGGAGAAAAGTACTTAAATGAATAAACAGCCATGGTACACTTAATCACGAATAATATAATGTTTCCACCTGGTGGTATATTATTAATAAGTCTGAAAACTTGATATTAACCCTTTAACGAACTGGCGTATTTCATTTTTTTCTTCCCAGAGCCATAACATTTTTTTATTTTTCCATCAATATGGTCATGTGAGGGCTTGTTTTTTTGCAGGATGACACCATTGGTTTTAACATAGAATGTACTGGAAAACGGAAAAAAAATTCCAAGTGTGGTGAGATTGCAAAAAAACTGCAATTCCACAGTTGTTTTTTGGATTTTCTTTTAACATGTTCACTAAATGCTGAAACTGAGCTGCCATTATGATTCTCCAGGTCTTTATGAGTTCATAGACACCAAACATGTCTAGGTTCTTTTTTATTTAAAAAAATAAATAAATAAAATTGCTCCATTTTCCGATACCCATAGCATCTCCATTTTTTGTGATCTGGGGTTGGGTGAGGGCTTATTTTTCTGTGCCAAGCTGACATTTTTAAAGATCCCATTTTGGTGCACATACAATCTTTTGATCACCCATTATTGCATTTTAATGCAATGTTGCGACTACCAAAAAAACATAATCCTGGCATTTTTACTTTTTTTCTCATTACGCCGTTTAGCAATCAGGTTAATTCTTATTTATTATTGCTAAATCGGGCGATTCGAAATGTGGCGATACCAAATATGTGTATATTTGATTTTTTTAATTGTTTTTTATTGTTTTATTTTGAATGGGGCAAAAGGGGGGGAGATTTAAACTTTTATATTTTTTAGTTTTTTTATATTTTTAGAATTTTTTTCTTTTACTTTTTGCATTCTTCTATAGTCTCCATGGGAGGGTAGAAGCTACAGTACTTCGATCGCCTCTGCTACATACAGGCGATGAATCAGATCACCTGTGTGTAGCATAAACGATGCTATGAGCGCCGACCATCAGGTGGCGCTCAAAGCAATCTGGCTATGACAACCATAGACGTCTGTTGGAGACCTCTGTTTGTCATACCGACCCATCGGTGACCCGCAATCATGTGACGGGGTCACCGATGGGTGGGATAAAGGAAGCGCTTCCAGTAAGCGCAAGTTAAATGCCGCTGTCAGAGATTGACAGTGGCATTTAACTAGTTAACAGCCATGGGTGGATCACAATTGCACTCACGGCTGTTGCAGGCAAATATGAGATGTATAGATCAGCTGACATATGCCCGGAAAGGTGTTGGCTCAGCGCCGGAGCCCGCACCAAACAGGGGGAGTCTGTCATGGGAGTATTATGACTCCCAACGTTGGAAAGGGGTTAAAGAGAACCCATCAGCAGGATTTAGCCCTATAAACTAAAGTCATTGCTATAATGGCGCTGTAATGCTGATTAATATGATACCTGATGTGATGGGATCCGCTTAGTGGCTGCTGAAGTTTTTAGAAAATGGCGTCTTCTATGCTCCAGTGTGCTTTGAGGCGATACGTGAGGGCAGGTCTTCTTCTCATTCTCAGCCCTCCCCCATCAGCCTCCTCTTTTTCTTGTGCAGGTCACTGATTATTCAGTGACCTGCCTCCTTTTCAAAATTCCACGCCAACACCGTCACCATCATTGCGCAAGGACTTCAATAAGTTGGCACCGGAGGTAGCGCATGCGCAGATCAAGATTCTGTCTCAGTTCAGAGTCGAAATCTCAATCTACACATGCGCCACCTCAGGCGGCATGTTATTAAAGTCCTTCACACAGGACGCCGGCTTCCACTGGTCACGCGCCACCCACACAATGATGATTGAGACGGCACGGAGTTTTAAGAAAGAAGGCAGGTTACTGAATAATCAGTGACCTGCACAAGAGACAGAGGAGGCTGGTGGGCAGTGGTGAACGAGAAGAAGACCCTGCCCCCGCATCTTATCCCAAAGCACACTGGAGCACAGAAGACGTCAATCAGCATCACAGAACCATTATAGCCGTGACTTTAGTTTACAGGGCTAAACCCTTCTGACGGGTTCTCTTTAATATCATGTTTTCAGACTTAATAATAACATACCACTAACTGGAAACTTTATTTGTGATTAAGGCTACCATGGCTGTTTATTCTTTAGGCTACCATGGCTGTTTATTCTTTAGGCTACCATGGCTGTTTATTCTTTAAAGTACTTATATACTTTTCTCCATGTGGGTCCTTGATATCATGTTTTCAGATTTATGTATGTACATGAACTGTTAGCTACTCTAGATGTCATATACTTTTTAAGTCACACATAATAATTCATACTTTCCTGACATTAGTCTCTGCGGTTTAAACTCTTTCACTTGATTTTATGTGTTAATGTATTGCTTGTCAAAATTTGTATTAATAAAGATCATTTTATTATTTTATCCCAGATGCTTTTTGGACCTCTTTAGGCTCATCAGTTTTATTTTGCAGAGAGCCTCGTTCCAGAGTTTATGCACTCATGACTTGAATCTTCTTAAAGACCATGGTCTAGTCTAGTGGCGGACACCGACATAAAAGTGTCCTTGTGCATGAACAGCATATGGGCTCTTCGCAGTCCAAATATTTGATTTATGGCATAATCTGCTTGCTACTTTGGAGATGGATGGAGACCCCTTTACGTCTTGTACCCTATGCAATTGCACCAATGATATGTTCACCCTTGATCTAGTCTAGAAATTTAGTTGTATGGCTTTTCTAAAAAAAAAAAAGAATTCCTATGCTCACCTTTCTTCATCGCTCCCCATACCTGTCACATACAGTGGGGAAAAAAGTATTTAGTCAGCCACCAATTGTGCAAGCTCTCCCACTTAAAAAGATGAGAGGCCTGTAACTGACATCATAGGTAGACCACAACTATGAGAGTCAAAATGAGAAAACAAATCCAGAAAATCACCTTGTCTGATTTAGTAAGATTTATTTTGCAAATTATGGTAGAAAATAAGTATTTGGTCATTAACAAAAGTTCATCGCAATATTTTGTTATATATCCTTTGTTGGCAATGACAGAAGTCAAGCATTTTCTGTAAGTCTTCACAAGGTTGGCACACACTGTTGGTGGTATGTTGGCCCATTCCTCCATGCAGATCTCGTTTAGAGCAGTGATGTTTTGGGCCTGTCACTGGGCAACACAGACTTTCAAATCCCTCCAAAGGTTTTCTATGTGGGTAAGTTCTGGAGCCTGGCTAGGCCACTCCAGGACCTTCATATGCTTCTTAAAAATCAACTCCTTCGTTGCCCTGGTGGTGTGCTTGTGATCATTATCATGCTGAAAGACCCATCCACGTTTCATTTTCAATGCACTGCCCTTGCTGATGGAAGGAGGTTTGCACTCAAAATCTTGCGATACATGGCCCCATTCATTCTTTCATGTACACGGATCAGTCGTCTTGGTCCCTTTGCAGAGAAACAGCCCAAAAGCATGATGTTGCCACCCCCATGCTTCACAGTAGGTATGGTGTTCTTTGGATGCAACTCAGCATTCTGTCTCCTCCAAATACGACGAGTTTTGTTTCTACCAAAAAGTTCTATTTTGGTTTCATCAGACCATATGACATTCTCCCAATACTCTTCTGGATAATCCAAATGCTCTCTAGCAAATTTCAGACTGGCTCGGACATGTACTGGCGGCGTAGTGTGTTACTGATGGTAGCCTTTGTTACGTTGGTCCAAGCTCTAGGCATTCACTAAGTCCCCCCATGTGGTTCTGGGATTTTTGCTCACCGTTCTTGAGATCATTTTGATCCCACGGGTGAGATCTTGTGTGGAGCCCCATATCGAGGGAGATTATCAGTGGCCTTGTATGTCTTCCATTTTCTTTTTATTGCTCCCACAGTTGATTTCATCAAGGCAAGCTGCTTGCCTATTGCACATTCAGTCTTCCCTGCCTGGTGCAGGGCTACAATTTTGTTTCTGGTGTCCTTCGACAGCTCTTTGGTCATCACTATAGTGGAGTTTGTAGTGTGAATGTTTGAGGTTGTGGACAGGTGTCTTTTATACTAATAAGTTCAAACAGGAGCCATTACTACAGGTAATGAGTGGAGGACAGAGGAGCCTCTTAAAGAAGAACTTACAGGTATGTGAGAGCCAGAAGTCTTGCATGTTTTTAGGTGACCAAATACTTATTTTCCACCATAATTTGCAAAATAAATCTTGCCAAATTAGAAAAGGTGATTTTCTGGATTTATTTTCTCATTTTGACTCTCATAGTTGTGGTCTACCTATGATGTCAATTACAGGCCTCTCTCATCTTTTTAAGTGGGAGAACTTGCACAATTGGTTGCTGATTAAATATTTTTTTCCCAACTGTAACTGCTAGTTCTCCAGTCAATACTTCTATCTTATATCTATCATCTTCTATCTTTGCTTCAAGTCTCTTGCCACTTCCACCCAGGCCACAAAGTCATTTGGGGAACAATGTACTTCATTGACGTGTCGCAACATGTGGTCAAATGGGACATGATGCATGTCATTGATATGCAGCGCTCACCAAGTAATGACAAAGGGCCTGGTGAATGGAAGACCTAGAACAAAGAAGATAGAAGACTGAAAATAGAAGAGAGAATAGCCAATCAGAGGTCTGGCCATGGTGGGCCAAGTTTGAAGACAGCTGAGGAGCATTTATTATAAGCATTTTATTTTTTATACCCCTTCCCGGTATACTAGAAGAATATACTAATTAATTTTGGAACAAATCAAGCCAGACATGTCACTTGATGCAAGGATCATCAAACTACGACTTGCCTACTTTGGACACATCGTACGAAGAGAGCAATCGCTGGAGAAGGAAATCATGGTCAGAAGAAGAGAAGGAACAAGGCGAAGAGGAAAGCCAGCAACCCAATGTCGTGATACTATCAAAAAAATGACATATAAGACCCTGGTGGACATATCTAAGCTTGCACAAGATCAAACTTTGGACACCATTTTGTTGGAATAGAGTCGATATCGAGCCATGGCGACTTGATGGATGAAAGATCCGTTCATCCATCAAGTCGCCATGACTCAGTATTGGCTCGATGCTGAATTCACATGCCGCAAATTACAAAAAATTCAGATTCTGGCACATCCAAATTTTTTGTGAAATTTGAGACAACTTTAATTCAGCTTTACATACTATAATATCAAAATTCAGGACTTCATAAGACAACCCCCTTAATAATGAAGGAAATTACAATAAATAAGTTGAAGCAACTTTTTGTCATTGTTTTTGCTTTTTGCAGCATTAGTTCCAGCACTCACTTTACCTAATGAATCTGTGGAATCAGAGCAGGATGAGCGCGTCGGGTAATTGACCCCTCTTAAGTAACAACTTCCACCACAGCCAGTTAAGCAGACTTAATGAGCTCTTGCTAATTTCCCAGCTGGTAACGTAGGATACTTGTTTTTTATACAATAAAATCAGCAAAGAAGAAATGTTTAAGGACGGGTTCAGTAGTTTTATAGTTTTTCTCTACTCCACAGAGTAAATAATGCACAAATTACAGTAACCAACGTAATATAGTCATCAACTGCCAGAGAATAGAGCATTTGGAGATGAGAATATTTTTTTTAAAAAATCACCGTACCCGTTTGTTTGTCCTTGATGGCGTTTTTACACATCTCGATCCTCGCGGAATGAAATGGGACATACCGGTCTTGTGGAGAGGCGACCAACACAACGTTTTTAAAGTATTGAAGACCTGCAAAAAAAGTTGAGGATTTTAAGTGATAAACCGTAATAAAAAAAACTTGGAATTTTTTTTTAAGAGTTTACAAAGTAAAAGAAATAAAGAAATTTGGTTTCACTCTCAAAACCCAAGTATTTTCAAAGTTGGAATTACACTTTCAAAAAGTTCTTCACTTTTGATAATTACTACATGTTAGATGAGTCGCTGTTCACAAACTGACCTCCAGCAATCAAGTGTAATCTTTGGGAAAACCTAGACAATAAGTGCTTCATTTCTCTAAATAAGGATCTTGATTAGAAGACACCCCCTCTAAACAAGAAAAACAGCCATATCTAAACAATGGGTGTTTTCTAAATAGGAAAACCCCTTGAAATGACAAATTCCTATTGTTTTATATTTTAAGAGCTAGTAGAGCCGATAAATTATGTATTCTATGACCTGTATTACTATCTATGTCCTACTATCTCTTGTATATTTATTGGGAGTATGTGAAGTATTATGCTAGTAGTAAGACTCCTGTTATTCTCTAGTTAGTAACATTTTATTGAATGTATTATGGCAGAAATATTTAATAATATATCTTTAGTATTGTAGAGTTAAATGTGTATAACCGTAAAAATAAAATTTTGCTAGCCCTCAATATACTAAAGAACGAATATAAACACTCACACAGTGGCATAACTACCATGGAGGCAGACCACATGAGTGCAAAGTGACCCATGCTTGGGGAGGCCAGAGATTTCTACTTTATAAATTTTTTTTTACAGCTCTCATTTAGGTAAAGTAGTTGTAAAACTCAGCAGTTGTATAAATACATATGACGGTCCATAATCCTAATGGTGACAATGATCAGCACAGGAACAGGAAGTTACTTGTGAGTGATCACTGATGATTGGCTAGTCAAATTTAAATAAAATTAATCAAAAGTCACATTTGAGTGATCACTGATTGACAAATCGTATATGAATTTAGAATTCTGAACTGGAACAGGACGTTACAGGCAAATAAAAAATTCTACACAAGAACAGGAAGTCCATACAAGTGATCACTCATTTTCTAGCCACATATGACTATGGAATTCACTCACATGTGATTTTCTGTTCCCGTACTGAATTCTATAGCCATATATGGTAGCCAATCAGTTATAACTCACATGTGACTTCCTGTTCCTGTCTCTAATTATATATTCACCTGTGACTTCCTATTCCAGCATGGAATTATATATTGTAACGTTCCACACTGTCTGTGGATGGGGATTACTCACTTTGCAGATCTTGGAAGTAATCACTGGCACACTCAGGGTTAAAACGAGTCCATTTGGTTTATTATTCACTAGTTTCAGCAGCCATTACACTGTCCATTACACATTCAGCTTTAACAAATGAACAGTCTATCACTGATCCCGATCAATATAACACGGACTCCTGTCCATTACCTGCTGGTGTCGGCCACCCAGGTTCTCAGATCCCTCTTAAGGTACTGCCACACTAAACGCTCCCGCTAACGATCACGATAACGACGCATACTAATGCGATCGTTTTTGTGATCGTTTTAATGTCGCTAGTAGCTGCCACAATTAGCGATCTCGTTAACGACGCATAAGCGATTAGCGATCTCCTTAACAACTTTGCGATGTAAAAAACAGCGCACATCGTTCACAAAACGTGCCAGACACAGCGATATAGGCTCACCAGCGGGACGCCAACGATCTAAATACGGTCCAGAACTCTAGTGAACGATCAGCGAGATCACAGCAGGGGCCACGTCGTTACTACATGCCACACACAACAGCGTCACTAACGAGATCGCTAAATAGTGACGTATTTTAGCGATCTCGTTAGCGATCTTGTTTAGTGTGGCATACCCTTTAGCTTCAGAGGTATCCAGTAAACAAAACAGAAAATACAGTCTCTTCCTCACAAATACTTCTCTCTGATCCCAATCAGTATAACTCATGGTTGTCAAGACCATTACCTGTTGGATCCTGGACTCCTCTTGTCCTCAGAGGTATCCCATAAGCAACACGTAAAACACAGTCTCTTTCTCCAATACTTCTCACTGATCCCGATCAGTATAACACGGACTCCGTTATGTTACCTGTTGGCCACGCAGGTTCCCAGACCCCTCTTATCCGCAGAGGTCTCCAATAAACACTTCTCATCGACCTCGGTCAGTATTACTCACGGTTTTCAAGACCATCCATTCTCCTGGCTCAGACTCGCCAGCACTGCTTCCCCAGTCTGTGCGACATCCAGCCTGGAAACATGGGAGGTCTGTCCAGACTAACAGACTCCCAACACACTCTCAGCACACCCTATACATGTGCAACACACATTCCTTACATAGTTGTAACCCCTCCCAGTTACCTATCACATGGCAAATCACATGCTCATGACCTCATCACAGGTCCTCAAAATTCACAACCACACACATATCTTCAGGCAAAACGGGGTACAGTGAGCCCCCCTCACCACACAGTGAGGTAAATTGGGTAGCTTAACCCTCCCAACTCTCAAAGCTACCCATAGCCCGGACCCAAATGTGAACAACAACTACTTAGAATTCACTTACACTTCAGAAAAAACACTCTGGGCTACATCAAAGAAAGCTGCAATCCATGTAATACATACCTCCCATTAACTATGCGGCCATTAGTATCGCTACAATATTCATATGCATTATTTTAGTGATCAATCACATGTGACTTCCTGTTCCTGTACGGAATTCTATATTCAAATACATCTATCAGTGGTCACTTGCATGCCACTTTTAATTAATTGTATTCATATTTAACTAGCCAATCAGTGATCACTCACACTACTTTCTTGTGCTGCATTCTGGGTTTTTTAAGTCGTTACTGAGGAAGTGAATAATTTCGACAGATGTTTTTGCATCTAATCTTCTTCAGGATTGGCCATTTTGGTGGAACACAATAATCTTTGGGGTCATCATTGGGCATAATGAAGTGTAAGGATCTGTTCACACCAACAATAATGAAGTCTGTTGGAGTTTTACATGACGCTCTACAAGATATTTCATGTCAAGAATTGAAACCTCAGCACGCTCCTTGCCATCAATAAAACCCGGACCCCAACACAACCCCATTACATTACCCTGGGTACAGGTATAGCGTGACTGAGCAATGTGCTTTTGCCATAATTGGTACATACCGGGCTTTTGGCTTAGTTGAAACAGAAATGATTTCCGCAGATCAGCGTTATCCCTGAAAGTCAACTGCAGAAGTGAGCCCGACTTTTTTAATTTCTGCATTAGCCACAAACCTGGAAGGCATAAAACAGGTGATACAAAATTAACCATAAACCAAACTGTTTCAATACCATGGTCAAGTTGTAAGATCTACTAGATATCAATGATTAATCTATTAAAAGGGTTGAACCGGATTCGAAAAAAATATGGTTGCTTTTTATTTTCAAGAAACTTTTGCCGCTCCTATCCATTGTTTTCTTTTTGTATTGTATCTCAGCACTACTGAAGTGAATGAGGCTGAACAAGCTATGGCTACAGGTGTTTTTTTTTCTTATTTTTGACAAATAAGTAGCCTATCCACGTTTTATCTAATATATATGACCATTTTAAACACTAATGGCTATTATACATTAGATAGGGCCTACACGTTTAATCAATGTGAGTCCAACCGTCGAGACCAACCTTTCAATACAGTAAAGAGGCCAATGTGTTCACGGGAACATTTTGCTGATAGAAAGGGATCCCACGATTCACGGAACAACATTATTTAGTTTGGAATCTTTTAAATTATTAATATTTATTTTTTACTAAAAATATGTAAAAAATTGGAATAACATATGAAAAATTATCCAAATGTTTTATTTTTTCAAGTTTTAAACACTAAGGAGAGCAGCTGCTGACATTTGCAACGAAAATCTAGAAACTAATAGCTCGCATTACGACTGCAGTAAATGTGGGTGGGATCTGCTCGTATTGACTCCTCCTCCAAGTCCTCATCTTATGTCATTAGGTTCTTTTGCCGCTGTTCAGCTGGCACCACCTGACAGAATTTTTTATCATCCGAGAGAATTGGGCCGACTAGGCTAAACACTCTGATCAGCGTGTGATCATAGTGTGTCCAATTTTCTCATATGAGGAGAAGATGAAAAAAAAATAGTTCTCCATCTTCTCCATTGTGTCAGTCCGTGAAAATCTGATTTTTTTTCCACCGACTCATTCATTTGCAAGGCCGAATAGAGGATCAAACTTGGGCTTGCAGCGATTTTTTTCCTCTGACACACCAAGTCTGAGGAAAATACTGGGACATGTGCAAGTTCCCAAAGAATAATATTGGCCCAAGTGCGATCCAATGTTCCATATGAAAGTACGGTCATCTGCACCTGCCTTTAGTTGTATACTTTTCCAAAGAACAGATACAACAGTGGCTGAAGAATCTGTTCTTGGGAAAGTCGCTCCTGGGAAAGCTTGCCACCCGCCATTCCCAGGAATAGATACAAGTAACAGTGGCGGTAGAACCTAACAACATAGGAAGAGGCATAGGAAGAGGCATAGGGGGGACTGAGTAGCTTGCGCTGCTTGAGGTCATCGCCCACCGGTCCATCCTTACAGAGATTAGAGTGGAGCAGTCTTATCGTTACTGGCTGCAGCGCTCGGATCTCAGTGATCACTGGTGAGCAGTGACAGCAGGTCCGGTCTCCAGGGCTTTGGCAATGTCTTCATTCAGTGACCTATTCTCACCGCAGGTTTAAGTCAATATCGCAGCCCCAGTCTCCAGACCTGGTGTCACCACTCTTGGATAATCATTGTGATCCGAGCACTACAGCTGTGAACTGGGCATGCCAGGGGCATAGAAGATAGGGTGTCTTCCATACCTGCAGATTTACTTTAATTTACCATTTAATTAATTGAAAAAAGTAAAAAAAATATATTCTGTCATATTTTTTACATTTTTTATCCTTTAGTGTTCCAATTGCAAATATGTGTATTTGTTAATGTTTTACATTACAGAATATGTCACATGAGGTTAGGACTGTCCCGATTGGGTACACCTTAGCGCGGTAGTTGGCTTTAATGCTTTTTTTTTAATCAAAAACAGTGTTCACTAAGTCCCCTATGTTATTGATATGCACTATTGCTTTTTACTTACAGCAGGCTATATGTCTATTTTATTTCTATCTTAGTTTTCGTCTGTTCAATGGCCACAGTGTGAACATGTTCCTGCACAATACATGTATACTAACTTATACTGCAGTTCATTGCTTTAGATTTTTGCACTCATTGCTCACAAGGGTTGTAGCCAGTTCAGGGGTATATAGCTCTGGGATCGCCGTCTCGGGTAGACGGAGTGGCATAAAAGACTCCAAGCAGCGACAGCATTATTGGTGTAAACTGGCCGCAACCAGTTTTATTGAAAGTCCACAGCAACAAACATAAACCAAATCATAAAACAAAGTCCTAAGCCTGGCAGGCTGCTAGCTAGACACAGTCAGTTCCCCTCACTACCGTGGTCTAGGCTTTAACAGCCTGGCCAAAACAACACAGAATTTGTAGTTACCAGAGCGTGGCTTCCAGGAGACTCTAGCAGCGCCGGAAGTCGGATTCAGACTGAGAGCCCTCCCTGTCTAGCTCAACCACCTACTTCTGGCTGCTTAATTAGGCAGCTGTGTGTACTCCGGGTTGGGCTGCAAACCTGTACTGGATGGGGAGTGGAGTGAACGTCGCACTGCCAACCTACCTTCACTCCTACATTCCTCATGCCACCCAGCTAAGAAACCTGGGCGAGATGTACACCCCATCCAGTACGCACCCCTTCACTGTCTCACAGGGTGTAGACTCCCGTTCTTTGAGCTATATTACGTTTATATAGCTTCCCATTGCTGGGTGTCCATAGATGAGCCCCGGTCCTGCTCGGCCCTTATTCACACTGAGGTCATTTTTGACACATAATAGGGTTTTAATATTAAAGGTTGGGACTGTCCCGGCTGGGTACACCTTGGCGCTGTTGGGATGTCTTTTACGATTATTTTTTTATTAAAAACAGTGTCCCCTTTGTTATTTATATGCACTATTGCTATTTACTTACTTGCAGCATGATATGTGTCCATTTAATTTCTATCTTAGGTTTAGAATATGTCACAAGTTGGACAGATGTTAAATTGTGCAGTAAAGTGTAGTGTAGTCTGCTGAACTTTTCTGTACAGAGGCATCCCATAAAAAACTGTAGAAAACCTCATATATTGTTGGTGGTATATATATTTTTCATCGCTGGTGATGTATAGAAATGAGGAAATCTAGCAAAATTAGAATTGATCAGTTTTGCTCGAATTTAGTGGAAAAATTAGATTTAGAGCAAATTGATACGAATTGAATGAGCTCCTATTGCCAGAAAAATAGCCATTTTTATGGAATTCCCAAAGAATTTAAAAAATTCTAGCTAGGAAAGGGTTAACAAATCAAGCAAGAAAAATATCATACACAGCGCTCCGCCGGTATTTTATTTGCTTCCTAAGGCAGCCGTTCCCACTCTCGTCTCCATTTCACTCTTTGTCGATGGTTCTGGCAGTGACTTTCCTTGATGCCAGTTATGACGTTTTGTTGTGATGTGCGCTGCCCCTAGTGACTGAGTTGGGCAATGCATATTATGACGTCATGATGTCAGAACGTATGTCAAGGACTAGGCAACGCAGGCAAGGAGTAAAAAGGACACCCTTAGAAAGTAAGGGTAGGACTGTCCGAGAGCTGCAGCATCAAGGATAGGTGAGAGGTAAGGTGAGTATCAAATGTTACAGTTTTTTTATCTCCTTTAAAGCCTTTTTTAATCCAACAAAAATGGCGCCAGCAAATCAAAATCTGCAAATTTCAAATTTGCCTAAATTCATGAATTTTAAGAAATTTTACAGAAATTTGATTAATTTAGAACCAATTCTCCCATCCTTAGTGATGTATGCTACTGTTTGACTAAACAACGAGATTACCAAATAATGCTTCAAGAATTAGACCGGAAGTAAACCACTGGCACAATGCTGTAACGTCAGGGGAAGAGACCGCCAGACTTGGATTACACCACACTCCTCCTCACCTGTGCTAACTAAGGTGCTGCTACTATAAAGAGTGCCAAGATGAGGTCCGGACAGCGAGAGGAACGTGTGCAGCTTGTTCAGATAATACCGAAACCGCGGACGAGTAAGAACCGATCGAATGATGATGTTCCCCAAAGAATGTCCAATAAAACTATGGAAAAAGAAAGAAAAACAGTAAGGAAAGAGAATAAATAATGCTACGCAAACTACAGAACATGTTCACCATTAGTTTTCTGTATTCACCTACTTTACACTTACCATCATTAAGCTCCTGTTAACGGATCTTTTTATCGTAATCATGTGATAATTAGTATTAATAATAATAATTTTATTTATATAGCGCCAACATATTCTGCAGCACTTTACAATTAAGCGGGGACATGTACAGACAATAAAGACGTTATCAAGTAACAGATAGTTCACGTTACAGGACGAATGAGGGTCTTGCTGCTCGCAAGCTACAATCTATGAGGAAACAGGGGGACCCAGTAGGTAGAACGTGGTGTTATGTACGCTCCAGCCATAATTATAATAAATCAGGGTTTTCTGTTATGAATGTGTTAGAGATGGTTTCTGAGCAGAGGCTCCCTCTGGTGGTTACAGACAGTACTGAACCTTTCAGCGAAGAATGGCAATCTGGGTTCACTGACTGGTCTGATATAAGGGAGGTTCCCTCCCATGATGGTTGCCGGTGATCAATTGTTCTTGTCTCAATTGTAGTTCCTGGTTCATTTGGAAGTTTGCTGGAGTCTTGCCTGCGTCTACTGCTTTCAGATAAGATATTTTTTGCTTTTCTTTTTGTGCTTGCTTTTTGCATTGTTTTCTGCACTTTTGTGGAGGTCAGCCAGGTCCCCTCCTGGGGCCTGAGCTCCTCACAGTTTATCTGCAGCCACTGTTATTTGCTCATTTGCTTTTTCCTGTTTTTTCAGCGGCTGTGGCTTGGTTTTTGTTCACACTGAGATCTGATTTAGTGGGTGGCGAGATCGTGTGATCTCAGTATTTTTGTAATCAGAATTGTTGGATTTTTGCAGGGCTTTCTGGGTTGCAGAAAGTAATCTCTCCTGTCCTATCCTATTTAGTCAGATTGTGGCCCCAGCGTTTGCTCATTCTATTTTCTGTCTGTGTTTGTGCTTCTTCTTGTCTAACCGCCATTACATGTTTGGGGGCTTTCTATTTTCTTTGGGGATCTGCTCCGGGGCAGATAGCTTTCATCTCTCTGCCTTTAGGTGTAGTTATCTCTCAGGCTGTGACGAGGCGTCTAGGATCAACGAAGGAACGCTCCACGGCTGCCTCTAGTTGTGTCGTTGGTTTAGGAATCTGCAACCCATCAGTTACCAACATCTCAGGTGTTCGGCTGCCCGGCTGTTGTTCCTGTCCTCCTCAGCTACCTAACATAACAGTTTTCATATAAAGCTGCATGATTTGGTCATCAGCCATGATCTGTCTGAGTGCAGTTACCGGATGCTTTAGGGTTCATGGAGGATGTGGAGACAGATGAGTAGGAGAGAGCAGATTATGATTAACATTTAGGAGGCAACAGAGGAGAGTTAGATTAGTGAACTGAGGAGTTAGGCCTTTCTACAGAGATGTGTTTTTTAAAGCATGCTTAAAATCATGAGGGCTAGGTATTAGTCAGATCTTTTGAGGTAGTGTATTCCAGAACACTGGCGCAGCATGAAAGAAGTCTTGGAGACAGAGATACAAGGTTCAGATTATGGAGTCTTAGAACAGTTTCAGAATGGAGAGCACGTGTATGGTTTTAGACAGAAGAGAGGGATGAGATATAGAGTTGTACAGAACTGTGGAGAGCTTTGTGAGAGAGAGAAAAAAGTTTGCATTATATTCTGTAATGAATAGATAACCAGTGCAATGACTGGCATATGGTGGAGCCATCAATGAAGCGGCTGGACAGAAATACGACCTTGTATGCTTTATTCAGGAAGGATTGGAGTGGAGAAAGTTTGATTAGAGGGAGACAGATCAGTAGAGAGTTGCACTTGTCCAGACTAGAGTGAATAAGAGTGACAGAGTTTTTGCAGATTCAAAGATGAGAAAAGGTGTCACACTGTGATGATTTCCGGTAAGGGAAGGGGCCCTCACACAGTCTTTGGAACTAGGACTCTAACTATCCCTGTACCAGGGTCTTCTTAGAGAGTCTTAAGTCTCTGATCTTACTATGCTCATGTTAATGTTCCAAGCTGTCCCCTCCCCCTCCACTAGGAGGCCTGGGACTGATATGTTAGTGTATAAACATGTATGACTAACAGGGATAACAAAAAGCAACTTACATAAAAAAAAACACCACGGATAGAGAGGAATAAAGGAAAGGATAGGAATGTACAAACCAAATGGGAATATGATAATGGAGAAATCAAAAACAGCAAACAGCAATCTCCAGCAGCAACTACGAACTCCAACGTCAGCATACCAACTCCAGCAAGGCAGGAAGAAAACTTTCACAGAAGGGGATGATAAGGTCTGGCCAAATTTTATAGACAGAGAAAACGAGCAGGTCAGGAGCAGCTGTGAGATGGAGATCTTTTTTAGGGGCCTGTACTTTAGGGCTCAGGAGGGAGTGGAAGGTATCTGTCACGATTCCACCCCTCAGTGTGTCTGGGATGCAGTTATTGACAACTTGGTAGTGTTGAGCGATACGATACCGCAAGTATCGGGTATCGGCCGATATTATCTGTTTCGGCCTTTCGATACTTAGTTCCGATATTTTCCATATATCGTATACCGGAATCGGAAGTTCCCATAATTCTTTGAGAGGCAATGTGATTTTTAGTCAGCCAATGAGGAATCCTAAGAAGTGTGGGCACATCCTGTACTGCTGCGGTCATGTTAACTAATGGCATGGCTGTGATTGGATGCTGAAATGATGTCAGAATGCACTATAAAAGGCGCCGCCGCCATTTTAGCGTCACTGTGCTGTGAATTCAGTAAGGACAGAACGCTGCTGTGCTGACTCTGAGGGACAGTTAGAGATTGCGATTTAGTGTACTGTGCTGTAGGCAGGCTAGTTTACCAACCGCTGTGTAAAGCTTCCTTTTGCCTGCAGTGTTGTTTTAACAGCTCTGCAAGGTGTGTGTGAGTGCAGGTGACGCTGCAGTTTGCTCTGCATGCAACGCTGTCTGTAGGCATCTGCACGTGTTATGTTTCGGTAGCTGAGGAGAGCAGGCAAAAAGGCAATACACCAGAGCAGTTGGAATCTATGAGATTGCAGTACCCTGACTAACCACCACAACTAGAGGCAGCCGTGGAGCGTTCCTACGTTGGTCCTAGACGCCTCGTCACAGCCTGAGAAACTAACTACACCTAAAGACAGAAACAGGAAAGCTATCTGCCCCGGAGCAGAACCCCAAAGATAATAGAAAGCCCCCAAACATGTAATGGCGGTTAGACAAGATGAAATACTGACACAGAAAGAAAATAGTATGAGCAAACGCTGGGGCCCAAACTATCTAAATAGAAAAGGATAGGAAGGGTACTTACTGCAATCCCAGAAAACCCTGAAAAGCACCAACTCTACTAATTTCAAAATCACCTGAGATCACACGACCTCTACCACCTAAATTAGCTCTCTGGTGTAACAAAATCAAAACAGCAGCCACTGAAAAAACTGGAAAAAGCAAAAGAACAAAACTCAGTGGCTGAACCAAACTGAGAGGGCAGAAGCCCCCGGAGGGGACCCTGAAGGCCCCCAAAGAAGTGCAGTACAAAATGCAAAAATATAGCACAAACACAAAAGAAGCAAAAGTCTTATCTGTAAGCAGGAGATGCAGACATGACACAGCAGGCTACAAGGGAAACTGGAATAAAGGATTCAGACCAGAACAATTGATCACCGGCAACCCTGATGGGAAAATGACTCCCTTATATAAGACCAGTCAGTAACACCTGATTCCCAGTCCTCACAATCTTCACTAGCACCGCTTGTAACCACCAGAGGGAGCCTCTGCTCAGAACTCATCTCAAACCCATTCACAACAGTACCCCCCCCTTGAGGAGGGGTCACCGAACCCTCATTTGAGCAACCAGGTCGGTCAGGATGAGTTCTATGATACGCACGGATAAGTCTCCTAGCATGGATGTCCGAAGCAAACACCCAAGAATTGTCTTCCTGACCATAACCTCTCCATTTAACCAAATACTGGAGTTTCCGTCTAGAAAAACGAGAATCCAATATTTTCTCAACCACATACTCCAGATTGCCCTCAACCAAAACAGGGTCAGGAGGCACAGCAGCAGGAACCACTGGCTCAACAAACCTCTTCAACAAGGACTTGTGGAACACGTTATGGATCTTAAATGTCCCTGGAAGAAGCAAACGAAAAGAAACAGGATTAATAATCTCCATGATCTTATAAGGTCCAATGAACCTAGGCTTAAATTTAGGAGATGCTACTCTCATAGGAATATTCTTTGAGGACAACCAGACCAAGTCCCCCACTTTAAACCGAGGACCATCAGTCCTATGCCGGTTAGCAAACCGCTGGGCCTTCTCCTGAGAGAGGGACAACCTCTCCACTACCTGGTCCCAAATCTGTTGCATACGCTCCACAACAGAGTCAACACCTGGACAGACAGAAGCCTCCGTCTGTCCTGAAGAAAATCGAAGGTGAAACCCAGAATTAC
>JARQOD010000006.1:438741468-438753571 GCA_033576555.1 Oophaga sylvatica
TACAAAAATATAACTATAAAATCTGCCCCTATATCAAGAATTAACTATATAAATACTACCCCTTGACAAGAAAATAACTAGTTAATACTGCTCCTATGTACAAAAATATAATCTAAAATACTGCCCCATGTACAAGAATAAAACTGCATAATACTCCCCCTATGTACAAGAAATAATACTAAATACTCCCCCTATATCAATAATATAACTCTATAAAAATGCCCCTATGTAGAAAAATATAACATAAAATACTGCCCCAGTACAAGAATAAAACTAAATAATACTACCCCTATGAAAAGAATAAACTAGTATAAATTCTCTTATGAAAAAATTAATACCATAATACTCCCCGTTGTACAAGAAAAACTGCTATAATACCCCCCCTAGTACAAGATATAATATATTTGTATTGTTTGGTTTTTACAATAAAAATTGCCCCTATATGAAGAATATAACTACCGTTTTTTACTGTGTATAACCCGACCCGTGATAAGCCGCCCCCCAATTTTCCCACAAAAAACTGGGAAAACTTATTGATGTGTATCCCGGGTGTATAAACTCCCCCTCTGCTCTGTCTCCCCCCGTCCTGCCCTTGCTCCCCCATCCAGCCTGTGCCCCCCCTTTCTCCTTGTACTCCCCCCCCCTGCTCCGTCCTCCGCTGGCTCCCCCATTCCTTCCCCTCCCCCTTGCCCCCCTTCCTGCTCCATGCTTCCCCAGTCCACGTTCTCCCCCCCTGTCCTCCTGCTCCTGCCCCCCGTCCCCGTTCTCCCTCCCCGTCTCCCCAGCTCCCCCCTCCACCATTCCCCCCCCTGTCCTCCCTTTCCCCCCGTCCCCCGTCTCCTCCCCGTCCCCCTCCATGCTTCCCCGTCCTGCCCCTGTTCCCCCGCCCCCTTTCCCCTCCCCAGTCCTGCTCGTGTCCTTGTCCCCCTCCTTCATATCACCCCCCCTGTGCCCGTGATTTGCAAAAATTGCGCTCCCCCCCGGCTTCCTTCGCTCCCCAGGCTGAGGGGTGATGAAATACCGCTCTTAAGGCCATGAATATGGAGGCCACGCCATGGGATGGCGTCCGCCCTATTACTGACCTTAAGAGGGGTATTACATCCCGCTAGCGTGGAGAGTAAAGGAAACCCGGGGGAAAGAGCTGCAGGTTTGCAGGAAGTTGCGAGGGGCAGGGGAAGGTGAGTAGATCCAGCCCCGGTCCCCTTTCGGCCCCCCTACCCCGCTGGTTTTTTGCCCCTTTACCGTGTATAAGCCGGGGGGGATTTTCAGCAGAAAAAAAAGGTGCTGAAAATCTCGGCTTTTCCGGTATATACGGTACTAAATTTTTCCCTTTAATACAATTAAAAATATAATACTTCTCCTATGTACAAGAAAATAATACTTAATACGCTTCTATATACAAAGAAATTAACTACTTTAAAATGCCCTTGTACAAGAATTAAAATATAAAATACTGCCCTATGTAAAGAATATAAACTTTAATACTGCCCCTTGTACAAGAATATAACTATTAATACTGCTCCTTGTACAGAATTTCCTACTATAATTTTGCCTCTTGTAAAAGAAAAAAACTACTTTAATACTCCCTCCTTGTAAAGAATATAATACGTTTTTGCTTCTTTTACAAAAATATAACTATATAATACTGCTTCTATGTACAACAATACAATATTATAATACTGCTCCTTGACAAAAACATAACTAGATAATACTGCTCCTTTATACAAAAATAAACTATATAAACTCTTTTATGTACAAGAAAAAAACTAAATAATATTTCCCCTTGTTTTAAAAAAAAAAAAAAAAAATTAAAAACATAAAAAACGCCCAAAAGAAAAAAAAAAAACAATTAAAATCGTCTATTAAAAAAATATAACTTTTTATAATACTGCCCCCTAGTGCAAGAATAAAACACATAATACTGCCCATGTACAAAATACAACTATACAATACTGCCCATTTTACAAGAAATAATATTTTTATGCTCCTTCTACAAAAATTATATACTATAATACTGCTCCTATATCAAATTTCTACTTAATACTGCCCTATGTGCAAAAATAAAACTATTTTAAATACCCCTAGTATGAACAGAATAAAATACTTTTAATACTGCAACCTATTACAAAATTTAACTACTATAATATGCCCTTTATGCAAGAATACAAAACAAAATTATTCTCTTGTATAAAAATAAAAACTACTATAATACTGCTCCTTGTACAAAATTTTTACTCTTTAATACTGCCCCTACGCCCAAGAATATAACTATTTTAAACTGCCCCTATGTACAAAAATTTAAAACTATAAAATTTTGCTCCGAGTACAGGAATATAACTACTATTACTGCTAATTTTTGAAAATTTTTGGAGAACAGGAGAAGCCCCAGAAACGGAGAAGGCAAATGTTTTTCCTATCTTAAAAGGGGGAAGAAGGTGGACCCAGGGACTACGGGCCCCGGGAGTCTGACTTCTAACAGGAAGACTTTGAAAAAATTTTTAAAAAAAATGTTGCAAGACCTGGAAAAAAAATAAAGTGATTAAACAGAGTCAGAAAGGGTTTGTAACTAATAAGTCATGTAGACTAATTTAATTTCCTTCTATAAAGAATCATGACGGGGGATCAGGGAAATGCTGTAATATAGTTTATTTTTGACTTCAGCAAAGCATTGACAAAAAATCTACACAATCCTTTTTGAAAAAATACTAAGTTGGAATACAAGGCACTGTTAGGTGGTTCATAACTGGCTTAGTGATCGGACCCCAAAAAAATGGTTGAAAAAGCTGCACATCCGTTTAAGAAGTCCCAAGTGGGGACCCCAAGGCCTGTTTTTGGGCCCCGTATGTTTTAAAATTTTTAATGATTTGATGAAGGAATTAGGGTAAATGATCAAATTTGCTGATGACACAAAGTGGAGGGGGGGCTAATATAGAAAAAGGGGAGAGGATTAAAAGTATACATAAAATGGGGCAGTGGGGAGAATAACGAAAAGGGTTTTTCAGGGAAAATGCAAAGTACTCATCTGGGGAATAAAAAGAAAAAAGCATATACAAAATGGGAGGAATAGGGGAAGTAAAGCACTTGGGAAAAAAAATTGGGTATAAAATTGATTCCAATTAAATGAAACCCTTGTGCAGCAGCAAAAAAGGCAATTGCAATTCTGGAGTATCAACGAAAGATGGCTGATCACGGGGGGTTTTTTTGCCCTCTTCCTCTTTGGTCAGACCCATTGGGAATATGGTCCTTTTGGGGCCCCCCTTTTAAAAAAGACTCCCGGGGGCAGTTAAGGGCCCCGTGGTGCCGGGCGAAACCTGTCTTTTGGGGTTTTGGGGTTTTGGAAGTTTAGCTTGCAAAAAAGAAGTGGGAGATTAATAGTGTTCAAATACTCAACTTAACATTTTTGGGTTTTTTTTTTCTCTTTGCCCAAAAGGGAAAAACTAGAAGCAATGGGAGAAAATGAATGGGAGGAGACCAGATTAATATTTGAAAAAACTTTTTTACAGTTAGGGTGATCAATGAGTGGGGCAGGCGCCACAAAAGGGGGGAGTTCTCCTTCAATGGGAAATCTTCAAACGAGGCTGGATAGACATTGTCTGGGTGATTTTAAGAAACCCCGCTTGGCAGGGGGGGGACCAGATGGCCCAGGAGGTCCCCTTCCCAAATCTTCCTTTTTTGGGTTCTTGATTCTATGTTCTATGACTGCACCCGTGTCAAGAATATAACACTATAATACGCTCCTTGAACAGAAAATAACTCTTAATACTGCCTCCTATGTAGAAGAATTTTAAAATCTATATACTGCCCCTATGTACAAGAAATAAAATCATAATACTGACCCCCTTTTCAAGAATATATCATTTTTTTTTTCCCCCGTTTTTGGTTTTTAAATTTTTGGCAGCCGACCTTCCTTACTCGGTGATTTGGGGCTTTCAGTTTTTTACATTGCCACTAGTTAAATTTTCCCTGAAATAATTATAGGGCCCCGCAAAACCCCCCCCGGCCCCTCCCTTCTTCCTCACTTGCCGGGCAAGTTATAAGTCAAACAAATTACCAGAGGGAACATCCCAAAGGACCATAACGGGGCAAAAAGGGGCAGCAAGAAATTTTTGGGATTAACGTATCCCTGCCGATTGTTCTAGATCTACTAGCTATCTAGCATGTTGTCAGGATTTCCCATGCTGGAAAGCGGACTGTCATGTGATCACAAGTATGCGTTTTTTCATATTTTCAGCCACATTCCATCAAAACATGCTCAACCCACTCATTGGGATAAATTTTGAGTTTACTCATGTCTAGACGGCATGAAAACTGCATGCAGGCAAATTGCATTTCGGTTACATGACTTCTCACTCTCACAGCTGGCACTAAAGAAACCCGGACGCAGAAAGTGTGCTTTGCATGAAGATTCAGAAGTCTTCAGTCACACATAGTGTTAGGGTCGCGGAACGCACCTAGTAGATATTGTAGAGAGGTGCGTTCGCAGCCCGGGGTCCACCTGCAGGTGAAGCCCGTGCTAGTAAGATGGCGAAGTAGCGAACTCTGTTATCCCGCAGAGTCGCTAAAATAAACCCCGTAGGGGCACTGTGGCAGATAGTGCGAACTTTGTTAATCCCCAGAGCCGCTAATGGGAATGCCACAGCCCTTTGGCGATAGGTGCGAACTCACTTAGCTTCGTGAGCGCAAAGTAAAACCTAGGGGCTGAACCAGCGTTATTAAAGCGAACCTGTTACGTCACAGAGCGCTGGAAAAGACTGTGTCCTGTTAACACCCGGGATACACAGTTAACTGCTGTGCAGATGCAGTCCTGACCCACGCAACAGCAACGCAATCAAACAATCTCCTCACCGGAGAAGCCGGTTTTTCTAGGGGCTTATTTCAGCCGAGCCCTAACCACATGGTGAGATCACACTGGCGCAAAGCACTTTAATGCAATTTTACTAGCGCATGGCGGCCAGCCATGCCCGCCTTTTATAGTAACGCAAACAGGACCTGCCCGAAAAAGGGACCATGAAAACTGTTCCCAAAACAATGTAGTTTCAGGACCTTCCTGGCGGACCAATAGGAGCTGCTGCAGTACGTAACATGTGACCCCTGATCCCCAAATGAGAGATCTTACCCTGGGCATGCTCAGAAGGGGAACGCAGGACTTCGCCCCAAAAGACGTCTGCTCCAGCACTGGCTATAAAGAAGATCCAGGAGGTGCAGCAGCAAGTCTCTGCACAGTATTTGAATGGGCAAGACGCGGGAAAACCGACGTCTCTGCTGAGCAGGCTCCACTGCGGCCAGAGATGGTGGGGGACGCAGCGGGACTGGTTCAAGACTCCCTTTGCAGCCCGTGGGAACTTGAACCCAACAAATAGTGACCGCTGACTTTCATCACAATCCTAGATAATTGTTTAATTACCAACAGTAAAATGTATGCAGTAACCCTTAACTTGCAGTTCTACAAAATACTTTATTAGCATGGCCATGTAATCGTACAAGTTTATGGATTGTTACATGTGTACAGGATCAGAACAATAACAGCACAAGAATACATCAACAGAACCACCATCAGTACGAAAAACATTTCCAGAATCACCTCAGTACATGAAAACATCACCAGAACCCTCATCAGTACGAAATATATCACTATAACCATAATCGTGATTTAAAACATCACAGACCATTATCGGACAGAATATATCACAAATCCATCACCAGTACAGGGGGTACATCAATAGAACCCCCCATCAGTACAGAAAAACTCAACAGAACCACTTTTAGTACATAAATACATCACTAGACTCCCTATTTGCAGCATTAGTAGAAAAATACAGCTTCACAAACCCCATAAGTGCAGAAATACAACACCAAAACCCCAGTCATCAGTACATGAATACATCACCAGATCCCCATCGATACAGAAATACATCACCATAACCATTATCATTACATGAATACTTCATCAGAATTACCAACAGGACAACAGGAACACATCACTAGAATAATAATCAGTACAGAAATACATCACCATGATAACCAATAGTACAGAAATGCATAGCCAGAATCATCATCAGTACAAAAATAAATCACTAGAACTGCCATCAGTACAGAAATACATTACCATAAACACTATAAGAAACAGAAATACAGCATCAAAACATCTATCACTATAGAAATAGAAATGCATCACCAGAACCAGGCAGAAATTTCACTAGAGTGCAGCAGGCAGGATTGCACTAGAGTGTAGCAGGCCGGATTTGTGTCAGAGTGCAGCAGGCAGGATTTGCACCAGGGTGCAGCAAGCAGGTTTGTACCAGAGTATAGCAAACAGGATTTGCACTGGTATGCGACCTTACACAACATAGACTGTAAACAGGAAGGTTGCTCAGGCACCTCACAAGGGGGAGAAGCAATATATACAAATGTCCAACAGCCATTAGCTGGGGAAGAAATAGCAAGTGCACGTGCTGACCCTTTAAGAGGGTGGGTGTGCACACGCACGTGCCCTAAGGTCATGGCTGGAGAACTGGCTGGAAGCATGCAGAGCATGGGGAAGGAAAGAACTGTCTGCAGCACAGGTGAGTGAAGTGACACGCCAGAGACCCTGCCTGTCAGAGCAGGGATCCAGAGTGGTGCTAACAGTAGCCCCTTTATGCCCTTTATGCCCCTCCTCTTCAGGCCATCTAGGAATTTTCCAGAGATGAATCGGAGCGTGAATATTCTCGTTAAGTTCCCAGGATCTTTCTTCTGGACCAATCCTTTCCAGCCGACAAGGAAGAAGATCTTGCCTCTCACCTTCTTCATGGCCAAGATGTTCTCCACTTCAAAAGCATCATCCAAGGGTTTGCACAGGTTTGGTACTGGGATCCTTTAAGAAGGGGCTCAGGATGACCGGCTTCAGCAGAGATACATGGAAAGCATTCGGAATCCGTAATGAAGAAGGCAACTTCAGTTTATAGAAGACCTTATTGATCCGCTTCAGCCTTAAAAAGGCCCGATAAAACGAGGACCCAACTTGTAAGAGGGAACCTTCAGTCGGACGTACCTGGACGATAGCCATATCTTGTGACCAGGGCGGATGCACGGAGGATCCAGACGCCTTTTATCTGCATGTCACTTCATACGGGTGGATGAGGCTTCTAAAGTGGCTTTGGTATCCTTCCACAACTTTACCAAATCCTTGGAAGGATATCTGCCACATGGACATCAGAAGGAACCGTCACAAGGAGGGGAACCTCGGGTTGTCGACGAACACAATGTAGAATGGAGACTCTCTTGAGGCTTCACCAACGTGATTGTTGTTTGAGAACTCAGCCCAGGGAAGTAATTTCACCCAATCATTATGGTAGGCATTAATGAAGTGTCGCAGGTAGTTGCCCAGGACCTGGTTGACACTTGTCCATTGGACTGAGTGTGATAGGCCGAGGAGAAACTGGGCTGTCAGTTGTTTTGACTGACAATACTTCTGTTCAATCTAGTTTAGTCTGCGAACGTTTCCTCAGGTGCCTCCGACCTCAAATAAATTTGCAGGGTATTTAAATGGATTGCTATGTGAAGCAGATTGTCAGTTGTACATTCACTATAGTTAGGTGTGTATGTTTCTCTGTTTCTGACTACTGGTCTTGTGGATGACCTTGGATTTTGCTGTGATTACTCTTTTGGATTATCCCTTTTGCTTTTGATGCTCTCTGACATCAGGTATTTGACCCCAGACTTAGCCTCTGACTATTCATTTGTTGTACTTCCTGGCTTTTAAATACTCTACTCGCATTTGACCTCTGATTGTTACCTGACCACCCCTTTGTCTCACCCCTCTGTACTACGAGCCTCCTGGAATCTGACCTCAATAAATAAATTAAATGTGTGTGTATATATATATATATATATATACCGTATATATATATAATATATATATATATATATATATGGAAAACTGATTAACTGTTCTTAATTTGTTTTAATTAATATAATTGCTAATATTCTAATAGAAGCTGTAAAGCTATGAATTAATGTATCTTTGTATTAATATGGCGTGCAGTAATGGTTTTATGATGATAGTCACTACAAACAGACAAGCTGTGAAGCTGGGTAGTGAAACTTTCCGGGGTCAGCTACCAAGAAAGCATGTTGGGAAAAGACAAAGGCATAGACTGCTAACGGTCCGAGGTCAGAATACCAGGAAGATAGCGGATCAGTGAAAAGGGGCCAGGCAAACAAATTGTCAGATTGAGGTCCAAGGTCAGGGAGCAATAGATCAACAAACAGAGCACAGGAATACAAGGCAAAGCACTACTGAGCAAACAACTATGATTGACAGAGGTCTGGGACTGACAGCTTAGCTAAGTAGATGGGTAATCACTTAGAACAGGGAACGCCTGAAGGAAGCTCAGCACCTCCCAGTCTCAGATTGGACGGCTCAGCTGTCTATCAAAATACTGACAGCTCAGTATGCCTTTGCAATAGATTGGATGACTGAGTTGTCACTCACAACGTCCAAGACACACAGAGCGGAGGAATCATGACAGATTTCCTAGGAAGTATAAGTGGAGCATAAATGTATTGTTTTAAGTAATGGGAAGGCATTTTCTCCGACTTGCGTTTAAAGAGCCAGGATTGTCATTAGTTGTTTCACTCTGCATGTAGATCACAGCAGTAAATGTATAAAAACAGCTCAGTCAGTTACCTTTGTCTCGTAAATTATTGATCGCATAGATATACTTTGATCACTCTTATGAAATGTAAAAAGTGTATGGAGCAGCAACTTCCCCGCCGTGCTGAGAACATCCCGGAGAACAAATGCAGCCTCTTCTCTGTTTCCTTCACCTTTTAAGGTTTTCTATTTTCATACTGTGAGAAGAAGCTTTTCAGAATCTTGATTTTATCCATTTTTCACCTCCTCTCTTCCTAGAGATAAAGAGCCTCTTGAGCCGGTCTTCAGCTGCTCTCTTCCAGATTTCATTTCTGAAAGCTTAACGCTGGCTTTATAAGGAAATGTTAAAAGGAATAATTTGAGCAGAAGGAGATGCCACATCCTATATATGTCATGCTGCACCGACATTCAACGCAACGGAAATAAGTAGCACAATCAAATGCACGATAGATGGCAGAAATCCCTCCGAAAGGTCCCATTAATACGAAAACAAGTAGGAATGTCGCCAGCTAATACCAAGTGGTTTATTATGAGCAGAACCTGAATCATTCATCAATGAATTAGACATTTGTTGAACTGCATAAACAAGAAGAAAAATAAATGAAGGAAATCCAAGTTCTACTTATTCAATCAACCACAAACTACTGATAAACCAACTCTTACACTAATACCTGTTGTCGTTGGGGGCAATGACTAGTGCCGGTAGATCAGGTGAGCCAACCAAAGGTGTGGTCACTTGGTTCTTGGTGTACGGCAAACAGAACAAGAAGCTGCATGGGCTGCTGTTGTGAACGTTCTGAAGACGACTTCTGAGCTGATGCTCCCTCTGGTGGTTGCTGACGGTATTGAAGCTGTATTGAATGACAAGGCTTCCTCACCTGGAAGCAGGGACTGGCAATCAGAGAGACGGACTGGGCTGATATAAGAGAGCTGCCTTCAAATGATCCTTGCCAGTGATCAATTGTTGTTTCCTGGTCCATTTGGAAGTCAGCTGGTGTCTTTCTTTCGTCGGCTACTTTCAGATAAGTAATTTGCTGCTTTGTTATATTTTGGTAGCTGAGGAGAGCAGACAAAAAACGGCAATACACCAGAGAGGTTGGAATCTACTGGATTGCAGTACCTGACTAACCACCACAACTAAAGGCAGCCGTGGAGCGTTCCTATGTTGGTCCTAGACGCCTTGTCACAGCCTGAGAGGCTAACTACACCTAAAGGAGAAAGAGGAAACCTATCTGCCCCGGAGCAGATCCCCAAAAAACATAGGAAGCCCAAAAACATGTAATGGCGGTTAGACAAGAGGAAATAAAGACACAGACAGAAAATAGTATGAGCAAACGCTGGGGCCCAATCTGCCTTGACAGAAAAAGATAGGAAGGATACTTACTGCAATCCAAAAAAAAACCTAAAAAAAACAATGCTACTAATTGCAAAAACACCTGAGATCACACGACCTCTACCACTAAATTAGTTCTCTGGTGTAACAAAACTAAGCCGCAGTCACAGAAAAAAACTGGAAAAGGCAAATGAACAAACAACAGTGGCTCCAGAGGAACCGAGAGGAGACCAAGCCTCCGGGGAGGGGAACATGGCCAACCTCACAGAAATGCAGAGAAATATGCAAATGGCAAGCACAAAACAAAAGACAGAAAATATCTTATCTGAGAGCAGAAGAGGCAAGACTCAGCAAGCTTCCAAGTGAACCAGGAAACAACGTTAGAGACAAGAACAATTGATCACCGGCAACCATGATGGGGGAAAACCTCCCTTATATCCAGCCAGTCTGTTATTCCTGATTGCCAATCCTCATTGAATGGTTCAGTACTGTTTGTAACCACCAGAGGGAGCTTCTGCTCAGAATTCATTTCTAAAACATTCATAACAGTACCCCCCCTTGAGGAGGGGTCACCGAACCCTCATTTGTGCAACCAGATCGGTCAGGATGAGCTCTGTGATACGCACGGATCAGTCTACTAGCATGGATGTCCAAAGCAAAACACCCAAGAATTGTCCTCCTGACCATAACCTCTCCACTTAACCAAATACTGGAGTTTCCGTCTAGAAAAACGAGAATCCAATATTTTCTCAACCACATACTCCAGATTGCCCTCAACCAAAACAGGGTCAGGGGCGCAGCCATAGGAACCACTGGCTCGACAAACCTCTTCAATAAGGACTTGTGGAACACGTTATGGATCTTAAATGTCCCTGGAAGAAGTAAACGAAAGGAAACAAGATTAAGAATCTCCATGATCTTATAAGGTCCAATGAACCTAGGCTTAAACTTAGGAGATGCAACTCTCATAGGGATATTCTTGAGGACAACCAGACCAAGTCCCCCACCTTAAACCGAGGACCATCAGTCCTATGCCGGTTGGCAACCTGCTGGGCCTTCTCCTGAGAGAGAGACAACCTCTCCACTACCTGGTCCCAAATCTGCTGCATACGCTCCACAACAGAGTCAACACCCGGACAGACAGAAGCCTCGTCTGTCCCGAAGAAAATCGAGGGTGAAACCCAAAATTGCAGAAAAATGGAGACATCAAAGTGGCAGAGCTTGCCCTATTATTAAGAGCAAACTCAGCCAAAGGCATAAAAGAGACCCAGTCATCTTGATCAGCAGACACAAAGCATCTCAGATAAGTCTCCAATGTCTGGTTTGTTCTCTCAGTTTGTCCATTGGTCTGAGGATGAAAAGCCGAGGAGAAAGACAATTGAACACCAAGTTTAGAACAAAAAGTCCTCCAAAATCTGGAAACAAACTGGACTCCTCTGTCAGACACAATGTTCTCAGGAATGCCGTGTAACCGAACCACGTGCTGAAGGAACAAAGGCACCAATTCGGAGGAGGAAGGCAACTTAGGTAATGGCACAAGATGTATCATCTTGGAAAACCTATCACAAATCACCCAGATAACGGTCATTCTCTGAGAAAACAGGGAGGTCGGAAATAAATCCATAGAGATATGGGTCCATGGTCTCTTGGGCAAAGGCAATGGCATCAACAAACCACTAGAGCGGAGCAAGGCTTGGAGCGAGAGCAATTCCCACAGGACTGCACAAACTCCCTGACATCACGAGACAAAGTAGGCCACCTAAAGGACCGACTCACCCAAGTTTCTGGTACCAAAATTCTGGGATGACCGGCAAACGCGGAACAATGAATCTCAGCATCACACTCTTCTTCCACTGGTCTGGGACAAACAATTTCCCAACAGGGCAGCGCTCGGGTTTATCGTCCCGACTCCCCTCCAGAGCCAGTCTCAAATTGGGCGAGATGACGGAAAGAACTACACCCTCTTTCAAAATAACAGCAGGATCAGATAACTCAGGAGAGTCCACAAAGAAACTCCTCGAGAGGGCATCCGCCTTAACATTCTTAGTGCAGGAAGAAAGGAAACCACAAAATTAAAACGTGTGAAAAACAAGGCCCACCTGGCCCGTCTAGGATTAAGTCGCTTGTCTGATTCC
>JARQOD010000006.1:438753671-438765302 GCA_033576555.1 Oophaga sylvatica
CCTAGATGGCCTGAAGAGGAGGGGGCATAAAAGGGCATAAAGGGGCTACTGTTAGCACCACTCTGGATCCCTGCTCTGACAGGCAGGGTCTCTGGCGTGTCACTTCACTCACCTGTGCTGCAGACAGTTCTTTCCTTCCCCATGCTCTGCATGCTTCCAGCCAGTTCTCCAGCCATGACCTTAGGGCACGTGCGTGTGCACACCCACCCTCTTAAAGGGTCAGCACGTGCACTTGCTATTTCTTCCCCAGCTAATGGCTGTTGGACATTATGTATATATTGCTTCCTCCCCACTTGTGAGGTGCCTGAGCAACCTTCCTGTTTACAGTCTATGTTGTGTAAGGTCGCATACCAGTGCAAATCCTGTTTGCTATACTCTGGTACAAATCCTGCTTGCTGCACCCTGGTGCAAATCCTGCCTGCTGCACTCTGACACAAATCCGGCCTGCTACACTCTAGTGCAATTCCTGCCTGCTGCACTCTAGTGAAATTTCTGCCTGGTTCTGGTGATGCATTTCTATTTCTATAGTGATAGATGTTTTGATGCTGTATTTCTGTACTTATAGTGTTTATGGTAATGTATTTCTGTACTGATGGCAGTTCTAGTGATTTATTTTTGTACTGATGATGATTCTGGCTATGCATTTCTGTACTATTGGTTATCATGGTGATGTATTTCTGTACTGATTATTATTCTAGTGATGTGTTCCTGTTGTCCTGTTGGTAATTCTGATGAAGTATTCATGTAATGATAATGGTTATGGTGATGTATTTCTGTATCGATGGTGGATCTGGTGATGTATTCATGTACTGATTGACTGGGGTTTTGGTGTTGTATTTCTGCACTTATGGGGTTTGTGAAGCTGTATTTTTCTACTAATGCTGCAAATAGGGAGTCTAGTGATGTATTTATGTACTAAAAGTGGTTCTGTTGATGTTTTTCTGTACTGATGGTGGTTCTATTGATGTATCCCTGTACTGGTGATGGATTTGATGATATACTTCTGTCCTGATAATGGTTCTGTGATGTATTAATTCACTGATTATGGTTATAGTGATATATTTCTGTACTGATGATGGTTCTGGTGATGTTTTCATGTACTGATGGTGATTCTGGAAATGTTTTTCTGTACTGATGGTGGTTCTGTTGATGTATTCTTGTGCTGTTATTGGTTCTGATCCTGTACACATGTAACAATCCATAACTTGTACGATTACATGGCCATGCTAATAAAGTATTTTGTAGAACTGACAAGTTAAGGGTTACTGCATACATATTACTGTTAGGCTAATTAAACAATTATCTAGGATTGTGATGAAAGTCAGCGGTCACTATTTGTTAGGGTTCAAGTTCCCACTGCTGCACAAGGGGAGTCTTGAACCAGTCCCGCTGCGGTCCCCCATCCATCTCTGGCCGCAGTGGAGCCTGCTCAGCAGAGACGTCGGTTCCAGCGTCTTGCCCATTCAAATACTGTGCAGAGACTTGCTGCTGCACCTCCTGGATCTTCTATTATAGCCAGTGCTGGAGCAGACGTCTTTGGGACGAAGTCCTGCGTTTCCCCTTCTGAGCATGCCCAGGGTAAGATCTCTCATTGGAGATCAGGGGTCACATGTTCACGTACTGCAGCAGCTCCTATTGGTCCGCCAGGAAGGTCCTGAAACTACATGTGTTTTGGAACAGTTTCTCATTGGTCCTTTTTCTGGCAGGTCCTGTAGCTGTTACTATAAAAGGCTGGCATGGCTGGGCCGCCATGCGCTAGTATCAATTGCATTATGTGCTTTGCGCCAGTGTGATCATGCACGCATGTGGTTAGGGCTCGGCTGAAATAAGCCCCTAGAATACCGGCTTCTCCGGTGAGGAGATTGTTTGATTGCGTTGCTGTCTGCGTGATCACGGACTGCTATCTGCACAGCAGTTAACTGTGTATCCCTGTGGTGTTAACAGGACACAGTCTTTTTCTCAGCGGCTCTGTGACGTAACAGGGTTCGCTTTATAACGCTGGTTCAGCGCCCTAGTGTTTTACTTTGCGGCTCACTGAAGCTAAGTGAGTTCGCACCTATCGCCATATAGTGCTGTGGCATTCCCATTAGCGGCTCTGGGGATTAACAGAGTTCGCACTATCTGCCACAGTGCGCTACGGCGTTTATTTTAGCGACTCTGCGGGATAACAGAGTTCGCTACTTTCGCCATCTTACTAGCAGCGGGCTTCACCTGCATGGTGGACCCCGGGCTGCGAACGCACCTCTCTACAATATCTACTAGGTGCGTTCCGCAGACCCTAACACTATGTGTGACTGAAGACTTCTGAATCTTCATAGCATGCACACTTCCTGCTGTCCGGTTTCTCCAGTGCCAGCTGTGAGAGTGAGAAGTCATGTAACCGTAATATGCAATTTGCCTGCATGCAGTTACATGCCGTCTAGACATGAGTTATCTCAATTCATTCCCAATGAGTGTGGTTGAGCATGTTTAGATGGAATGTGGCTGAAAATATGAAAATCGCATACTTGTGATCACATGACAGTCCGCTACCAGCATGGGAGAATCCTGACAACATGCATAGATAGCTAGATAGATCTAGAACAATCTGGCATGCATACAGTTAACATCACTCAATATTCTTTGCTGCCTTCTATGTTGCAGCTCCTGTTATGTGTCCTTGTGTAATGTTCCCTCTGGTACAATTTGTGTTGACGTTATAACATTGTCCCTGGCAAGTGAGGAAGATAGTGGAGGGGGCCGGGCGGGGGTTTTGCTGGGGTCAACCTATATATTATTACATGCAATGAATTTAGAGCTAGTGGCAATGTAAAAACTGCAAACTGACCGCAAAGTCACCGATGCTGAAGGCACAGGTCGGCTGCACAATGTAATACAGACCAACCGGAACTGGTAATAAAAAGAATGATATATATATATATATACGAGTAGTATTCAGCATGGCATATGCCTTGTGGTATAGTAAAACAGGGAAGCATTATAGTAGTTATATTCTTGTACATAGGGCAGTATTATAGTAGTTATATTCTTGTACATAGGAGGCAGTATTATAGTAGTTATATTCTGTACATAGGAGCAGTATTATAGTAGTTATATTCTTGTACATAGGAGCAGTATTAGTAGTTATATCTTGTACATAGGAGCATATATTAGTTTATTCTTGTACATAGGGGCAGTATTATAGTAGTTATATTCTTGTACACAGGGTGCAGTATTATAGTAGTTATATTCTTGTACATAGGGGCAGTATTATAGTAGTTATATTCTTCTACATAGGAGGCAGTATTATAGTAGTTATATTCTGTTCATAGGAGCAGTATTATAGTAGTTATATTCTTGTACACAGGGTGCAGTCATAGAATCATAGAATCATAGAATCATAGAATGGTAGAGTTGGAAGGGACCTCCTGGGCCATCTGGTCCAACCCCTGCTCAAAGCAGGATTCTCTAAATCATCCCAGACAGATGTCTATCCAGCCTCTGTTTGAAGACTTCCATTGAAGGAGAACTCACCACCTCTTGTGGCAGCCTGTTCCACTCATTGATCACCCTAACTGTCAAAAAGTTTTTTCTAATATCTAATCTGTGTCTCCTCCCATTCAGTTTCATCCCATTGCTTCTAGTCTTTCCTTGCGCAAATGAGAATAAAGATGATCCTTCTACAATGTGACAGCCCTTGAGATATTTGTAGACAGCTATTAAGTCTCCTCTCAGTCTTCTTTTTTGCAAGCTAAACATTCCCAAATCCTGCAACCGTTCCTCATAGGACATGGTTTGCAGACCGGTCACCATTCTGGTGGCTCTTCTCTGAACTTGCTCCAGTTTGTTGATGTCTTTTTTAAAATGTGGTGCCCAAAACTGGACACAGTATTCCAGATGAGGTCTGACCAAAGAGGAGTAGAGGGCAATAATAACCTCACGTGATCTAGACTGTATGCTTCTGTTGATACATCCTAGAATTGCATTTGCCTTTTTTGCTGCTGCATCACACTGTTGACTCATGTTAAGTCTGTGATCAATTAGTATACCCAAGTCTTTTTCACATGTGCTGTTACTTAGCCCTATTCCTCCCATTTTGTATATGCTTTTTTCATTTTTATTGCCCAGATGTAGTACTTTGCATTTTTCCCTGTTAAAATCCATTCTGTTAGTTGCTGCCCACTGCCTCCAGTTTATGTATATCTTTTTGAATCCTCTCTCTCTCTTCTCTAGTATTAGCTACCCCTCCTAGCTTTGTGTCATCAGCAAATTTGATCAGTTTACCCTCAATTCCTTCATCTAAATCATTGATAAAGATGTTGAACAATACAGGGCCCAAAACAGAGCCTTGTGGTACCCCACTTGAGACATTCTTCCAACTGGATGTGCAGCCATTTACAACCACTCTTTGGGTCCGATCACTAAGCCAGTTATGAATCCACCTAACAGTTGCCTTGTCCATTCCATACTTAGTCATTTTTTCAATAAGGATTGTGTGAGATACTTTGTCAAATGCTTTGCTGAAGTCAAGATATACTATATCTACAGCATTTCCCTGATCCACCCAGTCAGTGATTCTGTCATAGAAGGAAATTAAGTTAGTCTGACATGACTTATTAGTTACAAACCTATGCTGACTCTGTTTAATCACTTCATTTTTATCCAGGTACTTGCATACATGTTCTTTAATAATTTGTTCAAAGATCTTTCCTGGTATAGAAGTCAGACTCACCGGCCTGTAGTTCCCTGGGTCCACCTTCTTCCCCTTTTTGAAGATAGGAACAACATTTGCTCTTCTCCAGTCTTCTGGGACTTCTCCTGTTCTCCAATAATTTTCAAAGATTATGCAGTATTATAGTAGTTATATTCCTGTACATCGGAGCAATATTATAGTAGTTATATTCTTGTACATAGGGGCAGTATTATAATAGTTATATTCTTGGACGTAGGAGCAGTATTATAGTAGTTATATTCTTGTACATAGGAGCAGTATTATAGTAGTTATATTCTTATACATAGAGGAAGTATTATAGTAGTTGTATTCTTGCATAAAGGAGCAGTATTATAGTAGTTATATTCTTGTACATAGGTTGCAGTATTATAGTAGTTATATTCTGTTCATACTAGGCAGTATTATAGTAGTTATATTCTTGCACATAGGTGCAGTATTATAGTAGTAATATTCTTGTATATAGGAGCAGTATTATAGTAGTTATATTCTTGTAGATAGGAGCAGTATTATAGTAGTTATATTCTTGTATATGGGGCAGTATTGTAGTAGTTGTATTCTTGTACATAGGGGCAGTATTATAGTAGTTATATTCTTGCACATAGGGGCAGTATTATAATAGTTATATTCTTGGACATAGGAGCAGTATTATAATTGCTATATTCTTATACATAGGAGCAGTATTATAGTTTTTATATTCTTATACATAGGGACAGTATTATAGTAGTTTTTTTCTTGTACATAAGAGCAGTATTATAGTAGTTATATTCTTGTATAAAGGAGCAGTATTATCGTAGTTATGTTCTTGTACATAGGAGCAGTATTATAGTAGTTGTATTGTTGTACATAGAAGCAGTATTATAGTAGTTATATTCTTGTATAAAGAAGCAGTATTACAGTAGTTATATTCTTGTACATAGGAGGCAGTATTATAGTAGTTTTATTCTTGTACATAGAGGCAATATTATAGTAGGTATATTCTTGTACATAGGAGCAGTATTATAGTAGTTATATTCTTGTACATAGGGGTCAGTATTAAAGTAGTTATATTCTTGCACATAGGGGCAGTATTATTATAGTTATATTCTTGTACATAGGGGCAGTATTATAGTAGTTATATTCTTGTATATAGAAGCAGTATTATAGTAGTTATTTTCTTGTACATAGGAGAAGTATTATAGTAGTTATATTCTTGTATATAGGAGCAATATTATAGTACCGTATATACTCGTGTATAAGCCGAGATTTTCAGCACCTTTTTTCGTGCTGAAAATGCCCCTCGGCTTATACACGAGTCATAGGGCAGAAACCAGCGGGGTAGGGGGTGCCGCAGCAGGAGCCGGTGGCTGGGATCATACTCACCTTCCCCGTGCCATCGCTGAACTTGCCTGCAATCCTGCAGCTCTCCCCGGCTTCCTTCAGCTCTCCAGCGCTGAGCGGTGATGTAATACCCGCTCATTAAGGTCATGTAATATGGACGCGACGCCACTCCCATGGGCGTGGCCTCCATATTCATGGCCTTAATGAGCGGTATTACATCACCGCTCAGCGCTGGAGAGCTGAAGGAAGCCGGGGAGAGCTGCAGGATTTTAGGCAAGTTCAGCGATGGCACAGGGGGGGGTGAGTATGATGGAGGAGAGGACAAGGAGCACGAGCAGGACTGGGAGGAGAACGGTGGACGGGGGAAGCATGGAGCAGGACGGGGGAAGCATGGAGGAGGACGGGGAGGAGAACGGAGGACGGGGGAGGCATAGAGCAGGACAGGGGGGGGAGAATGGTGGACGGGGGAAGCATGGAGGAGGACGGGGAGGAGAACGGAGGACGGGGGAGGCATGGAGCAGGAGGACAGGGGGGGAGAACGGTGGACTGGGGAAGCATGGAGCAGGACAGGGGGGGCACAGGAGGATGGAGAAGGAATGGGGGAGCACAGCGGAGGACGGAGCAGGAGGGGGGAGTACAGAGGAGAATAGGGGAGCACAGAGCTGGATGGGGGAGCAAGGAGCAGGACGGGGGCAGCACAGAGCAGGAGGGCAGTTTATACACCCGGCTTATACACGAGTCAATAAGTTTTCCCAGTTTTTTGTGGCAAAATTAGGGGGGTCGGCTTATACACGGGTCGGCTTATACACGAGTATATACGGTAGTTATATTCTTGCATATAGGGGCAATTTTTATTGTAAAAACCAAACAAATACAAATATAGTTATATTCTTGTACATAGGGGCAGTATTATAGCAGTTATATTCTTGTACATACGGGCAGTATTATGGTAGTTATATTCTTGTACATAAGAGCAGTATTATACTAGTTATATTCTTGTACATAGGGGTAGTATTATAGTAGTTATATTCTTGTACATAGGGGCAGTATTATTATAGTTATATTCTTCTACATAGGAGCAGTATTATAGTAGTTATATTATTGCATATAGGGGCAGTATTATAGTAGTTATATTCTTGTACATAGGGGCAGTATTATAGCAGTTATATTCTTGTACATAGGGGCAGTATTATAGTAGTTATATTCTTGTACATAGGAGCAGTATTATACTAGTTATATTCTTGTACATAGGGGTAGTATTATAGTAGTTATATTCTTGCATATAGGGGCAGTATTATAGTAGTTATATTCTTGTACATAGGGGCAGTATTATAGTAGTTATATTCTTGTACATAGGGGCAGTATTATAGTAGTTATATTCTTGTACATAGGAGCAGTATTATAGTAGCTATATTCTTGTACATAGGAGCAGTATTATACTAGTTATATTCTTGTACATAGGGGTAGTATTATAGTAGTTATATTCTTGTACATAGGGGCAGTATTATTATAGTTATATTCTTCTACATAGGAGCAGTATTATAGTAGTTATATTATTGCATATAGGGGCAGTATTATAGTAGTTATATTCTTGTACATGGGGCAGTATTATAGCAGTTATATTCTTGTACATAGAGGGCAGTATTATAGTAGTTATATTCTTGTACATAGGGGCAATATTATAGCAGTTATATTCTTGTTCATAGGGGCAGTATTATAGTAGTTATATTCTTGTACATAGGAGAAGTATTATACTAGTTATATTCTTGTACATAGGGGTAGTATTATAGTAGTTATATTCTTGCATATAGGGGCAGTATTATAGTAGTTATATTCTTGTACATAGGGGCAGTATTATAGTAGTTATATTCTTGTACATAGGGGCAGTATTATAGTAGTTATATTCTTGTACATAGGGACAGTATTATAGTAGTTGTATTCTTGTACATAGGGGGCAGTATTATAGTAGTTATATTCTTGTACATAGGGGCAGTATTATAGTAGTTATATTCTTGTACATAGGGGCAGTATTATAGTAGTTATATTCTTGTACATAGCGGCAGTATTATAGTAGTTATATTCTTGTACATAGGAGCAGTATTATAGTAGTTATATTCTTGCATATAGGGCAGTATTATAGTAGTTATATTCTTGCATATAGGGGCAGTATTATAGTAGTTATATTCTTGTACATAGGAGCAGTATTATAGTAGTTATATTCTTGTACATAGGAGCAGTATTATAGTAGTTATATTCTTGTACATAGGAGCAGTATTATAGTAGTTATATTCTTGTATATAGGAGCAGTATTATAGTAGTTATATTCTTGTACATAGGGGCAGTATTATAGTAGTTATATTCTTGTACATAGGGGCAGTATTATAGTAGTTATATTCTTGTACATAGGAGGCAGTATTATAGTAGTTATATTCTTGTACATAGGAGCAGTATTATAGTAGTTATATTCTTGTACATAGCAGCAGTATTATAATTGTTATATTCTTGTACATAGGAGCAGTATTATAGTAGATTTGTTCCTGTATCTAGGAGCAGTATTAGGCCGGCGTCATACTAAAGAGGAATACGGACGAGTGAGAGGCGTGAAAATCACGCATTACACTCGGACCAATATTTTTCTATGGGGCAGCTCTGATCATCCATATATTTCTCGGCCGTATTTTACGGGCCAAGAAACTCGCAGCATGCTGCGATTGTCAGCGTATTACACCCGTAGTACGCCAATGCCAGTCTTTGCGAGAAAAATACGGATTACACACGGACCACACGTGTGACGTGCGAGAAATACGCAAGACTTCTTCAGGTCACAAGAAATGGTGCAAGCCATGAATCAGGAAGCTTACACTTGCAAATTAGCTCAAAAAGAGTGCCAGACATCCCGGAAGAACGCCTCCACGGAGTCCAGCAGCATGTCTACACACAAAAATGTAGAGACACTCATCGTTTTGGTTCAAGAAAGGCTCGAAATTTGGGACCAACGTGATGCACACTACTCAAACCGGGCCAGAAAAGACGTGGCATGGAGTCGCATCTGTGGGCAGATCTTTCCCCACTTTTGTGACAGCACACGCGAGGAGCAGCACCAAATGAGTAAGTTACCAGATTATTTTCCAAACATCTTAAAGGCCACAATGTAATATTTGAGCAGAGTATCCCTAAAAAATAAATTTTTTTGTAATAAAATTTTTTTAAGCGCCAAAGTGTTATAATAGTGACATCCGACTAGGCCCCCATGACTATGTGAAATGTATGTGTAACAATTTGGCATTGTGCAGCTAGGTAAATGATGAAATTATATGTCACATTGCAGTGGAAGATGTAATGATACGCTGGCGCAGCATCCGCGACCAATACCGGCGGGAACGTCAGCAGAGGGCCAGGAGTGGTGCTGCCGCACCGACCAAGCGGAAATATGTATACTTTGACCAGCTTGGGTTTTTGGCTCCTATTCTGGATCTGAAACCGTAAGTACATACATCACGCCACATAACACATATGCAGTTTAGGCTCACCTCTCCAACATGTTCTAATCTCATTTAATTTCCTAACAGAACTCAGTCCAACCTCACTGAGAGGGAGACAGGCTCCGACTCAGAGGCCATTATAGACCCGGTTGGGGGAGGTGAACAGGTAGCTGGTCCATCTTGTGACCCTCCCAGCTGCATCCCCAAGCTTCCCCAGCACCAGGACTTGACCCACCAGCTGCACCTCTACCAGTACCTGACCCACCTGCTGCAGCAGCACCCGGCAGCCTGGAGGAAGCAGCAAACAGCAGCAGCCCTACTGTACCTCTGGGGGTCTCCCCCCAGCCTGCTGCAATATCCCACTGTGGGAGACGACGGCGAGACAACACTGCCTCTGATACCCGGAGGCATGTGGACACAGGGGTCCTCAATTATCTATCAAGGGCAGCTGTGGATGAGGGTGAAGAGGCTTATTCATGTAGCCTTGCCCGTAACCTACGTACCCTACCCCGTGAGATCAGGCTCCATGTGCGCGGATCCATTCAGATCCTAATTGATGCATGCACACCCCCCAATACCCCATATGAGGTGTTTGAATTCCCTGAGAGGTGGCAGCTCTCACCCCGTAACCTTCTTTGCCTTATCCCCCACTAAGATGTGCACGCTCAATTAGGATCTGAGGGTCCTCCTGCACGTGCGCCTACACCTCAACCCAATCCCCCACAAAACCAACCTTGGCAACAACAGGGTCAAATGGTAGGCTGTAACCCAACTTCCCAATATGGCCATTTGTACAGATCCAGTGTTGGAGGCTGGTCCCAACCTGGATTTGGTCAACATGGTCATATTGGGGGGTATGATTCTCGTGGGTACCAGCTTCCCCTGGAGTATAATCTCCATTATCTTTATGGCAATGTGCCCACACAACAACCTGACAGTGGCCAGATGTTACCTCAGGGCCAAGAAAATCCACCTCAACAGGGTGATGGTCAAGGTGGTCACCCAAGCCAATAACAAAGAGATGCTGGTCACCCACCAACCCCACCACCAACATACCACCAACTGTGATTTGTTATTTTTATTATATATTATTATTTCAATCCCAGTTTGTTATTTTTTTATATTTATTTTTACAACATGTTGTGTAAAGCAGATTTGCACTAATCAGAACGCCTCCAAAAACCATATGTTACACATATGGTCTTCAGTAGGCAAAGTGACAGTTTGTTATTTTCATTATCTATTATTATTTATAAAAATGTTTGTTATTTTTTTATCTTTAATTTTACTCCATGTTGTGTAATGCATATTTGCACTAGTCTAATGTAAAATATCCACCATATGGTACACATATGGTCTTCACTAGCCATAGTGAAAGTTTGTTATTTTGATTATGTATTATTATTTATACAAATGTTTGTTATTTTTTATGACTTCTTTTGGTACTTGTGTAATAATGCATACTTACACTATTCTGCTTTTAAGACAAATACCATACGACAAAAATATGGTACTCACTACCTCAAGTGAGAGTTTGCCAATATAAAAACAAATTTTAGTGGCAAGTTTGGACTCTTCTTTCTTTATCGAACCCCACCTACACATCTGTAATGAACATTAACACCAGACACAATGACAATGTCAGTGAAAAAACATATTTATCTATAAACACATAACAACATTACAACATTGATAATGCCACATTTTGCCAGGTTGTAGTACCTTGAGGTGACACAAAATACTGGGTAAATATATCATGGGTTTTGAGTCCTGAGAGTGGATGACGTAAAGGGATGACATGTGGCCTAGGCATATCCCCATTGGTCACCACACATTCACCAATATCAGATGGGGCACAATCATGCATTTTAGTGAAATTATGTAGGACAACACATGCTTTGATGACCTCATTGACGTTGGCTTCACTCAGCTGAAAAGCAGACTGGAGGACCCACCATTTTGCACAAAGAATGCCAAAGGCTCACTCCACCAGACGCCTGGCCCGTGATAGGCGCAAGTTAGAGATCCTACGCCGGTGGTCAAGGTTTCATCGCGGATATGACCTCATTAAATTCCTTGATAATTGAAATGCCTCATCCCAGCTACAACATACGGCACAGG
>JARQOD010000006.1:438765402-438844024 GCA_033576555.1 Oophaga sylvatica
TATTATAGTAGTTATATTCTTGTATATAGGAGCAGTATTATAGTAGTTATATTCTTGTCCATTGGGGCAGTATTATAGTAGTTATATTCTTATACATAGGGGCAGTATTATAGTAGTTATATTCTTGTACATAGGGGCAGTATTATAGTAGTTATATTCTTGTACATAGGGGCAGTATTATATGGGTTATATTCTTGTACATAGGGGCAGTATTATAGTAGTTATATTCTTGTACATAGGGGCAGTATTATAGTAGTTATATTCTTATACATAGGAGCAGTATTATAGTAGTTATATTCTTGTACATAGGGGCAGTATTATAGTAGTTATATTCTTGTACATAGGGCAGTATTATAGTAGTTATATTCTTGTACATAGAGGCAGTATTATAGTATTATATTCTTGTACATAGGGGCAGTATTATAGTAATTATATTCTTGTACATAGGAGCAGTATTATAGTAGTCATATTCTTGTACATAGGAGCAGTATTATAGTAGTATATTTCTTGTACATAGGAGCAGTATTATAGTAGTTATATTCTTGTACATAGGAGCAGTATTATAGTAGTTATATTCTTGTACATAGGAGCAGTATTATAGTAGATTATATTCTTGTACATAGGGGCAGTATTATAGTAGTTATATTCTTGTACATAGGGGCAGTATTATAGTAGTTATATTCTTGTACATAGGTTCAGTATTATAGTAGTTATATCTTGTAATAGGGGCAGTATTATAGTAGTTCTATTCTTGTAATAGGGGCAGTATTATAGTACTTATATTCTTGTACATAGGGGCAGTATTATAGTAGTTCTATTCTTGTATATAGGGGCAGTATTATAGTATTATATTCTTGTACATAGGAGCAGTATTATAGTAGTTATATTCTTGTAATAGGAGCAGTATTATAGTAGTTATATTCTTGTAAATAGGGGCAGTATTATAGTAGTTATATTCTTGTAATAGGGGCAGTATTATAGTAGTTATATTCTTGTACATAGGGGCAGTATTATAGTAGTTCTATTCTTGTATATAGGGGCAGTATTATAGTACTTATTTTCTTGTACATAGGGGCAGTATTATAGTAGTTGTATTCTTGTACATAGAGGCAGTATTATAGTAGTTATATTCTTGTACATAGGAGCAGTATTATAGTAGATATATTCTTGTACATAGGAGCAGTATTATAGTAGTTATATTCTTGTACATAGGGGCAGTATTATAGTAGTTCTATTCTTGTATATAGGGGCAGTATTATAGTACTTATATTCTTGTACATAGGGGCAGTATTATAGTAGTTGTATTCTTGTACATAGGAGATAGGAGAAACTAGAGAACCGAGAAGAAACCCATGCAAACACCACGAGAAAATACAAGCTCCTCACAGATGTTCATGTTGGGATTTGAATCCAGAAGGACTCCAGCACTGCAATTCTACAGTGCTAACCACTGAGCCAAGAAGAATACCTTCTTTCACACCATTGTTTTTATTTGGCTGGAGTCACACTTGCCGTATGTATTCCGTTTGCAATGCAATTATGAGATTTCCTCGCATCTGTGTATCCTTGTGACATCCGTATGGCATCCGTATGCCATGATTTTATCGCAGACTTGAAAAATGGACAGAAAATGGATCCATGGCCTGAAAACGTCCTGGAGTATGCTTGCGTATTTCTCACAAGTCACACTGATGGTCCGTGTGGTGTGCGATTTTTTTTCTCGCTCCCATAGACTTGCATTGGCGAGATTCGGGTGATATACGCTGCAAATCACAGCTTGCTGCGGTTTCATTCGCACATATAATCCGGCCGAGATAAAAAACAGTGATGGGAGCTGCCCATAGATTAACAGCGGTCTGAGTGCTATGCGATGTTTTATGGCATAGCACTCGTCCGTATTCCTCTCTATTGTGACTCCGGCCTTAGAGTCTAAATCTCAGATATATCTCAGGTACCTCGAGTAAAAGAATCAGATGCAATATAGGGCATCCGACAATATGCTGTTATATATTAACATTTTCTATCTTCATGTCCTGAGAAATAACCTTATAGGGTTGTTGGATAGGATCAACAACAACACGGAGATCATGGCTATAGGATCCTGAAAAAGCGAATGTGCAGCCAAATTGGATGGGTCCCAATCTTGGGATCACAGGGGGTCGTAGCGATCGCCAAATAATCCCCTATTCTGTAGATATTTTTTAATTAACTCTAAAGATTATCTCATTTTATGAGATTTTTTTGACCAAATAACCATTATAGCAGACACTATATGTCAGCAGAAGCTGCACCAGCAGACCTTCCGCATACGATATGGGATGACTTTTCAATATTGGCTGAAAGTTTATGAAATTACTAAAAATTCAGATTCTACAAGACTAACTGAAGACCCATCTTGACTCCCTCCTCTTGCAGTTCCCATTCTAAAACTGCAGATGGCGCTGTTTAATTAACAATGTGAGATCCTTTCTGTTTCAAAGCGTTAAAAAAATGTGATCGGGAAATAATAAAAACATTAATTAACCCATTTTTCATGTTGTTTTGACTTCAGACTCAAAGGAACATATTGTTTCATTCATTTACGAATCACGTCAATATTGGCATTTATATCGCTGATGTCCTGTTAAAACAAACCCCCCTCCATCTCACACCACATTCAGCTTTGAGAATCTCTAATTTACGCCTAAATACATAGTGTAAAGCAGCGCCCATTGTTTAATGCACTGCGCTCCCCTTCACGATTGTGCTGCAGTTACTGCCGACAGCGGGAGTTTGCAGCGAGAGGGGGATATATGGATATGATGCGGCGCTGCACGCTGGGCTGTGTCTCTAATTGAACTTTCACAGCGAGGAGATCTGAGACTTTCCCCCGTTTGTAAATTGTCATTGCCGAGGATGTTGGAATGAGCATTTAATTCTGAAATAAATAGGTAAAAATGTTCCCTGCTGCAGATTTTCTTATAGATGTGGAAGGGGCACTATTTTAATTAAAAATCGCGCACGGTGGCTCACTTGACGTGGTGACATATGGGCATCAGAAAACCCAGCGTTTACCAGACGTGACTGTGAAATTCGAGAGGGAATGTGAAGGCACTAAAGCAACAAACCTCAGTCCAAAAAAACATATTAGGAGCCTCAAGCGTTGAAGGGGTTGGTTGTCCAGGATTGGCTAAATCAAAGCCACATGTGTCTATTACAGATGAGCAAATCAATTCAAAACAAAAAAACGTAGGATTTACACACGTCAAAGTTTATAGTGATTCACCTCTTATCCAGCAGAAAAGCAGCCGGCCAGGTTAGAAAAATACTATACTGTCCTAGCCTCTCAAAGGTCCTGCCATTGAAGGTCCTGCCATTGCAGCTTCTATCCGGTCATCCAATATTTCCCGGAAGGTCCAGTGTCTTCTAATTTTCTCATGTGGCCATGCGTTTCTTCTTCCGGATCTTCAGTCTTCACCGGGGCTTCCATTGCTGAGTGATAAATGTATCATAAAATCCGGACACATATGCCACCTTCAAAAACAACAACCAGATTATTTTTCCTGGTAGGTGGTTGTTCACAGCCTTATTTCTTCATATACCTACATAACATAATTGCACTTTTGAAAAACATTCGACAATTTTATTTGCAGGGTCCAGGTGCTTGGAAGCAAAAATCTGAAGGAGCAAAAGCTTTCGTGAACGCTACATCTCTGGGGTCATAGGCTCTGATTGGTCATACCAGTGTTATTCACACTGGTATTGATGAGCAGGCATGGTGGAATCAGATGTGCCTGATCCTTTAAGAGATGTCTCTGTTCATATCGCCACAAATTTTACTCCAATTTTGGATGGTGTTAAGTTTGGAAATTGGGTAAGATTTCTTGGATAAGGCACACCATAGTTTGTCATAAATAGAATTGTTATTATTATTATTATATTTATTTATATAAGCGCCATTGATTCCATGGTGCTGTACATGAGAAGGGGTTACATACAGATTACAGATATCACTTACGGTAAACAAACTAACAATCACAGATTGATATAGAGGGGAGAGAGGACCCTGCCCTTGCGTGCTTAGATTCTACAGGATGGGGGATGGAGACAGAGGTTGGGGGATTGCAGCAGTTCCGGTGTTGGTTGAGACGATATCTACGGTAGTGGTGAGGAGGCAGCGGGGATCATTGCAGGCTGTAAGTTTTCGTGAAGAGGTGGGTTTTCAGGTTCCGTCTGAAGGATCCGAGTGTGGTTGATAGTCGGACATGTTGGGGCAAAGAATTCCAGAGGATGGGGGATATTCGGGAGAAGTCTTGGAGGTGGTTAGGTGAGGAGCGAATAAGTGTGGAGGAGAGAAGGAGGTCTTGGGAGGACCGGAGATTACGTGAGGGAAGATATCGGGCGATTAGTTCAGAGATATATGGAGGAGACAGGTTATAGATGGCCTTGTAGTTCAGTATTAGTAATTTGAATTGAATATGCTGAGGGAGTGAGAGCCAGTGGAGAGATTTGCAGAGGGGAGAAGCGGAGGAGTAGCGAGGAGAGAGATGAATTAGTCGGGCAGCAGAGTTAAGGATGGACTGGAGAGGTGCGAGGGTGTTAGCAGGGTGGCCACAGAAAAAGATGTTGCAGTAGTCGAGACGGGAGATGATGAGGGCGTGCACAAGCATTTTAGTAGAGTGAGGGTTGAGGAAGGGACGGATTCTGGAAATATTTTTGAGCTGGAGGCGGCAGGAGGTGGAGAAAGTTTGGATGTGCGGTTTGAAGGACAGGGCAGAGTCAAGGGTTACTCCAAGGCAGCAGAACTCCAGTACAAGGGAAAGAGTGATGTTGTCAATTGTTATAGATAGGTCGTGTAAGGAAGATCTGTGAGATGGGGGAAAGATGATCAGTTCAGATTTGTCCACATTCAGTTTGAGGAAGCAGGAGGAGAAGAAGGAGGATATGGTGCACAAGTGGTGAGGTGTGATTTGGAGATAAGATGAGCAAGCTCCCTTCCGTGATGTTGGATAAGGAGGTTAGGGGTTTTGGCATTGGTCAGGTATACAAAGGGGTTGTGATGGTTGGATAATAAAGACTTGCCGTGTTTGGTCTATCTTGTTTTTGAAGTGCATGGCGAAGTCCTCGGCAGAGATTAGGGAAGTTGGAGGGGGCAGTGGTGGGCGGAGGAGGGAGTTAAAAGAATTGAATAACTGTTTGGGGTTGTGGGATAAGGAAGATACAATGGATGTAAAGTAGGCCTGTTTAGCAGAGGTGAGAGCTGATTTGAATGCAAGTGTTGCTTGTTTGAGTGCAGTGAAGTCGTCTTGTGAATGCGTTTTCTTCCAGCGCCGTTCAGCAATTCTGGATGCTTGCCAAAGCTTTTTAGTGGTGTTATTGTGCCAGGCTTGTCTATTGATTCGTCGAACTCTGTTATGCATTACAGGGGCGACCGAGTTGATGGCTGATTCAAGTGTGGTATTGTAGAAACTAGTGGCAATGTCTGTGTCGTGGAGTGAAGATATGGAGGACAGTGGTAGGATAGAGTCAGAGAGTGAGTGAGTGTCAAGATGTGCAAGGTTTCTGCGGGGGTGCGCGTGTTGCTGGACATGGGTGACAGGTGAGGAGGACAGGGATGAGAAAGAGAGTAGTTGAGGGTCAGATAGAGGGAGAGGGGAAGTTGTGAAGTTAGATAGGGAGCAGAGGCGGGTGAAGACCAGGTCTAATGTGTGTACGTCTGTGTGGATGGCTGAGAAGAACCACTGGGTAAAGATGAAGTAAGGGCCAGGAGTATGGAAGCTGCTGACTGTTGGGTGTCAATGGGGATGTTGAAGTCACCCATGATGACGGTGGGAATGTCAGCAGAGAGAAAGTGAAGGAGCCATGTAGAGAATTGGTCCATGAAGGCAGTGCTTGGGCCTGGAGGTCGGTATATGACGGCCACTTGGAGGTTGGAGGGAGAGTAGATGCGGACAGAGTGGACTTCAAAAGAGGGGAGGACAAGGGAGGGAAGAGGTAGGATTGGGTTGAAGGTGCAGTTGGAAGAAGGAGAATTCCCACTCCTCCACCATGTCTGTTGCCAGGGCGAGAAGTGTGGGTGAATTGGAGGCCGCCATAGCATAGCGCAGCAGGAGAGGCGGTGTCAGAGGGTGTCAGCCATGTTTCAGTGAGGTCAAGGAAGGAAAAATTTTGAGAAGTAAAGAGGTCGTGAATCACATGGAGTTTATTGCAGACTGAGTGGGCCTTCCAGAGTGATCCAGAGAGAGGGAGCTGAGTGGAGGGCGTCAAGGGCACGTATTTGAGGTTGGAAAGATTTCGGGTGTTTATATTGGATTGGAGCGATAGAGGGGGTAATAATGGAAGGTATGAGCTGTGGGGGTCCAGGATTGGGAGATATGTCGCCAGCAGTGAGGAGAAGCAGAGAGAGGCAGAGCAGGTGGGAGAAAGAAGTGGGCGATTTGTTTTGTGCGTTATTTAGGAGAGATTTGAGGTTGAGGAGCAGAGGAGGTCAGGTGGGGGGGCAAGAGGATAGGAGAGATTATTACCTGGTTAGAGAGTGCTGGGGTCTGTGGATAGCGAAGGAGAGTTAGGAGTAATGGAGGCAAAACCATTAGAGCATATGTCAACATGGTTAAAGTAATTGTGAAGTTAACAAAGAAATTTAGTAAATTTAAACAGAGTTTAGGCGTACCTTCTGGCACATTTCTGGCATATTTCTATAGTTATCCTTAAAAGACATCCTTATAATGACAGACCAAGGTCACACAGCCCAGTGGCTCTGAATTTGTACATAAGCAAATGCACATCAAACAGGCCAGGTGAGAACAGGAGGGAGGGGCAGCAGGGAGACTGGTCCCACACACAGAATAAGCTGTTGTGTCACACCTAGCAGATACTGAAATAACAGAGAATAAAACAATACATAAACTGTCTCTGGTGTGAACAGGTAGCAATTCAGAGGATGCAGAATTAAGAGGGAGCTGAAATGCATAAACAATAGCAAATGAAAACCAGTGTCCAGCCAGGCCCACACAGGGGAACCTGGCTGAACAATCCAATAGGGCAGAAAACTGAGATAGACAAAAACAGAAGCCACAGAAATAAACAGCAAATAACTTATCTGAAAGTTGCAGGAAAAAGCAAGCTGACTTCCAAAAGAGACCAGGAAGAACTAAATCACCGGCGAGGATCATGGGAAGGTAGCTCACTTATATCTCCCCAGTCAGTCCCACCTGATTGCCACTCAGCGCCCCCGGTGATGGACTTCTGATAGCCAAAGCAGCTTCATAAATTAAAATGTATGATGATTTTAATTATGTCAATTTTTTTTAAACATATACTTTTATTTTAATACCACTATCACGTTGGAAGCAATTACCTCATCGGGTCCCACAGTTGGCAATTCTGACTTCCAATCTTCCAATCAATAATGGGTGTTGTTCCCAATGTGATCGCTTTAGGCCATGGCCTCAGGGCTGATAGGGAGGACTAGATGGAACTAAAGGCCAACATATTGGACCAGTGAACTTCGGCAGACAGTGGTGTCAGGACGGGTGAGGGTCCATGGCAGGCAGGTATGTATTTTATTATTTTAATCCGTTTCTGGTCCTCTAAAGGAGGCGACTGGCTGGCATTTTACTGCATTTGCGTAAATCAAATCCTCATAATTTTGGTGAAATTTGTAATGAATATAATTAGTGAGAGATTGATTTTTCATGATGCAAATTGAATAAATTATGACTCTGCAATTCACATACCAACCCCAAGATGGACATACACATCTCCTGACAGAGTATCGCAAAGTCATGTTTTTTGTTTTTTTCTTATAAAGCTGATCAACTCATTCCATTCATTTTGAGATAAATTGATCCAAAACCAAAAAACAAGTACTAGAGTACTTTTGTCCAGAGTTGAGCTTGGGAGTGATTTAACACTCTTTGAAATTTGTGAAGTTTACCATTTTACTGCCACAACATTCCTCCTAGCCTTAGAAGTACGAGAGTGTGGCACCAAAAAGTGGTTAGATGAGCAGGACATGATGTGTAAAAGAGGTTGAGGGCTGTCAGAGAGAAAGAAAGACTGTGGATAGATATTCAGGGTGTTTGCCAAGCAGGGTAGAATCTGCATTAGCCAGAAAGGGAAAAAACAGTCCAAAGTCTGGAAGAGTGGAAACTGAGCAAGAGCGACTGGATGGAAAGGGTATGCTAGATAGAGCAACAGCTGCCATTACCCAAGAAGATGCGCACCGGAGAGACAGACTTCCTTTGTATTTTGCTGGTCAATCATGTCATACATGGATGAGAGAGATGCTCTTTACTTGGAAAGTGTTGAGGACAGGAGACTTGAAAGCAGATATGAAGCTGGGCTCTCCATTCTAGTGCTAGAGCAGAAGTGCTTGGTCTTTGGACTCCACAGTGTGCCTACTTATTATAATAATAACCTCCCCAATCATGTCTCCTTATAATAATGACCAACATTAGGTCTCTTTATAATAATGACCCCCATTGTGCCTTCTTATAATAAAATCCCCTTTGTGCCTCTTTATAATAATAACCTCCCCAATCATGTGTCCTTATAATAATGGCCCTCTATTGTGCTGTTTTATTATGACATCCCATTGAGCCGTACTTATGATAATGACCAACATTAGGTCTCTTTATAATAATAACCCCCAATTGTGCCTTCCTTTAATAATGACTTCCCCTTTGTGTCTCTTTATATAGCCCCCCATTGTTTCCTCTTATAATAATGCACCCTCAATTATTTCTTCTTATAATAATGACCCACTATTGTGCCTACTTATAATAATGACCCCCACTGTGTTTTCTTATAATAATAATCCCACATTGGGACTCCTTATAATACTAACCCCCATTATGCTTTATAATAATAGCCCTGGACTCTAATACCCATGCTTTAATACCCATGTGTTTCTTTGTAAGAAAACCCCCATTGTGCTTCCTTATAGTAGCCCCATTGTGCCTCCTTATAATACTAGCCCCCATTGTGCTTTCTTATAATAGTGACACCCCCATTGTGCATCCTTGTAGAAGCCCCATTGTGCTTCCTTATAATAATGACTCCCCCATTGTGCTTCCTTGTGGAAGCCCCCATTGTGCTGCCTTATAGTAGCCTCCAGTGTGCCTTCCTATAATAATAGTCCCCCAATTGTGTCTTCTTATAATAATGACCGCACCATTGTGCCCTCCTTATAATAATGGCCCCACATTTTTCCTCCTTATAATAAACACCCCCAATCTGATTATACTAATGACCCCTGTTGAGCTTCCTAATAATAATGACCCTTTGTAATGATCCCCCAATTATGCCTCCTTTACCAGTAACCCCCATTGTGCTTCCTAATATTAATAATGGCACCCCATTGTGCCTTCTTATATTAATTATCCCCCATTGTTCTTCCTTTTAAAAATCGCCCTCAATATGCATCCCTTGTGCCTGCAAAAGGAATTAAAAATAAACCAATGCTCCCCTGGCTCTGTTCCCTCACCGAGTGGTGATGTGCTCCGCCATAGTAGACTCCAGGCTGGCACAGGCGTCACGATGAAGTGATGTCATCACACTACCTGACGTCACATGCGTGGCACCGGCCTCCCTGCCAGACTACAGTAGCAGAGCAGGGAGTCGATGGCTCTCTGCTCCATTACAGTTATTACCAGAATCAGCGTCCTGAGGATACCGATACTGTTAACCACTGCTGGATCGGGCAATCTGCCATTTGCCAAAATTACTAGATGGCCAAACCAGCCTCGATTTCCACCATGTGGTGATTTCCTACATCCTTGTTTGCTAATCATGCCCTATGCCAAAAAAAGAGGAGTTCTGTATAGGTGACCCTTACCTAATAACAAAGGAGGTGCGACCAACCAGAAAACGGTCCTCTCCATAGCTTGGGCTTCAAAGCATGGACTGATTCTGGGTGAAATGATCCCCCACATTTGTCCTAGCACAGTAAGCAGAATGTGGTCATCAAAGGGGGTGAAGGTTATTAGGATATTCCCTAATACAGATTACCATGTGTCAAGCAACTTACTGATCATTTATTAAATTGTATTATATTGATTTACTATTTATTTTATGTATTTTTATAATTTATTGTTTCTTCTTTCCCTTTTTATTTTCATTTCCCTTTTATATTTATACATTTTTATGATTTTCATCTTGCAAACATTTTTCATTAATGAAGCATTTAATTAGATTCTAATTGTTATTTTCTCCTATTAGCATATACACTGCATTAATTAGATTATTATTGGGTAAATATGCTACAGCATTTAACTACCGTATATCTGGAATTTAATAGGGGAGCTTTGTTAGAATGTTTTTACTGCTGTTTTTATTCTAATAGCAAGTTGATGCGTTAATTAGTAAACATTTTAATTATATTATTAAAAATAATTTGTATAATTTATTAGTTTATGCAGGCAAGAAAACCTTTTTTTTTTAAATCCTCCTTTTATAACTTTATTTTGTAATTATGAGTCTCCATTCTTGTTCTCAGCCGTACCGTTCAATCTGTAATACTTCGATCACACAACGTCTTCTTAAAGGCAGGATAAGGATTAATATGAGACTCACATTAAGACCATGTTCACACCTTCAGTATTTGGTCAGTATTTTAGCACAGTATTTTTCGCCACATTGGACACTCCCGATGTTTTACAGTGATTCATAAATTGCAACTTTTAAAAATAGTACAAAAAAGGCTCAAACTCACTGTACTAGTGGGGAAAGGCGTAAAATTGAGAGTAAGAGTTCTCAATATAAATATTTTGTAAAAGGGTGCACCAAATAAAAAAAGGGCAACATGCACTAGGGATTCTCAAATGGATCGTTATCAGGATACCGGAGCTGCTTTCACTCCCACTGCTTTCTTTTCCACCTTGCAATGAATCATGATCAAAGGATGGTGCTGCTGTCACTCACCCTGCTTCTATCACCGCTCCCTGACAACATCTCATTTCAGTGAATGAAGAGGCTTTCACATACGTCTTAACATGCTGCTGTCACCCCTGCCTAGGTCGCTAGGTGGCGCCACATTAACATTACTGTTTTGGCTAGACACCGAGAGTGTGTGGGTTTTTAGGTATCAGACTAATTATCCCTTTGCTATATTCTTGTGTTTTGCTGCAGTGAGATGGTAGGTAACTAGCTCTCTGCTGGGAGCCATGAGCGACTCCCTTCAATAAAAATCCCAGCAGATAGTCTCTAGTTTCCAGTTATTAGTGTTCAGCTCACCACCTAGGCTCTCTGACTTGACTCCTGTATTCTGTTTTGTATTTCCTGCGTTCTGGCTTTGATTTGTATTTCGACCATCCCCTTGTCTCCTGATATTGTGTTTGACACGACCTCTTGGCTCTGACACTGCTTGGCGACACTTATTACCTATGGTTCGCTCCTCTGGGTGGTAGCCCTTCCTTGGAAGCAATCCAGTGGAACATGTACAGGTGTTAAAGGGTGGTTTTGGTTTTTCTGGAATCTGACAGACGGAGTGGCTTCCACCAAGTACATCTAAGGAAGACTTTTTGAGTCTGTGGCCTCTGACAGACATAACAAAGGCAATGAAAGAGAAAGTGTTGACTCCAGATAAGGGTGACTGGGACAGAAGATAGAATGTGCTATCACTACTAAATCAGGAAACAGGACGTCATCAGTAAACATCGGTATAGCTGAAGATTGAGGCAGAGCTCATAAATCAGGAACAATGCACAGAGTAAGAAATATACTGGATGTTGATAACTATTGGTCCAGAAGGTAAAAAAATCACCCTTTATATTTCTTTTAATAGGTGTAATAGAGTTGACGAGGCATACCGAAATTATTTTTTTTCAGATTCACTCAAATCGGCCGACAGACTAAATTCGCTCCAAATAAAGTTCAGTCTGAATTTTTTCCGACCCTGAAAAGAAGTTTTTTATGCTTTGAGGTTTCTCCATTCATCAGGAAAAAAATAAAAGGAGGATCAGGAAGGGGTTAAAAGTTAAAAATGATAATACTTACCGTACCTATCCTGCTGCCATAACTCCCCGTTCGGTCCTCCACTCATTTGGAATTGGTTCTGGTCTGGATCCTCCAACGCTTAGTAGGTGTCATGTAGTCAACACAAGCAGACTTAGACTAAAGACCGATCTGAGTCAACCAGAAGACCGGGTGGGGAATAGCGGCAGTAGGACTAGTGAGGTGCGGTTTTAGGATAGGTAAGAAAAACCCTGCTCCTCCAAAGAATCCAACTAAAAGGTGGCCAACTGTTTGCCATTTTGCTGAATCTCCGCAATTCAAAATTTGAAAAATTCAGAATTTTTCAAACATCTCTAGTAATTACTAAATTAATGAATTAATTAGAATATTACTAATATTTCATTAAAAAAAACACAAAAAAATGTATTTCAGCTTATTTACCAATTACAGTAGTTAATTTTGGCAAAAGAGGTATAAATAAACAATAAAATAAAAAGGAAATAGAAAAAGCAATGGGAACAGGAAACATTGAAACCTTGTGTTTTCTTCGATGAATTATATAAATTAAGTAAATCCCAATTTATTCTCCTGCTCTCATCATTTCTCCTTCAGAAGCCAAGGACGCCTTCCTCCACTAACAATCAGGAATCCTGATCCTCCCTTGTCTGAATATCAACAAGCATTTTATCTGTGCTCGTTCAGGTCAATAATCACCATTTTACAAAGTCACTTCAACTTAACCTTGACACGGTCCCTGCTTTCGCTGACATTTGCTGCACGCTTCTCTGCCTCTGTTTCATTTTCCATCTCAACATGGTTCCAGCCTACAAGTACCTGCGAGTGGCTATCATCAATCTCAGGCTGGGTAAAAGGCCATCCTTAATAGTGCCACTTTGCAATGCTTCCTTCAGAATAATCATTTAAATGAGCCATGGGGTGCCCTTAAGATCAGGGTTGTTTGGAAAATCGCAGCCATGGTGGAAGCAATGGATCTATGCTGTCATTGTGGAGAATTATCGCTTGATTGGCTCGTTGTTGTGCCATTTGTTATCCTCGCGTTTTCACCATCATTATTTTTCTGCTTGAAATGCGTCTTTCTTATTGTTACAACAATAGAACTTTAGGGAAAGACATTTCTTACAGATCACGGCCAGGACTCTGAAACTGGAGGCAGATGACATTGCAATATAAAGAATAGAATGTTATAGAGGAATAAAGATGGACAAGAGTAGTAATTAATTAACGCATTTCAAGCAATGATGCATGAGCTGCTATCTGAGCATGCTCGTGTGCTAATAGAGTATATTTGACGTGCTCGAAAGATATGTTTGAGTCCCCGCCGCTGCATAAATAATAATCTTTATTTTTATATGGCGCTAACATATTCCGCAGAACTTTACAGTTTGCACACATTATCATCACGGTCCCAGATGGGGCTCACAATCTAAATTCCCTAGCAGTATGTCTTTGGAGTGTGGGAGGAAATCGGAGAACCTGGAGGAAACCCATGCAAACACGGGGAGAACATACAAACTCCTTGCAGATGTCGCCCTTGGTGGGATTTGAACCCAGTACTCCAGCGCTGCAAGGCTGCAGTGCTAACCACTGAGCCACCATTTGCTAATCGCTGAGCCACTGTGTGCTAACCACTGAGCCACCATGCTGCATGTGTTATGGCTGTTCGACAGCTGCAACACATGCATGGACTGCCTGTTTGTTAGACAATCCCTGCATATGTTGAGGCTGTCGAACAGGGATTCAAACGTAATATTCGAGCATGCCAGAGTACCCAAGCATGCATCGAAAGCGCCTTATCTGAGCATGTTCGCTCATCACTAATTTCAAGTCCAATATCTGCTTATTTCATGATGTAGAAAATGTGTACTACCTAACAGTAAGTGACTGCATTGAAACCCTAGTGTTTAACAAAGGCCAAAACGCGCTTCTGTTACAAAGACAACATCACAGTCGGTGGAGAGACTTTTAAAGATTTTCCATTAGGTCCTCAAGAGATTTAATATACACCTGTATACTGTATATCATTATAGCGTGAGGAAAGCTGGGCAGTAGAGTATATGCTGCATATGTCATCAATCAATGCATTTGAGTCTGAATCTGGTTCATTGATGATATAAAGACCTTCTAACACCCAGCAGTAGTTATGTAATGGCATAACAATAAGGGGTGCAGACGTTATAGTGGCATTGACACTCTAGTGCCTAAAAGGGGACAACATGTGCTTCTGGCCAGCGTTGAGGGCCCAGAAAGCTACTCCTCTGTTTAACATTACAAATTAAGGAAAGCTGGGCAGGAAAGTACTGTACATGTGGCATATATTGTCAGTCAACGCATTTCAAGTCCTTTTTCTGGTTCATTCATGATGTAGAAATGTTATACCTTCTAACAGTGAGTAAATTAATTGAAATCCTAGTGGCTAATGGAGGCCAAAATTTGCTTCAGAAATTTGACATCAGAGTTGGTGGATAGCCATTCATAGATTTTGCATTAGGGCCCCAGGAACGAAGTTACACTTTGAGACTGTAAATTATTATAGAGGAAGGAAAACTTGGCAGGAGAGTATACAGTATGTTGCATATGTTATCAATTAATGCTTTTTGAGTCCAATTCTGGTTCATTGATAATGTAGAGACCTTCTACCACCTAATAGGAAATTTCCGACTGCATCCTAAGCATTGACATAGCTATAGAGGTTGCAGAGTTTACGGAGGCCAAAATGTGCTTCTGGCAAGAAGAAGATACCAGAGTTGGTGGATACCCTGTTATAAGTTTTGCATTAGGGTTCAGGAACTTCAAGATGCACCTCTATCCTGTAAATTGTTATAGAGCGAGGAAAGTTTGGCAGGAGAGCGTATGTAGCATATGTTAGCAATTAACACGTTTTGAGTCGAAGTCTGGTGCATCAATGATGTAGAGAACGTCTATCACTCAGCAGTAAGTTACTGACTGCCTCTTTAGCAGTATGTATAGAAGGTACAGAGGTTGTAGTTACAGCGAAAAACCCTAATGTTCAATGGGGCCCAAAATGCTCGTTTAGCACAAAAGAAGACACCAAAGTTATTGGACACCTTTTTAACATTATTAAGTAAGAAAAACTGTGCAGGAGGGAACAGTTGTTTCCAATTGTCTCCTTGCTGTGTTCCTGATTGGCTCCACCCTGATTGAATACTTAAACTGGCATTGCACCCCTTCCTTGCAAGATTATTGAGCTAATAGCCTCTAGTCAAGCTTCCTTTCCCCTGCTGCTTGTCCTCAAGATTCTACTGCTGCTCTGTGTACCGACCCCTGGCTATCCCTGACTATGTTACGTGCTGCTCCTTAAAACTACATTGCTGCTCCTGTGTACCGACTCCTTGACTATCCATGACTATGCTACGTGACTCTCCTTTAAAATACATTGCTGCTCCTGTGTACCGACTCCTGGGCTATCCCTGACTACGCTACCTGCCAGTGCTGCGCCTAGTGGTTGCAATACCACTACTCCAACTCAGGTCAGTCCATAAGACAGATTTGGCCTCAAGTTACTTGCTTTTCAAGTCATGGACTGGTTTATTTATGATATATAGACCTTTTTACCACCCAACAATATGTGACTGATCGTCTCCTCTGAAGCAATGTAGTTATAGAGGGTGCAATTTTTTTCAGTAGTACTGGTGTACTGAAACCCTAGAGTGCCAAAATGTGTTTCTTTCAGAAAAGAATTCACCTGCATTTAAATTTTAAAGCGCAAAGTAGGTATTCGACCTGTTACAGATTTGGCATTAAGACCAGGAGCTTCAAATGACACCTCTCTAAAACATTATTGAATAAGGAAAACTGATCAGGACAATAAAATTAGCACATCCCATCGTGTTTCGAGTCTAAGTATGCTTCAGTGATAATAATGTAAGGATCTCCATTAATGGGTTTTCCCATTAACAAAGTTCATTTTATTCAATAGAACTTGAAATAATAATTTCCCCAATTGGATGTTTTAAAAAAAATGTTCCTGTGTTGAGATAATCTTATAACCATGCACCTGCTGTGTACAGTGTAATGGCTGTGTCTCACCGTGCAGTGACATGGTCTGAACATACCACATCTTCTGGGGAGGGGAGGAAATAAAAATGTGTCCCGACATCATTAAAGTCGCCCGCCAGGGCCTGTGGGGTACTCGGCACCGAGCCCGTTCACTTCAATGGGGGGATGTCACGGGTAGCACAGCTCGGTCCGTGGCCCTGGGCGCTCACTTTAAAAGGGGGATATTTACAGGGAATTATAAGGTGTTTGTAAGAATTCGTGACGCCACCTGTGGTACCTGGTCAGTGTGACCAGCGCTGCTATGCAGATCCGCTGAAGGGTTGGTGTTGGGCAGCAAGGTGTTAAGCCTTCCACAGGCAAAGCTGGGGTCCTCCAGGGTAAACGGGGTATAGGGGTGCAGGACGGAGAAGGGGAGTTCAGCCGCAGGAGTAATAAGGCAGACACACACAAAGTCTCTTTCTGTACCTTTACTGGTGGGATAGCAGGCACGTCCCGGGAAGCTGGCAGGGTGGAGGATGCACGTCCAGTTATTCCCAATGAGTAGGTGTAGGCCTCCTTACTCCTGTAGTGTGAGTTTCTGACCTGTATATAACGAAGTCTAACTCTGTCTTCACTTATACGCCCGGCTGACTTTGTGGTGGGGCCTTCTCTAGGATAGAACAGTGTCTCTAATGGCAGATCCTGCCCAGACTCCTGTCTTCCTGACCCTGGTTACGTATCAACACTTGTGGGCCCCTGCGACTTGAAGTCCTGCAGGGTCTCCGGTATCTCCTACTAATCGTGTAGATTCTAGCAAGCTCGGACCCGGTGTCCGGTTATTCAGAGTAGAGGTAAGCTATCAATGCTGTTTCAACCTCTGTTGCTCTCTTCTTCTCTTCCACTCGCCTTTCGTCCTACTCCGACCTTTAGCATAGGCACACTAGCAGAAGATGGCTGATTCTTCTCTCTCTTCACCGCTCTCAAAGCGTCGGCACGCTTGCTCCCTGAACTGAACTCAGTTGACTCAGTTCTGACCAGGCTGAAGTGGCTATCTTTCTCCACTTGTACTAGCCTCCACAAATTGAACTAAGCTCAAAGCTGCAGTCTTCAGGTTCTCTCAGCAACTCTCAACTCCTCTCAGGGGTGACTAGCAAGACTCGTTCTGAACTCTCTCAGCTCTCAGGCTAATCTGGTCTTAGACTGTCTCGTTCTCAGCTAGACTGAACTCTCTGCTGTAACTTCACCACCCTTATATACTACAAAAGGGCTCCCTCTGGTGGCTCTAGGGAATGGTGAAGGTGCGTTGTGTGCATATCAGGTCTCTGTGGGTGTTACCTTTGGTGCATCCCCCTGGGAAATAAGATTCCAGGCACAGCTGGGCTACACAACGGCATGGTACAGCAACGCCTGCGTCCCTGCATGTGTCCTCGTCCTCCCCTGCACACTACACACAGGCTTCCTGGGAGTGTGCTTAGGGCACGCGCACTCTCCCGGCCTCCTACAGGGCAAGCGTCCGCGTTGCTAAAACATCCTCAGACAATAGCTGGGAGACACCTGGCATACAAGGCATGCTTCCCTATTGGGAAGTGCCTTTGCAACTTTAATGTATCCTGCTATCTAGTTGTTAGGTCCCCATACTTGTTCTTTCTCACACTGTTCGTCCCGTCCGTCCTATCTACTCCATTTCCAGTCCATCATGTTGAACCCTTACTTGAATTAGTCCTGACTGTGGAAAGTCCTAATCCTGGTTCACCTATACCGCACCTGTGCAGCTATACTCTCCTGATCCTGCATCTATGATCCTGTAACAGTCGTCGTCCCGTGTTCCTATATCATTCCAGCTTGTGCCATCACACTAACCAGTTCCTGGCCAGTCCTACTTCCATGTCTCTCTTGGGGTCAGATGCCATGGCTCCATGGATCCGTCCTGGAGTATCACCTGGCATTCACCTGGAGTCAAGTCTGATCCCACCATCAAGGGCACCATGAAAAGTCAGGTGCTCACTTAGTTACACCCCTTGAATTTGCACGGTAATTATATTTGTGGGAAAGTAAAGTTGGACACATGTGCATAACTGCATCATAATTACATTCTCAGGGACGTTTACGCTCTTGTCCCATCTTCTTTGTCCACTTAAATATTCTAGACACAAAGCAGAACTGAATCAATGGTTAATATTCCGCCTGCCTTGCTCTTTTCCATTGCTTCTCATGGTTAGAGCCGCTGCAGTGAAGAGAGTGTGATATCTACGTGACCCAGGCAATCCACATATCGCCGTACTGTCTGATGTAGAGATTATTGCTGCAGTCACATCGAAAAAATTCTGCTTCACTGGAGAAATTCTACAACGGCTCCTTACATTTATCATGTCCATCCGAAAGCTATGGTCTACAATACAGTTATAAGATGTGGAGTATCAAAATTGAAGGATTCTTCAAAGACAGACTACTCTCAGGGCTGACAAATAATCAGGAACCCACCAAGATCTGATGGTATCTCATCAATCCAATTAAATGGATCTTTTAATTCTGCTACACTTCCATTCAATGTTGGACTGTGGTGTCAAGGGCCCCCAAGTGATATTAATTTTGTGAGCCCACTGTTCAGTATTACCTGATCCTTGTCCAAAAATGTACTTCTTTTTCTATGCAATAATAAACTAAGTAGATTGTAGTATAACTGATGAGATACTGCCATGATGTTACATGAAGTGTACTGTGCCAAACATTAGGCTGGAGTCACACACAACGTCAAAAAAATCAGTTCGTTTTTGACGGACGAGAATCGTACAAATGTTTCCTGAACGCTGATCCGTCTGTCATCCGATTGGAATGCGAGGATGCCATTTTCTCGCATCTGAGCGTCCGTTTAACATCTGTTTGACATCCGTCTGGTGAGATTTTGTCGGCGGCTAGCAAAACCAGCATAAAATGAATCCAAATGATAGTTTTTAAATAACAAAAGAAGGAATACAGATACACACATAGAATAAATATATATACATATATATATATAAATATATATATATATAAACATGTCATTGAGACACACATATATATATATATATATATATATAAATTATATATATATATATATATTTATAGTTCATACACTTCTACATAGCAGAATAGCCGCTAATTCAATTGCTGGCTTCTGTAAAATCATTACAGAACCTGACATGAAATGACACATGGTTTACATACAGTAAACCATGTCATTTCATGTAGTTTGATATATGGTTTAGATTAACAATTACATGAGTGCATGTGTGCAAAATTTCATACATGTATGTGTTAATTTAATGTGTAAATTTGTTGAAAAAAGTTGCATGGGCTCCCGCGAAATTTTCTCCACCAGACAGTGTGATTTTACAGTATAGCTGGGAATGAATTGCTGGCTTTTCGAAAGGACACCGATGCGATTTTCTCGCAAGTCACACTTGTTGTCCGTTTGTAATCCGATTTTTCATCACACCCATAGACTTGCATTAGCGATTCTCTGCCGATAATCGGTGACAATCGCAGCATGCTGAGATTTTCTCGGCCCGAGGAAAACGGCCGATAAAAAAACGGATGCTGGGAGCTGCCCCATAGAGTAACATTGGTCCGAGTGCAATGCGATTTTTTCTCGCATTGCACTCGTCCGTTTTTGTCGCCAGTGTGACTCCGGCCTTACTCATAAAGTGGTTTGTGGTTCCACATTTGCACAGTGGTCCACCGGGGGATTTATCGGTTCTCCTGTGGGCCAGTCTGAGCCTGCCTCCACATACGCTAACACATCATTTAGTTGAGGGTTGTCTAACTTCTGGTTTCTGTGATTGGGTCACTGGTGCTGTACATGAGGGGAGATATGTGTCACAAAGGTTGCTTTCCTGCGTGATGTGAAAGCCATATGTGTTTTCTCCAGCATGATATGTGCAGAGAGCAATCCAGTTGTTACATGGGCATGGCTTTTATGGTGGGTAGGTCAGAGATGGGCAGGATGGGCAGGATGCCTAACTGCCATATCTCCACCTCCAGAGTGTGACTGGAGGGAGTTAAATGTCTTGCTAGGTTTTTTTTCTCTGTTGGTGTGTATGGAGGAAAGGAAGCCTCCTGACTGCTAGCTCCTGCGAGAACTGCCATAGGTGTTCTCCCGAGGACTCTATATGAACTTTTTATTTTCATTGGAGCCGGACAGGCTGTTTTTGCTGTTACCAGTTTGGGTTTTTGGTTTATGATGTAATAAACCACTCAGAGACTCTAACCACACATGTGCCTGTGTCTACCTCGAGGAGCATCTAAGTGAGCCGACCTTCCACAGTTCTCAAACTATGATTTGTTTTCCCAAAAGGTATACTTTAGGTTTCTAGGCAGTAATTTTTCTTTGTTCATCGCTTTTGTAGGTTTTAGAGTACTCGAATATTATTTCAGTAGGGCTTATTAGTGAATTTTAGGTGACTGTGCCTTAAAGGGAATCTGTCGGAAGCTTTTGGATTACTAAACTAACTAAATTGCTGGGCAAGTTCAAATAACATTATAGATTTATGTAAATGAGGCATCAAAAGCACCAAGAAAGGGACAATTCCCGGAAAGTGCTGGGATCTTCTACATTATTTCCTGCCAAGATGTCTTGTTTAGTGCTGATGATAATGTAGATATAGATAATGATGAAACTACACAGAACAATCACTCAAGCACAAAGGGGGTGGTCACAGGCAAGTACTAATAAGAAGAATCACTGCATGTGTTGAGAATAAAACAAAACAGCATTCAGTGAAAAATACCAGTGTAATATGTACATTAACTTACCTAATTGTCATACACTGTAACTTGCTGTTCACTCTCTTTGAGTAGGTGGTCATCATAATTCTTCCTGCACTATAGGTGCTTGAACTCCCTTAACCTTACTTCCTAGCATGCTTTGCTCCTCCCATTGTTCAATGGCTTGCCTCCTATGATATGAAAGCTCTCCTCCATGTTATGCATGTAGGCAGTTTGACAGCCAGGAGAGCAGTTGTAGAAAAATAGAGACCCATCTCGAGTTCCTGTAGAGAGACCAAGACCCTTTCCTCACTTCTGTAATCCTTCTCAGTGTATCTGCTGCTAGAGATGGATTAGACATAACAACAGGCAGTGAAAAGTAAGTTACACTGAGACACTTAGCGGCTGACACTTTGGAGGTATTTTTTAGGGGTAAGAGAAGATAATCCTTAAAAAAAGGGATTTGCAGATTGTACATTCATCAGAATTTCTGTCCAATGAGACCGAGTTGTCTTAAAGTAGAGGGACCATTTATATATGACTTGATATAATCCAGCCTCCTTGACTTTTACACTAAATGGAATAAAATATTGGGACACCTACACATCCCTTCTAGAGGAGCTTTCATGGTCTCCAAGTCTATATTCATAGACAATAATATGGAGTCGGCTCCTTTACAGCTATAATGGTTAACACTCTTCGGGGAAGGATTTTTACAATATTGTAGAGGTGTCTGTGGGAATTTTTGCCCGTTCATCCAGTAGAACTGATGTGCGGGCTCTATGGAGCCAGTCATGTTGCTCTACACTAATCTCCCCAATCCATGTCTGTATGGACTTTATGCATTGGGCACAGTCATGGGGATCAGAAAAGGCCTTTTCTAAACTGTTCCCACAAAGCTGGAAGCTTCAATTATCTACAATGTCTTGAGCTGGTGCATTAAGATATCTCCTCTTCACTGGAACTAAGAGCTAAGGCCACCCCCTGAAAACAGCCCAGAGCATTATCCTCCTCCACCATCTGTACAGGGGGCTCATTGCAATCAGGGGATAATGTCCTCTTGGAATCACCAAACCCAGACTCCTCCATCAGATGCAGATAGAGAAGTGCGATCCATCACTGCACAGAGCGCGTCTCCTCCAGAGTCCAGTGGTGGCGTCTTTACACCACTCCATCTGACCCTCGGCACTGTTGATGATTTGTGATGTACTGATGATGACTTTGTTGATGACTTGGGGATGTATGGCTGCATGCATCTGTTCGGCCATGTAGCTCCTGGTGGGGGTGCCATGTTTGTGCTGATGTTAATAACAGAGGAGGTCTGGACTCTGCAGTTATGGGGTCTGCAGTCAGTTGATGAATTTTCTGCCCTCTGCTACTCAGCAGCAGTCCCCCCCACTCTGTAATGTTACGGGGTCTCCACTTCGTTTCTGTGATTTCTTCCACTTCTCAATAATATCACTCACAGGTGATGGGGGAATATTTAGGAGGCTCAGAAAAGTCATGATCGGACTTCCTACACTGGTGGCTCCTACTACAGGACCGTTGATCTCTACCATGGTGGAGGACTTGAGGTTACACAACAAGGGGCAATGGGGCAGGAGGTTAAACATCGGGAGTTGGGGGTGAGATGTTATATACTGGGGAAATGGGGCTAAATGAATAATCTGAATTCATGGATTAAGACACTGGGACTAATGCTTTTCTCCATACAGTGCATCTGGTTAATTTTTCACGTGGGTATCCTAGGGTCATATCATAAAATCCCATACAGATGTAATCTTCTTTACCTTTCCTCTTGTCTTGCTATATCTCAAAATGAGCAATGCAAGATGACCAACTTTTAAAAAAACAGTCAATGTCTATGCTGTATGCCTGTCGAGGGACTGTTGCCTGTCGAGGGTTTTGTAAGCAAATTATGATGTCTGCTTATAAGTTTTCAATAGACACAGCAGAGCAAATGACCCCAGCTCAGAAGAATTCAGAAGGTCTTACCTACAGCTGAGCAGCAAAAGTCATATCTAGACTGTAGGGGTAACGGTATATGAAAGCCTGGCAGCTCTTAATAGGGATTCCATGGACAAAGTTTACACAAGACACTTGCCTCGCAGGTCTCAGAGAAACTCTGACATTCACCCTAATACTCCTGTATAGGAATATGGACTTACAGCAGGGTCCTCTAGGTTGCATCTACAGTGTGACCGCTGGCCTGTGGAGCAAGCTGGCAAAGTAAGGTCGACATGCCAGTTCAAAGCCAAAACAAGAGAATTGACAGGTAAATGTAAAATTAGGTTAGATCAAAGGTAGGTCAGGTAGCAGGATATCTCATAAACCTGAAAATAATTACAACTCAAAATTCCCAGCAAACAGCTGAGAGTTTAAATAGGGTGTGGCCCCCGACAAAAGCTTACAGTAGGGAAATAATTACATCTCTAGAATAGATGCTCTACTTGAACACACACAGATTTCGTGGCTGAGCTGACGCAAATTCTGAGCCATGCCAATACGTTTGGTTGGAACACACCTGTGTCACACAGTGCCATTCGCATTTTATGATAGATGCCGCCTGGTGGCAGAACATGTGGGAACAAGTTCAGACAAGGATGTAACATCAATGTCATGAGACATGGAGACAAATGGAAAATTTCTATCTCTATATCTGGCCTGTTCTTTACAAGCAAAATTCTTAACTTGTATATAGAGAAAATATTGTCTACCTGTATCCTGTTTCTACAAGTCACCAGCCTTGATTTTCTGCTACACTGTGTTTTCCAGACCATGGAGAGTTAATTTCCGTAAATAGTGAATTTTAAGAACATTATATCCTCCATACACTTCATTTACTAATCCACGCATAAAATGACCATTACCGGATATTATATATCAGTTGAAAATGTTACATATGAGGTGGAGATGGAATCGGTGTTAATAAGAAAAAAGCTATTATTTCCTCTACATTAGTTACATGTCCCATAAACAATATCCAAAAATATATAATATCCTGGAATTTATTATGAAATGACTTATAAAGTTTTACTCAGAAATTTAATTTAATATTAACATGAACTGCAAATAGAAAACAATTTTCTTAAAACTTGTGCTGTAAAAATCGGCATGACGATCCACCAAAGAATCGTCTTGGCTCAAGTCTTCTTCTTGGGTCCTTACATTTCTCAATGTCATGTTCATCGTTCCATTGATTGTTCTCATTCAGATTATTACTTGTGATGAATGAGCACTAAAATGTTTGGATGCTCGTTACTCGAACCAAGAAATTCCTAATGCTCGGATGCTCAATTCGAGTAACGAGTATATTGGGAGTCAGTAGGAAATCCGAGCATTTTTCCAGCAGACCCTAGAAGGAGGTCTGGGGTTCAGTGAAAATGTTTAAATGGATGGAACAAGTAGTGAAAGGAAGTAGAACAGCATGGAGAAGACCGCTGGAAGAATCTCTGACTCCAAGATCGCCTGCTGAGAACAATGGTATCACACTTTTACTCTACTTTAAGGAGTGACAATAAGATATTTCAAAACGACAAGAAATTGCAGTTTACATGAAAAAAATCTTAAGAAACATTCTTTCTTGTGTAATGACTTGTATATAAGGCAAAATTGAAAAAAGGATTAAAAAAATAATAATTTAAGTAAATCAAAATTGAAATTTTTAATAAAAAAATGGAAAAGTCAGTGTAATTTATGAAGAAAGCAATAACTGCCAAAAATTGGATGGAAGAGGGACTCAGATTCACCCTGTATTAGACATAACAGAGGGCCACATACACATTCTGTTCAAATTGTCATGTCGTGGACGTGGTCCATCATTACACCCTTGAAGGCATCAACTGTAGTACCTCATTCAAACATTGTGAACATAGTGTAGTTGTGGTATTCCTACACTCATAAAAGCTCTGCAGACAGTGCAAAGCCTGCCAAAAATTACAAGCAGGGTCATCCATACACCCTTGAAGGCAGCAAGTGTAGTACTCTTTCAAACAATGTGTACAAAGCGTAGCAGTGGTACGCCTACACTCATAAAGACTCTGCACATAGTACAAAGCCAGACAAAAATTACAAGCAGGGTCATCTCTACACCTTTGATGGCACCAACTAGATTGCCTCATTCAAATATTAAGAAAATGTAGTTGTGGTACTCCTATACTCACAAAGGCTCTGCACACAGTATAAAGCCAGAAAAAATAAACATAAGGAGGGTCATTCATAGACCATTAAATCTGGAGGACCTCATTGAAATATTAAGAAAGTGTAGTTGTGGCACTTCTACACTCTTAAAAGCTCATCATACAGTGCAAAAACAGAAAAAAATTATAAGGAATGTCATCCATAGACCATTAAAACTGGAGGGCCTCATTGACATATTACGAAAGTGTAGTTTTGGCACTTTTACATTCTTAAAGGCTTATCACACAGCGCAAAAAAAGCATTCTGGTACCCAAACTTATTTTTCTTTAGATGTTCAACCAAACCTGCTGGAGCCGAACATCTATGGAGTTTGCCCATCACTATTTATTAGTAACCAGCATTAAAGATACCAGTCAGGTCCAACAATCATGATGACAATTATACAACAGTGGAGTGGAGGGAGGTCAAAATATATTGAATTCAACAATGGAGAGATGAACCGCAAAGAAAGTGTTGTCCCAGGTTGATAGGTTTATTACTTTCATTGCTCTTCTCCTTCATAAGGTGCACCAACCAATAGAGTTGATCTAAACAAAAAGTTAGATGGCCCTGGTTAAATCCACATTGAACTTATAAGGGTGCAGCAGTCCAGTGTCCTCAGTCTCATCCAACTGGAGGCCCATACTGCTCTGCTAGGACTCCCAGTGGACACTTATAGTTAACATAGTTATTAAGGTTGAAGGAAGACTTTAAGTCCATCTAGTTCAACCCATATCCTATCCTAACCTGCCCTAACATGTTGATCCAGAGGAAGGCAAAAAAAACCCAAGTGGCAAACAGTAAGCTTCACATTGGGGAAAAAAATTCCTTCCCGACTCCACATACGGCAATCAGACTAGCTCCCTGGATCAACGCTGTATCTAGGAAACTAGTGAATATAGCCTGTAATATTATACTTTTCAAGAAAGGCATCCAGTCCCTTCTTAAATTTTAGTAAGGAATCACTCATTACAACATTAGACTGCAGAGAGTTCCATAGTCTCACTGCTCTTACAGTAAAGAATCTGCGTTTGTGATTATGGCTAAACCTTCTTTCCTCCAGACGTAGAGGATGCCCCCTCGTCCCCGTCACAGGTCTAAGAGTAAAAAAATCATTAGAAAGGTCTTTGTACTGTCCCCTCATATATTTATACATTGTAATAAGATCACCCCTAAGCCTTCGTTTTTCCAAACTAAATAACCCCAAGTGTAATAACCTGTCCTGGTATTGCAGACCCCCCAGTTCTCTAATAACCTTGGTCGCTCTTCTCTGCACCCGCTCCAGTTCAGCTATGTCTTTCTTATACACCGGAGACCAGAACTGCACACAGTATTCTAAGTGTGGTCGCACCAGTGACTTGTATAGAGGTAAAATTATGTTCTCCTCATGAGCATCTATGCCTCTTTTAATGCATCCCATTATTTTATTTGCCTTGGCAGCAGCTGCCTGACATTGGCCACTAAATGTGAGTTTGTCGTCCACCCATACACCCAGGTCTTTTTCAGTGACAGTTTTGCCCAGTGTTTTACAATTAAGCACATAATTATACATCTTATTTGTTCTACCCAAGTGCATGACCTTACATTTATCCCCATTAAAGCTCATTTGCCATTTATCAGCCCAAGCTTCTAGTTTACATAAATCCTCCTGTAATATAAAATTATCCTCCTCTGTATTTATTACCCTGCAGAGTTTAGTGTCATCTGCAAATATTGAAATACTACTCTGTATGCCCCCTACAAGATCATTAATAAATATGTTAAAGAGAAGCGGCCCCAATACTGACCCCTGTGGTACCCCACTGCTAACCGTGACCCAGTCCGAGTGTGCTCCATTAATAACCACCCTTTGTTTTCTATCCATGAGCCAGTTCTTAACCCACTTACACATATTTTCCCCTATCCCCATTGTTCTCATTTTATGTATCAACCTTTTGTGTGGCACTGTATCAAAAGCTTTTGAGAAGTCCATGAACACCACGTCCACTGCATTCCCTTGGTCCAGTCCTGAACTTACCCCTTCATAAAAGCTTATCAGATTAGTCTGACAAGAACGGTCCCTCGTAAACCCATGCTGATACTGTGTCACGAGGTTATTCAGCTTCAGATACTCCAATATAGTATCCCTTAAAAAACCCTCCAGGATTTTACCCACAGTAGATGTTAAGCTCACTGGCCTATAATTTCCAGGTTCAGTTTTTGCCCCCTTTTTGAATATTGGCACCACATTTGCTATACGCCAGTCCTGTGGTACAGACCCCGTTATTATGGAATCTTTAAAGATTAAAAATAATGGTCTATCTATAACTGTACTTAATTCCTGCAGTACTCGGGGGTGTATCCCATCCGGGCCCGGGGATTTGTCAACTTTAGTGATTTTTAGACGCCGCCGTACTTCCTGCTGGGTTAAGCAGGTGACATTTAATGGAGAAATTTTTTTATCTCTGATCATGTTATCTGTCATGGGATTTTCTTGTGTAAATACAGTTGAAAAAAAAGTCATTTAGCATATTGGCTTTTTCCTCATCCTCATCCACCATTTCACCCAGACTATTTTTAAGGGGACCAACACTATCATTTTTTAGTTTCTTGCTATTTATGTAGTTAAAGAATATTTTGGGATTATTTTTACTTTCTCTGGCAATGAGTCTCTCTGCCTCAATCTTTGCTGTCTTGATTTGCTTTTTACAGAATTTATTCAGTCTTCTGTATTTATTTAATGCTTCTTCACTACCTACTTGCTTTAATTCCCTAAACGCTTTCTTTTGTCCCTTATTGCGCCCCTTACAGCTCTATTTAGCCATAGTGGTTTCCTCCTAATTCTAGCATGTGTAAGGTTCTTTGTCTCTGTTGACATGTTCCTTGAAACTCAGTTTTCCGTCGGCCATTTTGCTTTCTGTCTTTCTGCAGCTCTTGCCCTCAGTTAATATGGAGTTTCCAGTTTTCATGTTCCCACTCTGATTCTTCCCTCTTGCTTCTTAAGCAGCCTCAGCTGAACAATCAGTGCTCCTGAATCAAGCCTCAGTCAGTCTGTGACCTGACTCCTGGAAAACCTTGGACTTGTACTCCAGCTATTCCCTACTGAAGAACCTTGGAACACTTTTGGACTCTGGAAACCTGCTGTTTGGTGAATCCATGTTTGCAGAGGAATTACGGTACAGAGAAGAGATCCTGAACCTGCTTTGGAGATTTATTGTAGTGCTTGAAGTTACTCTGGCCTGCTGTGTCTCCTGTCGCTGTTCCTGCAAACTGTGTGAACTTTTCAGCATGCTTGTATGAAGTAATACAAGTCATTTCATTTCAACCTATGTCTCCTGTGTTTTCCTCGCACCCAAGCACAAGACGCTATAGGAACTGTACACTATACATGACAAGATTCGGGAGCCAATGTTTAGTGTCTGCTGGGTCTGGGAAAGCCGTGTCTGCTGTGACTGTGGATATCAGATGTCCGTTTAATACCTTATGTGATGACAGTGGTTGTGACTTCTCACAACCATTCCAGGTGAGCGCATTCCCTTAAAATTTTACTCTGGAGTGTTACCACAGGTAAACACTATTGTTTTTTTTTTTTTCCTTTCCTCTTCTCCTTCCAGCACTTCTGCCTTAAAAGATCTGGAAGATGGAGGCCCGCATAAAGGAACTTTGCGGAGTGACTGATACAATCCTTTCAGATGTACAGACTTTAAAAACCCGTTTTGCAAGCCTACAGGACCTAACTAATCATAATTTGCAAGTGTTTGGACAGACTACCCAGGAATTACGAGCCAGGATTGAGGCTCTAGAGGAACGAGCCCAGGCTCCTGCCATAACCCCGAGTTCTGGGATCCCCAAATTACCTCCTTTTCGTTTTGGCGGTGAACGTGAGAAATTCAGGGGATTTATTAATCAATGCAATTTATTTTTCTCTGCACATGCTTCACAATTTCCCACTGAACGATCCAAAGTGCTTACTATAATCATGTTGCTTACCAATAAGGCTTTGATGTGGGCAAACCCTCTGATTGAGACTGAGGATGATTGTTTGAATCACCTTGATGCTTTTATTTCAGCCATGGGGCAGGTGTTTGATGACCCCAATCGAGGTGCAACAGCTGAAGCAGCCATGTTAACTTTGCGCCAAGGTAAGCGTTCAGTAGCCGAATATGCCCTGGATTTCAGGAGATGGGCTCTTGATACCACTTGGGACACTTCCGCTAAAAAATCTATTTTTCGGAAAGGGTTGTCTCCAATGATTAAGGATGAACTTGCTCATGCCGACCCTCCCACTGCGTTAGGTGACTTTATTAACTATTGTATCCGTATTGATGCTCGTCTGACTGAACGCAGACAAGAGAGATGGTTCGAAAATAATCGCACTAACCTTTTACTACCTCCCTCCTCAGCTAAGGAACCTTTGAGTAGGATCACAAGGGAACCAGAACCTGAACCCATGCAGGTGGACTCTTTACAAAGACGGGTTAGTGATGCACGCAAAGAACATCGTATAAAGGAAAATCTATGTTTCTACTGTGGTAAGTCAGGGCACTCCATTATAAACTGCCCCAGCCGTTCTCGTAAGACTACTGCAGCAGTCATTCACTGTGAGTGTTGCGAGAGGAGCTCTGTCATGTCCGAGCCTCAGGCTCCAGAGAGATCTGCTGCAAGAGATCTTGATTTCTCGGACTTAAACTCTGTTAGTTCTGGGGACGATGACGGTATAAACGCTGCAATTTTTCAAGTTTCCTCAGCGGTGTCCCAGCTGAGTTGTAAAAGAAACAATTCTCATTGCTTCCTTTCCATCAAACTCTGGGTTGACTCAGTCTGGGTGTCTAGCTCTGCTATGATCGACTCAGGAGCAAGTGGAAATTTTATGGATATCTCCTTTGCTCTGAAACAGGGGATACGTTCAGTGAAGAAGGCTACTCCAGTACAGATGGAGACTGTGGATGGCTCTCTACTGACTTCTGGACCAGTGGATCAAGAAACAGAGCCTTTGAGGGTCCTTATGGGTAAAGATCATCAGGAGAAAATGTCTTTTATGCTTATCTCTTCTCCCCACTTTCCCATTATTCTAGGGCTACCATGGCTGCAGGCGCAGAATCCTACGATTAACTGGGAGACCAAAGAATTACACTTTCCGGAGAAACAGATGAGTCAAGGAGTTTCAGCTTGCTCTGTTCCTAAAGGAACCATGTCAGTCCCTGAACTACCAGCTGTATACCAGGACTATGTGGATTTATGTGACAAGAAGAACGCTGATCAGCTTCCTCCTCACCGTCCATATGATTGTCCAATTGAATTATTGACTGGAGCCGAGATACCTTTTGGTAAGATCTACCCCCTAGCGGGGCCCGAGCTAAAAGCTTTGAAGGATTATATAGACGAAAATTTAGCCAAGGGCTTCATACGCCCCTCTTCATCTCCCGCAGGTGCACCCATCTTCTTTGTGAAGAAGAAAGATGGATCTCTGAGACCCTGCATAGACTATAGGGAACTCAATAAGGTTACTATTAGAAACCGTTATCCATTGCCTTTAATCCCTGAGTTGTTGGAGAGAGTGCGGCATGCCAAAATTTTCTCTAAACTGGATCTCCGTGGGGCCTATAACTTGGTCCGTATTAGACCTGGGGATGAATGGAAGACTGCTTTCAGGTCACGCTATGGACACTTTGAATATCTAGTTATGCCTTTTGGTCTGAGTACCGCCCCAGCCACTTTCCAACACTTCGTGAATGATATCTTCAGGGATCTCCTAGGTACATTTGTGGTGATTTATCTGGATGATATTCTAATTTTTTCTAACTCCACAGAGGAACATCATGGACATGTGAGAATGGTCTTAGAACGCCTAAGACAAAACCATCTCTACATCAAACTTGAAAAATGTGAATTCCATAGGACCGAAATTCAATTTCTGGGGTATGTACTATCTACGCAAGGGATTAGTATGGATGGAAGCAAGACCCAAGCCATCAAGGATTGGCCAATTCCTAGAAATGTGAAGGAGGTGCAGCGTTTCATCGGGTTTGCCAACTTCTATAGACGTTTCATTAAGAATTTTTCTGAGGTAGTGTCACCTATCACCCAACTTACCCGGAAACAGTCTAGGTTCTCCTGGACCCCGCAAGCTCAGGAAGCATTTTCCTGTTTAAAGGATAAATTTACCACCGCACCTATCTTAGTACATCCCAACCCCGAGCTTGCCTTCATAATAGAGGTGGATGCTTCAGACTGTGCCGTTGGAGCTATACTCTCTCAGAGAACAGGTGAGAAGAATGTCTTGCATCCCTGTGCCTTCTTTTCCCAGCAGTTGTCTTCGGCTGAGAGGAACTACGATGTGGGCAATAGAGAATTGTTGGCCATTATTGCCGCCTTCAAGGAATGGAGACACCTTCTTCATTGAGCTGCACAGCAAATAGTCGTCCTGACAGACCATCGTAACCTTGAATTTATCAGGTCGGCTAAGTGCCTGACTCCTCGCCAGGCTCGCTGGAATCTTTTCCTAAATCAATTTAATTTTGTCATTTCTTATAGACCAGGATCGCGCAATGGAAAGGCTGATGCACTCTCTAGGATTCATTCAGCAGAGACACGTCCACTTACTCCTCCTAAGACTATTCTTCCTGACTCTAGATTCCTTGGAGTGATTCATAATCAAGACCTACTTAAGGACATCAAGGAAGCATACCATGCGGATTCTTTGTTGGCTCAACCCCCAAGGGACGTAAGTCTTGTCTTTAAGAATGGTGTGTGGATTCAGGGACAACGTCTGTATATACCTGAAACAGTCAGATTGAAAGTATTGCAACTCATCCACGATTCCAAGATAGCCGGGCATAGGGGAATTCTAAAGACACAAGAATTTCTTTCTCGTTTCTTTTGGTGGCCCACTTACAGGAAAGATGTCTTAAACTATGTCACTTCATGTGAAGTCTGTGCAAGATGCAAAACACCTCGCTCCTCACCAACTGGTCTGTTGCAACCTCTTCCCACCCCGTCCCGCCCGTGGGGATCCATTTCTATGGACTTCATTGTGGAGTTACCAACCTCTCAAGGGAAGAACACCATTCTAGTGGTGGTTGACCGTCTAACAAAGGCAGCTCATTTTATCCCTTGTGTCGGCTTACCCACTGCAAAACAGACATCAGATTTGATGATTAAAGATGTGTTTCGCTTACATGGAGTACCGGATGAGGTTATTTCGGATCGAGGGGTGCAATTCACTTCTAGGTTTTGGCAAAATTTCTGTGCAGCATTGGACATTAAAGTAAACCTTTCTTCTGCTTTTCATCCCCAGACTAATGGACAGACAGAACGAACCAATCAGACCCTGGAGCAGTATCTCCGCTGTTTTATCTGCCACCTACAGGATGATTGGGTGGATCTACTTCCACTGGCTGAGTTCTCTTATAACAACTCTCAGAGCGCCTCCACTAAGCAGTCTCCTTTTTACTCCAATCTAGGTTATCATCCTAACATTCTTCCTCGATTTCCCATAGATACGCCCTTGCCGGCAGTGGCTGAAAGAATCACTTCTTTACAAAAGAATATGGATCTTCTAAAGGAAAATCTAGAATTGGCTCAGGAAAGGTACAAGAAAGCAGCAGATAAATTTCGCAAACCTGCACCAGCTTTCAAGGTAGGAGATTTGGTCTGGCTGTCAACCAGAAATCTTAAATTAAAGATTCCATCGTCTAAATTGGGACATAAGTACATTGGACCTTATAAGATCAATAAGATTATAAGTGCTGTTGCTTGTCGTCTTCAACTGCCCAGAACTATGAGAATCCACCCTGTCTTTCATGTATCCCTACTAAAGGCTGCAACACCCAATACGTTTCCTGGACGTTCTTCTCCTTGCCCTGACCCAGTGCTGGTCGATGGTCAGGAAGAATTTATGGTGGAAAGGATTCTAGATTCCAGGTTGTACAGAAATCAGTTGCAATATTTGATTAAATGGCAGGGCTACCCAGTGGAGGACAACTCATGGGAACCAGTCAATAATGTAAATGCTCCTCGCCTGCTCCGCCAGTTTCATCAGAGGTACCCTGACAAGCCTAGTCTGAGGTCATCCGGAGGTTGTCCCTAAGGGGGGAGTAATGTAAGGTTCTTTGTACATGTTTCTTGAAACTCAGTTTTTCCGTCAGCCATTTTGCTTTCTGTCTTGCTGCAGCTATCTTGCCCTCAGTCAATATGGAGTTTCCAGCTTTTATGTTCCCGCCCTGATTCTCTCCCTCTTGCTTCTTAAGCAGCCTCAGCTGAGCAATCAGTGCTTCAGAATCAAGCCTGCAGTGAGCCTGTGACCTGACTCCTGGAAAACCTTGGACTTGTACTCCAGCTATTCCCTACTGAGGAACCTTGGAACACTTTTGGACTCTGGAAACCTGCTGTTTGGTGAATCCATGTTTGCAGAGGAATTACGGTACAGAGAAGAGATCCTGAACCTGCTTTGGAGATTTATTGTAGTGCTTGAAGTTACTCTGGCCTGCTGTGTCTCCTGTCGCTGTTCCTGCAAACTGTGTGAACTTTTCAGCTTGCTTGTATGAAGTAATACAAGTCATTTCATTTCAACCTATGTCTCCTGTGTTTTCCTCGCACCCAAGCACAAGACGCTATAGGAACTGTACACTATACATGACAGCATGTTTATTCTCATATGGTATATACTGTGCACAGGTCCTATTCAGGATACTAATAAACGTCTCCCATTTTCTTTGTGTATTTTTATGTCTCAGGATATCGTCCCAGTTTATTGCACTAAGATCATCTCTCATCCGTTGGAAATTTGCCTTCCTGAAGTTTAGAGTCCTTGTAACCCCTCGACTACACATCTTATTAAAGGATACATGAAAGCTTATTATTTTGTGATCACTATTACCCAAGTGACCCCCAACCCTTATATTTGATATGCGGTCTGGCCTGTTGGATAATATTAGGTCTAGCAGTGCCCCCCAAAGTTAAAGTTTTCAAAATGCCTGTTACACAGTTCTCCTGGAAGTCGTACGGTCTTGAACTTCATTAGTTTGGGTAGTAGAGGGCACCTGTATGTAACCGAATAATACACATTGAATTTGCTTTACGATTGCAAATAACTCATTTAAAAGTTGGATGCTAAATTTTATTGGCATTCTGACCTCTTTGTTATTTGTGTTTTGCAAATTTACTTTCTTGCGCTAACCCACGCCGCTGGAATGACACATTCTGACAAAAATTCTGCGTTGCAACATTTTACATCAAAGATTTGCATGTTACAAATCTTTTGCTATTTAGATTTAAACTGTAATTTACATCAGAATGTTACCGAGTTTTCAATGAAAAGCGGAAGGCACAATGCAGGAAAATAGGTGTTACAATGCCAACGTCACAATCCTTTCTGATTAATAGAGTCACATTTACCTTCCAAGGCGGCAGCGAGGAGCTACGGATTTTCTTTTCCAGGTTCCAGGTATTTTAAAATAAATGCTTTATACTTCAAAGGAGAAGCCGGAGAGTGAGTGTCACTGCAGCAGCTTTTGTTTTCTGAGTCTGTCATAAGGAACTCTTTGTTCGCTCCTGATGGATTTATCGAAAAGATTTTAGAGTCCTCTATGCTCTTTAATACGAGTCATTAGAATATATAAAAGTAGCAGAGTTGACTTTCTCATTGAGTTACTCTCCTGTGGAAAAGCGCAAAACAACATCACGCGATATCTCAGCAAATATTTCACTTAGGTCAAGATTGATGATCATCATTGGTCAAAAATGTGGTCACCCTCTCTAACATTGTCTTACAGTTCATGGCCAATTTACAATATTTGTTTTTCATTTCTAATGTTTTGTGCAAAGGGTTGACTTTGTATGTGAATGTGAATGAGACTATAGTATGAAAGATGTTTTTTCTCCATGGTCTTGTTATGCCACAGTCTTCTGTTGGAAGACCAGTGCCTATGTCCTTCAGAAGCTCACAACATTTTTAAAGACTGTATTTGGTGGGTGCACGACCAAATTGGGGTATGTCAAAACCCTTGGGCAATAGAAATAGTAAACTATGCTACACCCCACAAAAGCAGTGCTTTGGGGGAATTTTCAGAAGTCCCGGAAAAACTCAACAGCGTCCTACAAGGGTTCATGACTACGGTGACACACTCTCCAGCTTCAAGCAAAAGTTACCTGATCCTGAACACAAATTTTGGGTGAACTCCGTATATTTCAGTGGAAAGTTTGTTGCATTTGCATGCAGCTGTCAGTGACCTCCATTTTTTTAAGATAAACAGCACAGGGTCTATCTGGAGAATTTACAAGTTCTCCAGTGGGCCAATATGGAAATTAATGAACTGCCACCTCTCTATTCCTAGTGACATGGGGATGGATGGATGGATATGGACTCCTGAGGTGCTACTTGCATCTATAAGATCTTTATGGCATACTCTGCTAATATATTGACTTCAAAATAGAAGTACCTCTTTAAGATACTCAAATGAGGAGCTGGTGTAATTGAGCCTTCGGCCTCCCACTCTACTCTTTACCTCGTAGACTTGTATATCATTATTTATTGGGGTTGTGTGCATGCTCTGGGTCCACCACTATAGATGAGTAAATATTTTCAAGTGGAATGGAATTCTAGTCGAATTTTACAAAAATATTTTTTAAGTAATTTATTTTCATGCTGTTTCAGCAAAATGGTGGACACTGGTTGCAATTGTTTTCAATCGTGAAGACCATGAAAAGGTAAAAAAAATGAAAACAAGATACTTATACTTCCCTCATCATTCACCTCTCTGGCCAATTTGCTCCTCACCATCACTCGTCCAGTCTTCAATTCATCTTTTGATCACAGCCGCTCATGCTGAAATCCTGGGATGGCTCACATGATGATGTGTAGCCCTGGTACACAATACCAGGAGGATGAGTGGAGAGGTAACAGTTAAGGTCTCTTCATGACATCACGTACACTTCTGACACACCCAGCAGGGGTGTGGAAGGGAGTGATTTAGTCAGTCAGTTTCCTGTCCTTAGACAGAGTAGACGTGTCCAGTTTGAGCCTGTCATCAGTTCAGAACGTGGAGGCTGGTACAGGTGGTCTAATTCACCTTAGTCTAGTCAGAGCTGTGCCCCACTGGAAGAAAGACTGAACTATCTATTAAGAGTTGAGCAAATCGAAGGGCAAAGTGGAAGGAAGATTATTGGAAAAGTGCGTTTGGCTTGGAAAAGTCCTGCACATTGCTACCGGTTACTGGGGACCGAAGGATCACTATTAGCTACAAGCATAGTGAAGAGAAAACCAGAGATTTACCGGACCCTAGGTCGCGGCAAACAATCCCCTTATAGTCAGTACGTAACTGGGGTCAGGGGAAGTGAAGACTTTGAGTCTCTGCAGGACAAAATAAGAATTCAGCTCCCTCACAGAAAGGCTCCACCACAAACCTGACTGGGAAGCACAGCTTTGGATAAGCTGGAATCATAGAGGGGACTACGCTTCAGGCTGGTCGTACTCATCTTCATTGGACAGTAAAGGAGGCCCCTAACTTGCTTAGCTGTTGCCTCAAAGCTCATCCTCCATCAACCCCATCAGCCTCCCTGGGACCTGCCTTACCATCTTGCAAGTAAAGGTATGGAAAGACGCTGACGGTGTGAGACTGAGTTATTATTGCATGCCTGCACAATCCCTACCTAACTACCGACCTGAGGGAAGAGTCCCACCTGTAGGGGACCCGACATCTAGCTGCCTCACCATCCCCTCAGAGATCTACAGCAGCGCTGGTACATATTACCAGAATACTACAGGTGGCGTCACGAACTGTACATAAATCAATCCCCTGTAAATATATCCCCAACATACGCCAGACCGCCAGGGCCACAGACCGAGCCACAGCTACCTGTGACAATCCCATAGACTTCTACGGGCTCGGCTCTGAGTACCCCATTGCCCTGGTAACCCACAATTGTGGTGGCGGGTCGACACAAAAACTTTGGCGTCACGAACAGGATACGAAACTTGCAGCATTGCGAGCCCTGTGTGCCTGTGGAGTGTTTTGGTGAAAAAGACTGTTGCTGTTGTTTGGCGCCAAATACCGCCATATTTGCCGCCAGATTCGCGCCCTAAGGCGCTGGAGAAGAAGGTGGGCGTACCTGAAAGAGCGCGCAAAGTCTTGGACACGCCCCTGGCTCTGACTCAGCGGCAGGTCCTGCAACAGGAAGTGAACGCTCTGACATCAGAGCGCCTGCGACGAAGGTCCTGTTCTCACTGCAGTGTCTGTGAAATAGCAGCGTCTGAAACCGGTAGGCTCCGTTTAACCAAGGGGGCGCTAAGATGTCACAACAACCGGCTGACAGTGCGGCCCCGGCCGGAGGCCCCAATCCCGCACCGTCTGGTATTGTAGCGCCAGATGGGGGTGCAGGTCCAGCACCCAGTCCGGTAGTCCCGATCATGCCACTAACGCTCCCATATATGCCTGGGGCGAAATGGCTTCCCCAATACAGCGGTGGGCCAGGCACTTTAGCAGGCTTCAAGCGGAAGTTATGCAGCATCCTAGAAATGTACTCCATGCCTGAGAGACAAAAAGCTGCTGTGCTAATAGGGCAGCTAACTGGCGCTGCTGAGAGGGAAGTGGAGACTTGGGATACCGTTGATCAGGAGTCGGTACCTGCGATCTTCCTTAAGCTACATGCCATATTTGAAGACCGCACAGAAACGGATCTCCGGATGGCCTTCTATCACTGTTCACAACAGCCAGGTGACAGCATCCGGGACTATGCTTGCCGACTACAGGGAGCCCTGAGAGCCCTCAAACAAATTAACAATTTAAATGCTATCGACGAGAATAGAATGCTGAAAGAACAATTTATACAGGGATTGAGATCCCCAGAGGAACGCAGAACTGTAAATTGGTGGTCCTTAGATCATCCGGATGCTACCTTTGATGCCCTAAAGGACATGGCAATAAGAGGGCTGCGGCCCCTGGGCAAACCTGAGGTGGCCACCCAACATCATCAGGGTGAAGTCACTCTGGAACCGGCAGTAACCCCCTGTTCCCCGTTAGTGGCTGAAGCCAAAGCGCAGGTGACACCTCCTAGTGAATTGGACTGTCTGCGCTCAGAGGTGCGCCAGCTGACTAAAAATCTGGCCGCTGTGATGAGTGCCCTACAGCTGCGGAAAGAGGAGGAAGGGAAGATCTTGTTAGCTGACTGCCCAGAAGACGTCCCGTGGATGCACCGGAGAAGAAAGAAGACGTCGCCTCCCCGGAGGAGGACAACGCCACCCCCAGGAGCCACCTCTGATCAACACCCTCCTCGTCGAGAGATCATCTGTTACCGCTGCAACCGGAAAGGTCATCTGTCTACACAGTGTCCTTTAAACGGGCAGAACCTGGGTCCAAGGGCCAACACCCAGGAGAATACCCGTCAGGCCCCCTAGACTGGAACCGCAGGTATGTGGGCGGGCGACCCTACCTGTCTATTATTCTAGATGGTATTGCTGTTCCAGCATTGTTAGACACTGGGTCCCAAGTGACCCTAATACCTGATGCTCTATATACCAAGTACTGGTCAATGGACAGTCTTAAACCTCCGAGCCTTGACTTTACTGTGTATGCTTCTAATGGTCTTCCTGTAGAAGTACTCGGAACAAAATGTGTAGATGTAAAGGTGGGCAGAGAGGAGTTGAAAGACCAGGGGCTTCTGATAGTAAAGACTGTAAATGAGGAGAACGGCTTAAATATAATTTTGGGTACTAACATTATCGGTAATTGTTTGGGAGAAGTTGTGTTCTTGCTCCAACAGCTCGCTGAGATTGCCCGACCAAGGCAGAGAGGAGTAATCCAAAGAGAGATCCGGGCCCTGGTGTGTCAGCAGCAAGCGAAGCTTACCGACGGCGAAATTGGTAATGTACGGGTCACTGACTCGGATCCTATTGTGATACCCCCAATGAGTGAAATGATCATTTGGTGCAGGGCAGCCATAGGTCTGAGAGGACAGAATTACCAAGCTGTAGTAGAACCCCACCATTCAGAACATAGACCTACACTTATGACTGCTAGAGGAGTAGTAGAAGTGGTGAATGGAAGAGTACCGGTACGGCTTCTCAATTGGGGAGATGATGAGGTAAATTTACCCCGTTATGCAACCATTGCTAAACTTCATGCTGTTGATAATAATTCTATTCTCCCGGCTGAGTCCTTAGACTCCTGTCAAATAGAGGAGGACAATGACCCAGCAACTCAGGTGGCGGAATGGTGTCAGCAACTCCATGTTGGGACGGACACCACTCCCGCTCACCAGAAGCAAGGGGTATTACGGGTGGTGCAAGAGTATGCCCAAGTGTTTAGCAAAAATCCACTTGATTTTGGGACAATTAAGGGAGTACAACATCATATCCCTACAGGCAATCATCCTCCCATCAAAGAGCGGTATAGGCCCATACCTCCAGCTCATTATCAGAAGGCTAAAGAAATGTTAAATGATATGAAGAAAGCTGGGGTGATAAGGGATAGTTGTAGCCCCTGGGCAGCCCCTCTAGTTCTGGTTAAAAAGAAAGATGGTAGTATGAGAATGTGTGTGGATTACAGGCAGGTGAACCGCATAACACACAAGGATGCATACCCGCTACCACGTATAGAGGAATCATTAGCTGCTCTGAAAACGGCTAACTACTTTTCTACCCTTGATCTGACTAGTGGTTACTGGCAAGTGGCTGTGGCTGAGGAGGATCGTGAGAAAACGGCTTTCACCACCCCAATGGGGCTCTGTGAGTTCGACAGAATGCCGTTTGGGCTCAGTAGTGCCCCAGGAACATTTCAGAGAGTGATGGAAAACTGTCTGGGACATCTCAATTTTGAAACCGTGCTGCTATACCTAGACGACGTTATCGTGTATTCCAAGACATATGAGGACCATCTGAAGCACCTGGCAGAAGTGTTTGAGTCCCTGTCCAGGTACGGGATGAAGTTGAAACCCTCAAAATGCCATCTACTCAAACAGAAGGTACAATACTTGGGGCACATCGTCAGTTCGGAAGGAGTAGCGCCGGACCCAGAGAAAGTCACTGCCATCCAGAAGTGGCCGGAGCCGAAAAACCTTAAGGAAGTGCGACAGTTCCTGGGACTAACGGGTTACTACAGGAGATTCGTGAAAGATTACACGAAGAAGGCAGCTCCTTTACAGGACCTCCTGGTAGGACAATCCTTAAAGAGCAGAAACCCTCCCTTTAATTGGGGTAAAGAACAGGCTGAAGCATTCCAAAAGATGAAAGAGATCCTGACAGGTGATGAGATCTTAACCTATCCTGATTACAGCCAACCGTTCCTGTTGTACACCGACGCCAGTAATGAAGGGCTGGGAGCAGTTCTCAGTCAGAAGCAGAATGGCCAAGAAAAAGTCATCGCATATGCTAGCAGAAAACTCAGGCCAACGGAGAGAAATCCGGAAAATTATAGCAGCTTCAAGCTAGAGTTTCTGGCGCTGGTCTGGGCCATCACTGAAAGATTTAAGCACTATCTGGCCTCCAATCGGTTCACTGCGTTTACAGATAACAACCCGCTAACGCACCTGGAAACCGCCAAGCTGGGTGCCATGGAGCAGCGATGGATGGCTCGGTTGTCCAATTACCAGTTTACTATCAAGTACCGGGCAGGTCGAAAGAATGCTAATGCTGATGCGTTGTCCCGAATGCCGCATGACTCTGATACGGAAGAAGAATCGGACGACCTGGAAGAAATTGAGCTACCTGCGTTCCATCGAAATGGGGTAGTCCACGAGCATCGAGTCCACAGAAAGCAGTATGGTGCGACATTAAATCCTTTACCCCATCACAGCTGGAAAGAGACTCAGGACAGTGATCCAGTGGTCAGCCGCATCAAGGAGTTGTTAAAACAGGAAGGTTCCTCCTTGGAAAAGGATGCACCTATGTCAGCCAAGCTCCTGTGGAACGAGAAAAGCAGGTTGTTCCTATACCGTGAGAAGTTGTGCAGGAGATACGTCAACCCAGAACCCACGAAATGGTCTGGCAAATAGTGGTCCCCAAGGCAGACGTCCCAATGGTGTTGGAAGCGTACCACGATCAAGCAGGACACTTTGGCTGGAGGAAGCTGGAGACCCTGTTGAGATGCCGGTTCTACTGGGTAGGAATGCGCAGCTCCATCGAGAGGTGGTGTCGGAACTGTGGACCCTGTGGTCTCAGAAGAAAGGACTACGGTAGTCAGAAGGCACCCCTGCAACCTATCCGGACGACTCGTCCCCTGGAGATTGTGGCCCTGGACCACGTCAAATTGTCGCCAAGTAGATCTGGATACTCATACGCCTTGACTATGGTGGACCATTACTCCAGATTTCTGGTGGTTGTTCCAGTTAAGGACCAGACCGCAGTGACGGCCGCGAAAACCTTTCAAGCAAGCTTCTGCAGACCGCATGGGTATCCCGAGCAAGTATTAACCGATCAGGGACCTGCTTTCGAAGCTGATTTATTCAAGGAATTCTGTCACATGTACGGGTGCAAGAAAATTAGAACGACACCATACCACCCTCAAACCAACGGTCTTTGTGAAAAGATGAACCATATTGTCCTTGACTTGTTGAGATCCATACCGTTGGAAGACAGGAATCGATGGCCGGATTTACTACCTGATTTGGTTGATTTGTATAATCATATACCTGTAAGCTCAACTAACTGCACTCCAGCCTATCTTATGAGAGCAAGGCCTGGAAAACTACCAATGGATCTAGAACTTGGGGTGGTAGAACCGGAGGCAGACGACGCTGTTGAAAACTGGGACGTCAATCGGCAAGAGCAATACAGAAGAGTACAAATCTGTGTAGAGGAAAGTCTCAATAAGGCACGGGAGAAACAGGAAGATGTTTACAACCGAAATGCTCCTGCCAAGCCTTTGATGCCTGGAGAGGTAGTATTAAAAAGGAAAAGGAAGATGCACAAATTGGATAATCAGTGGGAGCAAGAACCCTACGTCATACAAGATTCTAAATATGACAACAGAAAAGTTTGTGTCGTCAGTAAGGACGGAGGAAGAACAACAACCACTGTGTCCAGAGATCATTTGAAATTGTGTCCAGAACACTTAAAGCGTTGTGAAAAGAACCCTGTCCTCAATCAAGGAGAAAGAAAGGAAGAGGTCATACACACAGATCTGGGAGATTTTCCTGCGGATTGGCCTAGACTGGGAGATGCTGTGATAATTCCAGTGTTGCAGTTTTATCAGCCACAAGAGGAAGTTCTACCTCCAGTTGTGCCTGTGGTGCCAGTTGAGCCCGCTCAGGAGTTACCCATCCCAGCAACACCTCAACCTGTGGAATCTCAAGAAGGATCATCTGAAGCAGCGCCCCATACTATGGGATCCCCTGGTGAAGCTGACTCACACCGCCCAGCCATCAGTACGCTTGCCAGATCCATAGAAAGATTAAGGCAGTTCTATAGTTTGCCGTTACGCAGTGCAGACAGATCGCAACTTGATATACCTGAAACTACACCACGTAGATCAGAGAGAATCACAAAAGGGAAATTACCCGTTAGATATCAGCAGTGATTATAACGAATTTATGTGAACATTGTAAAAGTCTATATATATAAATGTGTTTTCCCTATTATGTCTTCGTTTAACAATGGACTCAGAGGCTGAGGACTGAGCCAGCCCAAAAACTGTATCCTGTAAATAGTTGCACTTTGTGCCTTTTTAATGGTTTCACATGAAACCTTGACTTACCTCTGAACCAAAAACCCGTGTGGTGTGGCACTGAGTGAGGTCTGCAATTGGATGTCCTGCAGCCCACCCAGGACCCACGTTGAAGGTTTGGTGCGGGTCCTTCACAAGGAATACTGTATATTTATTGAATGCTATTTAATATTTCTATATATAATGTTAATGTTTGCAACGTTAAAGATATCCTCACCTCCCGGATGGGACGAACCAATGTTAATTGTTTAATGTTTTCATGCATAAACAAAACTGTCTCTTTTATATTTTACAGCCCGGGAGTGCTGTCGTTTACCATGGGGGAATGTGTAGCCCTGGTACACAATACCAGGAGGATGAGTGGAGAGGTAACAGTTAAGGTCTCTTCATGACATCACGTACACTTCTGACACACCCAGCAGGGGTGTGGAAGGGAGTGATTTAGTCAGTCAGTTTCCTGTCCTTAGACAGAGTAGACGTGTCCAGTTTGAGCCTGTCATCAGTTCAGAACGTGGAGGCTGGTACAGGTGGTCTAATTCACCTTAGTCTAGTCAGAGCTGTGCCCCACTGGAAGAAAGACTGAACTATCTATTAAGAGTTGAGCAAATCGAAGGGCAAAGTGGAAGGAAGATTATTGGAAAAGTGCGTTTGGCTTGGAAAAGTCCTGCACATTGCTACCGGTTACTGGGGACCGAAGGATCACTATTAGCTACAAGCATAGTGAAGAGAAAACCAGAGATTTACCGGACCCTAGGTCGCGGCAAACAATCCCTTATAGTCAGTACGTAACTGGGGTCAGGGGAAGTGAAGACTTTGAGTCTCTGCAGGACAAAATAAGAATTCAGCTCCCTCACAGAAAGGCTCCACCACAAACCTGACTGGGAAGCACAGCTTTGGATAAGCTGGAATCATAGAGGGGACTACGCTTCAGGCTGGTCGTACTCATCTTCATTGGACAGTAAAGGAGGCCCCTAACTTGCTTAGCTGTTGCCTCAAAGCTCATCCTCCATCAACCCCATCAGCCTCCCTGGGACCTGCCTTACCATCTTGCAAGTAAAGGTATGGAAAGACGCTGACGGTGTGAGACTGAGTTATTATTGCATGCCTGCACAATCCCTACCTAACTACCGACCTGAGGGAAGAGTCCCACCTGTAGGGGACCCGACATCTAGCTGCCTCACCATCCCCTCAGAGATCTACAGCAGCGCTGGTACATATTACCAGAATACTACAGGTGGCGTCACGAACTGTACATAAATCAATCCCCTGTAAATATATCCCCAACATACGCCAGACCGCCAGGGCCACAGACCGAGCCACAGCTACCTGTGACAATCCCATAGACTTCTACGGGCTCGGCTCTGAGTACCCCATTGCCCTGGTAACCCACAATTGTGGTGGCGGGTCGACACAATGACATCTTGATGTTGTGACCTTCTCACACTTGCACAGGACCCTCCCAAGCCTCATCAGAGCTTGAAGTCCCATCTCAGTGTGAAAGGCACAGAGATTTCAATGTGAGCAGTGGTAATCAGAACACGCAGTGAGGACCGGATGGGTGATGGTGAGGAACGAAGGGGCTAGAGATGTGATCAGTAAAGTTTATTAAGTTTTATATTCTGTGGGATCTGGAGAGATCCCAAAGCATAATAGAGACATTAAATTAGTGAAGAATGCCTCCTCTCAGCTGGCCCAGGTCACCTGATGGCTATTTGGCAAACCTATAAGATCAAGAAAAGGAGGTGTGGCTATATACAGTGGCGTATAAAGGTTTGGGCACCACTGGTCAAAATTACTGTCATTGTGAACACTTAAGCAAGTTGAAGATGAAATGATCTCTAAAAGGGCTAAAGTTAAAGATGACACATTTTCTTTGTATTTTAGGCTATATAATATATATATATACACATATATGTATATATATGTGTATATATATATTACATATAATTTTTCACTCTTTGTTTCACTGCAGCCATTTGGTAAATTCAAAAAAGTTCATTTTTTTCTCATTAATGTACACTCTGCACCCCATCTTGACTGAAAAAAACTGAAATGTAGAAATTTTTGCAAATTTATTAAAAATAAATCTGAAATATCTCATGTTCATAAGTATTCAGATCCTTTGTTCAGATACTCATATTTAAGTCACATGCTGTCCATTTCCTTGTGATCCTCCTTGAGATGGTTCGACTCCTTCATTTGAGTCCAGCTGTGTTTAATTAAACTGATAGGACTTGATTTGGAAAGGCGCACACCTGTCTATATAAGACCTCACAGCTCACAGTGCATGTCAGACCAAATGAGAATCATGATGTCAAAGGAACTGGCCAATGAGCTCAGACACAGAATTGTGGCAAGGCACAGATCTGGCCAAGGTTACAAAAGACTTTCTGCAGTACTCAAGGTTCCTAAGAGCACAGTGGCCTCCATTATCCTTAAATGGAAGAAGTTTGGGAACACCAGAAGTCTTCCTAGACCTGGCTAGCCAGCCAAACTGAGCAATTGTGGGAGAAGAGCCTTGGTGAGAGAGGTAAAGAAGAACCCCAAGATCACTGTGGCTGAGCTCCACAGATGCAGTAGGGAGATGGGAGAAAGTTCCACAAAGTCAACTATCACTGTAACCCTCCACCAGTCGGGCCTTTATGGCAGAGTGGCCTCTCCTCAGTGCAAGACATATGAAAGCCCGCAAAGAGTTTGCTAATAAAACACATGAAGGACTCACAGACTATGAGAAATAATATTCTCTGGTCTGATGAGATGAAGATAGACCTTTTTGGTGATAATTCTAATCGGTATGTGTGGAGAAAACCAGGCACTGCTCATCACCTGCCCAATACAATCCCAACAGTGAAACATGGTGGTGGCAGCATTATGCTATGGGGATGTTTTTCAGCTGCAGGGACAGGATGACTGGTTGCAATTGAAGTAAACATGAATGCGGCCAAGTACAGAGATATCCTGGATGAAAACCTCTTCTAGAGTACTCTGGAACTCAGACTTGGCTGTAGGTTCACCCTCCAACAAGACAATGACCCTAAGCACACAGATAAAATAACAAAGGAGTGGCTTCAGAACACCTCTGTGACCATTCTAGACAGTCTTAGCCAAAGCCCTGACCTAAACTCAATTGAGCATCTCTGGAGAGACCTGAAAATGGCTGTCCACCAACGTTCACCATCCAACCTGACAGTATCGGAGAGGATCTGCAAGGAAAAATGGCAAAGGATCCCCAAATCCAGGTGTGAAAAACTTGTAGCATCATTCCCAAGAAGACTCATGGCTGTACTAGCTCAAAAGAGTGCTTCTACTCAATACTGAGCAAAGGGTCTAAACACTTTTAACCATGTGATATTTCAGTTTTTCCTTTTTAATAAATTCACAGAAATTTCTACATTTCTGTTTTTTTTTCAGCCAAGATGGGATGCAGAGTGTACATCAGTGTTTCTCAACTCCAGTCCTCAGAACCCACCAACAGGTCATGTTTTCAGGATTTCCTTAGTATTGCACAGGTGATAATTTTATCACCTGCTCAAGCATTAATTTCATTATCTTTGCAATACTAAGGATATCCTGAAAACATGACCTGTTGGTGGGTCCTGAGGACTGGAGTTGAGAAACACTGGTGTACATTAATGAGAAAAAATGAACTTTTTTGAATTTACCAAATGGCTGCAATGAAAAGAGTGAAAAATGTAAAGGAGTCTGAATACTTTCCGCACCCACTATACATATATCTTTTACATTTTAAAAATTAAAAAAAGGAAATGGTTAGTACCTAGTAGCACCCCTTTTGCTAAGTATTACAGCATGTAAATGCTTTTTGTAGCCAGCTAAAAGTCTTTCAAGAGTTCTATTTTAAACTCATCATTCCACAGGACATATTTCCAAAATGCATCAGGCTTGTTTAGAATGTATTTTGCATACTTCTGATGCTTAATTTTATGGTGAGGATGCAGGAGAGGTTTTCTTCTGATGACTCTTCCATGATGGCCATATTTGTGCATTTGTCTCTGAAGAGTAGAACAATGTACCACAACTCCAGAGTCTGCTAAATATTTCTGAAGGCCTTTTGCAGTCAAGCCGGGTTTACCTCTCTAGCAATCTACGAGCAGCTCTCACTGACTTTTTTCTTGGTCTTCGAGACCTTATCTTGACCTCCACTGTTCCTGTTAACTGCCATTTCCTAATTACATTTTGAACTGAGACTTGAAAATGCATTGATATATTTTTATAGCTTTCTCCTGCTTTGTGGGTCTCTGCCATTTTCATATTCAGAGTGCTAGGCTGCTGCTTAAAAGAACCCATGGCTGCTCTTTTTTGGCACAAGGTTAGAAGATGCTCCTCCTAGTCCTCCTCCTCCTCGTTTTCTTCCATTTACTCCTTCTCCTCCATCTATTCCTCCTACTCCTCCTCTGTCTATTCCACCTCCTCCATCTATTCCTTCTCTTCCAGATTATAAAGTCTGGAATTTTCCATCTCCTTGCCTTCCTTTCCTAACAACGATAGTGAACAAGTCATAACAAATCTCCAAGGGTGCCTAAACTTTTGAATTGGCCCATTTTCCTTTTTTCAATTTTTAAAATGTAAAAGATGAATATGTGTGTATATACAGTACAGGCCAAAAGTTTGCAAACACCTTCTCATTTAAAGATTTTTCTGTATTTTCATGACTATGAAAATTGTACATTCCCACTGAAGGCATCAAAACTATGAATTAACACATGTGGAATTATATACTTAACAAAAAAGTGTGAAACAACTGAAATTATGTCTTATATTCTAGGTTCTTCAAAGTAGCCACCTTTTGCTTTGATGACTGCTTTGCACACTCTTGGCATTCTCTTGATGAGCTTCAAGAGGTAGTCACCGGAAATGGTCACTGAGATGGTGTGTCCAAACTTTTGGTCTGTACTTGTATATATATATATATATATATATATATATACAGTATATATACATGTATTTACTAAAATACAAAGGAAATGTGTTGGAGAAATCCACCTTTCCTATTTGTGAATTTAGATAGGAGATCAGGTTTGGTGGAAACCCCATCAGTTTGACCAAGAGTCTCCACTAACCTTCATCTGCCCAGAAGTGGGTAGGTGCCCAATCAATCTATTCCCATTTCTTTTGGATACATTTCTGACCACCTGTAGCAAAGTTCCGGTTCACAATATAAAACAGGATTTATTTTGGAGCCTCATCTAAACACCCATCAGCCAGGGTTCAAGCTTCACTAACTTGTCCCATTCTGCTTCCCAAAACCACCCCAAGATAATGAAAGGCTCCAGATCTGGAACCCAACATGATTCATATCTTTCAAAGTGGTTGACCAACATCAGAGAAAAAAACGATCCGTAGGTGCCTCTAGGTGTAGGTAGGCTGCAATATCAGACACAGGCAATGGACAGGTATAGCGCTTTTTTGGAAAAAAAAAATCAGACCCGGTTTTTCTAATGCTGGACAACCCTTAGATTTACAAGAAACCAGACAAGCCTTTTTGATATTCATCTCTGCATTCAGCTAGGAGCTAATAAGTGTGCAACAGACAGAGGAAATATAAAATGCACTGCACCATAAAAAGCCAAGTCCTTCAGTACTGTTTCCTGTATCTGTACGAGAGAAACAAAGGTAATATTTATACGAATTCCAATAGAACACGAGCCATGCCGTGCTGCTCAATAAATCTCAAGCAGCCATTACTTTTCATGCTTTGTAAAATGCGTCAAACCACAAGAATATTTTTTTAATTAATTCTGAAAAGTCTCTTAATTAATAGAATTCTCTCTGCTGTTCTCTTTATACAGCAAATACATTCAACTTCAAATGGCTATTTATCTTCCTGCACGATAGCGCGACGGTCGTGGAAAAAATAGCGTGTTTTTTTTTTTTTTTTTTTAAACGAAGTCAAGCATTTTCCTTAAACTCTGGGTAAATAATTACTGGATCAAAGTGAGACCTGTAATAGGTTTTGTTATTAATTACGAGATTGTGTTCTATAATTATAAGCGGGAGGGATTACTGGTGTATGGGTTTCACCGTACGGTGATAAGTGACGGAATTGTTAATAATATCTCGTCTAATAAGGAAATTCTAACTCGCATATATAATGGGCACCAATATATTATTCATTTAAAAGGAATTTATCCAAAAAAAAAACAATGAGTGGGAACTTTTGTCAGAAAAAAAAATATTTTATGGAGTTACTGGCTGTGAACGCAAAACTCATTTGTCACTCAATATCCTCCTATTTTGGCATTGAAGATGCAACAAATAGTTTAGCGTGAGGATAAGAACGTTTAAACAATTGCCATGCAAAAACTGCTCACTGAAATGCCCTCCTAAGAAAGAAACCTCCATAAACTCCAACCATCTGGAATAGAAGGCCCTACAAGAGGCGGGGGTTGATGGGCTTCCCTCAAAAAACCTTAAGCAGAACCTGTCTTGCTACTGGTTTCCGCCTAAGTTGCCACACCAGCACACAAATAACAAGAGGTTGCTGTTAGGCAAGGGCTTGAGAGACCAGGTGGTCATGCACAACAACCACCACTAGTCTTTTAGGAGGTGCATCCATAAGAGCACCGCACACTGAAAAGTGCTGTGAGACATAAAAGCAAAGCGCACACACAAATTATATAAAAATTAACTCTGCGACCCATCTAATAAATGACAAGGTAAGTACAAAAATACTAAACTAGAAAGCCAAGATAAAATATAGATCTGATAAGCTTTTGAATAGTACTAAATCGGGATGTAGTCTATCACCACACCTCTGTAAAAGAAAAAAGGCCCTCTACAATCCCAACCAGAAGGTCTATCAAGATTAGTAGGCAGTGGGAACCTTTTCGAAAGCTTGAAGATGTTGTCCCGTCAAAAGATACTGATGCTGTATCTTAAAGATGCATCATCAGTATCAGATCGGTGGTGCTCCTGTGAAGCAGTTTTCGCCTGATTAGTGGGAGAGCCGGGGTTGAATCACTACATGTATAATAAAATTATCCATTCTTCAACTTAGCTGGAATGCTTGGCTAAAAGAATAGTGTTGGCTGAAAAGAGAGGAGGTATTTCCTTCTAATGAAGTGTGTTTACCTTTGATCAAGTTATTTTTGGTTACAGAAAAAGGTCACCAATATGGGAGCACTTGGTGTCATGAATACTCACACCCAAAGTAAAGTCAGGAGGAAATGGGTCACCCACCAGTAGATGCTTGGCTAGCCATTATAAGCCCGGGTCTAAACCTTTACGTAACATCTAGTGAATTGCCACCCAACAGTGACTTCCAGGTGTCTACTAGCTCAACATTTTGTGGGAACTTCACACCTTGACCCAATCTAATGTCTTGCATTTTCAGTGGACCTATTGCATCAATGGACTATACTGATTCTTCTTGTGGAGATACAGCCAGTAGGAATGTGGGGCAAAGCTCTCCAGGTTCAAGGAAGAAAACTGACTTTCTAAAGCCATAATGCCAACTACACATAGGAATCTTTAAACGAAACTGCACACCACCAAACGATTACTCCTCTAGATCGTCTATGAAGAGAAACGCCAAACTAATGCTGTCTACCAATTGGATTCTCTGGTTTGGCTTAAACCAAGTTTCCAGTAGGTTGAATGAGATGTCATTTGTACCAATTCAAGAAAGTACTGATTGTCCATGTAGGGATTCATCAGGCATGGCATGATATTTAATCTCCTGAATTTAACTTGTTTCCAAGAGAGCATCTCAGTATCATGCTTTGACTTCTTGTAGACATTCCTGATTTCTGACCCAGCTTGTTTTTTGAATACTCTCCCTACCTTGCTATTTTGTCACTGTACTGATCTCCTTGTTCTGCTCCAACTATTCTACTTGACAAGTTGCATCACTGAACAGAAGCTAACTGCATTGCTTTAGCCTAAGGGTACCTGTTAGAAGCAAATCCCTATAAAGGGGTTAGAAAATGATGGCCAAAGCAACCTTTGGTATCTGGAAAACAGAGTAGCTAGTGCTAAGCCTGTTCATGGTAGCCCTCTTTAGAGTTGTCAAGTGACCATTAACAGTGCTCCCATTGCAATAATAATAAGAATAACATTCGATTTTGCCATGATAGTCCCAGGAATCGGTACTCAAAAGAAGCAGAGCCTAAAAGCTAAAAGCTAAATGTGGTAATTCCTAATCTCTTTTAGATGTAAAACCTAGGGTATGGCCTAATTTGGAAGTTCACACTAGAATGTAAGTCAAAAAGATAAAGGCTTGCACCATAACTTACCAAGAATGATTACTCTAGAGCATAGGAATTGCATTGGTGCCATAGAAAATGGGAGAAAAAAAATGAAAAAAGCGCTACTTAGTGTATATATGAAACGTATCTGCAAAAATTGCTATGAAAAAATAGAAGGCTCTTAGTGCATAGATTTGCCAATATATGTATGCCCAATTACCACGTCAAGGTGTCCTTCGTAAATTGGGTCCCTGTCCTGTAATGTCACCTCTCTTGGGCAAAAAAGCCTACAATTTATGGGGCAGGAGTGGACCAGCTAATCTGCGTAAAATCACCTGTGGCTATAGTGAGTGGGAGTGCACACGTCCAAAAGGCTTGATACAAACAGACAAAAAGAAGGACCATCTAAGCTAGTGTGAATAGGCGGCAACCAAAGAAAGCATATCATTCAAAAAGATTAAGGTTTTCATGTATACAATATATAGCGCTTTTTTCAATTTTTTTCTCCCATTTTCTATGGCAGCAATGCAAATCCTAAGCTCTAGAGTAATCATTCTTGGTAAGTTATGGTGCATCTACATTACCCAATAGGTCTTACAAGATCATGACTTTGTGGCCCGATGCGTGGCATGGTGCCACTTGATGCCCTGTGCGTTTGGGGAGGGGGAGCAAAATAAACAAGCTGATGGATGGGGAGACTTGCTTTTCTAAGCCTTCCTAACCCTTTTTGAATCCAAAAAAATGTTAGACAGTTGGATCCCATTTTGCTAGATTAGCATGAATGCATATAACAGCCCATTGGCACTTGTTGTTACACACCTGTCCTGGGACTGGGCCCTATTCCCTTCACCCCAGTCCGCTAAACTTTCTTACGCTCAACGTCTGTCTTTATAAGTAGCACAGCATGCTCCCACATGATTGTTCACTCAGACTTATATATGCCTGTGGCTTGGTATTAAGACTTTTACTTTGTCTGTGCACAGCTCCTTATATGCAGTCTCCAGGACATGTCTTGACTGCCTGCTGCTTCCAGTTCAGTACTTCAGTTACCTTTCAAACTGCGTCTTTCATTACCTTTGCTACATATCTGTGGTCTACAGGACATTATCTGATGGCCTGCGGCTTCCAGTACTTCTGCTATCTATTCCCAGTCTTCAAGGACTTTTGCTACTTGTCTGCAGTCTTCAGGGCGTTAACCATTTGCCTGCAGCTTTCAGCAGCTCTGTTACCTGTTCATGGCCTTACATAACCTCTGCTACATGTCCACCTGTGACTTCCAGGATGTCTCCTGTCTGCCTGTGATTTCCAGAACTTCTGCTGCTGGTCTGCAGTCTCATAGACGTCTCTGGTCTGCCTATGGCTTCCAATGCCTCTGCTTCCTTTTTGCGGTTTCCAGTACCTATGCTGCTTGTCTGTGGTCTCCAGGACGTCTCCTGTCTACCTGTGGCTTCCAGTACCTATGCTATTTGTCTCCTGCGTGCCTCACCTGCTTGCTGCACCAAAGCTCATGGCCTGTGTGACCATGCAGACCTTGGGCTTTGAGGCTCCACCTAACCCAGTGAGCCTAACATAATCAATTGCTTCACAGGGCATGGTGGATTCAATGGTGTTTTACCATTTAGATGCTTTAGTCGCTATTGTGCAAGCTCGAAATGCAACAATTACAGCCATTATGAACTTTCTTTGGTTATTAAAAGGTTAAAATGCAATAATTATCTCTTTCGACCAAACTGTATGCAAGAAGTGGATTATATCTACACTATATATAGCCCCTTAACCCAGAGAAGGGGATGACATTAGGCCAAAGAAGAGTTAATAAAGAGGCTGTAATATTATATGATTATTATGTACCGGAGAAATCCAATCATCCGCAAGAAATAACTGGTGCACCTTGTGAGCATTAATTTCCCCCTTAGGAGGAATGATCATGCTCCACTATTCCTGTGATTGAAATGTGATCTGATGAAGAGAAAGAAAAAAGACTAAAAAATTCTTACTTCTCTCATATTTGATTCTATATTTGCAGATAACAAGGTCAATGGATATTGGTAACACATTCATTTTCAGAGGAATCTGTTGAACCTCCAAATAATTTTATTTGCTTTTAAGGAAACGTTTTAGTAAATTTCTCATCAGATTGTTTGTTTTTCTCCGAGTTGGATAAATGGCTGTCACTGTAAATATTGCTTTCGCTTTCAACAGATGCTTTCCATTTACTTCTATGCCATATTGCTGCAGGCAAGCGGTATTGAATCAAGATGTTGCACAACGCCAAACCATTGACCTCATTCGCCATGCGGAGAATCACTGATGGAAAATAATTGTGAGGGGGCATAACTGTTTCTATAAGAGAAGGGATGGGGACTACTGAATATTCATTTTATCAGAAATAAAACTTGAAAATGTATCTTATATGTATACACTGAAAAAATTACATCTAAACTATGTTACTACTCACAAAATGAAGGTTCTTAGTAGGGATTGTAACGTCCCTGCCGGCATCACTGCATGGCTACCCATCTCTCATCAGGCTGACACACCATCTTACTCACCACCCCGGGCCATGCTGTGAGTTCTGTCCTCTGCCTGCTGTAAACCTCATGTCCTTGGATTGCTGTGTGCATACTTTCTGGCTGTATGCTTAGGGCGGCGGCGCCTACACTTCCTGAGTCTTATAGAGACTGTGTGCACTTTCCTAATATGTCTCCAGCCTATAACCAAGAGTTACCAGGTACTTAAGGTACCTCCACCCTTAGGGGGATGCCTGAGCAACAAACTCTCTCAGTTTTCTTTCTGCTGCTGAGTTGCCAGGTCCTGTCTTGTTTTCCACCTCCCTGGGTGCTGTATACCCTGGCCTGAATCCTTAGTCCTGAACTTGTTCTCGTGTCTGTCATTGTCTGAACTATTCCTATATCCGATCTTGTTTGTATTCTTGTGTGTAGCCTTCCTTACCCTGCTGTGTCTATCCTTGTGTCTACTCCTCTTGCTCACAGATTCCGTACCAGTACCTGTCTCTAACTGGTTGTCGATAGACGACAATAATGTCCTTGGTCTTCACTTGGTACCTGACTGCAAGTACTTGTGTTTATTGGTTCTACTCTGCTCTCTCTGCCTCAGCGGCTCCTCTCGCTCCTGTTCTGCACCCTGCGGCTCCACTCTGGTCTCCCGCTCCGCACCTTGCGGTTCTGCTCTGGTCTCCCGCTCTGCACCCTGCAGTTCCACTCTGCTCTCCTGCTCCGCACCCTGTGGCTCCGCTCTGCTCTCCCACTCCGCACCCTGTGGCTCCGCTCTGCTCTCCCGCTCTGCACCTTGCGGCTCTGCTCTGCTCTCCTACTCCAAACCCTGTGGTTCTGCTCTGATCTCCAGCTCCACACCCTGCGGTTCCGCTCTGCTCTCCCACTCCACACCCTGCGGTTCTGTTCTGCTCTCCCGCTACGTACCCTGCGGTTCCGCTCTGCTCTCCCGCTCTGCACCCTGTGGCTCCATTCGCTCCTGTTCCGCATCCTGCGGTTCTGCTCTACTCCTGTTCTGCATCCTGCGGTTCTGCTCTACTCCTGTTCTGCATCCTGCGGCTTCGCTCGCTCTCGCTCTGAATTCTGCATGTCTTTGTTCTTCTAGTCTGAACTGGTTCCTAAAAGTTCCTGTCCCTCCAGTCTGAACTGGTTCGTAACAGTTCCTGTCCCTCCAGTCTGAACTGGTTCCTACCTGCTCCCTTGTCTTACTCATACCTGCCTGTGTTCCTGCCCTACCCATTACGGTTCCAGTTCCTCCAGTTCAATGCGTGCCCGCCTGCTTGCCAGAGTGCCAGCCGTGCCCTCCAGAGTACCAGTCATACCCGTCTGTACTTGCCTTTACCTGTCATTAGAGTTCTGTCCCCCGGTAGGGTCAGCTGCTACAACCAGACACCGCTCTGGAGTGGTACCTGGCAGCTACCTGCCGCACAAGCCTGACCTCACCACTAGAGGCTCTAGTGAACAGCAAGGTAGCTGCTTAGTCACGCCCCTCCAGGGTAGTTTGGTTTGTGGCACAGTGGGACCACAATCCTCACTCGCATTATCCAGACTGGGCACGCGCGTTACAGGGATGAGTGAATAGCTTTGTATAACTCCTTATCCGAATAGCTATAGCGCTTACCGAATAGCTGCATTGGGAACCTGGACACCTGAAGTGCTCCCAATGATCAGCTGTTCAGCTCTGCTGCTACATGTGTCGCGGCTGTGTGACAGTCACAACACATGCATGGAGGGCCTGTTTGTTGTGACTGTCACACAGTCGCGACAAATGCAGCTGTGGCGCCGAACAGCTGATCATCAGGAGTGCTCCAGTTATCCGGGTTATCTATCTATCTATCTATCTATCTATCTATCTATCTATCTATCTATCTATCTATCTATCTATCTATCTATCTATCCATCGATCTAAGCTTTGTCTCTCATGTCTATGTATTTATGACTATCACTTCCCTCCTTCCTAACATCCTTCCTTCCTAATTTGCTTTGTACATTTGTATAAATTAAACTCTGTGATATTTCTTATTGTGAAAAGTGGCATCTCCATTTTTCAGCTTTATGTATTTCCCCTCTCCCAACCTGCAAGATCTAATCTAAATGTAAAACGTTCTGAAACCTACTGAGTAGTATTAAATTATATTATGGGCTATTTGGGCACCCTCCTGAAGCTAAAGGCTCCCAGGGGTCCATGGACCCTCAAACTACCAATCAACTTAAAAAGAAAACATTAGAGTTGAGAAAATCTATCGAAATTGGATTTGGGCACATTTGGTCCATTCATCGTGATAAATTTGCCCAGGAAGGAGTTCAAATAAATCTTAAAGGGAATCTGTCACCCCAAAATTGCCATATCAGATAAAGATATGGCTGAATAGTGCGTCCCATAACAAAGCTATCAGTAGGTATCATATATCATGATACCCCCGTTTTCAGATCAAAATACCTTTGTAAACTTCGTTTTTTTCCCTGTCAATCATGGCAGTCAGGTCAGGAGGGTGGCGGTTTCCATGTCCTCACCCCCCCGCTCCTCGGCATCCGTTGCGTATTGCCATCTGTGAATCCCACAGACAGCGTTCAGCTTCCCGCAATTGCGCAATTCAAATTCGGGCGGCGCATGCGCAGTGTGCTTTGCCCGACAGTGGGCAAAGCATAAAATCAGTACAGCGCATGCGCTGCTCTTTCCTTGCCCCGGAAGTCGTCCAAGGCAAGCAGACATTTCCGGGGCAAGGAAAGAGCAGCGCATGCGCTGTACTGATTTTATGCTTTGCCCACTGTTGGGCAAAGCGAAGCTGAACGCCGTCTGTGGGATTCAAAGACGGCGATACTCAATGGATGCCGAGGAGCGGGGGGGTGAGGACATGGAAACCGCCGCCTCCTGACCTGACTGCCATGATTGACAGGGAAAAAAACGAAGTTTCCAAAGGTATTTTGATCTGAAAACGGGGGTGTGTAGCCCTGGTGGTAGGCACACGCAGTACCCTGGAGAGTGTGTGGCGAGACAGCAGTTTAATGCTAAATATTCATTCACTCAGCATATACTAGACACACCCTTAGGGTAGTGGAGTATACTCTAGAGGGAGTGGTCAAGGTATGTGTTAGAGTGATTAGTCTAGTTCCTGTCTTCGGACAGTGAGGACGTGTAGAGTGAGTGTCTAGACTTCAGAGAGAGAAGACGTCTGGAGGGAGGAAGGAGTCTAGCCTGCTTTATCACCAGTTCATATCGTGGAGTCTGGTATAGGTGTCTGGATACACCTTAGTCTAGTCAGAGCTGTATCACCTCCTCAGCATACACTGAAGGAAAGAAGAAGTTTTAGTACAGAAAGTCTTCAGCATCCCTGTCTAAAGGACGGTATCAGGTTCAGAGACGTGCTCCTGCCTGTGATAACTGAGCATCTGTGGCTAACTTCGTAGAAAGGAAAAGAAAGAAGTGACTGCTCGACCCTTGGCTAGTTTGAGTGCTTATGTTACCAGCGTGGACAAGGCGAAAGGCAAGTGGATTTATAGGATTAGTGCTTACGGATTGAAGAAGTCCAGCACATTGCACCCGGTCACTGGGGACCGAAGGGTCACTGTTGTTTCAAGCACAGTGATAAGAAAACCAGGAATCTACCGGACCCTAGGTCGCGGCAGACAAGCCCCTTATAGTCAGTACGTAACTGGGGTCAGGGGGAGTGAAGACTTTGGAGTTCTGCAGGACAAAATAAGAATTCAGCTCCTTCACAGGAAGGCCCCTAACACTAAGCTGACTGGGCAGGTACAGCTATAGATTAGCTGGAGATTTGAGGGAACTACGCTTCAGGCTGGTTGTACTCGTTTTATTGGAGTTAAAGGAGGCCCCTAACTTGTCCAGCTGCTGTCTCAAGATACACTCTCCTTGGATCAGCCTCCCTGGGACCTGCTTGAACATCTTACAAGTAAAGGTATGGAAAGACGCTGACCGTGTGAGACTGTGTTCTTTATCTGCACTCGACTTCACAAATCCCATAGACTTTGAGGGACCAGTCCCACCTGTAGGGGACCCGACATCTAGCTGCATCACCATCCCCTCAGAGATCTACAGCAGCGCTGGTACTAATTACCAGAATACTACAGGTGGCGTCACGAACTGTACATAAATCAATCCCCTGTAAATATATCCCCAACATACGCCAGACCGCCCGGGCCACAGACCGAGCCACAGCTACCTGTGACAAAACCCCATAGACTTCCATGGGCTCGGCTCTGAGTACCCCATTGCCCTGGTAATCCACAATTGTGGTGGCGGGTCGAAACAACTTGGCGTCACGAACAGGATGCGAAACTCGCGAAATTGCGAGCCCTGTGTGCCTAAGGACTTGTTTTTGTGAAAAGGACTGTTTGCACTTTTGGCGCCAAAATCGCCATTTTTGTCGCCATATTCGCGCCCTCAGGCGCTGGAGAAGAAGGTGGGCGTACCTTCGTGGGCGTCTACCCCCCAGTGGCGCGAAGAAAATGCCTGCCCTCTCAAAGTGCTACTACAACATGCGGTCCTGCCCTACAGCAAAGGAGGTCCGCCTCCTCTTCACCTTCCCTGCGAGGAGGAGGAGACGCAAACCCCACCTCCACGGAAGAGACCGGATGTCTCCGCAGGAAGAAGAGAGAATCTTCTGGAACATGATGGAGGCAGGACGTGTGCAGCCGAGCGGGGCAGCGGAGGAAGGCAGGCCCCGTGCCCCCGCCAAGCTGCCATCGGCATCGGAGTCTTATGCGATCCTGCACCTGCAACAGGCGTTGCTAGAGATTCAGGAGGAGAACGCACGCCTAAAGAAGATGGTCCAGCCTGGACTGGAGGAGATTGAGAGACGCCGATGTAACCTGCTGCAGTGGCAACTAACGAACACGGCGTCCTCTCCCCTCAATGAACCCCCACGATTCCAAATACCGAAGAGTCTGCTGCCCAAGGCGAAGGAGCAACCGGAGGCTGCCCCCGAAAGTACCGTTCCCGATCCCACTGGTGAAGCGGTGGAGGCGGAGGAGGTTGAGGAGGTACAGCCAATCCCGGAACGCCCGCCCGGCCAAGAGGCCGCAGCAGATTATCGGTCCCCGGCAGGGACACCGGAGGGGTCCTGTCCGTCACTACCAGATGTGGACTGGGACGAAATGGCGCGCCTGGATGACGTCGCCTACATCGCCCAGTGGGAACAGGAATGGCAGAGTCGTGAGGAGAAGAAGAGGCGTCAGCAGGAGGAAGAGCGGGAAACTCAGAGGAACCGTCAGCGACAATTTGCCGAGCTGATCGCGGACAAAGAGACCGTCCGGAGAGATAAAGGTACTCTGAGGGAACCGCGGCGGCAGGGGTGTGTGACTGAGTTCCAGCTCCGGAAGGGCTGGGGCTTTATCCGTGAACCGGGCCTCTACCCAGCGGTCTTTGTCAGCAGGCGTGACGTAGAATCCCACCTGCCGCAAGGCCATCCCGGGAGGGACTTAGCAAATGGAGATATCGTCACATATACGCGGCATTGGGGAATGAAGGGATGGTATGCCCTTAACGTCACCATCGTCCGTGACCCCGTCCCAGACGCAGGTACCGTCACCAATACCGCAGCGTCCCCGTTTCCAGCTCAAGCAGCATCCGGCCGTGCCCCAGCATCGCCCCCTGCAAATTCATCGCAACTAGCGACTCAGATTTCATCGCGAATTAAAGCCACCTCTTCATCGCAACATGCGACACAGTCTCGATCGCAATCCCTAACGCGGTCCATATCGCTAACGGTGATTGAGACGCAATCGGTGTCATGTGGAGAGAGTGTACCCGTTGCGCCCCTAGAGGTTCGCACCAGAACTGTGGCGACCCAGACCCTGATCGCAGCACATGATTTGCTGGTCCTGGGATCAAGGGCCCATTGCGTTGTTCCAGCCCCCGGGGTGGAAAATGTATTGGAAAAGTGTGATGAAAATGAATAAATAAGTAAAGAGTTGGTGAGATCCATATCGGGTCTACCATCAGTAATATAGTAAAAAGTTTGAAATGTTTGTAAAGTTTTGCACAATTTATATAGTGAATATATATACTGTAGAATGCCCGGCTGGGTAATTGGTAATTGATAAATGATAAATGATACATAGTAACCAGAAAAGTGTTGCACTTTAGTATAATGTGATATTATATCTATTTTGGTTTTACATTGGACTTGGAGGTTAAGGACTATGCTAACCCAGAACTTACTTGTAAATAGTTGCGCTTCGGTGCCCTATCTTGGTTTTACATAAACCATTACAACTACCTCTGAAAACAAAACCCGTATGGTGTGGCACTGAGTGAGGTCTGCAATCGGACGTCCTGCAGCCCACCCAGGACCCACGTTGAAGGTTTGGTGCGGGTCCTTCACAAGTATATCGCCTATTTATTGAATGCTATTTGATACTTTTTGTATTTTCTATAAAGTTTGCAACGTTCAAGATATTCTCACCTCCCGGATGGGAAGATGTTATTGTTTAATGTTTATTGCATAAACAAAATGTCTCTTTTGTATTTTACAGCCCGGGAGTGCTGTCTTTTACCATGGGGGAATGTGTAGCCCTGGTGGTAGGCACACGCAGTACCCTGGAGAGTGTGTGGCGAGACAGCAGTTTAATGCTAAATATTCATTCACTCAGCATATACTAGACACACCCTTAGGGTAGTGGAGTATACTCTAGAGGGAGTGGTCAAGGTATGTGTTAGAGTGATTAGTCTAGTTCCTGTCTTCGGACAGTGAGGACGTGTAGAGTGAGTGTCTAGACTTCAGAGAGAGAAGACGTCTGGAGGGAGGAAGGAGTCTAGCCTGCTTTATCACCAGTTCATATCGTGGAGTCTGGTATAGGTGTCTGGATACACCTTAGTCTAGTCAGAGCTGTATCACCTCCTCAGCATACACTGAAGGAAAGAAGAAGTTTTAGTACAGAAAGTCTTCAGCATCCCTGTCTAAAGGACGGTATCAGGTTCAGAGACGTGCTCCTGCCTGTGATAACTGAGCATCTGTGGCTAACTTCGTAGAAAGGAAAAGAAAGAAGTGACTGCTCGACCCTTGGCTAGTTTGAGTGCTTATGTTACCAGCGTGGACAAGGCGAAAGGCAAGTGGATTTATAGGATTAGTGCTTACGGATTGAAGAAGTCCAGCACATTGCACCCGGTCACTGGGGACCGAAGGGTCACTGTTGTTTCAAGCACAGTGATAAGAAAACCAGGAATCTACCGGACCCTAGGTCGCGGCAGACAAGCCCCTTATAGTCAGTACGTAACTGGGGTCAGGGGGAGTGAAGACTTTGGAGTTCTGCAGGACAAAATAAGAATTCAGCTCCTTCACAGGAAGGCCCCTAACACTAAGCTGACTGGGCAGGTACAGCTATAGATTAGCTGGAGATTTGAGGGAACTACGCTTCAGGCTGGTTGTACTCGTTTTATTGGAGTTAAAGGAGGCCCCTAACTTGTCCAGCTGCTGTCTCAAGATACACTCTCCTTGGATCAGCCTCCCTGGGACCTGCTTGAACATCTTACAAGTAAAGGTATGGAAAGACGCTGACCGTGTGAGACTGTGTTCTTTATCTGCACTCGACTTCACAAATCCCATAGACTTTGAGGGACCAGTCCCACCTGTAGGGGACCCGACATCTAGCTGCATCACCATCCCCTCAGAGATCTACAGCAGCGCTGGTACTAATTACCAGAATACTACAGGTGGCGTCACGAACTGTACATAAATCAATCCCCTGTAAATATATCCCCAACATACGCCAGACCGCCCGGGCCACAGACCGAGCCACAGCTACCTGTGACAAAACCCCCATAGACTTCCATGGGCTCGGCTCTGAGTACCCCATTGCCCTGGTAATCCACAATTGTGGTGGCGGGTCGAAACAGGGGTATCATGATATATGATACCCACCATTAGCTTTGTTATGGAACGCACTATTCAGCCATATCTTTATCTAATATAGCAATTTTGGGGTGACAGAGTCCCTTTAAATTCAGTTCTCCTTTGCACTCCTTTAACTGTTCCACCCTTTTTCTTGTTCCACTGCTGTCAGTCCTTTTTTACCATACTTAAACCTGTTCCACTGCTGTCAGTCCTTTTTTACCCTCCCTTTACCTGTTCCAATCCTGTAAGCCCTCTTTTATCCTCCTTTTACCCGTTGCACTGCTCTCAGTCCTCTTTTGCCCTCCCTTTACCTGTTCCTCTGCTATCAGTCTTCCTTTACCCTCCTTTTACCTGTTTTATTGCTGTCAGTCATCCTGTATCCTCCTACTGCTTGTTCCACTGCTGTCAGCCCTCCTTTACCCTCCTTTTACCTGTTCCACTGCTGTCAGTCCTCCTTTATTCTACTTTCCTCCTTTACCAGCCATTTATCTGTTGCACTCCTGTCATTCCTCCTTTACCCTCCCTTTACCTGTTGCACTGCTGTCAGTCCTCCTTTACCCTCCTTTTACATGTTCCATTGCTATTAGTCCTCCTTTACCATCCTTTTACGTCACCACTTCTGTCTGTCCTTCTTTACCCTCCGTTTACCTGTTGCACTGCTGTCAGTCCTCCTTTACACTCCTTTTACCTGTTGCACTGCTGTCAGTCCTCCTTTACCCTCCTTTTACCTATTACACGGCTGTCAGTCCTCCTTTACCCTCCTTTTACCTGTTGCAATGCAGTCAGTCCTCCTTTAACCTCCTTTTACCTCTTTCACTGCTGTCTGTCCTCCGATCAGGTTTTTTATCATCTGTCTTCCATTCACTAGCCAGGCTGGAAAAGAGAAAGTACATGTAAGGTATGAAAGACTTAAATATATTATTGATTAATAAAAAATAAGTGAAAAAATAAATATTATAATGGAAGTAATAAAAAATAAGGTGTGCTTAACCCCAACAGCACACCCGATGGTCAAGTTTAGCATTGCAAGTGGAAAAAGAAAATAGTTTCCATGAAGCGTTACATCGAATATACGCATGTTATTTCATTCTGTATTTGTATAAATCACCTCCAGTGGAAAAAATGCTTAAGGTTAATTAGCTTAGTGAAATTGTATGACGAGCGTCACTGGGGCTGTCCCCTATTTAAATGAATACAATCTCTTAAAGGCTCTGTAGAATATGGCAGTGCCAGGAAGGGTAATTATCTTTACGAAAGTGAATTCTCACAGCCCTGATCTTTTCTGTAAAATAGGTCATGGTATTCTATCATTGTATCTTTACGTATCCTATGCAAATCTGTGCCACGGATACGCCGCCGCCTGCTTTCACCGCAGAAGCATTTTCTAAGATGTAGAAAAAAAAACTGAGGCTTTAAAACAAAGGAAGACAACGTAGTTTCCTGCATTTACAGATGTACAAAAAGCTGCTTGAATAGACTGAAGAATGCCATGTGAAAAAAAGCTGCAAATTCATCTTCACCGTATTTGCATCTCAATGCAGAGAAGCTTCTGTGCACGCAATTATTGTGGAAGGATTTATGGTGAAATCCGTTCGCTTTGCCAAATATGTATCATTTATTTTTATTTATTTGCTTTACATTTTTTAATGGCACTGGCGATGGAATTTACATTACCGTTTAGGCATGCATCGCTAACCAGCGTTGTTTTCTACTGTCCGCCGACAAATCTATTTGCGCCACTCGGTCTTGTATGCTTCAAAAAAATTGCATAAGCATTATTAATAATACATAAATGGCCAGAAAGGGAATTTAACATAATTTAAATAGCTTTTACGCCACAATATTTTTTTTTTACTTTTTATTTTTATTTTCTTTTATAAATCCCTTTAGTCTTTTATTGTATTATTAATTTCCAACATAACGCTGCATTGTCGAGCGTTCAATATGCATGATTTCATAGCACAGCTACACAGATGGTCCGAGCCTTTCCCCAGGTAGACTTTTGTTATTAGTAGGAAGAGAAAAAAAATTCTGTGCATGTAAATTATTTAATCTATTACGGACGACGTGAGAACTTTTCTTAGCAGCGTTCGGGGACCAATACACTGAATAAATAAAAAATATAAAAATGTACAAATTATACGGCAAAGTCACAAATGCTCTTTGGTCAGAGGAGTAAAAAAATTAAGTTATTTTTTTTAGCTTTTGCTCCAGAATAGTTGGAAAGCGGAAGGACTAGTGTTGAGCATTCCGATACCGCAAGTATCGGGTATCGGCCGATATTCGCGTTATCGGAATTCCGATACTTAATTCCGATACTTTTTCCATATCGTATACCGGAATCGGAAGTTCCCATAATTCTTTGAGAGGCAATGTGATTTTAGTCAGCCAATGAGGAATCCTACGAAGTGTGGGCACATCCTGTAATGCTGCGGTCATCTTAACTAATGGCATGGCTGTGATTGGCTGCTGAAATGATGTCAGAATGCACTATAAAAGGCGCCGCCGCCATTTTAGCGTCACTGTGCTGTGAACTCAGTAAGGGACAGAACGCTACTCTGCTAACTCTGAGGGACAGTTAGATATTGCGATTTTGTGTACTACTGTGCTTGAGGCAGGCTAGTTTACCAACCGCTGTGTAAAGCTTCATTTTGCCAGTGTTGTTTTAACAGCTCTGTGCAAGGTGTGTGTGTGACAGTGCAGGTGACGCTGCAGTTTGCTCTGCATCCACCGCTGTTTGTAGGCATCTGCACGTGTCACTGACTCTTTTTTTTTTTATTTTATTTAGTGGAATTGGTGCAGCTCCATTATATTAGAAAAAAATCAAATCTATTAGTGTGACGTGCTTCCATCCGTATACAATACATTGGTTGCAAACACTATAGAAGTACACAAAGGAGCTTTTCACAGATAGTGAATAGTTGTGTTTCAGTGTTCACTGCAGTCTGTGAGGTTTTGATTTTTTGAGTGCAGATCACGCTCCAGTTAGTTCTTCAACCACTGCCGGTTGTAGTCTGCTGAGCGTGTGTCACTGCCTCATCCTTCACATTTTTCTCTAATTGGTGCTGCTCCATTTTAGTGGAAAAAAATCTAATCTATTAGTGTGACGCGCTTCCATCCGTATACAATACATTGGTTGCAAACACTATAGAAGTACACAAAGGAGCTTTTCACAGATAGTGAATAGTTGTGTTTCAGTGTTCACTGTAGTCTGTGAGCTTTTCATTTTGTGAGTGCAGATTACGCTCCAGTTTGTACTTCAACCACTGCCGGTTGTAGTCTGCTGAGCGTGTGTCACTGCCTCATCCTTCACATTTTTCTCTAATTGGTGCTGCTCCATTTTAGTGGAAAAAAATCTAATCTATTAGTGTGACGCGCTTCCATCCGTATACAATACATTGGTTGCAAACACTATAGAAGTACACAAAGGAGCTTTTCACAGATAGTGAATAGTTGTGTTTCAGTGTTCACTGTAGTCTGTGAGCTTTTCATTTTGTGAGTGCAGATTACGCTCCAGTTTGTACTTCAACCACTGCCGGTTGTAGTCTGCTGAGCGTGTGTCACTGCCTCATCCTTCACATTTTTCTCTAATTGGTGCTGCTCCATTTTAGTGGAAAAAATCTAATCTATTAGTGTGACGCGCTTCCATCCGTATACAATACATTGGTTGCAAACACTATAGAAGTACACAAAGGAGCTTTTCACAGATAGTGAATAGTTGTGTTTCAGTGTTCACTGTAGTCTGTGAGCTTTTCATTTTGTGAGTGCAGATTACGCTCCAGTTTGTACTTCAACCACTGCCGGTTGTAGTCTGCTGAGCGTGTGTCACTGCCTCATCCTTCACATTTTTCTCTAATTGGTGCTGCTCCATTTTAGTGGAAAAAAATCTAATCTATTAGTGTGACGCGCTTCCATCCGTATACAATACATTGGTTGCAAACACTATAGAAGTACACAAAGGAGCTTTTCACAGATAGTGAATAGTTGTGTTTCAGTGTTCACTGTAGTCTGTGAGCTTTTCATTTTGTGAGTGCAGATTACGCTCCAGTTTGTACTTCAACCACTGCCGGTTGTAGTCTGCTGAGCGTGTGTCACTGCCTCATCCTTCACATTTTTCTCTAATTGGTGCTGCTCCATTTTAGTGGAAAAAAATCTAATCTATTAGTGTGACGCGCTTCCATCCGTATACAATACATTGGTTGCAAACACTATAGAAGTACACAAAGGAGTTTTTCACAGATAGTGAATAGTTGTGTTTCAGTGTTCACTGTAGTCTGTGAGCTTTTCATTTTGTGAGTGCAGATTACGCTCCAGTTTGTACTTCAACCACTGCCGGTTGTAGTCTGCTGAGCGTGTGTCACTGCCTCATCCTTCACATTTTTCTCTAATTGGTGCTGCTCCATTTTAGTGGAAAAAAATCTAATCTATTAGTGTGACGCGCTTCCATCCGTATACAATACATTGGTTGCAAACACTATAGAAGTACACAAAGGAGCTTTTCACAGATAGTGAATAGTTGTGTTTCAGTGTTCACTGTAGTCTGTGAGCTTTTCATTTTGTGAGTGCAGATTACGCTCCAGTTTGTACTTCAACCACTGCCGGTTGTAGTCTGCTGAGCGTGTGTCACTGCCTCATCCTTCACATTTTTCTCTAATTGGTGCTGCTCCATTTTAGTGGAAAAAAATCTAATCTATTAGTGTGACGCGCTTCCATCCGTATACAATACATTGGTTGCAAACACTATAGAAGTACACAAAGGAGCTTTTCACAGATAGTGAATAGTTGTGTTTCAGTGTTCACTGTAGTCTGTGAGCTTTTCATTTTGTGAGTGCAGATTACGCTCCAGTTTGTACTTCAACCACTGCCGGTTGTAGTCTGCTGAGCGTGTGTCACTGCCTCATCCTTCACATTTTTCTCTAATTGGTGCTGCTCCATTTTAGTGGAAAAAAATCTAATCTATTAGTGTGACGCGCTTCCATCCGTATACAATACATTGGTTGCAAACACTATAGAAGTACACAAAGGAGCTTTTCACAGATAGTGAATAGTTGTGTTTCAGTGTTCACTGTAGTCTGTGAGCTTTTCATTTTGTGAGTGCAGATTACGCTCCAGTTTGTACTTCAACCACTGCCGGTTGTAGTCTGCTGAGCGTGTGTCACTGCCTCATCCTTCACATTTTTCTCTAATTGGTGCTGCTCCATTTTAGTGGAAAAAAATCTAATCTATTAGTGTGACGCGCTTCCATCCGTATACAATACATTGGTTGCAAACACTATAGAAGTACACAAAGGAGCTTTTCACAGATAGTGAATAGTTGTCTGCAGGGTTCACTGTAGTCTGTGAGGAATAACCACACTTAGGCCTTAACTTTTCTGACTTTCTTTATCAATCTACCAAGATGAAGAAGTCAGTGAGTAAGGCACGTGGTCGTGGTCGAGGCCGTGGATTTGCAGCAGGGAGAGGACGTGGGGATTCTGTGGCTGCTGCCGCACCCAGTGACACAGCATCCACCAGTTTTCCCCGTGAGCGTTCCTTTATGCGCACTTTTGTAGGAGCTCAGCGTACCCCCCTGCTGCGTGAAGAACAAATTGAAGCCGTTGTTGGTTGGATGGCAGCCAATGCATCGACTTCAATACCTTCCACCTCCTCTCAGGACCACAGCACTGTTGAACAACCATCAGTCTCTTCACCGCCTGCCAAATTGCCCAGGCAGTCAGAGAGCTCTGTACAGGAGCCAGCTGAGTCTCTGCTTCTGTTCTCAGAATCTGTTGGCTTGGAAACAGGGGCCCAGCCAAGCAGCATTCTGGAATGTGAAGAAGAGGCAGTATGCAGTGATGCGCAACAGCTGTGTCTCTCTGAATCTGAAGAGGCGGGTGAGCCAGTGCCGATGGTCAGCACACCGCAGAACGCATCTGATGATGATGAGACTCAGTTGCCAGTTTCTGTTGAGCATGGTGCTGGCCAGACCACCCAACAACAGCAGGTGTTGGAAGAGGGTAGTGGTGGAGATGATGAGGTCCAAGACCCAACATGGCGTGAGGAACAGGAAGGTGGTGGGAGCAGCTCTGAGGAAGAGATTGCACCAACGGTCCAAACAGTAGGGAGAGGTAGGCTGCAGACTCGCTTGCCTGTAGCCTCCAGTTTGGCACCCGTTCGGAGCAGTTCTCTTACAACAGCCAAACCGGGCGCTCCCAGGACTTGCTCTGCGTGGTCCTTTTTTGATACAGTTGCAGATGATATTTGCTATGTCAAATGCAAGCTGTGTAATCAAAAAATTAAAAGAGGTAAAAGTGTCAGTAACCTTAATACAACAAATATGTGGAAACATGTGCGGTCAAAGCACTTTGTTGAGTTACAAAGACACACTGGAGATGTAGGCCAACCTACAGCAGCACCTACATCTTCAGCTCCTGTTGGAGCCTCTTCCTCCAGTTCACACACAGCTGGTAAGGCTTCCTCAAAGGATCGCCATGGAAGAACCTCTGTCACTGTTGTCCAGAGACACAGTGTTATTCCACCCACAGGTGCAAGTTCCCTGTCATCCTCACACACCCAGGCCACAAAACAGCCATCGGTAGCACAGGCATGGGATAAAAGACGGCCATACTCGGCAAACCATCCACGAGCACAGGCTCTGAATGCTGTCATTGCAAAACTCCTGTCCCTTGAAATGCTGTCATTCAGGCTGGTGGAGACTGACAGTTTCCGTGAATTAATGGCATTGGCAGTCCCACAATACAATGTGCCCAGCCGATTTTATTTCAGCAGGCAAGCCGTCCCTGGTCTGCAAAAGCATGTTGAGGCAAAAATTAAACATGCGCTACTAAACGCCGTCAGTAGCAAGGTCCACCTGACCACCGATGCGTGGACCAGTACCCATGGCCAGGGACGATACCTTTCACTCACTGCCCATTGGGTGAATGTTGTGGAGCCGGGTACAGATCTTGCGAGTGGCGCTGTACGTGTTCTGCCAACTCCAAGGATTGCCGGAATCAAGTCTGTCCACATTGACTCCTCCTCCTACTCCAGTTCCTCAGAATCATCGCTGCAGGAGCCGTCACGGTCTACCTCCACATGGACCCGTGGACGCTTACCTGATGCGACCGATATGAGCACAGCCGTGGCCAAACGGCAACAGGCCGTTCTGAAATTAATTCCCATGGGGAATCGAAGCCACACAGCGCAGGAGGTCTGGAATGCCATCAAGCAGGAGAGCGACGTGTGGTTTTTGCCAGCGAATCTCCAGCCAGGCTTGGTAGTGTGTGACAATGGCCGAAATCTGGTGGCAGCTCTGGGCCTTGGCAACCTCACTCACATACCATGTCTGGCACATGTGCTCAACTTGGTCGTGCAGAGTTTTTTGAGGGACTATCCGGATCTTGATGCACTGCTGCACAAGGTCCGCCTAGAGTGCGCTCACTTGCGACGTTCCAGCATGGCCAGATCGCGCATTGCAGCTCTGCAACGCAGATTGCGCCTTCCTGAACATCGCATCATATGTGACGTATCCACCAGGTGGAATTCAACGTTACATATGTTGGAGCGGTTGTGTGAGCAGCAGCCAGCAGTTATGGAGTATCAGCTGCATCAGGCGCAATCAACACGCAATTTGCGCCGTCCACACTTCACCATTAATGAGTGGGCCACTATGAAGGACATGTGCCACGTTTTGCGTGCGTTTGATGAGTCAACGCGGATGGCGAGTGCAGATGATGCACTAGTCAGCCTGACTGTCCCCCTTATCTGCCTGCTTCAAAAAACACTGCAAGCAATAAGGGATGAGGTTTTGGAAGAGGTGGAGGATGAGGAGTCACAAATTCCATCACCTTCTGGAAAGTCAGCGCAACGTGGTTCCTCACAAAGGGCTGGGCAGGGCTCACTTTGTGAGGAGGATGAGGAGGAGGAGTCAATGGAGGAGGAAGACATCGCTCCAGAGGGAGGTACACAACGCTCTAGTCAGTATGTAGAGCGAGGGTGGGGTGATGCAGAGCAGGCAGAGATAACGCCTCTTGCAGAGGACAGCGTTTCTTTGCCAGTTGGGAGTCTGCAGCACATGGTTGATTTCATGCTGCAGTGCCTAAGAAACGACCGCCGCATCGCCCACATTCTCACGACGTCTGATTATTGGGTGTACACCCTCCTAGACCCTCGCTACCGGGACAACGTCAAAAGCCTCATCACACCGTTGAACCGGGAGCGTAAAATGCGGGAGTACCAAGACACACTGGTGCAATCCCTAATGTTCTACCTTACTGCCGAGAGCACTGCTGCTGCTACTGCTTTACAAAGCAGCTCTGTGCGTCGAGGCAGTGTAGAGAGCTCTGCAACAAGAGGGAGCACACGCAGTGCCTCTGCACAGGGAAAGACCAGTATGTTCAAAATGTGGCAAAGTTTTGTGGCAGCGCCACAAATGTCTACACCATCCGAGAGGGCTCCAGTCAGCGGGAGGCAACGTATCCGTCAGATGGTGACAGACTACTTGGCTTTGCCTCTCAGTGTACTCCCAGATGGCTCTTCCCCATTCAAGTTTTGGGTCTCTAAGCTGGATACATGGCCAGAGCTTAGCCAGTATGCATTGGAGGTGCTGGCTTGCCCTGCTGCCAGTGTATTATCGGAGCGCGTCTTTAGTGCTGCAGGTGGTGTACTAACAGACCGTCGCATGCGACTATCCTCCGATAATGTAGACCGGCTTACTTTTCTGAAAATGAACAAGGCATGGATCTCGCCAGAATTTGTCTGTCCGTTTTCAGATTAAATAACTGGTTCGCAACGTTATCCATGTCTCCTGTTATGTTCATCTTTCTACCACCTGAACTCTACTCCCTGGGCTCCAACACTGCCAGTTGCTGCTCAGAAGTGTCGTGTCCACAGAACAAAACACAAGCTCTACTGTTAGTGGGGTTCAGTAACGCCAGCTGTTCCCCTGCTGTGTCAACGGCAAGAAGTCTCCTGTTCCCGACACATGGACAGAAAAACACATGACCAACATGCTCCAAATAGGGAAGAGCCGTCACCCTGCTTGTTATGCTGAAAACATGAAATTGTGAAGTTTTGCAGGCCTAGAATGATAAATTTTTATGACAAATATGGACAAATAATAATTTGTCATCACAGCGCATATCTGCACATGTCTATTAGAAATGGTAACAAAAAATAAAACATAGTCTACTCTTCACATTTTGAAATTAATGCATAAAAGTACATTTCAGACTTATGAATTAATGCTTTTTAAGGAACTTTATCTGTACCTGTAAGATAATGCACTCAATGGATGTACGAATCATTACATCCTCATCATCATCATCACGAGTTTTATTTATGACAGACATTATAAAATACACATACTGATGCCAACTGTAACTTCAAACACCATATATGAAATGGCCAGCATGTAAACATGGTAATAATGTCCAATAATAAATTATTACATCTAGAAAGTGCATCATGCATACTGACAATAGGTACTTATACCTGCAAGTGCTGTTGAAACAACCACAAGAGATATAAATTAATACTGGTATATAGGTATCACAGTGCATAGTTACTCATGGACAATGTTGATGTAATACTGTATCTCAATTAAGTCAGTGTCAACCATTAGGCTTGTTAGTCTTGTACATTGTTAAAGAGGGAACGTAATTTTTTGGTTTGTCATAGGTGTAGTATTACACATTAAATTATTACTGCTGTACTTTTTTTTGGCGTCCCTAGTGCGCAATAACGCAGCCTAACCTCACATTTGATAGTCAGCTAATTGCCACACGCTACCCTACCCTACGCGTGACAGTAGGAAGGTAGTGTTGACGGATAAAGCTTTGCGCAACCAGACATTCTTTTACCCTCTTCAACACTCTACAAGCAAAAAATGCATGATTTCAGCCGCAGACTTTATTGACGTACAGTATAACATCGGCATTACCCATCAGAGGCTGTCCACTGTGTGATACAGACATAGAATATACCTTTGCTATCCGTAGCCTTTGTTTCACCTACACTTGCAGGCACACACTTAAATTGTGACAAACAATGCCTAATGTTTTTTTAAATGCTTATTTTTTATTGTACATTATTGTGTCATCAATCACATTGATGAGTCCATGCTGGACATGTCATACATGCTATAGAAAGTTACGATTTTATGAACTTAAATAATTGAATTGTCTGTGACTGTCACATAAAATTTGCGATGATGATGATGAGTGACTATTACAAAATCCATTGTCTTCACTATGTTATGGTTTAACATTGCGTTCCTTAAGCATTATTCATAAAAAAAAAAATTTACTTTTATTCTTAAATTTACAACACTATATTTTGTTACCAATTTTTTGGGTGTTGTGTTGTTCCATTTATTTTTGGCATGTGCATATATGCGTTTATATTTGTATTTTCTTTATTTTTCCTTCTTGAAATTAGAAAACATGTGTATCTTTGTACCGTGTTAGCCAGTAGATAGAAAAATATTTAGACTTCAGAGTCAGCAGTGGTTGATACCTTTTTATGGATAACTGAAAAGATGGAAACAAATTGCAAGCTTTCAAGGCTACTCACGTCTCTTCATCAGGGAAAGACTAACTAAAAAAATTAAGCATCACATATTTCTATACACAACAGGACACAGGAATAGTGCAATAGGTAAGACAAGTAAGTGACGTGTATCAGAACTGTCATTATCTCACAGGGATGAACATAAATATTCGAACAGTTCCTAGATAAGGATAGAAAGTTTGATTGCCCTCTCATTGGCGTATTTTTTGGGGTTTTCATGACCCTGGAAGGGCATAGACGCAGATTCCTTAATTGATATAGAATGACATAAATCCATGTGATCTATTCATTCCATCACTAACAGTGTCAAAGGTCATGATGAGCTTATATTCTGAAACCTTTGTACGTTTCTCATATTTGAAGTTATATTTTAATAACAGTAATTCCATATCCATGATGCTATGACCGGGCATACAAAAGTCTTTTGCCACAGCTAAATTCATTAATTTATCTGTGATTGTGTGGCGCTGATAATTCATCCTTGTTCTCCTTTTTGTTGCCGGTCTCCCCTCACTTGTCCCTCCCTCACTTGTCTTAGCTATTCCTGTGTCCTGTTGTGTGTAGAAATATGTGATTCTTCATTTTTGGCTTTACTCTTAGCCTGATGAAGACACCTGAGTAGTCTCGAAAGCTTTGAATTTGTTACCATATTTTCAGTTAGCCATTAAACGTTATCAACCACAGAGGACTGTCAAGTATAAATATTTTTATATTCTTGTAATTGAAATTTATCATTTTATTGTTGTAGTAAAACTTCATTTATTCTTGTTTGAAGTACATACATTTGCAATGGCCACGTAACAAGGCAATAACTCTATATTTTATGCCTACACCCTCCTTGACCCTGGGCTTCAACAGCGCCAGTTGCTGCTCAGAAGTGTTAGATGCACAGATGAAAACAATCGCTGATGTGTTTGTGGGGTTCAGTAACGCCTGCTGTTCCCCTGCTGTGTGTCTGGCAAAAATTACTGCTGCTAACTACAACTTCAACTTCAAACGTCTCATACTAGGCCTCTGCCTACACCCTCCTTGACCCTGGGCTCCAACACCGCCAGTTGTTGCTTGGAAGTGCTGTTAGCACAGTCTACACTTGCTCCTGTGTTACTGGGGTTCAGTAATGTCAGCTGTTCCCCTGCTGTGTGAACGGCAAAATAGTCCTGCTGCCTCCACCATGTTTCTCTTCTCATCCCTGGGTTACAACACCGCCAGTTGTTTCTCGGAAGTGCTGTTAGCACAGTCTACACTTGCTCCTGTGTTACTGGGGTTCAGTAATGTCAGCTGTTCCCCTGCTGTGTGAACGGCAAATAGTCCTGCTGCCTCCACCATGTTCTTTCTCATCCCTGGGTTACAACACCGCCAGTTGTTTCTCGGAAGTGCTGTTAGCACAGTCTACACTTGCTCCTGTGTTACTGGGGTTCAGTAATGTCAGCTGTTCCCCTGCTGTGTGAACGGCAAATAGTCCTGCTGCCTCCACCATGTTCTCTTCTCATCCCTGGGTTACAACACCGCCAGTTGTTTCTCGGAAGTGCTGTTAGCACAGTCTACACTTGCTCCGTGTTACTGGGGTTCAGTAATGTCAGCTGTTCCCCTGCTGTGTGAACGGCAAATAGTCCTGCTGCCTCCACCATGTTCTCTTCTCATCCCTGGGTTACAACACCGCCAGTTGTTTCTCGGAAGTGCTGTTAGCACAGTCTACACTTGCTCCCTGTGTTACTGGGGTTCAGTAATGTCAGCTGTTCCCCTGCTGTGTGAACGGCAAATAGTCCTGCTGCCTCCACCATGTTCTCTTCTCATCCCTGGGTTACAACACCGCCAGTTGTTTCTCGGAAGTGCTGTTAGCACAGTCTACACTTGCTCCTGTGTTACTGGGGTTCAGTAATGTCAGCTGTTCCCCTGCTGTGTGAACGGCAAATAGTCCTGCTGCCTCCACCATGTTCTCTTCTCATCCCTGGGTTACAACACCGCCAGTTGTTTCTCGGAAGTGCTGTTAGCACAGTCTACACTTGCTCCCGTGTTACTGGGGTTCAGTAATGTCAGCTGTTCCCCTGCTGTGTGAACGGCAAATAGTCCTGCTGCCTCCACCATGTTCTCTTCTCATCCCTGGGTTACAACACCGCCAGTTGTTTCTCGGAAGTGCTGTTAGCACAGTCTACACTTGCTCCGTGTTACTGGGGTTCAGTAATGTCAGCTGTTCCCCTGCTGTGTGAACGGCAAATAGTCCTGCTGCCTCCACCATGTTCTCTTCTCATCCCTGGGTTACAACACCGCCAGTTGTTTCTCGGAAGTGCTGTTAGCACAGTCTACACTTGCTCCTGTGTTACTGGGGTTCAGTAATGTCAGCTGTTCCCCTGCTGTGTGAACGGCAAATAGTCCTGCTGCCTCCACCATGTTCTCTTCTCATCCCTGGGTTACAACACCGCCAGTTGTTTCTCGGAAGTGCTGTTAGCACAGTCTACACTTGCTCCCGTGTTACTGGGGTTCAGTAATGTCAGCTGTTCCCCTGCTGTGTGAACGGCAAATAGTCCTGCTGCCTCCACCATGTTCTCTTCTCATCCCTGGGTTACAACACCGCCAGTTGTTTCTCGAAGTGCTGTTAGCACAGTCTACACTTGCTCCTGTGTTACTGGGGTTCAGTAATGTCAGCTGTTCCCCTGCTGTGTGAACGGCAAACAGTCCTGCTGCCTCAACTTTAATTTCCATGGGTACCTTCTGCTACCCATCCGGGTTCCAGTACCGTCAGCTGGTTCTCCGCAGTGCCTTTGGCCTAGGTGCCTCCATGTCGGTATCCGAGTTCCAGCAACGTCTGCTGGTCCTTGGTAGTGCTTTGGAGCACAGGTACCTCCTGCTTAGTAACCCTGTCCCAGTAACGTCAGCTGGTCCTCGGTTGTGCCATTGGCTCTTTTCCTTCTGCTGACCCTCCGGGTTCCAGCACAGTCAGCTGGTCCTCGTTACTTTCATTGGTTCTTGTACCTTCTGCTACCCATCCGGGTTCCAGTACCGTCAGCTGGTTCTCCGCAGTGCCTTTGGCCTAGGTGCCTCCATGTCGGTATCCGAGTTCCAGCAACGTCTGCTGGTCCTTGGTAGTGCTTTGGAGCACAGGTACCTCCTGCTTAGTAACCCTGTCCCAGTAACGTCAGCTGGTCCTCGGTTGTGCCATTGGCTCTTTTCCTTCTGCTGACCCTCCGGGTTCCAGCACAGTCAGCTGGTCCTCGTTACTTCCATTGGCTTTTGTACCATCACCAACAGGACAAAGAAGGTTAAGACAAACTACAAGATACAGAACAAGAGACAGAAGAACAATAAGCAGAAGATCAAAAAGCAGAAGAACATTAAGTATAAGACCAAAATGAAGAGCAAAATATATGCTCTAAATTCTAAGCAGAAGAAGACTAAGCAGTGTATGGGGGTGAGTCCGTTCCTCCTCGTGGTGCCCCTGGAAAATGCCTGATGCTGCTGCAGGCTAAACTGAACGCGGACAAATACTGTTGTAATTAAAATCTTTCGTGACAGCAAGAACGGAAGGATGAAAATTCAGAGTTTTACAGATTACAAGTACAGGAATGTCTGTCACAAATAAGAATATGATGAAAAGGATGAATAGGAAGAAGATGAAGAAGTAGAATATGAAGAATAATAACTGTTTAATAAGAACAATATAAGTAATGTTAACAAAAAGATGAATAGCAAGAAGTTTTAGAAGATTAATAAGGTGAAGATGAAGAATAATTTGATGAGAAAGATGATGCTGCTGAAAATTATGAAGGAGAAAGTGTGTGAAAAGTTAAAAAGGTGAAGACCATGGAAGTTGTGAAACAGACATATTTGACAAAATAGAAAAAAGGTTAACAACATTGTCAATTTGTTCGTCAATCCGAACGTATTTCCTAAAAAAAAAAAATTAATGCTATTCCATTGGATTGGGTCAAACATCTATGCCTTTAATGTCTCCTCAACCTCCCCCAATACATTCTACATTACTCTTTCTTGTTTTCCTTCATGTACAATTAACCAACAAGGCAAGAATGGGTTTTTTTTAATTTCGATATTTTGTTCCCATAGACTTACATGGGACTTCCGGTATCGGTATCGGGTATCGCCGATATTTTAGTGATATCGGCGATACCATTACGATTCCGATACTTTAGGATATCGGAAAGTATCGCTCAACTCTAGGAAGGACAGATGTTTGCAAGTGAACGGCTGGGACCGATGTGTTACGGAGAAGTTCCAAAGTTCTCTATGACCACATGTCAATCTGGTACATTTTTGCTTAATGTTATCAAGAGGGAGCGGAATAATGCATGCACTAAAGTATTAGTATGTAATAATGACATCAACAAAAACAGGATGATATGACTGCAGTCGGGCCTTGACTTTTGCTCAATTTCTTGAAATTGTAACTATTGGGCCAGATTCTTTATTTCATTTGTGTTTTTGATTTTTTCTAGTTTTTGGTGGAGTTAGTCTAGCTTTTACTTGCACCATATTTTTTTTATAATTTGCACCTTTTCAAAGTCTCTTTTATGTGTTTGCCCAGTGGTGTACAAATCACCATAACAGCCAACGAAGCATTCACAAGGGCCAAGAGGTGAAGGAGACCCATGCCAGCTGTTTAGGGGTGGCTTATGATAAGGATATTTGGGGCTTTGGAGGAGGGTCCATGACCAGATTGCCCTCAGCAAAACCACAAAAAAAGGAATTGAAAATCCTCCAAAAATAAAAAATCTATAAAAAACACCAAGAAAAAGGCAGAGATGGTGTTAGGGTTTGAGTTCCCACTCTTGCACAGGGGGAATCTCGAGATGTTCCCGCTGCGGTCTACCATCCGTCTCCGGCCGCAGTGGTTCCTGCTCAGCAGAGATGTCGGTCCCAGCGTCTTGCCCGGCCCAGTACTGTGCAGAGACTTGCTGCTGCAACCAGTGTTGGAGCAGGCAGATTTGGGACTAAGTCCTTTGTTGCTTCATCTGAGCATGCCCAGGGCATGATCTCCCATTGTAGATCAGGGGTCACATGCTCAGATACAGCTGCCACTCCTATTGGTCCTTCAGGAAGGTCCTGTGGCTGTTGATGTTCTGAAGCAGCTTCCTATTGGTCCTTCCTGGAAGGTCTTTTTCTCGTGGCTGCTATACAAGGCTGTCCTTACCGCACGGCCGTGCGCTAGTATCAAATCTGTTACGTGCTTGCGCCAGTGTGGTCATGTATGCATGTGGTTAGGTCTGGCTGAAATAAGCCCCTAGAATACCGGCTACTCCGGTGAGGAGATTACTGCTTGGGTTCTGATTGCATGACCACAGACTGCAATCCGCTTAGCAGTCATCTGCGTTCCCTGTGAGTCTAACAGAACACAGTCTTTGTTACAGCGGCTCTGTGATTTAACAGAGTCCGCTTATATCGCCATATAGTGCTACGGCGTTTACATCTGCGACTCTACGGGATAACAGAGTTCGCTCATACTGCCTATTTACGCCATCTTACTAGCAGCAGGCTCTGCCAGCACGGTGGACCCCGGGTTGCGAATGCACCTCTCCTTAATATCTATTAGGTGCGTTCCACAGGCCCTTAACAGATGGTTACCTGCCTAGTCCTCAAAACTAACGCACTATCAGGGCGCAGCGGACCCAAATAAAGATGGCGGCTACACAGGTGCAGCAATACCGATGAGACAGCCAGTCTACAATCAGGGATTGGCCGTTTGGTACACCAGTGCACAAAAGATTCAATCTGTATGTGGTATTGTTCACACACAGAAGATGCAGAGAATCTGGCTTACAGCCTATTAATGACGCCCATACTCTTAGATCAGGCGGGCTGCCCAGTGCTAACTAAAATTAATCCTGTGTGAACAGAGGCCATAGTGTACAGAGCCATCTGGGCCAAACTTCACCCTGAAAAATTAAATAAAGTGCAAAAAACACATAGCAATATATGTGAGGTATTAGTAGATATTATGGCCAAAATACGGAAGCTCGCAACCTGTGTCACGGGTCCTCACACTTGCGAGTCCTACTCTACCAGCAAAACCACAAAAAATCTATAAAAAACACCAGGAAAAGGCAGAGATGCTTACCTGTACAGCACCTGAGTGCATTAGTTTTGAGGCCTAGGCAGGTAAGCATCTCTGCCTTTTTCCAGATAGCCCTCATCATTGGTGGTGCATTAGACAAGGACCGTCTTGCAACACCACTGCTTACAGCAGATAGCAGCAGTTGTAAGAAGCTGCTATCAGCATCCTCTCCGATGCTTTCTCTATGGATGAGGTGCATGTATGGCTATGAAGTCAGCATGCTGCCTGCATCATATAGAAAGTGCCTGGCTAGCAGAGAAACAAAATGATGGAGGATCATCTGGAGAGGTGAGTGATTTGTTTTAAACTACACTGGGGAAGAGCATGATGGAAGGGAGGGAGATAGGATGGTGGGAGATAATGCTATAGCGTCTGATAATGAATTGGGGAGGATGCTATTCAAAGGACTTATGAATTGGGGGTGGATGAGGATGGTATACAGGGACTTATAATGAATTGGGGATGGTGGAGAAAAGACAATATACATGCACTTATAATGAATTGGGAGTGAATGCTATACAAGGACTTATGAATAGGGGGTTGAGGACACTTTGCAGGGATAACTATGCAGGGACTTATAATGAATTGGGGGTAGGCGATAATGTGTACAGGGAGTTATAATGAATTGGGGGTGAGAGAGAAGACACTATACAGTGACTTATAATCAATCGGCAGCTGGGAGAGGATGCTATACAGGACTTATAATGAATTGGGGAATAGAGGAGGATGATATGCCATGTATTTATAATGAATGGGAGGGACACTATATAGGGGCATGTGATTAATGGGGGAAGGACACAATACAGGCAATTCTAATGAATGGTGGTGGGAGAGAACGCTATATGGGGATTTCAAATGAATTGGGGTGTGAGAAAACACTATTCAGGAGTTTTATAATGAATTTGGGGGTGAGAGAGAATGCTATACAGGG
>JARQOD010000006.1:438844501-439040374 GCA_033576555.1 Oophaga sylvatica
CTACATAGAGTATATAAGGGTAGTGAAGTCACAGCAGACAGATCAGATTAGCTGAGAGAGCAGTCTAGCCTAGCTGAGAATGAGTCAGTCTAGTCACCTCAGAGTTGAGAGAGTGTGTCAGTCTACGCCTAGACAAGAGAGTTGTGAGAGAACCTGAAGACTGCAGCTTTGAGCTTAGTTCAATGTGTGGAGGCTAGTAAGAGTGGAGGAAGATAGCCACTTCAGCCTGGTGAGAACTGAGTCAACTGAGTGCAGTTCAGGGAGTAAGCGTGCCGACGCTTTGAGAGTGGTGAAGAGAGAGAAGAATCAGCTAATTTCTGCTAGTGTGCTTATGTTAACGGTCGGAGTAGGACGAAAGGCGAGTGGAAGAGGAGAAGAGAGTAACAGAGGTTGAAACAGCATTGATAGCTTACCTCTACTCTGAACAACCGGACTTGCTAGAGTCTACACGACTGCAGGGCCCTGCATACAGAGACACTGTTCTATCCAAGAGAAGGCCTCACCACAAAGTCAGTCGGGCGTATGAGTAAAGACAGAGTTAGACTTCGTTATATACAGGTCAGAAACTCACACTACAGGAGAAAGGAAGCCCTACACCTACTCAGTGGGAATGCTGGACGTGCATCCTCCACCCTGCCAGCATCCCGGGACGTGCCTGCTATCCCACCAGTAAAGGTACAGAAAGAGACTTTTGTGTGTGTCTGCCTTATTACTCCTGCGGCTGAACTCCCCCTTCTCCGTCCTGCACCCCTATACCGCTGTGTGGCCCAGCTATGTAAGGCACACACATAAAATCCAGGAGAATGCACAGGAAGGTAACCGCAAAAGCTTGTTATCTATTCACGTCACTCACCCTTTCAGACACACCCACCAGGGGTGTAGGAGGGAGTGACACTTAGCAGAGCTCAGTCTGTTTCCTGTCTGAGAAGAGCTCAGACCAGTCAGTTTCCTGTCTTCAGACAGTGCAGTTCAGTGCCAGTTGAGTCTGGACTTGGAGGGAGAAGAGAGAGGACTGAATCCTCGCAGAGCTAGTGTAGCTCACCTGACAAAGAAGTGGAGGCTAGTACGGGTGAAGTGAATCATCCTAGCCTAGTCAGAGCTACCCTTAGTCAGTACCTCAACAGAAGCTGAAACTAGGAGGATACTGAGAGCTGCTCAGCGAGCTCTGGAGAAAGCTGACATTACCATCGAAGCTACAAGTGCTTATGCTAAGAGCGAGAGCAGGGCGAAGGGCATAGTGGAGAAGACAGAGAGAAGTGCTTCAGGTATTGGATTGCCTGCACTAAATCACCGGACACCGGAGTCCGAAGCGTTGCTAGTGTTTCAAACATAGTAACAAGATAACCGGAGGCATCTGGACTACAGGTCGCAGAGAGCAGCCCTAAGTGTCGATACGTAATCGGAGTCAGGAGGAACAAGGACTTTTAGCAGGGCCCTGCATAGAAGGACTCTGTTCTCACCATTCAGAAGGCTCCACCACAACGTCGGCTGGGCTTGTCGGCTATTGAGAAAGCTGGAGATAACAGAGTTAACTTCGCTTCAGGCAAGTTGGACTCGCATACATATTGAAGTAAAGGAGGCCTCTAACCTGCTCAGCGGTTACCCGAGTGTGCATTCTCCACCCCGACCAGCTCCCCGGGACCTGCTTGAACCATCTTCAAGTAAAAGGTATGAAAAGAAACTGCATTGTGTGTGGCTGAATTCTTAACTACACCCTGCATCACCACCATAGACTTCCAGGGACCAGTCTCACCTGTGGGAGACTTACCACCCAGCTGCCCCATAACATCCCCTGGGAAGATCCTTTCAGCAGCGCTGGTTCAATTAACCAGATACCACAGGTGGCGTCACGAACTACTTATCCTAATAATCCCCTGTAAATATCCCCCATCGCATGACTGCCAGGGCCACGGACCGAGTCCCGCTGCCAGTGACAACTCCCATAGAAATCATTGGGCTCGGCTCCGAGTACCCCATAGCCCTGGTAACCACAATTGTGGTGCGAGTCAAATCTAACTTGGCGTCACGAACAGGATGCGAAGCTTGCAATTGTGAGTCCTGTGTGCCTATTGAACTGTTCTTTGTGAAAAAGACTGTTTGCTGCATTTGGCGCCAAAATACCGCCATCTTTACCGCAATATTCGCGCCCTCAGGCGCTGGTGAAGAAGGGGGGCGTACTTGAAAGAGCGCGCTGGTTCCCTGGCCCCGCCCCAACTCTGACGCGACGGCAGGTCCTGTGAAACAGGAAGTGAAGGCTCTAGCATCAGAGCGCCAGCGACAAAGGTCCTGTCTCCACCGCTGTGCCTGCGACGCTGCAGCCTGTGAAAGAGGTAGGCTCAGATTAACCAAGGGGGCATCAATATGTCACAGCAACCAGCAGACGGAGCGGCCCCCGCCGGTGGCCCCAATAGCCCACCGCTTGGCGTTGTAGTGCAGGATGGAGGTGCGGGCCCCTCACCTGGCCCGGTGTGGTCCCGCTCATGCCGCTAACGCTCCCATACATGCCAGGAGCGAAGTGGCTCCCCCAGTACAGCGGCGAGCCCGACACCCTGTCAGTGTTTAAAAGGAAAATATGTAGTATTTTGGATATGTACTCAATGACTGAAAAGCAAAAAGCTGCTGTGGTAATAGGACAGTTAGCTGGTGCGGCTGAGAGAGAAGTAGAGACTTGGCCCACTGCAGACCAGGAGTCAGTACCTGCGATTCTCTTAAAGCTACAGGCCATCTTTGAGGATCGCACAGAAACGGATCTCCGGATGGCATTTTATCAGTGCTTCCAGAAACCGGGTGACAGTATTAGGGACTACGCCTGCCGACTACAGGGGGCCCTGCGAGCTCTCAAACAGGCTAACCCCACAAGTCCCTTTGACGAGAGCCAAATGTTGAAAGAGCAATTCGTGCGGGGACTGAGGTCTCCAGAGGAAGGCAGGACTGTAAACTGGTGGTCCTTGGATCATCCAGATGCCACCTTTGATGCCCTAAAGGACATGGCAATAAAAGGACTGCGACCCCTGGAAAAGCCTGAGGTGGCAAATCAGTATCACCCGGGTGAAGCCACTCTAAAGCCGGCAGTACCCACCTTTTCCCGCAGGTGGCAGAAGCTAAAACGCAGGTGGCGCCCCCTAGTGAGTTGGAATGTCTGCGCTCAGAAGTGCGCCAGCTGACTAAGAACTTGGCCACTGTAATGGATGCCCTGCAACTGCGGAGAAGGAAGGAGGAAAGATTCTACTAGCCGACTGTCCGGAGGATGTCCCTTGGAGGAACCGGAGGAAATGGAGGACGTCGCCTCACCGGAGGAGGACCACGCCACCCCCAGGAGCGACTCCTGATCAACACCATCCTCGCCGAGAGATCATCTGTTACCGCTGCAATCAAAAAGGTCATATGGCGCAGCAATGTACTTTAAATGAGCCGATCCTGTTCGTGACGCCAAGTTAGATTGACTCGCACCACAATTGTGGTTACCAGGGCTATGGGGTACTCGGAGCCGAGCCCAATGATTTCTATGGGAGTTGTCACTGGCAGCGGGACTCGGTCCGTGGCCCTGGCAGTCATGCGATGGGGATATTTACAGGGGATTATTAGGATAAGTAGTTCGTGACGCCACCTGTGGTATCTGGTTAATTGAACCAGCGCTGCTGAAAGGATCTTCCCAGGGGATGTTATGGGGGCAGCTGGGTGGTAAGTCTCCCACAGGTGAGACTGGTCCCTGGAAGTCTATGGTGGTGATGCAGGGTGTAGTTAAGAATTCAGCCACACACAATGCAGTTTCTTTTCATACCTTTTACTTGAAGATGGTTCAAGCAGGTCCCAGGGGAGCTGGTCGGGGTGGAGAATGCACACTCGGGTAACCGCTGAGCAGGTTAGAGGCCTCCTTTACTTCAATATGTATGCGAGTCCAACTTGCCTCAAGCGAAGTTAACTCTGTTATCTCCAGCTTTCTCAATAGCCGACAAGCCCGGCCGACGTTGTGGTGGTCGCCCCTGTCAAAGATCTGACAGCAGAGACAGCAGCAAGAACCTTCCAAGCAAGTTTCTGCAGACCACACGGATATCCAGAGCAGGTGCTGACTGATCGAGGTCCTGCATTCGAAGCTGAACTGTTTCAGGAATTCTGTCAATTGTATGGATGTAAGAAGATCCGAACAACACCATACCACCCTCAGACCAACAGCCTTTGTGAAAAGATGAATCACATTGTCATGGATTTACTGAAAACTGTACCCCTGGAAGAAAGGAATCGGTGGCCAGACTTGTTACCTGACCTGGTCGACTTGTACAACCACATCCCAGTAAGTTCCACCAACTGCACTCCAGCCTACCTTATGAGAGCAAGACCGGGAAGGCTGCCAATGGACTTAGAACTTGGTGTGGTAGAACCAGAGGCTGATGACAATGCTGAAGATTGGGACACAAATCGACAGGAACAGTACAAGAGAGTATAAGCCTGCGTAGAAGACAGTCTCAACAAAGTAAGGGAAAAGCAAGAGAAGAACTATAACAAAAATGCTCCCGCTAAGCCTTTAATGCCTGGAGAAATGGTGCTCAAAAGGAAAAGAAGAACACACAAGTTGGATGATCAGTGGGAACAGGAGCCATATGTCGTGCAAAATTCCAATTTTGATAACAGAAAGGTCTGTGCCATTAGCAAGGATGGAGGAAAAACGACTGCAACTGTGTCTAGGGATCATCTAAAGTTGTGTCCTGGCCCATTAAAGCTCCGTGAAGAAAACCCTGTTGTCCTTCAGAAAGAAAATGATGAAGCGGTCATACACACGGATTTGGGAGATTTACCTGCGGATTGGCCCAGATTGGGAGATGCTGTAATTATTCCTGTGCTGCAGTTTTATCAACCGCAAGAGGAGTCTCTACAACCAGTCATACCAATTGAGCCAGTTCCAGAAGAACCTGTTCCGGCAGACCCTCAACCATTGGGATCCCAAGCAGCGGAACCGCAAGAAGCAGCACCACAAGAAGTGGAGTCCCCTGGTGAAGCTGGTGAAGCAGTACCGCCTCGTCCAGTCACTAGCATGCTTGCCAGGTCCCTAGAGAGGTGGAGTCGTATCTATAGTTTGCCGTTACGCAGAACAGAAAGGTTAGAGACTACTATACCTGACGCTACCCCACGTAGATCAGAACGTATCACTAAGGGAAAACTACCTATTCGCTATCAGGAGTAGTTCTAGTACACTGGTTAGCAAGACCCAGACAGGGTTTATTGTCACTGATAAAATGTATAAAGTTTGAAATTTATATATATTTATGTGTCTTTTTCTCATGCATGGACTGCGTGGCTGTGGACTGTGCCAGGCCAAGAACTTGCTTTGTAAATAGTTGCACTACGGTGCCTTATTTTGGTTTTACACAAAACCATTGCTATCTACCTCTGAAGAAAAACCCGTATGGTGTGGCCTAGAGTGAGGTCTGCAGTCAGAAGTCCTGCAGCCCACCCAGGACCCACGTGGGAGGTTTTTGGTGCGGGTCCTCCACAAGAATATTGTCTTGTATTTATGAGAATGTTTTTATACTTTTGATACTTTTGTATTTTTCTTAATGTACAAATTGCAACGTTCAAGAAGTCTTACCTCCCGGATGGGAAGAGTTGAAATGTTGTTGTTTAATGCAAAACAAAAATGTTTTTTCTTTTTCTCTTTTACAGCCCGGGAGTGCTGTGTTTAACCAAGGGGGGATGTGTGGCCCAGCTATGTAAGGCACACACATAAAATCCAGGAGAATGCACAGGAAGGTAACCGCAAAAGCTTGTTATCTATTCACGTCACTCACCCTTTCAGACACACCCACCAGGGGTGTAGGAGGGAGTGACACTTAGCAGAGCTCAGTCTGTTTCCTGTCTGAGAAGAGCTCAGACCAGTCAGTTTCCTGTCTTCAGACAGTGCAGTTCAGTGCCAGTTGAGTCTGGACTTGGAGGGAGAAGAGAGAGGACTGAATCCTCGCAGAGCTAGTGTAGCTCACCTGACAAAGAAGTGGAGGCTAGTACGGGTGAAGTGAATCATCCTAGCCTAGTCAGAGCTACCCTTAGTGAGTACCTCAACAGAAGCTGAAACTAGGAGGATACTGAGAGCTGCTCAGCGAGCTCTGGAGAAAGCTGACATTACCATCGAAGCTACAAGTGCTTATGCTAAGAGCGAGAGCAGGGCGAAGGGCATAGTGGAGAAGACAGAGAGAAGTGCTTCAGGTATTGGATTGCCTGCACTAAATCACCGGACACCGGAGTCCGAAGCGTTGTTAGTGTTTCAAACATAGTAACAAGATAACCGGAGGCATCTGGACTACAGGTCGCAGAGAGCAGCCCTAAGTGTCGATACGTAATCGGAGTCAGGAGGAACAAGGACTTTTAGCAGGGCCCTGCATAGAAGGACTCTGTTCTCACCATTCAGAAGGCTCCACCACAACGTCGGCCGGGCTTGTCGGCTATTGAGAAAGCTGGAGATAACAGAGTTAACTTCGCTTCAGGCAAGTTGGACTCGCATACATATTGAAGTAAAGGAGGCCTCTAACCTGCTCAGCGGTTACCCGAGTGTGCATTCTCCACCCCGACCAGCTCCCCCGGGACCTGCTTGAACCATCTTCAAGTAAAAGGTATGAAAAGAAACTGCATTGTGTGTGGCTGAATTCTTAACTACACCCTGCATCACCACCATAGACTTCCAGGGACCAGTCTCACCTGTGGGAGACTTACCACCCAGCTGCCCCCATAACATCCCCTGGGAAGATCCTTTCAGCAGCGCTGGTTCAATTAACCAGATACCACAGGTGGCGTCACGAACTACTTATCCTAATAATCCCCTGTAAATATCCCCCATCGCATGACTGCCAGGGCCACGGACCGAGTCCCGCTGCCAGTGACAACTCCCATAGAAATCATTGGGCTCGGCTCCGAGTACCCCATAGCCCTGGTAACCACAATTGTGGTGCGAGTCAAATCTAACTTGGCGTCACGAACAGGATGCGAAGCTTGCTATTGTGAGTCCTGTGTGCCTATTGAACTGTTCTTTGTGAAAAAGACTGTTTGCTGCATTTGGCGCCAAAATACCGCCATCTTTACCGCAATATTCGCGCCCTCAGGCGCTGGTGAAGAAGGGGGGCGTACTTGAAAGAGCGCGCTGGTTCCCTGGCCCCGCCCCCAACTCTGACGCGGCGGCAGGTCCTGTGAAACAGGAAGTGAAGGCTCTAGCATCAGAGCGCCAGCGACAAAGGTCCTGTCTCCACCGCTGTGCCTGCGACGCTGCAGCCTGTGAAAGAGGTAGGCTCAGATTAACCAAGGGGGCATCAATATGTCACAGCAACCAGCAGACGGAGCGGCCCCTGCCGGTGGCCCCAATAGCCCACCGCTTGGCGTTGTAGTGCACCTGGCCCGGTGGTCCCGCTCATGCCGCTAACGCTCCCATACATGCCAGGAGCGAAGTGGCTCCCCCAGTACAGCGGCGAGCCCGACACCCTGTCAGTGTTTAAAAGGAAAATATGTAGTATTTTGGATATGTACTCAATGACTGAAAAGCAAAAAGCTGCTGTGGTAATAGGACAGTTAGCTGGTGCGGCTGAGAGAGAAGTAGAGACTTGGCCCACTGCAGACCAGGAGTCAGTACCTGCGATTCTCTTAAAGCTACAGGCCATCTTTGAGGATCGCACAGAAACGGATCTCCGGATGGCATTTTATCAGTGCTTCCAGAAACCGGGTGACAGTATTAGGGACTACGCCTGCCGACTACAGGGGGCCCTGCGAGCTCTCAAACAGGCTAACCCCACAAGTCCCATTGACGAGAGCCAAATGTTGAAAGAGCAATTCGTGCGGGGACTGAGGTCTCCAGAGGAAGGCAGGACTGTAAACTGGTGGTCCTTGGATCATCCAGATGCCACCTTTGATGCCCTAAAGGACATGGCAATAAAAGGACTGCGACCCCTGGAAAAGCCTGAGGTGGCAAATCAGTATCACCCGGGTGAAGCCACTCTAAAGCCGGCAGTACCCACCTTTTCCCCGCAGGTGGCAGAAGCTAAAACGCAGGTGGTGCCCCCTAGTGAGTTGGAATGTCTGCGCTCAGAAGTGCGCCAGCTGACTAAGAACTTGGCCACTGTAATGGATGCCCTGCAACTGCGGAGAGAGGAAGGAGGAAAGATTCTACTAGCCGACTGTCCGGAGGATGTCCCTTGGAGGAACCGGAGGAAATGGAGGACGTCGCCTCACCGGAGGAGGACCACGCCACCCCCAGGAGCGACTCCTGATCAACACCATCCTCGCCGAGAGATCATCTGTTACCGCTGCAATCAAAAAGGTCATATGGCGCAGCAATGTCCTTTAAACGAACCGATCCTGTTCGTGACGCCAAGTTAGATTGACTCGCACCACAATTGTGGTTACCAGGGCTATGGGGTACTCGGAGCCGAGCCCAATGATTTCTATGGGAGTTGTCACTGGCAGCGGGACTCGGTCCGTGGCCCTGGCAGTCATGCGATGGGGGATATTTACAGGGGATTATTAGGATAAGTAGTTCGTGATGCCACCTGTGGTATCTGGTTAATTGAACCAGCGCAGCTGAAAGGATCTTCCCAGGGGATGTTATGGGGGCAGCTGGGTGGTAAGTCTCCCACAGGTGAGACTGGTCCCTGGAAGTCTATGGTGGTGATGCAGGGTGTAGTTAAGAATTCAGCCACACACAATGCAGTTTCTTTTCATACCTTTTACTTGAAGATGGTTCAAGCAGGTCCCAGGGGAGCTGGTCGGGGTGGAGAATGCACACTCGGGTAACCGCTGAGCAGGTTAGAGGCCTCCTTTACTTCAATATGTATGCGAGTCCAACTTGCCTGAAGCGAAGTTAACTCTGTTATCTCCAGCTTTCTCAATAGCCGACAAGCCCGGCCGACGTTGTGGTGGTCGCCCCTGTCAAAGATCTGACAGCAGAGACAGCAGCAAGAACCTTCCAAGCAAGTTTCTGCAGACCACACGGATATCCAGAGCAGGTGCTGACTGATCGAGGTCCTGCATTCGAAGCTGAACTGTTTCAGGAATTCTGTCAATTGTATGGATGTAAGAAGATCCGAACAACACCATACCACCCTCAGACCAACAGCCTTTGTGAAAAGATGAATCACATTGTCATGGATTTACTGAAAACTGTACCCCTGGAAGAAAGAAATCGGTGGCCAGACTTGTTACCTGACCTGGTCGACTTGTACAACCACATCCCAGTAAGTTCCACCAACTGCACTCCAGCCTACCTTATGAGAGCAAGACCGGGAAGGCTGCCAATGGACTTAGAACTTGGTGTGGTAGAACCAGAGGCTGATGACAATGCTGAAGATTGGGACACGAATCGACAGGAACAGTACAAGAGAGTACAAGCCTGCGTAGAAGACAGTCTCAATAAAGTAAGGGAAAAGCAAGAGAAGAACTATAACAAAAATGCTCCCGCTAAGCCTTTAATTCCTGGAGAAATGGTGCTCAAAAGGAAAAGAAGAACACACAAGTTGGATGATCAGTGGGAACAGGAGCCATATGTCGTGCAAAATTCCAATTTTGATAACAGAAAGGTCTGTGCCATTAGCAAGGATGGAGGAAAAACGACTGCAACTGTTTCTAGGGATCATCTAAAGTTGTGTCCTGGCCCATTAAAGCTCCGTGAAGAAAACCCTGTTGTCCTTCAGAAAGAAAATGATGAAGCGGTCATACACACGGATTTGGGAGATTTACCTGCGGATTGGCCCAGATTGGGAGATGCTGTAATTATTCCTGTGCTGCAGTTTTATCAACCGCAAGAGGAGTCTCTACAACCAGTCATACCAATTGAGCCAGTTCCAGAAGAACCTGTTCCGGCAGACCCTCAACCATTGGGATCCCAAGCAGCGGAACCGCAAGAAGCAGCACCACAAGAAGTGGAGTCCCCTGGTGAAGCTGGTGAAGCAGTACCGCCTCGTCCAGTCACTAGCATGCTTGCCAGGTCCCTAGAGAGGTGGAGTCGTATCTATAGTTTGCCGTTACGCAGAACAGAAAGGTTAGAGACTACTATACCTGACGCTACCCCACGTAGATCAGAACGTATCACTAAGGGAAAACTACCTATTCGCTATCAGGAGTAGTTCTAGTACACTGGTTAGCAAGACCCAGACAGGGTTTATTGTCACTGACAAAATGTATAAAGTTTGAAATTTATATATATTTATGTGTCTTTTTCTCATGCATGGACTGCGTGGCTGTGGACTGTGCCAGCCCAAGAACTTGCTTTGTAAATAGTTGCACTACGGTGCCTTATTTTGGTTTTACACAAAACCATTGCTATCTACCTCTGAAGAAAAACCCGTATGGTGTGGCCTAGAGTGAGGTCTGCAGTCAGAAGTCCTGCAGCCCACCCAGGACCCACGTGGGAGGTTTTTGGTGCGGGTCCTCCACAAGAATATTGTCTTGTATTTATGAGAATGTTTTTATACTTTTGATACTTTTGTATTTTTCTTAATGTACAAATTGCAACGTTCAAGAAGTCTTACCTCCCGGATGGGAAGAGTTGAAATGTTGTTGTTTAATGCAAAACAAAAATGTTTTTTCTTTTTCTCTTTTACAGCCCGGGAGTGCTGTGTTTAACCAAGGGGGGATGTGTGGCCCAGCTATGTAAGGCACACACATAAAATCCAGGAGAATGCACAGGAAGGTAACCGCAAAAGCTTGTTATCTATTCACGTCACTCACCCTTTCAGACACACCCACCAGGGGTGTAGGAGGGAGTGACACTTAGCAGAGCTCAGTCTGTTTCCTGTCTGAGAAGAGCTCAGACCAGTCAGTTTCCTGTCTTCAGACAGTGCAGTTCAGTGCCAGTTGAGTCTGGACTTGGAGGGAGAAGAGAGAGGACTGAATCCTCGCAGAGCTAGTGTAGCTCACCTGACAAAGAAGTGGAGGCTAGTACGGGTGAAGTGAATCATCCTAGCCTAGTCAGAGCTACCCTTAGTCAGTACCTCAACAGAAGCTGAAACTAGGAGGATACTGAGAGCTGCTCAGCGAGCTCTGGAGAAAGCTGACATTACCATCGAAGCTACAAGTGCTTATGCTAAGAGCGAGAGCAGGGCGAAGGGCATAGTGGAGAAGACAGAGAGAAGTGCTTCAGGTATTGGATTGCCTGCACTAAATCACCGGACACCGGAGTCCGAAGCGTTGCTAGTGTTTCAAACATAGTAACAAGATAACCGGAGGCATCTGGACTACAGGTCGCAGAGAGCAGCCCTAAGTGTCGATACGTAATCGGAGTCAGGAGGAACAAGGACTTTTAGCAGGGCCCTGCATAGAAGGACTCTGTCCTCACCATTCAGAAGGCTCCACCACAACGTCGGCCGGGCTTGTCGGCTATTGAGAAAGCTGGAGATAACAGAGTTAACTTCGCTTCAGGCAAGTTGGACTCGCATACATATTGAAGTAAAGGAGGCCTCTAACCTGCTCAGCGGTTACCCGAGTGTGCATTCTCCACCCCGACCAGCTCCCCCGGGACCTGCTTGAACCATCTTCAAGTAAAAGGTATGAAAAGAAACTGCATTGTGTGTGGCTGAATTCTTAACTACACCCTGCATCACCACCATAGACTTCCAGGGACCAGTCTCACCTGTGGGAGACTTACCACCCAGCTGCCCCCATAACATCCCCTGGGAAGATCCTTTCAGCAGCGCTGGTTCAATTAACCAGATACCACAGGTGGCATCACGAACTACTTATCCTAATAATCCCCTGTAAATATCCCCCATCGCATGACTGCCAGGGCCACGGACCGAGTCCCGCTGCCAGTGACAACTCCCATAGAAATCATTGGGCTCGGCTCCGAGTACCCCATAGCCCTGGTAACCACAATTGTGGTGCGAGTCAAATCTAACTTGGCGTCACGAACAGGATGCGAAGCTTGCAATTGTGAGTCCTGTGTGCCTATTGAACTGTTCTTTGTGAAAAAGACTGTTTGCTGCATTTGGCGCCAAAATACCGCCATCTTTACCGCAATATTCGCGCCCTCAGGCGCTGGTGAAGAAGGGGGGCGTACTTGAAAGAGCGCGCTGGTTCCCTGGCCCCGCCCCCAACTCTGACGCGGCGGCAGGTCCTGTGAAACAGGAAGTGAAGGCTCTAGCATCAGAGCGCCAGCGACAAAGGTCCTGTCTCCACCGCTGTGCCTGCGACGCTGCAGCCTGTGAAAGAGGTAGGCTCAGATTAACCAAGGGGCATCAATATGTCACAGCAACCAGCAGACGGAGCGGCCCCCGCCGGTGGCCCCAATAGCCCACCGCTTGGCGTTGTAGTGCACCTGGCCCGGTGGTCCCGCTCATGCCGCTAACGCTCCCATACATGCCAGGAGCGAAGTGGCTCCCCCAGTACAGCGGCGAGCCCGACACCCTGTCAGTGTTTAAAAGGAAAATATGTAGTATTTTGGATATGTACTCAATGACTGAAAAGCAAAAAGCTGCTGTGGTAATAGGACAGTTAGCTGGTGCGGCTGAGAGAGAAGTAGAGACTTGGCCCACTGCAGACCAGGAGTCAGTACCTGCGATTCTCTTAAAGCTACAGGCCATCTTTGAGGATCGCACAGAAACGGATCTCCGGATGGCATTTTATCAGTGCTTCCAGAAACCGGGTGACAGTATTAGGGACTACGCCTGCCGACTACAGGGGGCCCTGCGAGCTCTCAAACAGGCTAACCCCACAAGTCCCATTGACGAGAGCCAAATGTTGAAAGAGCAATTCGTGCGGGGACTGAGGTCTCCAGAGGAAGGCAGGACTGTAAACTGGTGGTCCTTGGATCATCCAGATGCCACCTTTGATGCCCTAAAGGACATGGCAATAAAAGGACTGCGACCCCTGGAAAAGCCTGAGGTGGCAAATCAGTATCACCCGGGTGAAGCCACTCTAAAGCCGGCGGTACCCACCTTTTCCCCGCAGGTGGCAGAAGCTAAAACGCAGGTGGTGCCCCCTAATGAGTTGGAATGTCTGCGCTCAGAAGTGCGCCAGCTGACTAAGAACTTGGCCACTGTAATGGATGCCCTGCAACTGCGGAGAGAGGAAGGAGGAAAGATTCTACTAGCCGACTGTCCGGAGGATGTCCCTTGGAGGAACCGGAGGAAATGGAGGACGTCGCCTCACCGGAGGAGGACCACGCCACCCCCAGGAGCGACTCCTGATCAACACCATCCTCGCCGAGAGATCATCTGTTACCGCTGCAATCAAAAAGGTCATATGGCGCAGCAATGTGTGGCGCTTCCCACGGCTGTGGGCGTCGGGACATGGCATAGCTTGCCTAGCTAGCCAATGCTCCCACGCCGCCAGTCCACGACGACGTGAGGCATGGGTCCCAGATGGTAAGAGAATGTGGACCCACTGGACCACGGAGGGAGACCCGGGCCTGCCCGGACTAGGGAAGGGCAGCGACCGGGATCCGTGGCAGCTGAGCATGTGGGCAAGGTGGCGACCTGCAGGACTAGACAACACCGCACAACTTCAGGTAAGAAGAAACATAAAGTTTACTTAAAGAAACAAAGTACATAAACAGAACATAAGACCGGGCTCCCGATTCCGCACATCAGAGAAGGGTACACAACTCAGGATCACAGACGAGTGCTGGAGGACATCACGGGTAGATGCAGTCCAGGGTTATCTGGCACAGGCATACTTGGACGGCCTCTCTCTCAGGCCTTAGGCGTAGCACAGGCTCAGCAGGAGAACATCAGACACCGACCTCAGACAGACTTCAGACGATGGCGGGGTCATCACGGGTTGATGAAGTCCAGGATCATCTGGCACGGGCATACTAGTATGGCCTCACTCTCAGGCCTCGGGCGTAGCACAGGCTCAGCAGGAGAACATCAGACACCGGCCCAGGACGAACGTCAGACGATGGCGGGGTCATCACGGGTTGATGAAGTCCAGGGTCATCTGGCACGGGCATACTAGGACGGCCTCTCTCTCAGGCCTCAGGCGTAGCACAGGCTCAGCAGGAGAACATCAGACACCGACCCAGGACAGACGTCATCACAGGGTAGACCAAGGAGGAACCGGCAGGACAGGCAGGTTGTCACGGCAAGAGACCAAGGCAGTCTCTGGGACAGGCAGGTTGTCACGGCTAGTGACCAGGGCAGTCTCTGGGACAGGCAGGTTGTCACGGCAAGTGACCAGGCAGTCTCTGGGACAGGCAGGTTGTCACGGCTAGTGACCAGGGCAGGCAGGTTGTCACGGCAAGTGACCAGGGCAGTCTCTGGGACAGGCAGGTTGTCACGGCAAGTGACCAGGCAGTCTCTGGGACAGGCAGGTTGTCACGGCTAGTGACCAGGGCAGGCAGGTTGTCACGGCAAGTGACCAGGCAGTCTCTGGGACAGGCAGGTTGTCACGGCTAGTGACCAGGCAGTCTCTAGACAGGCAGGTATATACGACCTGATATGGTGGAGCCTCCAGGTAGGCTGCAGTCGGATGGCAGATGATCGCTCCCAGGTGAGCAGGCAAGAGCCGGGGATCTCTGCAGATGATGTCCGAACTTCCGGATGGAGCTGCAGTCGGATGGCAGATGATCGCTCCTAGGTGAGCAGGCAAGAGCCGGGGATCTCTGCAGATGACGTCCGAGCCTCTGGATGGAACTGCAGACGGATGGCAGACAGGCAAACCGACAGATAACAGGCAGGTAACTGGAATCAGGAGCTGATGGCTGAAACAGAGTTAGACTGCACAGGAACAACCGGGACACGGATTGGATCTCAGGGAGTCAGGAACACAGACAGGAACACGGATTGGGTCTCAGGGAGTCAGGAACACGGACAAGAACATCAGGAACACGGATTGGGTCTCAGGGAGTCAGGAACACGGACAAGAACATCAGGAACACGGATTGGGTCTCAGGGAGTCAGGAACACGGACAGGAACATGGATTGGATCACAGGAACACGGACTGGAACACAGGCCTCGGACTCCGGACATCTGGCACCGATCAGCAGGCTCCGGACATCTGGCAATGATCGGCAGGATCCGGACATCAGGCAGGAAGGATAGGATCCGGACATCTGGAAGTGGTCGTCGGACATCGGACATCAGGCCATGGTCATCAGGCATAGGATCCGGACATCTGGCAGCGACCTGAAAAGGAACCCCAGCGGTCTGGTGCAAGCCCCGCCAGGCTCAACGGGAGCTGGCCGGGGATTGCACAGAGGCTGAGCACAGAGTAACAGAAACTCAGCACACACCGGACTCCTTCTTCCAAGATGAACTCAGGTTATATAGCAAGGATTCACAGTCACTGGCACAGGGTTCTGGACACAGCAGGATTTCAGGAACATAACACAAAGGACACAGTTCAGACAGTCAGGTACAGGATGCGATCCAAGATCAGGGGTTCAGGTAATTAGACACAGCAGGAACAGGCCTGGATATACAGCCTCCAGGAACGGCGATCTGGGTAATCAGCCCCCAGCATAGGCGGAAACACAAGACACAGTTCAGACATTCAGGTACAGGATGCGATCCAGGATCAGGGGTTCAGGTAATTAGACACAGCAGGAACAGGCCTGGATATACAGCCTCCAGGAACGGCTATCTGGGTAATCAGCCCCCAGCATAGGCGGAAACACAAGACAAAGTTCAGACATTCAGGTACCGGGTTAGATCCAGGATCAGGGAACAAGACACAGCAGGAACAGGGAATCAGCTCTCCAGAGCTGATCAACTTCAGAGCAGGAGCTGAACACACAACCACATACGGCTAGGTTCAGGGATTCAGTGTGGATTCAATGTGAAGCTCTGGCAACGCCCACTAGGGCTGGGGAACTTTATATATGAGCTGCTTCACAGCGATAGGCTGGAGCAGTAATTCTAATACACACCCAATCCACATAAAAGCAGGACAGGTGTGGGCCGCGCCCCCTATGCAGAGCCAGACAGCACAACACAGAGGGAACCCAACAATGGCTGCTGCCAACCACGCAGTAAGTCATGCACCACTGCAGAGGACTTAGCAAGCTACGGACGGCTTTCACAGCAAGTCAGGAACCGCACATGCGGGCGGTCATGCAAAGCAGCGGAGCCACTCACGCAAGTACGGGTACGCAGCAGAGCCGGGAACTGAGCAGCATCCATATAGGTAACAGACAACAGTATCCCAGCTGGTTAGGGGGAAAGGAGCAAAAGGGTTAATGCAAAAAACATGCAGAGTAACGCTGGAAAACAAAGTACAGACAATACCAGCGTTACACAATGTCCTTTAAACGAACCGATCCTGTTCATGACGCCAAGTTAGATTGACTCGCACCACAATTGTGGTTACCAGGGCTATGGGGTACTCGGAGCCGAGCCCAATGATTTCTATGGGAGTTGTCACTGGCAGCGGGACTCGGTCCGTGGCCCTGGCAGTCATGCGATGGGGGATATTTACAGGGGATTATTAGGATAAGTAGTTCGTGACGCCACCTGTGGTATCTGGTTAATTGAACCAGCGCTGCTGAAAGGATCTTCCCAGGGGATGTTATGGGGGCAGCTGGGTGGTAAGTCTCCCACAGGTGAGACTGGTCCCTGGAAGTCTATGGTGGTGATGCAGGGTGTAGTTAAGAATTCAGCCACACACAATGCAGTTTCTTTTCATACCTTTTACTTGAAGATGGTTCAAGCAGGTCCCAGGGGAGCTGGTCGGGGTGGAGAATGCACACTCGGGTAACCGCTGAGCAGGTTAGAGGCCTCCTTTACTTCAATATGTATGCGAGTCCAACTTGCCTGAAGCGAAGTTAACTCTGTTATCTCCAGCTTTCTCAATAGCCGACAAGCCCGGCCGACGTTGTGGTGGTCGCCCCTGTCAAAGATCTGACAGCAGAGACAGCAGCAAGAACCTTCCAAGCAAGTTTCTGCAGACCACACGGATATCCAGAGCAGGTGCTGACTGATCGAGGTCCTGCATTCGAAGCTGAACTGTTTCAGGAATTCTGTCAATTGTATGGATGTAAGAAGATCCGAACAACACCATACCACCCTCAGACCAACAGCCTTTGTGAAAAGATGAATCACATTGTCATGGATTTACTGAAAACTGTACCCCTGGAAGAAAGAAATCGGTGGCCAGACTTGTTACCTGACCTGGTCGACTTGTACAACCACATCCCAGTAAGTTCCACCAACTGCACTCCAGCCTACCTTATGAGAGCAAGACCGGGAAGGCTGCCAATGGACTTAGAACTTGGTGTGGTAGAACCAGAGGCTGATGACAATGCTGAAGATTGGGACACGAATCGACAGGAACAGTACAAGAGAGTACAAGCCTGCGTAGAAGACAGTCTCAACAAAGTAAGGGAAAAGCAAGAGAAGAACTATAACAAAAATGCTCCCGCTAAGCCTTTAATGCCTGGAGAAATGGTGCTCAAAAGGAAAAGAAGAACACACAAGTTGGATGATCAGTGGGAACAGGAGCCATATGTCGTGCAAAATTCCAATTTTGATAACAGAAAGGTCTGTGCCATTAGCAAGGATGGAGGAAAAACGACTGCAACTGTGTCTAGGGATCATCTAAAGTTGTGTCCTGGCCCATTAAAGCTCCGTGAAGAAAACCCTGTTGTCCTTCAGAAAGAAAATGATGAAGCGGTCATACACACGGATTTGGGAGATTTACCTGCGGATTGGCCCAGATTGGGAGATGCTGTAATTATTCCTGTGCTGCAGTTTTATCAACCGCAAGAGGAGTCTCTACAACCAGTCATACCAATTGAGCCAGTTCCAGAAGAACCTGTTCCGGCAGACCCTCAACCATTGGGATCCCAAGCAGCGGAACCGCAAGAAGCAGCACCACAAGAAGTGGAGTCCCCTGGTGAAGCTGGTGAAGCAGTACCGCCTCGTCCAGTCACTAGCATGCTTGCCAGGTCCCTAGAGAGGTGGAGTCGTATCTATAGTTTGCCGTTACGCAGAACAGAAAGGTTAGAGACTACTATACCTGACGCTACCCCACGTAGATCAGAACGTATCACTAAGGGAAAACTACCTATTCGCTATCAGGAGTAGTTCTAGTACACTGGTTAGCAAGACCCAGACAGGGTTTATTGTCACTGACAAAATGTATAAAGTTTGAAATTTATATATATTTATGTGTCTTTTTCTCATGCATGGACTGCGTGGCTGTGGACTGTGCCAGCCCAAGAACTTGCTTTGTAAATAGTTGCACTACGGTGCCTTATTTTGGTTTTACACAAAACCATTGCTATCTACCTCTGAAGAAAAACCGGTATGGTGTGGCCTAGAGTGAGGTCTGCAGTCAGAAGTCCTGCAGCCCACCCAGGACCCACGTGGGAGGTTTTTGGTGCGGGTCCTCCACAAGAATATTGTCTTGTATTTATGAGAATGTTTTTATACTTTTGATACTTTTGTATTTTTCTTAATGTACAAATTGCAACGTTCAAGAAGTCTTACCTCCCGGATGGGAAGAGTTGAAATGTTGTTGTTTAATGCAAAACAAAAATGTTTTTTCTTTTTCTCTTTTACAGCCCGGGAGTGCTGTGTTTAACCAAGGGGGGATGTGTGGCCCAGCTATGTAAGGCACACACATAAAATCCAGGAGAATGCACAGGAAGGTAACCGCAAAAGCTTGTTATCTATTCACGTCACTCACCCTTTCAGACACACCCACCAGGGGTGTAGGAGGGAGTGACACTTAGCAGAGCTCAGTCTGTTTCCTGTCTGAGAAGAGCTCAGACCAGTCAGTTTCCTGTCTTCAGACAGTGCAGTTCAGTGCCAGTTGAGTCTGGACTTGGAGGGAGAAGAGAGAGGACTGAATCCTCGCAGAGCTAGTGTAGCTCACCTGACAAAGAAATGGAGGCTAGTACGGGTGAAGTGAATCATCCTAGCCTAGTCAGAGCTACCCTTAGTCAGTACCTCAACAGAAGCTGAAACTAGGAGGATACTGAGAGCTGCTCAGCGAGCTCTGGAGAAAGCTGACATTACCATCGAAGCTACAAGTGCTTATGCTAAGAGCGAGAGCAGGGCGAAGGGCATAGTGGAGAAGACAGAGAGAAGTGCTTCAGGTATTGGATTGCCTGCACTAAATCACCGGACACCGGAGTCCGAAGCGTTGCTAGTGTTTCAAACATAGTAACAAGATAACCGGAGGCATCTGGACTACAGGTCGCAGAGAGCAGCCCTAAGTGTCGATACGTAATCGGAGTCAGGAGGAACAAGGACTTTTAGCAGGGCCCTGCATAGAAGGACTCTGTTCTCACCATTCAGAAGGCTCCACCACAACGTCGGCCGGGCTTGTCGGCTATTGAGAAAGCTGGAGATAACAGAGTTAACTTCGCTTCAGGCAAGTTGGACTCGCATACATATTGAAGTAAAGGAGGCCTCTAACCTGCTCAGCGGTTACCCGAGTGTGCATTCTCCACCCTGACCAGCTCCCCCGGGACCTGCTTGAACCATCTTCAAGTAAAAGGTATGAAAAGAAACTGCATTGTGTGTGGCTGAATTCTTAACTACACCCTGCATCACCACCATAGACTTCCAGGGACCAGTCTCACCTGTGGGAGACTTACCACCCAGCTGCCCCCATAACATCCCCTGGGAAGATCCTTTCAGCAGCGCTGGTTCAATTAACCAGATACCACAGGTGGCGTCACGAACTACTTATCCTAATAATCCCCTGTAAATATCCCCCATCGCATGACTGCCAGGGCCACGGACCGAGTCCCGCTGCCAGTGACAACTCCCATAGAAATCATTGGGCTCGGCTCCGAGTACCCCATAGCCCTGGTAACCACAATTGTGGTGCGAGTCACCGCCATCTACCCTGAGGGACTCAGTCTTGCCTGTGGAAGACTTAACACCTTGCTGCCCAGAAACAACCCCTCAGTGGATTTACACAGCAGCGCTGGTCACACTGACCAGGTACCACAGGTGGCGTCACAAATTCCTACAAATACTTTAATCCCCTGTAAATATCCCCCTTTTAAGTGAGCGCCCAGGGCCACGGACCGAGCTGTGCTACCCGTTACATCCCCCATTGAAGTGAACGGGCTCGGTGCCGAGTACCCCACAGGCCCTGGTGGACGACTCATCTTTTCTGGCATCACGAACAGAATTGTTGTGCCCTGCAGCAACGGAGTGATTGGTGCCCGTTGCCACCAGGTACTGTGTGCCTGAATTGACTGTGTAGTGCTAATAAGTCTGCCACACATAGCGGCGAGAATTTCCCGCCAATTGTCCGCCATTACCCGCCAAATTGCAGCGCTACGGCGCGAAGAGAAGGAGGCGTACCTGTAGAAAGCGCGCTGAGTCCCGGACACGCCCCCAACGCTGACGCGGTGGCAGGTCCTGTGGAGAGCTTCGGTGAACGCTGTGACGTCAGAGCGCCGGGGACGCAGGTCCTTCTACATCGCTGCGCCCTGCAGAGCTGCAGCTTTCAGAGAAGGTAGGCCACGTTTAACTAGGGGGGCGCAGACATGTCGCAGCAACAAGCTGACAGCGCGGCCCAGGCTGACCGCCCCAATGACTTACCCCTCGGCGCTGCCGCGCAGGATGGAAATGCTGGCCCCTCACCAGGTCCTGTGGCCCCGATAGTACCGCTGACGCTGCCATACCTACCTGGAGCAAAGTGGCTCCCTCAGTATAGCGGTAAGACAGACACCCTGTCAGGGTTTAAGCGCAAAATATGCAGCATAATGGACATGTACCCTATGTCAGAAAAGTAGAGAGCTGCTGTGGTAGTGGGACAATTGACTGGTGCTGCAGAAAGGGAAGTAGAGACTTGGACAGCTGCAGACCAGGAATCAGTGCTTGCAATATTCTTAAAGCTACAGACTATCTTTGAGGACCGCACTGAAACAGATCTCCAGATGAGGTTTTACCAATGCTCCCAGAAACTGGATGACAGTATTAGGGACTAAGCCTGCCGACTACAGGGGGCCCTGCGAGCTCTCAAACAGGTCAACCCATAAGTGTCATCAATGAAAATAAAATGTTAAAGGAACAATTTGTACGGGGACTGAGGTCCCAAGCTGAAAGCAGAACTGTGCACTGGTGGTCCTTGGATCATCCTGACGCTACCTTTGATGCCCTAAAGGATATGGCTATAAAAGGACTGCGACCCCTGGAAAAGCCTGAGATGGCAACCCAGTGTCACCCGGGTGAAGCCACTCTAAAGTCAGCAGCATCCTCCTTTTCCCCGATGGTGGCGGAAGCCAAAACGCAGGTGGCGCCCCCTACTGAGTTGGACTGTCTGCGCTCAGAAGTGCGCCAGCTGACCAAAAACCTGGCCACTGTAATGAGTGCCCTGCAACTGCGGAAGGAGGAAGGAGGAAAGATCCTGCTAGCTGACTGCCCAGAGGATGTCCCTTGGATGAACCGGAGGAGAAGGAGGACGTCGCCCCACCGGAGGAGGACAACGCCACCCCCAGGAGTGACCCTCGATCAGCACCATCCTCGCCGAGAGATCATCTGCAACTGTTGCAACAGAGAAGGTCATCTAGCCCGACAGTGTCCATTAAACGAGCAGATCCTTGGTCCGAGGGCCAACACCCAGGACTAGACTCTTCAGGCCCCTCAGACTGGAACCTCAGGTTTGTGGGAGGAAGACCATACCTGTCCATCATCCTGGACAGGATCGCAATCCCTGCCCTGCTGGACACTGGATCTCAGGTGACCATCATACCTGATGTCCTGTATAATAGGTTTTGGTCCATGGACAGTCTCCAGCCCCCGAGCCCTGACTTTGCTGTGTACGCCTCTAATGGTCTCCCTGTTGATATACTCGGAGCCAAAAATGTGGACGTAAAGGTGGGCAGAGTGGAGCTGAAGGACCAGGGACTCTTAGTAGTAAAAACTGTAAATGAGGAAAATGGTTTAAATGTGGTTTTAGGTACAAACATTATCAGTAACTGTCTGGGAGAAGTTGTGTTTTTGCTCCAACAGCTCGCCGAAGTTGCCAGGCCAAAGCAAAAGGGAGTGATCCAGAGGGAGATCCGGGCCCTGATGTGCCAGCAGCAAGCGAAACTGACAGATGGTGAGATTGGTAATGTACGGGTAACAGACCCGAACCCCATTGTGATACCCCCAATGAGTGAAATGCTTATATGGTGTAGAGCAGCAATAGGTCTGAGAGGACAGAACTACCAAGCAGTAGTAGAGCCCCATTGTTCAGAACATAGACCTACACTCTTGACTGCTAGAGGGGTAGTGGAGGTATGAAATGGGAGGGTGCCAGTACGTCTTCTCAACTGGGGAGAAGATGAAGTGAACTTACCACGATATGCCACTGTTGCTAAATTACATACAGTAGATAATAATTCCATTCTCACGACAGAGTCCTTAGCCTCCCCCAACCAGCGGAGGATAACGACCCAGCTATCCAGGTGGAGGATTGGTGTCAGCAGCTCCATGTCGGGACAGACACCACTCCGGCCCACCAGAAACAGGGAGTACTTCGAGTGGTACAGGAGTACACACAGGTATTTAGCAAACACCCACTTGACTTTGGGACAATTAAGGGAGTGCAACACCATATCCCTACAGGCAACCACCCCCCCATTAAAGAGCGATACAGGCCTATACCTCCAGCACACTACCAGAAAGCCAAGGAGATGTTGCGTGACATGAAGGAAGCAGGGGTGATAAGGGATAGTTGTAGTCCCTGGGCAGCACCTCTAGTCCTAGTCAGGAAAAAGGATGGAAGCATGAGAATGTGTGTGGATTACAGACAAGTGAATCGCATTACACATAAAGATGCATACCCTTTACCACACATTGAAGAATCCTTAGCTGCCTTAAAAACTGCTAACTACTTTTCCACCCTTGACCTCACTAGTGGGTACTGGCAAGTAGCTGTGACTGAGGAGGATCGGGAGAAGACGGCTTTCACCACCCCGATGGGACTCTGTGAGTTTGACAGGATGCCGTTTGGACTCAACAGTGCCCCGGGAACGTTCCAGAGAGTGATGTAGAGTTGCCTATGACATCTCAACTTTGAAACCGTGTTGCTGTACCTGGATGACGTAATTGTGTACTCCAAGACGTATGAGGATCATCTGAAGCACCTGGCAGAGGTATTCGAGTCACTGTCCAAGTACGGGATGAAACTGAAGCCTTCAAAGTGCCATCTGCTCAAACAAAAGGTACAGTACTTGGGGCATATTGTCAGCTCTGAAAGAGTAGCGCCAGACCCCGAGAAGGTCACTGCCATCCAGAAATGACCAGAACCGAGGAATCTCAAGGAGGTGTGCCAGTTCCTGGGACTGACAGGTTACTACCGGAGGTTTGTAAAGTACTACACCAAGAAAGCAGCGCCTCTGCAGGACCTCCTGGTAGGACAATCCCTCAAGAGCAGAAATCCTCCATTTCACTGGGGTAAAGAACAAGCTGAAGCATTCAAGGAGATGAAGGAGATCCTGACAGGTGATGAGATCTTAGCCTACCCTGACTACAGCCAGCCGTTCCTGCTGTACACTGATGCCAGCAACAAAGGATTGGGAGCTGTCCTCAGTCAGAAGCAAAATGGCCTGGAGAAAGTCATCACATATGCAAGCAGGAAGCTCCGCCCGACCGAGAGAAACCCAGAGAACTATAGCAGCTTCAAGTTGGAGTTCCTGGCGCTGGTCTGGGCCATTACAGAAAGATTCAAGCATTACCTAGCCTCCAGCAAGTTCACTGTTTACACTGACAATAACCCCTTGACACATCTTGAAACAGCTAAGCTGGGAGCCATGGAGCAGCGTTGGATGGCTCGGCTATCGAACTATCAATTCACAATCAAGTACAGGGAGGGCCGTAAGAATGCCAACGCTGATGCCTTGTCCAGAATGCCTCATGAGTCCAACACGGAAGAGGAATTTGATGACCTAGAAGAGATTGAGCTACCTGCAGTCCACAGAAATGGGGTGATCCACGAGCAACGAGCCTGCAGGAGGCAGCGTGGTAAGACGTTAAACCCTTTACCTCACCACAGCTGGAAGGAGACCCAGGACAGTGACCCGGTTGTCAGCCGTATCAAGGAGCTGATAACTCAGGAAGGTTCCTCCTTAGAGAAGGATGCGTCTCAGCAAGCAAAGCAGCTGTGGAATGAGAGAAGCCGGCTGTTTTTCTACCGTGAGAAGCTGTGCCGAAGGTACGTCAACCCAAGAACCCATGAGATGGTATGGCAGATAGTAGTCCCCAGAATGGACATCCAGATGGTGTTGGAAGCCTACCACGATCGAGCGGGACACTTTGGCTGGAAGAAGCTGTAAAACCTTGTTGAAGTGTCGTTTCTACTGGGTGGGAATGCGCAGTTCCATCGAAAAATGGTGTAAAAACTGTGTGTCCTGTAGCCTCCGAAGAAAAGACTACGGCAGTCAGAAGGCACCCCTGCAACCCATCAAGACGACTCGTCCCTTGGAGATCGTGGCCCTGGACCATGTCAAGTTGTTACCCAGCCGGTCGGGATACTCATATGCCCTGACAATGGTGGATCACTATTCCAGGTTCCTGTCAAGGACCTGACGGCAGAGACAGCAGCAAAGACGTTCCAAGCGTATTTCTGCAGGCCCACGGATATCCAGAGCAAGTGTTAACTGATCAGGGTCCTGCCTTTGAAGCCGAGTTGTTTAAAGAGTTCTGTCATTTGTACGGATGCAAGAAGATAAGAACCACACCGTACCACCCCCAAACAAATGGTCTCTGTGAAAAGATGAATCACATAGTCATTGATCTGCTGAAGACGGTACCACTTGAGGAGAGGAATCGGTGGCCAGCCCTACTACCTGACTTGGTAGATCTGTACAATCACATACCTGTGAGTTCCACCAATTGCACCCCAGCCTACCTCATGCGGGCAAGACCAGGAAAGCTGCCCATGGATTTGGAACTTGGTGTTGTAGAACCAGAAGCTGATGTTACTACTGAAGATTGGGACACAAACCGACAGGAACAGTACAGGAGAGTACAAGCCTGCGTGGAAGATAGTCTCAGTAAAGTAAGGGAAAAACAAGAGGAAAACTACAACAAAAGTGCGCCAGTTGAACCTTTTGCACCTGGAGAAATTGTGCTGAAAAGAAAAAGAAGAATGCACAAATTAGATGATCAATGGGAAAGAGAGCCATATGTCGTGCAAAATTCAAAGTTTGACAACGGGAAAACATGTACCATTAGTAAAGTTGGAGGAAAGACAACCACAACTGTATCAAGAGACCACCTAAAACTATGTCTGTTATAGACAAAGAGAAACCAGGTGAAGTCATACACACGGACTTAGGAGATTTTCCTGCAGATTGGCCTTGTATCGGAGACGCTGTGATCATTCCAGTACTTCAATTTTACCAACCACAAGAAGCACTCCAACGTCAAGTTGTGCCAATTGTCGCAGAAGGAATAGTTCAAGAGGAACCTGCTCCTGAAGCATGTCAAGAAGTAGAGTCTCGAGAAGTGGAGTCTCAAAACGTGGAACCTCCAGATGTTGGGTCTCTGGAAGAAGAATCCCCTGGCGAAACAGAACCGCATCGCCCAACCGCAAGTATGCTTGCCAGATCCCTAGAGAGGTTAAGGCAGTATTACAGTTTACCGGCACGTAGGACAGATAGGTCAAATGCTACCATACCTAACGCAACACCACGTAGGTCAGTACGCACGAAAAAAGGAAAGTTACCTGTTAGGTACCAAGAATAGGCCTAGCAATGTAAACAGTTAACATGAGTCAAAATGTATAAATGTATATAAATATCATGTAAATACATGTTGTGGTGTAGTGACCCCTGATGCAGCTAGGGGGCACTGTGTATGCTCCTCGAGATATGCATGGAAGCATGGTTTGTGTTGTGGTAAAGGACCTGTGATGAGGTCATGACCAGGTGACCTAACCATGTGATCCTGACCTCATCTGTGGGTGGGGTTACAGCTATGTAACGAAGTGTGCTTGGCACCTGAAAGAGTGTTATGGGAGTCTGCCAGGGTGGACAGACTTCCATGCGTCCAGGCGGGACATTACAGAGAGGTCTCTGTGTCTGAAGAGAGTGTTGTGGGAGTCTGCCAGTGTGGACAGACTTCCATGTGTCCCGGCGGGACATTACAGAGAGGTCTCTGTGTCTGAGGAGTGAGGCTCCAGGCAGGAGCTGAAGTACTGAAGATTTGTATTGCATGTGACTGTAAGGTTTATGACGTAATAAACCTGATGATTTTTGGATAAGAAAAGTGTCTCCTGATTACCTCTGAAGCAGCCGAGTGAGTGAAACCTTACAATTGGATGGAATGCTGGCAGCAACCCAAGGAGCACATGTTCCAGGACTGGGAATCAGGAATCAGAGGAGGAACCGACGGTCTGTGAAAACCATGAGTGTGACCAGTGGTCACGAATAAACTGTGCATTTATGTTTATGGGGTGCCTCTGATATGAGGTATCTGAAGAAGCTGTTAAACAGTGGTGACTGACAGGAGTCTGTGTTATGTTGACCGGGGTCATTGAAAATGGAGAAAAAGCATGCTGATAGGATACCTCTGAGGAGGAGGTCTCCAGGAACCTGTGTGGTTGACGCCAACAGGTAACGGTCTTGAAAACCGTGTTATGCTGGTCGGGACCAGAGGGAACTGTTCATGAGAGAAAGACTGTTTTTTTTCCTTTGTTGCATGCCTCTGAGGAGGAGGTGTCCGGAAACCTGCGTGGCCAACAGGTAACAGACAGGAGTCTGTGGTGTACTGACGGGTCAGTGAGAGATTGTTTTGTCCTTGTGGGATGCCTCTATGAAAAGGAGGTGTCTGGAAACCTGAGTGATCAACAGGTAACAGACAGGAGTCTGTGTTGTACTGACGGGTCAGTGAGAAACTGTTTTTTCCTTTGTGGGATGTCTCTGGGAGAGGAGATGTCCAGAAAATCTCTCTGGCTGAGAGTGTAACAGACAGGAGTCTGTGTTGTGCTGACGGGTCAGTGAGAAAACTGTTTTTTTTTTTCTGGAACACGTGTGAGGTGTTTGCTGTGGCTCAGAGGAGTCATGAAGGTGACAAGCGGCTGGCTGTGACTCGTGGGGTCACGAAGGTGACAAGCGGCAAGACAGCGCAGCGTGCAGAGACTTGTGGTAGCAGGAGCTACAGTGACTGTTGCAGCAAGAAGTTCTGCAGCAGCCGGAGCTGCAGTAACAGCCACAGCAGCTCAGGAGTAGCATCTGGAGGTGCTGGTTGTTGGTGGCTGCAACAGAAGCGGTGGCAGTACCAGCAGGAGCTGGTGTGGTAAAAAGGACAGTGTGAACCGAGGCACACAAACTCTTAAAGGGCCAGTACACGCCCTAAGTAAAAGACACTGTCTAAGGGTACTGTGTGGACTGGGGCCTGTAAGAGCCGTGGTGTGTTCCCCAGTGATGGGTGGGGTCCCTAAAAGGGGAGGAGTCCCAAAAAGGGGACGGCAACCCAAAACAGGGATGGTTACCCCAAAGGGGGCGGAGTCCCAAAAGGGGGCGGTAACCCAAATTGGGATTGTGGCCCGAAAGGGGGTGGAGTCTCAAAAGAGGGTGGTAGCCCAAAGCAGTAAAGTTGCCCAAAAGGGGGCGGAGTCCCAAAAGGGGGCGGTAACACAAATTAGGATGGTGGCCCAAAAGGGGGCGGTAACCCAAATTAGGATGGTGGCCCAAAAGGGGGCGGAGTCCCAAAAGGGGCGGTAGCCCAAATTGGGATGATGGCCCGAAAGGGGGCGGAGTCCCAAAAGGGGGTGGCAACCCAAAAGGGGATGGTGGCCCAAAAGTGGGTGGAGATTCCAAAAGGGTGTTATACTGGTATACCACCGAACTTAGTGTACCCCTATGAGAGGAAGCGGGACTTCACGTTATTTGAAAAGGCATGGGAAGTTGATAAAGTGTGTTGTTGTTCAGAGGAGGGAGCCCCATCACAGCAGGTGGCTGTAGTGGTTCCTTGTCTTGTGATGTGTGAAAAGAAGGTAACACCTAATAGCGATAGTCCAGAGTTCCAGGTGACCGGGAGAAAGTGTGGGTCAGACCAACTCGGGGACTTGGACGTGACAAGACGTGTGACCGTGAGAAACGGTATAGCTCCAGGAAAGGGGGCAGAGACCTGTTTAAGGGGGAATGTGTTATTCCAGGATGACAGGGGGAGTGGGAGTGACTCCTATGCAGACTGTGACTCGACCGCAAGGGAAAGTGAGTGCAGTAAGCTGGAGCTCTCTGAAGTTACCGAGAGTCGTGAGACAGTGGAAACTGCGGATGCAGGAACGGGCGGAACTCTGGAGAGGCAGAGTGTGTGCAGGCAAGAGTGCCCAGTCGAAAATGTAATTAAAGAGGTAATGGTGCAACATGTGCTGGCTAAAAGAGAGCAGGACCATGAGATGGAGCTGCTTAAAGAGTCAGTGAAAAAGACAGTCGAGCGAGAAAGGGTCCTGAGACAAATGATTGAGCACAAAGTGGAGGAGCTGGAGAAGGAAGTCTCTAAGCTCAGAGATCATCTGTCAGCGTGTAAGAGTATGAACAAGGCTCTATGGAAAGAGACGGAGGTGCTCAGAGAGGAACAAGAGAAACATCAGCAGGAGTGTCGCTGCTTGGCAGAAGAGCAAGATAGAGTTCTCCGAGAGCTCAAGATAGAGGAGGAGACTAGTGCCCAGCTCCAGAAATCTATGGGAGAAGAAATCCAGCAAGGGAAGTGCCATGCAGATGGGCACACAAGGGAGAGCGATGTCTTGGAAAACTGTAATAATGCTCAGGACGAGGAGGTCCAACAGTCTGTCCAAGAAGGTGACGGGTCGGGTTTCAAGTGTGTAATAGAGATACCCGAAGACCTGCGAGAAGTGTGTGCCAGTGAGGAGGTGCATGAGGCCTTTAGAAAGGCGGTAGAAGCATCTAGTGTGAACTGGGTGCCAAAGAAGAAACAGTTGGTCATACTGTCAACTAAGGAAGTCACCCTGAAGCGAGTGGCTGTCCTGAGAGACATGCATCTACAATGCCTCCGAACGAAACAGATGATCATGTGGAGGAATAAAGAAGCCGCTCGACGTTTGGAGCAAGCAAGAAAGGCTCAAAGTCGGCTTGGATTGGTGGAAGACATCATTCAAGTGCCCAGAGGTCTGGTGAAGAAAGTCATCGGAAGACTTGGGAAAGTGATGCAGGAGATGGTGAATAAGTCCGGTGTGACGAGAGTCAGGATTACGGCTGATGACGAAGTCCAGGTCAGGGGTGAAGATGGGATGGTTCCATTCCTCGTTGTCAGATCCAGGGAGAGTAGGGTTTTTTTTAGAGAGAAAGGACTCAGAACAGAACAGGGACTTATTTATTGGGTGGTAGAAATTTTAGTTAATGAGGGGAACAGTGCTGTCTTATCAATGTTATAGTTTTATTGGTGTGTTCCTAGTGTGGGGAGTTTTTTTATCCAGGAGGCAAATGTATATAAAAATATATATACAATATATGAAAATTTGTTATTTTCATGGCTGCAGTGATCAGTGTGGTAAGGCGAGTGAAAGATGTCTGTGCCCCCCACACTGCTAATATCTCACATCCCCCATATATCCACAGTGCCCCTCACACCACTAACATCTCACAGCCCTCAAATATCTCCAGTGCCCCATACTGCTAACATCTCATAGTCCTCATATATCTCCAGTGCCCCTACACCGCTAACGTCTCACAGCCCCCCATATATCTCCAGTGGCCCCCACAGCACTAACATCTCACAGTCCCCATATATCTACAGTCCCCCTATACCGCTAACATCTCACAGCCCCCCCATATATCTCCATTGCCCCCTCACCACTAACATCTTACAGTCCTCATATATCTCCAGTGCCCCCACACCGCTAACATCTCACATTCCCCATATATCCCCAGTGTCCCTCATATCGCTAGCATCTCACATCCCCCATATGTCCACAGTGCCCCTCACACGACTAACATCTCACAGCCCTCAAATATCTCCAGTGCCCCTGTGTAGCCCTGGTGTGAAGGCACACGCAGTACCCTGGAGGATGTGTGGAGAGGTAACAGTTTAATGCTCAATAAACATTCACTCCATCACACACTTAGACACACCCATAGGTTATAAGAGCTAGTCAGATCCAGCCAGTCAGTCAGTCTAGCCCGGGTGGCTCCTGAGTGAGTCATCCCACCTGAGTTCAGTCAGCGGCAGAGCTCATTGAGTTCTGTTTCCTGTCTTCGGACAGAGGAGATCATTCAGTGTGAAGTCTGTTCAGGAGGAGAGAGGAGTGAGCATCAGGACCTTCAGTCTCCTGTCCCAAGGACAGTGGAGTTCAGAGACGTGCTCCTGAACTAGAAGATTACTGAGCACCTGTTAGCAAGCTCTGGAAAGAAGAAAGAAGGGACTAGTCTGCATAGCCTTTGGAAGTGTGGAGTGCTTATGCTACAAGCGCGGACAGGGCGAAAGGCGCAGTGGAAGGAATTTAGAAGTGCCTTAGGATTGGATTATCCTGCACATTGTCACCGGTCACTGGGGACCGAAGCGTCACTATAGCTCCAGGCATAGTGATAGAAAAACCAGAGGCTTACTGGACCTTAGGTAGCAGAAAGCAGCCCTTGGAGTGTCGGTACGTAACTGGGGTCAGGGAGAGTGGGAACTTGGAGTCACTGCAGGACCACATTAGGAACCCAGCTCTCTCAAAGGAAGACTCCGACCACAAAACTGACCGGGCAGTACAGCTTGGAGAAGCTGGAGATTCTGGAGTGAACTACGCTTTATGCTGGTTGAACTCATAATTTTGAAAGTCAAGGAGGCCCATAACCTGTTCAGCTGTTGCCTCAAAGCACATCCTCCACCCGACCAGCCTCCCTGGGACCTGTCTTATCATCTGACAAGTAAAAGGTATGGGAAGAAGCTTCTATGTGTGAGACTGAGTTATTTGATTGCATCCCTGCACAACCCCACCATAACTATCGACCTGAGGGAAGAGTCCCACCTGTAGGGGACCCGACATCTAGCTGCCTCACCATCCCCTCAGAGATCTACAGCAGCGCTGGTCTTAGTGATCAGAGAACTACAGGTGGCGTCACGAACTGTATATATACCTATCCCCTGTAAATATTCCCCCCAACATACGCCTGACCGCCAGGGCCACAGACCGAGCCAGCGCTACTTGTGACAACCCCATAGACTTCCATGGGCTCGGCTCTGAGTACCCCATTGCTCTGGAAACCCACAATTGTGGTGCGTGGTCGAGACACCCCCATACCGCTAACATCTCATAGTCCTCATATATCCCCAGTGCCGCTCACACCGCTAAAATCTCACATCCCCATATATTCACAGTGCCTCTCACACCGCAAACATCTCACAGCCCTCAAATATCTCCAGTGCCCTAACACCGCTAACATCTCACAGCCACCATACATCTGCAGTGCCCCCCACACTGCTGACATTTCACAGCCTCCATATATCTCCAGTGCCCCCCCACACCACTAACATCCCAAAGCCCCCATATATCTCCAGTGACCCCACATCACTAATGTGGTATCCCACAAAGTGGCCATTTCTATGGGATACCAGATAGAGAGTGTGTTTTCATATAAATGTTGTGAATTTTAATGTGGACTGTGCATTTAAACACATTGTGAGACCTGCTGACAGGCAGCAGAAAAAGGGTTAATCTCCTCACAGGCTTGATCAGGTGACGGTGACCCAGCTCTATTTTAATATGCAGAAGGTTCTAGAAAAACACCTCAGGGCAGTCAACCAATGACTGCAGCTCTACAGTCACATAGAAGGGGGATGAGTCAAGTTCCGGGGGATAGTTTTAAACTTGAAGTGGCAGTTGGTGGTCAGACATCTTGAGAAGTGGAAGCCATTTTGTAGGTGAAGGAAATACCTACTTTATCCCTGCCTGTTTTGCTTAAAAAGGGGACAGGCATAATAAAGGGAGTTAATAGTCTTCATATGAGGAAGACTACCATTGCACCTCTAGGAGGAAGAATTACCTTAGGGCAGAAACAGAGCACAGTGCTGAAGAAGAAATATTCAGACTTAATAAAACCGGAGGTTACTAAAATCTGCCTGTCTGCAGGTACACAGCAATCAACCGTGAGTGTAATCCTGTACCTCAGTTTCCTGCTGTTTGTAAATAATAATTTGCCCCACTACCTTCAGTAAAAAGACTTCTGTTTCAAATTCTTATGGCTGCTTCATGACTGGGGCTCAAATGCACCAACTACTACCACCATCATCATCTTCTGCACAGAGGCAGTTACTGTGCAAACATTGTATTGTGTAATTTCCTGTGTGTGTAATTTGAAAAGTCTCTTCTCATGAGAGAAAGCTTGGACATCATAAGATACATCATACCCTGTAAGGAGTACAACCCTCAGCCATACACCACATGAGAGCGCCAAACTAACATCTCACAGTCCCCATATATCTCCAGTGCCCCCACACCACTAACATCTCAAAGTCCTAATATATCTCAGATGCCCCCACACTGCTAACATCTCATAGTCCCAATATATCTCCAGTGCCCCCCACAATGCTAACATCTCACAGCCCCATAAATCTCCAGTGCCCTCCACACCACTAACATTTCACAGTCCTCATATATCTCCAGTGCCCTCACACCACTGACATCTCACAGCCTCTATATATCTCCAGTGCCCCCAACACTACTAACATCTCACATCCCCCATATATCTTCACTGCCACCCCACTGCTAACATCTCACAGCCCTCATATATCTCCACTACCCCCACACCACTAACATCTCACAGCTCTCATACATCTTCAGTGCCCCCACACCGCTGATATCTCACAGTCTCCATATATCTCCAGTGCACCCACACTACTAACATCCCACAGTCCCCATGCATATCCACTGCCCCCAAACCACTCACATCCCACAGCCTCCATATATCTCCAGTGCCCCCACACCGCTAATATCTCACAGCCCCATATATCTCCAGTGCCCACACTCCGCTAACATCTCATATTCCCCATATATCTCCAGTGCCCACAACACCATTGATATCTCACAGCCTCCATATGTCTCCAGTGTACCCCACAACGCTAACATCCCACAGCTTCCATGCATATCCACAGCCCCCACACCACTAACATCCCACAGCCTCCATAGCCTCCATATATCTCCAGTGCCCCCACACTGCTAACATCTCACAGTACCCATATATCTTCAGTGCCCCAACACCACTAACATTTCACAGTTCTCTTATTTCTCCAGTGCCCCCCTACATCGCTAACATCTCACAGTCCTCATATATTTCCACTACCCCCACACCCCTAACATCTCACAGCCCTTGTATATCCCCAGTGCTCCCCCACACCGATAACATCTCACAGCCCTCCATATATCCCCACTGCCCCTACACTGCTAATGTATCACAGTCCTCATATATCCCCAGTGCTCCCCACATCGCTAAAATCTCAGTCCTCATATATCTCCACTGCCCCCTCACCACTAATGTCTCAGTCCTCATATATCCCCAGTGCTCCCCACACTGCTAACATCTCATAGCCCCCATATATCTTCAGTGCCTCTTATACCGCTGACATCTCACAGCTTCCATATATCTCCACTGCCTCCACACCGCTAACATCTCACAGTTCCCATATATATATCTCCAGTGCCCCCCACACCACTAACATCTCACAGCCTCCATATATCTCCAGTGCTCCTCACTCAGCTAACATCTCACTGCCCTCATGTGTGTCTAGTACTCCCCTCACCACTAATATTCTACAGACCCCATGCATATCCTGTGCCCCCCACACCACTATGAGGTGTCTGCTATTCACTCATGGAGACTTTTATAGAAATTATACTGTCATCTGCCATAGATATGTGGTAAATGTCAGGAAAAGTGGACAAATCAGACAAGACACAGGACCATCAGTCATGGGCCCCTACCTGCTCACAGGTCCCGCAGCGGTTACGTGGCCTGCCACTTATGGCAATATACCACTGATCCATACTGAGATGAGTCTCTTCAATTAGAGCCAGCAACCCTGATTTGTGTTTTCATTATAAAATAAATCATTCTTATTGTTTGTAAATGGATCGTCCGCCAGGGCAGTGGGATACTCGGTACCGGGCCGGTGTATTAAAGGGATGTGTCACGGCAGCAGTGACCCGGTCCATGGCCCTGGGCATCCAATAAAAGGGGAAATATTTACAGGGGATGATAGAGTTTGTAGTGTAGTATTCTTGACGCCACCTGTGCTATCTGGTCAAAGGTGAGCAGCGGTGCAGATCCTCTGAGACTGATGGTGTGATGCAGCAGAGTTGGAATAGCTTTCCACAGGTATAGCTTGTGGTCTCAGGGTAGCGTGATGTTGCAGATAGAGTAACGGTGCTGGGAGATGTAGCAGAGTGGAGTGTGCGTAGCATAAAGAACTTGAAGAGACAGTCAATTGCAGTTTCCAAGGCTTTACTCACAGTTCTGGTGCGCACAGATGCCCGCTTGGTACAGTGTCCTCCAGGTGAGGAGCTCAGCAAACTCCCAGGTAGATTCTGATACACCTTCCCAGGACTCATTTCTATATGTGTTCCTTTTACTGGCCGTCTCACTGTGTTGATTTTCCCGCCTTCTACCTTTCCAGCACCTTCACAAACAGTGTCCCAGATCAGCGGCTGCAAATCCTGTCGGATAACATGTTATCTCTTCTTTTCCTTGATTCTATATAGCTACCTGTTAAGGGGACGGTCACAACAACTTTATAAAATAATGGAATGCAACTGAACCCGGGTCCGCGGTGCAGCCTGAGGGTACGAGGGTAAAACTAACAACCAAAATATTAGATCTTCCTGTATTACTTCACACCAGGCAAGACAAGGACTCGCACTATCTCCGTTAACTTCACGGGAGATGTGCTGAGTACTGGCGTAGACGTGGCTCTGTGAACTGCACAGAAGCCACACACCAGTCATTAGGAAGTGAGTGCAACTCACGCCGGGCGTATGTGCTGCCAGCCAGTGTGCGACCCGACAGTGAAGCACTCTCCTTTCGGATAGCAGGCGATGCCCAGGTTATGCGCCCTGCAGTCTGCTCAGGGTGTATCGCTACCCTCTATCGGAGCTAGACTGCACCACATTTATTACCTGCCTAGCATACACTAACCTGCCTGAGTGACCTGTGCTAATTAGCCGAGTTATCTCTGGCATCGGCAGGTCACGGAGAGTGAAACTAAAGAGCACGTGGAGCCCAAACTGACAGGCGTCTGCACATATGCACGACCTATAAGGTATGATCTGACCGCGCCGCCATGCTTGCGGTCAGGCTATTTAAAGGCGAAGCCCTGCCCCAAGCCACATCGTTTGATGACGTCACCCGTGGCCAATCAGGCGGTGCCAGGTCACCGGATCAGCTGACATCAAATCATCAATCACGGTCCTCCACGTCACGGGCATGCTCAGTGTAGGAAATCCTGGACTTAGGCTGTGGCAGCCCTGTTCCTTTCTGTAACCTATGCTTAAAGCTACTAGGAACAAAGACCCTTGCAACAGCTTGTACCTTCTGTGTACTGGCTAGGCGTTGGGATCGACGGCGAAACTGAGCAGCATCTGGACCAGGATGGGAGACCACAGACTCCACTGATGGTTCAGATTCCACTTCAGGTCCAGCAGATGCCCGACGCCTAACACTACCTCTCCGGCGAAGATAATTGTGGTTATTGACTGTGATCACTAAAGTTACCACAGCAGTCGGCTTGCTAGCAGAGTCATAAAGTTCTCCACTAGGCTAAGGGGCTGAGTCCCCTCTGCGACCTGTTCCCTCTGCAAACAGATCGGGACCCACGGATGGTTCTTGCTCTCTCCGTGTCCCTAGGACCCCTTCCTCTCCCTCCAGAAGCTTCTCTCCTTCTCTGCTTCTCTCTCCTTCACTCTCCACTTCCCGGACCGAGCTCTTCCCAGCTCAAGGTCCCCTCTTAGTCTGTCTCTAGACTCCTTTCCTCTGTAAACTCCCCTGACAGGGAGCTGCTTCACCACACGTCCATCTCCTTTCACTTCCTCCTCATGTCTCTCTATACTCTGCTGCATGCTTCCTAAAGCTTCACTCCTCGTCTTGCTACTTACTAACCACACCCACCCATACACTCTATACTAACCAGCCTGGGATGAGACCATCCTCCCGCAGGGTACGTCCAGGGTGCCCAGCTGCTATAGTCTGTGTTGGGTGCAGGTGTTAGAGTCCGGGTTGGTGCTCCCTCCTTACCTGAGAGTGAAGTATCACACCTCAGGGTGAGGTGAAATACCTCTGTGGCGACTGAACCCTCAGGGGCGCCACATTAATATTTGATACATTTTGTTCCCTAAATATATTAATTATTATTAATTATATTTTGCATATTTATTTTCTATTTGCATCCATATTTTTTTTTTTTTTTGTATTTTTAGACATCAAAAGATTTTTTTATTATTCTAATAAATTTTGTATCCTTTCACATAAATGTTTTTGTATATATTTTTTATACATATGTATAAATCTCATACATGCAACAGGCATAAAAGAAGATCAAACCTAGTGATTTCTCCAATTTAAAAAAAAATACTAGTAGCCCAAAAAACACAGGAAAGTATGAACAATTGGCCCAAAAAGTCCTCTCTATTTGTCATTTGTAACATGATGGCTGTGACTGAAAAAAAGACCAATATCAACTGAAACTCTAAATGTAGTTACGTAGGAAGAAAAGTGGCGCTTCGTCTTGTGCATGGCACACCTTACCGGCCAAGCATCAGTCACACTTGCACACTACATACTTGGCATTCTGCTAGTAAACTTTTTTTTAACAACTGTTTTAGGGTGGACAATTTTTCTCATGTTCCTGTTTTTCTGTCCATCGCTACTGCTTTGTATATTTTTCTGGTGACCAACATAGGTTCACCATTTTATGATATTGTTATATTCTATATGAAAATAATATTTTATGCTTTCTGAGATTTTGGATCCCATTGCTTCTTCTTGTACTCTCTCAGCAATGTAGTAGTCTGCACAACTTGGAGGACAAATATGGAGTCTAATTGAACATTCAATGAGAGATTGCCTCCACCAACTTCTCCCAATCCTGTTGAAGAATGCCCTGAAGTAAGAGCTGTGGGATACAAAAGAGGCCTGCCCATATCACCAGAGAGAATCTACAGGACATCAGCCAAGAAACCATGGCCCCAACTGTTGGAATACAGCTTTGCTCCACTGTCCATCACTTAACACATGAAGACATTGTGAGAACACAGGTTGGGACAATCAGGTCACCTGGCCACATAACTCACTGTGCTTGGTTGTCTTTTTTTTCTCCTATATTTTTAGATAAAATGAAATGTTCCATGACTGCGGCTGATTGGATAAAATGGAACTTGTCGGAAATACATTTCATTTTGAATTTTCGCTCACATAGACATTTTCTGATTAATGAGCCTTGACACATGACAAAGACGACAGTTGCCATTAAACAACACTGAGCGACTTCATTTGTTGGCTTCTTATGTTTCTGTTGCTGCTCGCTCTGGCCTTACATCAATGACAGCTTCAGATCCACCGTGAGCCATGGTGCTGTGTGCGCTGGGAGTAGGGGAGAGAGCATGGAGCAGCTGCAGCTTCATCTCATTGATGAGTCGTGAAAGCAGAGGCAGAGCCTGTAAGCAGCGCCAGTGTTCTCTGTGTCACCTCAGTGAGTGCGCGGAGCAGCGGTGCTGGCGCTGCCTTCTGTATTGACACTGACAGATCCACTTTCAACTGTAACACAATAGATCACATCGGTCTGTCATCCGATTCTCCGCTCTGCTTCATTGTCACATGTTTCTGCTGTGCAGCAGTATGCCAATAAAAATGTATTATGCACAGCCAGGCAGAAAACTGAAGTGCTTATAATGAGGTTCTGCAGCAGCTGAGCTAAGCAGTATGAGGTTCTGCAACAGCCAAAGTGTGTATTATGAGGTGGTTATGCAGCAGCTGAGGTGTATGATGAGGTTCTGCAGCAGCTGAGGTATATTATGAGGTTCTGCCATAGCTGATGTGTATTATGAGGCTCTGCAGCAGCTGATGTGTTTTGAGGTTCTGCAGCAGCTGAGGTTTAATATGAATTTCTGCAGCAGCAGAGGTGTATTCTGAGGTTCTGCAGCAGCTGAGGTGTGTATTATGAGGTTCTTCAGCAGCTTAGATGTATTATGAGGTTCTGCAGTAGCTGAAGTGTGTATTATGAGGTTCTGCAGCAGCTGACGTGTATTGAGGTTCTGCAGCAGCTGAGGTTTAGTATGAGGTTTTGCAGCAGCTGAGGTGTGTATTATGAGGTTCTGCAGCAGCTGAGGTGTGTATTGTGAGGTTCTGCAGCAGCTGAGATGTGTTACGAGGTTCTGTAGCAGCTGAGGAGTGTATTATGAGGTTCTGCAGAGGCTGAGGTGTGTGTTATGAGGTTCTGCAGCAGCTGAGGTTTAGTATGATGTTTTGTAGCAGCTGAGGTGTGTATTATGAGGCTCTGCAGCCGCTGGGGTGTGTATTATGAGGTTCTCCAGAAGCTGAGGTGTGTGCTATGAGGTTCTGCAGCAGCTGAGGTTTAGTATGAGGTTTTGCAGCAGCTGAGGTGTGTATCGTGAGGTTCTGCAGCAGCTGAGTTGGATTATAATGACTGAGGAGTGTGTCCTCAAAAGGCAGCAGCGTCGTTCACACATCCTTGTTTTCCTCTGACAAAAGTTTATGAAAAAGAAAGGCAGGAAAAAAATGAAAGGAAAAAGCTGAATAATTTCTTGGTGATAATGGAGTCAGAAAGCTTTCTATGTGCTGTGAATTCTATTATAATGAAACAAAAATAATTTTATTATATAACTATAACAAGAACTTTTTTTTATTTAGTTTTCATTTATTAATTGATTTCTTTGTTTTTTTTTCTTATTATTTTAGTTAGAGCCGAGAGATATTGCTCCTAACTGTAGGTAAGGTTGGAAAAAAGGGCTGAAAAATTGTAACTTCTATTAATGTGAGTCTCTTACTATTCTGTGAGGCTCGACACCTACTTTTTATTTGGAAGTGGCTCGAGACCAGTAAGAATTTGGGGACCACAGTTCTGCACAGTGGTATGCTGGGAAATGAAGAATCATTATTCCACTACAGTGGCTGATTACGGCATTACTTACAGGGGTTTTCCCACGAAGACAAGCAGTGTCCAAGTTTCCATGTTGCATTATATCCATTGGACAGATTCCTAGGTAGGGTCTCTTGCTGGAGCCTTCTCTATGAACCAGAATGAAGGGCTGTTCTTTAACAGCAGCACGTGTATTACATTGATGGCCATTCACCAAAAAAGCCTCCAAGTAATACTGGCCTAGAATGGCCACTCTCTGTCCAGACAAGTCTTCCCTTGCAAAATCAGCTGCGAGTTTACCTGTAACAACCACTGATTATGGTAGTGTCATATCTCCACCAAGACCTGCTCCTTCGACTTTTGCTTCTGTCAAAAGGCGACACCATATTCATTCTGCGGGTCGTTGTGGTGATGGAAGTGATGTTGGAACCGGAATCTCTGGAAGGCACTAAATTTAGGGTGGCTGTGACCTACAATGCCATCCAGGCTGACAGTATTGTTGAGTGTGCTCCCAGCTCCAGCTAGTTGGAGAGCACCACACCCTATTTGAGCTTCCCTCTTACTGCCACATATAGCTTTGTTCTCCCCTTTTTTAGTTCTTTCTGTTCAGCTCCCGTGTAGTATTATTGTTACCTGTTTTGACCTCTCCTTTTTTTTACTGACTATTCTTGAATATTCTGAATTTGTACTTTTCCTGTTCTCTTGGCTTTTACTTGGCTATCTTAACACTCCTGCCAGCCTGCAACACCGTACAGCAGCGTATTCTGTATCCCCAGCCCAGTGCCCCTGTTTAAACTCAGTTAAATTCCCTGTGCAAAAATTAAACAGTGAAAGCCAGGGAAATCTCTGGTATCTGGTAAGTGGAGTGGCTTGCTAGCCTATCCATGGTAACTATTTCAGAGCGGCCAGGTGACCACTGAAAAAGCATTACTTACAGGTAGAAAAATCTTTAAAGGGTGTATACCAAAGCCAAATGTATTAGAAAAAAATTATCTTTTTTTTTACCTATAAATATGGTTGAAACAACTCATGCACAGGAAGCGCAACATTACTGCGCATGCACAGACAGCGAGAACTCAGTGCGCATGCGCATTCTGAATGTAACCAGTAATAATAGTGAAAAAAACTGCACACACATGTGGTACTGTAGAGGATAAATGCATTTTTGACTTAATATTTATCTTACATGTATGGCACATTGAGAGATAAGTTTGCGTATGTGAATACTCTTTTAATAATTTTTCAAAAATGATTTGAATGCCGAAGCATCCAACCACAAAAGAACCGAAGAAAAATTCACATTGTGCTGGCAAAGAACTAATGCATTTTGTTACAAACTAAAGTTGCTTTTCACATTCTGTATGATGCATAAGGCACGGTCAAATGTAAAATTTTTTTTTTGCATTTATTGCAACAAAATCTAAACAAGTGGCTAGAAGTTAGTCAAGAATTATCCTCTCCCTGGAGCCGTTTCTTTTAGGCGGAATAACTAAGCCTGTAATTCCGTTTAGCATTAAAATAAAATCTGCAGAAGTCACTTGTAAAATTTAGATACATAGTAGAACTTTGCTTAAAGCCATTTGGATAAAGATTTCTATATTGAGACGTAAGCGCCATCTGCTCCTCGAGTTTTCCCAACACCAGCTGAGATCTCAACTCCTGAGAGACCACGACAGAATAAATGATTGATTTAAGAAATATGTCAAGGGCCTTTTTTTATGTCAATTGATGCAAAATAATTGATACGTTTGCCTTGCAATGGATGCGGGGTATCGGTATCACTTTAAACACATGAAATTCACATTGAAAATTAATATTAACTTTGCTACACAAAAAATGTTACATTTCCTCTCGGAGTGCACAGTGTTTGGTTTTCTCCTCAGTCCAACATAGGTAAAGAATAGAGTAAGGGTGAGTTTCCACGGTCAGGAAACGCTGCGTGTTTGGCGCTGTGCGCTGGCGCAGCGCCAAACACGCAGCGTCCAGATGTTACAGCATAGTGGAGGGGATTTCAAGAAATCCCGTCTCCACTATGCGTAACAATACGCAGGTGGCAAACCTGCGTAAACGGACATGCGGCGCGTCTTTTCAGACCGCAGCATGTCCTCGCGTATTGCGGCGACGGTGCGTCGCCGCAACATAATTAACACAGGGCTATGTAGCCCTGCGCTCTTTCCGGAGGTGTTCCGGAGGTGTCCTGAACACCTCCGGAAAGAGCGCGCGTCAGAAAGGGGGCGGGGCTTAGACGGAGCGGAATTTCCGCTCCGTCAAAAGCGCTATGGTTCCGGACCGTGGAACCATAGCCTTAAGGTCAAGCGTGTGCACTTTCATCCCATTCAAGGAGGGGCTTCCCATTATAAGGATCAGTGGGATTCCCAGAGATCAGTCCCCCATCAATTTGCAAGAATTCCCCATTGTCATGGACAGGGGATGTCTTATGATTTTGGGAAGTGCAGGTGCAGGTGCTGGGCCTCTCGGACCTTTCCTGGCGCCTGCACACTGCAGTACTTTGCTCTGCCCTCAACAGGGCAGATCAGTACGCCTGCGCTGGAGTGCGAGAGAAGCAAGGTGGATGACATCATCGCATAAAGATGGGAGGCGCAGGACCCGGACCTGCGACGCTCATCGGACCGGACCGCCCCCCGGGTGAGTATAATATAACTCGTTTTTCTTATCTTTCAAGTTACATCGGGGGTTATCTACAGCATTACAGAATGTCTGTTGGCCATTGTTACTGTAGTGCCTTGTCTATGTGACCCACCTTCCCGGGTCTGGGCATTGCTCCCTTCACCTTGGTCCGCTGCCCTCTGCAGGCTGCAGGTGTGACATCATATCCCTAAGCCTTTTAAGGGCCATTACCTGTGTCTTCGAATTCAAGACTCCAGTTTTGTGCACTGCTCCTCCTGTCGACATTGTGCTTTACCTTCTTATCTTCCTGCATACTTCACCTCATCCAGTGTGTCCTATGTCCTTGTCCCCTACGTGCCATCCTGCCAACTGCACCGACCCCCCTGGTTTCAAATACCAACCCAGTCCTGGAGCTTAGCGGGTCCTCTTAACAAGGTGAGCCTGACGATCTATGATATGGAGTGGCCAAGACTCAGAGCCAAGATGAATTTGCCTGTTGAGCAACTGGGACATTCCCCTTGAGTAGCAACCCATTTATAGAGGTCACTGTCATATAGACGTGGGATTATACATTTTGTACATTTTGATGCTCAAGTTACTTTTAGTAATTGTTACTTAATACATTTATTTTGTATTATTTGGATATATTACTGTACAGTTCTCTAACTCTACTACGGATAATGTTCTACTCTACCAGCACTACATGTGCTATACTTATTTCTTCCATCACTTCATATACTTTCCTTCTCTCTTCCAGGTACTATGTGTATTTTATGCACTACATGACTAAACTGATCTTCATCAGTACTCCATATAGTGTACTGCCCTTAACTCACTCTATATGTACCATTGTACAGGGTGGGCAATTTATATGGATACACCTAAATAAAATTGGAATGGTTGGTGATATCAACTTCCTGTTTGTGGCACATTTGTATATGGGAGGGGAAAAACTTTTCAAGATGGTTGGTGACCATGGTGGCCATTTTGAAGTCATCCATTTTGGATACAACTTTATTTTTTCCAAAGGGAAGAGGGTCACGTCACACATCAAACTTATTGAGAATTTCACAAGAAAAACAATGATGTGCTTGGTTTTAATGTAACTTTATTCTTTCATGAGTTATTTACAAGTTTATGACCACTTATAAAATGTGTTCAAAGTGCTGCCCATTGTGTTGGATTGTCAATGCAACCCTCTTCTCCCACTCTTGACACACTGATAGCATCCCCGCAGAAGAAATGCTAGCACAGGCTTCCAGTATCTGTTGTTTCAGATGCTGCACATCTCGTATCTGAAGTCTATGCTGTGAAGATATTAGATGTATCCAAAATGGCCAACTTCAAAATGGCCGCCATGGTCACCACCCATCTTGAAAAGTTTTCCCCCTCCCATATACTAATGTGCTGCAAACAGGAAGTTGATATCACCAACCATTCCCATTTTATTTAGGTGTATCCATATAAAATGGCCCACTCTGTACTACTGTGCTATTATCCAGCACTGTTCTCTGCCTGCATTACATGAACTGTACTGCTCTCTACTTTTACTATATATATATATATATATATATATATATATATATATAATTTTGATCAAAGGAATGTATTATTATTATTATTACTACCTTCATGCATTTTTTGCAATATTTTTTTTATTTTTATTTTATTTTATGATATTTGTGTCTTGTTTTTTGTTTTTTTCTATATATTACATATTGTAACTCCCTATTGCATATTTTTACGTCCTTGGTTTTTATTTTATAGTCTATCTTTTTGTAGCTTTTTATTTTAATTATTTCAACAAAACACACATTCCTGGAAATATATTATTCACCATTCCTTTTTTTATTTGTTTTTATGTCAAAATTTAAAAATATAGAAATTTACTTCTTCCACTTCATCTAATTAATATTTAACTAAATTAAAAATTAAATGTAAAATTTCTCAGTTAAACTGCCCACCGGGCTGACATGTCTTCCTTAAGATTGTAATTGTATATACATTTCTCCTATAATTATGAATTCATAATACGATTTCCTATAATGTTGTCCAGTCGCTAAAACTTGAAGAGTTTTCAGTAAATAACTTTGAAGAATGTTGAATAATTGATGCACTGACCAATGTCTTTATGGCCAAATGACCTCATTAAAGCTTTATTGAGACCTTTGCGTTCTCTATGGACATCTCAGGATAATGATGATCTTTAAAAGTGTAAATGCAAAGCACCATAAGACAGAATGAGCAAAGAAAGAAAGAAACTTATGCGCAAGGCCCAGATCCAAAGCAATAATGTTTTTGCTTATGACATTAAAAACAAACTGAAAAAACAATTTACAAAATGTACATTGAAAAACTTTTTCAACACTATGAGAGTCAAACAAAAACTTTTCTCTTTCAGGCATAGGTCCTACTTCATTTTTCAACAACAGCCCTTCCAACGATTTTTCTGGTGCTGCTTCGGTGCCATTATCCCTTGTGAAAAAAAGTTTGTTTCCATCCTGGTCCTTCAACACTTCATCAAAAGCAAAATCAGATGCAAATCTGTGAAATCAATTTCGGGAATAAATGAAAGTCACATGGGGCAAGATCTGGCAACTTAGGGAAGTAGTCCAGTAGTTAAAACCCAGCAGTAGTGGACATGGTAATTTTGGAAATGTAGCAGAGAGTATTGCCCTGAATGATGATGATTTTCAATTTTCCAAGCCTCACGCTTAGAGTTGAATGAATCTCGGGTAGATTAGATTCGGACAAAAATGCTCAATTTGGAAAGCTTCATATCTAATAAATCTAAAGTTTTCAAAGTGGTAATCTCATGATTGAATGTTATCCCTAATCATAATATAGGAAAAACTTTCCTAGTGTTGGGAGTCTGACTGCAATGAACCACCAAGTGCTGAAGAGCAGCCGAACACAACCCTTCGAAATGTCCAGCACTCCTATTAAGAGTTAATGTAGAGGTTGTGTGCATGATCAACCACCGCTCTATTCCATAGGGGCTTTTCAAAGCCAAGGTTCTCAGGACTCCAATCTGACCTCTGAGAGATCGGAAATTTATTCACTATCTTGTGGTTAGGCGATAACTTTCAAACTCGAAAATACCCCTTAAAATAGAAAACTTTTATACTCACCTCTTCTCAAGCCTACTCATATGTTTCCCACTGCTGCCAGTAATTTTGTCTTTGATCTTCTGTTACTAGGCCTTCAATATTGCTGTTCTTTACTAGATTCCATGCCATCACATGGGCAAATTCATGGATGTCAACATTCTTCAATGAGCACCACGTTACTGAATGTAGCTCAGTGCACATCATTAACATCAATGACAAGCATAGCAATCAACATGACGGTGTGAGGGATAGTGAAGATCAGCAGGGTCAGAGACTCAAACACAGGATAATATAGAAGACATGTGTAGAGAGGGAAATAATCAGCTCACCATATATCTGTCACTTGGTGGGGAAAGAGATCCAAGTACGGAACAGGCCTGGTCCTGGGCATTTCTTGAGACAGAAATAGAAAGGAATGCGTTTCAACTAGGTGGCCTTAATCATGGTTTGACCATGACCATGATGAAGACTACCTAGTCTTCACGCATCGGTCTTGTATTGCCTGGGATCCCTTTTGTGTGCCAACTTGTCTTTTGTTTAAACAAGTATTGAATAAATGTGACGTTTTTACTTTTCTACGTTGGAGAACATTCCTTCCTATTTCTGTCTCAATATAGAAGACAGAAGAGAAGTGGTAGTGGTGTGACACTTTGAGCCCTCAGAGGTGTGGCCAAGAATTTTTCTGAATTATTTAAGCTGCATACAACTTATTAAGGTAACTTAAGATGCTAAAAACTCCAACTACAAGCTCCCGTAGCCCATCATAAATGAAATTTTTTTTTCCCATAAGATTTGATTAGAGTCATAGTATTCCTGCAATGTTTCATGGAATCCAGGTAAGTAGATGAATGGGTGGCACTCAGTTTCCAGTAAAAAACTGATCTTTGATAAACTTAAAACATGGATGCAGGTAAGTGGTTTACCTTCGGAATGACGCGGCCGTTTCTCATTCAGTCGACATTTCAACGAGTTCAGGTACCATGGGTTCCATGAGACGTTGTTTGTCTGGGGTGAAGCACCTGTCATTAATGAAGCTGATCGGCTGCTATAACTCCAGTGAGGCTGTAAAGGATCTCATTCTCTACTTTTAATGGTGCCAGCGATTTTCTTCCTTTTGCTTTCCTGTAATGTTTTCCACTATTCTAGTGTTATGGCCTATTCGATTCAGAATTGACACATTGGCCTTGAAATAGGAAAGGTTGGAAAGAAGAAACAAAGTAATGTCAGCAAGTGGTGACTGAACGGTAGATCTTTGTCCACAGCTTGGTCCTCTCTGATAATAAGAGATGCCCATCATCTTATTTGTGCTTACATCAGTTATCTACTTTATAGGATGGTGGATGATATGCAATGATGCTTGAATACTTTAAATAGAGACTTGACTTTTGATTTGAAGATCATTTGCACTGGCCGGTAATAAGAGTTTATGAGAAGAACGCTTGTTCCCGATCATTGGCCACTGGAAACATGCCACCAATCAGCAGACACATGAGCGAAAACTTGTTTAATACCTCATGGTGCCCATTAAATCATTGCTGTTGGCAACATGTTTCCCCATGTCAACGGTGAATTTACTATCAACAGTATTAATTTTATGTAGGTACTAAGTAAACATTTACCATTGTTCTATCCCTAGATTGCTTACATCAGTCTATGGACATGATGTGCAGACTTCTTAGGCAATTTGTGTGTTTGATTATTTATTTTATTATTGATCATCTCCAGAAATGTTATCAGTCCAAAAGGTTAATAAACCTGAAACCTGAATATTTAAGAAGGTAAAAGTGAGGTTTTGTCTTTCTTAGGAGAATATCACTGTGGGCAGAATTATTAGGTAGCTAAATGAAATACTTAAATTTTCCATCTCAATTGTTCATTTTCATCTCTTACAGTGAGAATAGGAACCAAACAGCTTAAAAATACAATTTTGGCAAAGCAACCTTTCTTCTCGGTAGCAACTATAAGCTCCATCCATGGAGTCTATCAGTTTCTTCATCTGTTAACAATCAACGTTTTGGAGCAGCACCAATCACAGCCTCAGACACTAATCAGAGAGGTGACTATTGTCCTTGAAATCTTCCACTTAAGAAGGGCCACAAGTTCTCACTAAGTTTTAGGTCAGGGCTGGGTCATTATTCTCCATCTTTAAGACCTTTCCTGGCACCGAGAAGTGGACACTTCAATGTTGCGAATCTGCGATGAAGCCTTGTCCTACTGAACAATCCTGGTTTTCTTGAGACATGCAGAACTATTCTCCAAAGTGTTTTTGCCAGAATTCTGACATGAAGCACTATGATGAATATCAAATTTTTATCGCAACTTGAAGTTGCTCAAAATAATTGCAACTTTTGGCTTTTTTTAAGCCACTTTCTTTGAGGTCTGCCAAAATGGGCAAGCTAGGGCAGTTGCTGTGGTGATCCTTACACCAAAAATGTTATAGAGCAAGATTGGTGTTGAGGCGCACGAAGGCACCTTGAGGCATACTGTAAGTCACTTATCAGATGCATCTCTTTTATTAAAAGGCCTCTTAATGAATCAGATGAGTTACACGCCAGCTCCTTCCCTCAACCACAGTCTTGATGAATCGGGGCCAAACTTTTCCCTGAAACATCAGAACAATTCGTTGAATAACATAATCTGGCTGTAATTGCCGACTCTGATTCATGCAGTCCGCGGCTTGGTCAGACTGAATAAGACCACAAGTTCCCTTTAAAGTAGAAAACGTTTTTGGGGAAAAATTGGAGTTAAGGATTTATGCAGATTATGATGTACAAGAGTTTTGGCCTAGTTCTCGAAGCCCTAGTTATCACTCCAGTGTAAAACTGTCTGGTCTGTGACATATTTTGCCATTTCCTACTTAATCATCACTTTGCAAAATGCCACGATACACAAAATGCGACAAGACGGATGACTCGTATTTTAGGCTAATGTTTTTATGTTACAAATAAACTATGTCAGAAGAAAAATGCCTCACGCTCCGCCACATAAATCATCCTCACAATATCATTTTGTTTGTTTGCTGTAGATTCCCCTCCCCAAAAAAAACAGGCCGAGTGATTCAGTAAGAGTCACACAGCATAATAGTTAATTTACTCATATTTAGCGGCCGTGACAAGTCCAATTATTTATTTTCTCTCATATGAAATTACTTCTGTCAGGGTGGCATTCTCACTTGGCTCAGTCGATGGCGAGGGAAGGAAACTTGATAATGGATTAGGAATGCTATTAAATGATAGAAGCGGAATTAACAAACAGAAAGATTTTATAGCTTTTTTGCATTTGTCCTTTTTTGTCTGCTTTCTTTTTTCTTTTGTGGCTTTGAGGACAGTTTTTTTTACTTTTATTATCTCCTGTGTATCTAGTTCTGGGGTTGACATGGTGCTTATGTAAATTATCAAAACGGATCATGTAGCTATTATTAAATCTGTCATTAATTGTATTCTTTTCTTTACTTTTCTTTCTGGCTTCACCTTAAAGAGTTTGTCCTTCTTCAAAAAGTTTTTTTTTTACCTGATTTCTTATTTATTCTTATTTAAATATCTACAAATTAGTAGTATTTTTGTCTTCACAAATGTTCCCCGATCTTCATCACTAAGCAATAGTCAGTCCAATTTACATCTTATACTTATACAATTTACATCTACATCACAATTTACATCTACATTTACAATTTTTTCTTATACAATTTACATCTTATACAATTTACATCTTATACACAATGGGCTATGCAAATCCAGCCCGTGGACTCATCAAACAACAGAAGAGACTGCTGCATGACCTAGGGTTCAGACTGCTTGGCTGATTTGTATGAGGGGGAGGTGGAAGTCGGATGACCATGGTCCTCATGTGTCAACTCTGCACTTTCTGAAATGGACCTTGTGTAAGATAATGCAAAAGAACTGGAGGCACGCTGAGCCATCTAATCTAACACCTTTTCAACATCTTGTGAACTCATCATTCATGCATCGGTACTCAGCCCAATGAAATGATGCAGAATGCCCTGTAACCTGCATGCACCAGAGGAAGGTGTTTCATTTGTGCACGTTCCAGGAGCAGAATGACCACATCCTCTCTCTACAGCAGCTACACCATCACCACCAGAAGCAGCTACACCAGCACCAATACAGCAGCGTCCACGCCCTCTATTTAATTCTCTCCTCATCTTTGGAAGGGTTTTTTTGGCACACCTCTCACACAGAGATGGCGGCAGAGTAGATTTATTTTTTAGGCACACTACTAGTGCAGACACAGCGGTACAGAAAAAAAATTTTTGACCTACAAATATCAAAGAGACGGCTGCAAAGTAGATTTTTTTGGGGGCTCACTACCCGTTCAGACACAGCTGTACAGTAAAATAACTTTTTTGGCCCACAAATGGCAAAAGCCGGCTTCTGAGCAGATTTGTTTTTCAGGCCCACGGCTCATATAGACACAGCTGTACAGTAAAATTATTTGTTTGGCCTACAAGTGGCAATGGAACGGCTGCAGAATAAGATTCATTTTTTGAACCAAAAATCACAAAGATGCGGTGGCAGAGTAGAATTATTTTTTTGGCACACTACTAGTATAGACACAGAGGTAGAGTAAAAAAATTTTTTGGCCCACAAATGGCAAAGAAACATTTGATGGATGTAATTATTTTTCAGACACACTATATTTTTCAGATTTATTTTTAAGGCAAATGGAACAACCCTGCCGGCATCACTACATAGCCTCCCATCCCCCACCTGCCTTACACACCAACTAACTCACTACTCCGGGCCATGCTGTGAATTCTGTCTGCTGCCTGCTCCATGCTGTGTGCCTCATGTCTCCTATCTGCTCTGTGCATGCTTCCTGGCTGTGTGCATAGGGGGGCGGAGAAGGCACTTCCTGGTTCTTATAGTGTCAGTGTGCATCTTTTTAAGGTGTACATATGGCATCCCCCCCACAGGAGGATGCCTGTGCAACGTTTTATCTCAGTGTCTTGCTGCTTAGTTGCCAAGTCCTGTCCTGTTTTCCACCTTCTCTGGGGGCTGAATGCCAGGACTGAATACCCAGATCTGTTTCTGTGCTCTGTGTTTCTTGTTCTGCCCTTCAGGAGGCTGCTTCTCTTGGTTCCTGTGCCTTGACCTGTACCTGATCTTGTCTGAACTGAGTCTTATACCTGTATCCATTTGTATCCTTGTCTGTAGCCTTCCCTATCCTTCTGTGTGTGTCCTTGTGTTTACTCCTGCTCTACTCTGCTCTGGCTCCGTTCCTTGCAGTTCCGCTCTGCTCTCGGCTCTGCTCCTTGCAGTTCCGCTCTGCTCTCGGCTCCGGTCCTTGCGGTTTTGTCCTGCTCTCGCTCCGCGCTCTGCAGTTCCATTCTGCTCTCGCTCCGTGATCTGTGGTTCCATCTTTCTCTCACTCCGCTTCTTGTGGTCCTGCCTTACTCCGCTCCTTGCGGTTATGCCTTGCTCTGCCCCGTGTGGTTCTGCCTTGCTCCACTCCTTGTGGTTCTGCCTTGCTCCGCACCTCGGGCTTCAGCACTTTGCTCTGCAAACTGCAGCTCTGCTCTGCTCATTGCTCTGCAACCAGCGGCTCTGTTCTACTCTCCACTCTGCAACCTTGCAGTTCTGCTTCGCTCCTGTTCCGCACTCTGTGGGACCTTGCTTCTCCAGTCTGAACAGGTTCCTACTTGTTCCAATATATCTCTCATTCCAGTCTGTGTCTCTGTCCTTTCTGAACCAGCCCCAGCTTCTCCAGTCTGAACAGGTCCCTACCTGTTCCATTCATAACTTCCCGTGTTCCTGTGTCTTAAGAGTCAATGCCTGTCCCTTTTGTCTATGCGGTGTCTGCCTGCCAGTGTCTCAGCTGTGACTGCCTGTCTGCCAGTTTCTCAGTCGTGCCCGCCTGTCTGCCAGTGTCTCAGCCGTGCCTACCTGTCTGCCAGTGTCTCTGCCGTGCCCACCTGTCTGCCTGAGTCTCAGCCATGCCCGCCTGTCTCCTAAGAGTACCAGCCTTGGCCTCCATTGTACCAGTCGTGCCCGTCGATTCTTGCCCGCACCTGTCATAATGTTCTGTTCCCAGTGCGATCAGCAGCCACAGCCAGACACCACCCTGAAGTAGTACCTGGCAGCTACCTGCAGCACAAGCCTAACCTCACCATCAGAGGCTCCAGTGAACACCAAGGTAGCTGCTTAGTCACGCCACTTCCAGGGTAGTCTGGTTTGTGGCACAGTAGGGTCACACATCCCCATGCTCACGCCAACCAGTCAGGGCGTGAGCTTAACAGCATATTATTCATATAGACACAGCGGTAGAGTAAAAATATTTTTTTGGCCAATAAAAGACACATTTGCTGGGTGTAATTATTTTTCAGACACACTACAAAAAAGGCTGCAGAGTAGAATAATATTTTTGGACCAAAAATGGAAACGACATGGCTGCAGAGTAGAATTATTTTTTCGCCACACTTCTCGCATACAGACAGCGGTAGAGTAAAATTATTTTCTAAGCCCACAAATGGCAAAGACATGGCTGCAGAGTAAAATAATTTATTAGGCACAATGCTCTTACAGACTTAAAATAGTACTCTGATAGGCAAGAGTGCAGAGTACACACAGAGGCTTAAAGGCACAATAATTCCACAGGTGGGTGTATATTATTCTGAAATGTTCATACCACACCCTCAGAAATGTCAGCATATTTGTATGGTGCCACTTGTAAATGAGCAGATCATTTGAAATTCGATATGGTCGCCTTCCCTAAACTTTTGCCAAAAAAGTAATTTACGTTGAATAAATTTGTCTTGCATTCTAAAACTGAAAAAGCTCTAATTGTATGGAAATTATTCAGAGGTCTTCTAGGTGTTTATAGAACACATATATATTCACGTCCCAAAACCAAGGATCTGCAAAAGCCGCTGTATTCAAGTGGCAGATGTACGGGTCAAATTTTGGACTACAACAACAATAAAGTGGTTAAAAATATGCATTATTTTTACAACAGGCACATGTGGTAAGTTTGATAGTTGTGTTTGAAGTTTTGGATTATGAACATTATTCTTTTCTCTTGAAAAAAAAAAAGAAATATATGGCTTATCTGTCTCACAATGGAAGAGGCAAACTTTCTTTGACACATAAGACTTGGTTTCAGGATTCTGATTTAGTAGCTAAATTAGGACAGAGGGGTTTAATACAGCCCTCCTTATTTGCAGGGTGAATAATTAAAAAGAGACAACAATTAACGTGCTGTAATTGCAGTATATCATTGATTAATTAGCGTCACACTGACTCTGCAGATCCTGCACCTCCCTTTATCACTTGATTCTTTGCTTTATAATTTACAGAATAAGACTACCACTCATATTTTCAATGTACTTCACCACTATTCAGCCTGGTTCATTTGGTATTGGACAAAATCTTTGACACCTTGGTATAACATGTCCCCACTGAGCATTATAGGTACCATATTGCTCATCTATATAGTATATCATTATATTTGCATCTGTACTATGCTGAAACGTTCAGATCATTATATGTGTTAGGGTTCGAGTTCCCGCTGCTGCACAAGGGGAGTCTCGAACCAGTCCTGCTGCGGTCTCCCATTCATCTCCGTCCGCAGTGGAGCCTGCTCAGCTTAGACTCAGTCCCAGCGTCTCGCCCAGTCTAACAGTGTGCAGAGGATTACTGCTGCTCCTCCAGGCTCTGCTATTGTGGCCAGTACCGGTTAGCGGCGAGCAGACGTCTTTAGGACAAAGTCCTTGTTTTCCCCTTCTGAGCATGCCCAGAGTGAGATCTCTCATTGGAGATCAGGGGTCACATGCTCAGGTACTGCAGCAGCTCCGATTGGTCCGCCAGGAAGGTCCTGTGACTACTGGTGTTCTGGAACAGGTTTCATTGGTCCTTGTTTCTGGCAGGTCCTGTAGCTGTTGCTATAAAAGGGTAGCATGGCTGGGCCGCCATGCGCTAATATCAACCATTATATGCTTTGCGCCAGTGTGGTCATGCGTGTGTGTGGTTAGGGCCCCGGCTGAAATAAGCCCCTAGAATACCGACTTAATCGGTGAGGAGTTTGGTATGCTAGCTGGTCAGGGTCGGTGTCCTAGATGCCCTAGATTACCGGCATAACCGGTGAGGAGTTTGATTGCCGTATTCAGGGCCTGGCGTTCAGACGCCATAGATTGCGGGGACTCCCGCGAGGACATTAGCGCATGATCACGTTCTATGTTCGCTTAGCTGTTCACTGTGTACCTGGGTGCCTGACAGGACACAGAAGTTTGTCTCAGCGGCTCTGTGACGTAACAGGGTTCGCTTTCAACGCTAGACAGCGCCCTAGCGTGTTTATTTTGCGACTCAGTTGTGTTAAGTGAGTTCGCACTCCTCGCCATATAGCGCTGCGGCACACCTTCTAGCGGCTCTGTGGATTAACAGAGTTCGCACATATTGCCACAGCACGTTACAGCGTTTATTTTGGCGACTCTGCGGGATAACAGAGTTTGCTTCTTGCGCCATTTTACTAGCAGCAGGCTCCGCTTGCACAGTGGACCCCGGGCTGCGAACGCACCTCTCTACATCTTATATTTGGTGCGTTCCGCAGACCCTTAACAATATGTTTAATCAAATTATAATATAAATAAAAGTATAAAAAAATAAATCTATAAAAAATAAACACTTCTTTGTACACTTTTGCACATTGTGTCAAAAAGAAAATTTATAGAAAAAAAAACAGCAAAATCACTTGCATGTAGGCTTCATGATGTAAATGTGCTGCCCTCCTCATTTGAAACAAGCTTTAGAAAGAAGCTTTAGCTAATAGATTAAATATCCACTAAGGAAATGCCTTACTAATTACACATTGTCTTAGAGGGATTTTTTTGTGTTTCTGCTTAAAAATTATGTTTATTCTGACAACCAGTCAATAGCTGCGAGCACTCCATGTTCATTTGCTGTAAACATGCCTAATTAGGCATTTCATGTAACACAAAACTCAAGCAGCTCCATGTTATGTTCTCATCCTCAGGTGTTTGTTGCCTCAATGAGCAGAACATTCCGACAATCACTTACGAGAACGAAAAATCTATACTGTACGTCTATATTTGCAAGCACAAAGAAATGGCTGAAATTATGAAAGTATTAAGTGAAATATATTTTTGTGTGCAGAAATATACAAACAGGAAAACAATATATATATTTTAAAAATTTGCAAATCATAAAACAATATAAAAAAGTAATAATTAGAAATCAGCGATTTATTTTAAATTCTAAATTTGCCAACTTTGCAGAATTTTCCCAAATGATTCGATTCACAGTAAATACATTTGTGTGAATCTCAATACTAAAAAGATTGTAATTGCTCAGGAAAAAACACATAGAGACAGAGAAGGAGAGAGTGAGATAGAGAGAGAGAGAGGACCTCGCTGACCATAAGAGCTTACACTCTACAATAGAAAGTGCGAGAGAGTTGATCCAGCTGATCATAAGAGCTTACACTCTACATGAGAGAAAGAGAGAGAGGACCCCACTGATAATAAGAGCTTACACTCTACAGGAGAGAGAGGGAGGACCCCACTGACCATAAGAGCTTACACTCTACAGGAGAGAGAGAGAACCCCACTAACCATAAGAGCTTACACTCTACAGGAGAGAGAGAGGACCCCGCTGATCATAAGAGCTTACACTCTACAGAAGAGAGAGGACCCCACTGACCATAAGAGCTTACACTCTACAAGAGAGAGAGGACACCACTGACCATAAGAGCTTACACTCTACAGGAGAGAGAGAGGACCCCCTGATCATAAGAGCTTACACTCTACAGGAGAGAGAGAGGACCCCACTGACCATAAGAGCTTACACTCTACAGGAGAGAGAGGACCCCACTGACCATAAGAGCTTACACTCTACAGGAAAGAGAGGACCCCACTGACCATAAGAGCTTACACTCTAAAGGAGAGAGAGAGGACCCCGCTGATCATAAGAGCTTACACTCTACAGAAGAGAGAGGACCCCACTGACCATAAGAGCTTACACTCTACAGGAGAGAGAGGACACCACTGACCATAAGAGCTTACACTCTACAGGAGAGAGAGGATCCCACTGACCATAAGAGCTTACACTCTACAGGAGAGAGAGGACCCCACTGACCATAAAGCTTACACTCTACAGGAGAGAGAGAGGACCCCAATGACCATAAGAGCTTACACTCTACAGGAGAGAGAGAGGACCCCACTGACCATAAGAGCTTACACTCTACAGGAGAGAGAGGACCCCACTGACCATAAGACCTTACACTCTACAGGAGAGAGAGGACACCACTGACCATAAGAGCTTACACTCTACAGAGAGAGGACCCCACTGACCATAAGAGCTTACACTCTACAGGAGAGAGAGGACCCCACTGACCATAAGACCTTACACTCTACAGGAGAGAGAGGACCCCACTGACCATAAGAGCTTACACTCTACAGGAGAGAGAGGACCCCACTGACCATAAGAGCTTACACTTTACAGGAGAGAGAGGACCCCACTGACCATAAGAGCTTACACTCTACAGAGAGAGAGAGACCCCACTGACCATAAGACTTACACTTTACAGAAGAGAGGACCACTGCCATAAGAGCTTACACTCTACAGGAGAGAGAGAAGATCTCATTAATCATAAGAGCTTACACTCTACAGGAGAGAGAAGATCTCATTAATCATAAGAGCTTACACTCTACAGGAGAGAGAGAAGATCTCATTAATCTAAGAGCTTACACTCTACAGGAGAGAGAGAAGATCTTATTAATCATAAGAGCTTACATTGTAGATGAGGGAGACAGAAAAAAAGAAAGAGGACCCTACTGATCACAAAAGCTTAGAATGTACCGGAGAGAGCAAAAGAGAGAGGGGCCCCGCCGATCATAAGAGCTTACACTCTACAAAAGAGATAGAGAGAGAGGACCCCACTGACCATAAGGAGTTAAAGGGCTTTTTTAATTCCCTCCTTGCTTATGCAAGTTAAAGTTCCCTATCCATCAATTGACCAACTGTTGAAATTTCAGGAGTCTTGCTCAACTCCTGAAAGTTAGGGTGATCAATGAGTGGAACAGGCTGTCACAAAAAATGGTGAGTTCTCCATTCATTGTGGTTTTGATCTTTGAGTAGGAGATGTTAGAGTAGGACTGGAAAGTGTAAGGATCCGTGAAGTGGGTTGCCAGCTTACATATTTTGGCCAGAATATCAACTAATACCTTACATATATTTATATGTCTTTTTGCACATTATACTTTTTCAGAGTGCAGTTGGGCCCAAATGGTTTTGTACACTGTGGCCTCTGTTCACACTGGATGCATTATAGTTAGTACTGGGCAGCCCGCATAAGGCGTCATTAATAGGCTGTGTACCAGACGCTCTGCATTCCTAGTGTGAACATTGCCATATACAGATTGTACTTTTGTGCACTGGTGTACCACACGGCCAATCCCTGTTTGAAGGCTGGCTGTTTAATTTGGTATTAATGCACCTGTGTAGTCGCCATTTTACTTGGGTCGCTGCACTCTGTCAGTGCATCAGTATTGAGGCCTTTTCAGACAGGTAAGCATCTCTGCCTGTTTTTGGTGGTGTTATCTGTCTGAAATGGTTTAGTGAATCCTGCATTGACCAGGGGGATGGACATGATGACCCTGGAGGTCCGTTTCAACTCTAATATTCTAGGAACATATCCGAAGAAAATACGGAAGTTTTATCACCATACAATAATTCAATTTTAATTTCAAATAGTACAAAGCAACAATGCAAAATAAAGGAATTGAGACACTAATACAAATAGAAGCAAAAAAAAACAGCTAATAATTAATTAAATAAATAAATACAAAAATCCAAATGCTGATTTATGGAGTGTGCTAATAAGGATAATGGTATATACCTGAAGGCGGCAGGCACTGGGGTATTATTGTATTATTATCCTTATTAGCACATTCCATAAATCAGCATTTGGATTTTTGTATTTATGTTTTTAATTAATTAGCTGTTTTTTTGCGCATGCTTCATAAATAAGCCTACTGCTTTAATGAATTTAATATTGAACTACCTCTTTTTGCACATGCACTTTATCTAATATTTTTTTGGCATAAAATATGCTTTGATTATGGACGAGGTCTAGGTCTCTTTTTCATTAAACATTTTTACTCTCTAGAGGTAGCCTTCCATTTGCTAATTATTTCTGTGCAAAGAACCTTTTTGTATACTTTTTACACCATGAATTAATTGCGGCTTCTATTTGTATTATTATCCCAATTCCTATATTTTTGCATTGTTGCTTTGTATTATTTGAAATTAAAATTTTAATTATTGTATGACGATAAAAACTTCCGTGTTTTCTTCGGAAATGTATCTATGTTTTGGAAGTGCCATTTACTAGGCAAAATCTATATATTGCTCCATCTAATATTCTAGGATTATACAAGTATCAATATTTTTTTTTTACACATATTTTAGTGCAAATTAAAACAGAATCCCGGAAATTTTCACTACAAAATATTCTTAAAATAATATATCAATTCGGATTTTATACTATTGAGTGGAGTCAACTTTTTGCGTTATATTCACTCGGTGTCCTCCGGACAGTGTGCAATACGCGGACGGTAACTCCACGGGAAACATAACTAAATATTGTAACACACTGGAAAACAGGACATCATGCTGATCCCTCCTCACTGTACACCGGTCAGGGCAATCAATCAGATTTCTGTGAAGATTTTTCTCTTTTAAATCCCAGTTGGTTGAGAAAAAAAATTAAAAGGAAGAAAACAACTACTTTCAGCTCTTTTTAACAATTATTGAGCGTGTGAGTGTTTCTATTAATTTCCTTTGCATTGAAGTTAGATCAAGTGATCAATATCGTCTAATCTCAGGCTCACATTTCATTTTGGACTACCTATAGATCATTTGCTCTTCTCTAGATCTTTCCGATGATTCACGCTTTGTTCTTTACACCGGTGAAAGCCTTTCCACCTATTTTCAATCTAAAAAGAAAGAATGATCAAAGCCTTCGGGGAAATCCAGAAATAACAACAGATTACATCTTAGAGCTTTTGTAAGAATCGGCCTTGATGCAGCACATAAAGATGTAGCACGCATCGATGGTGGTCGTGCTTTGGTTTCCCTTGTTATGGACCGGTGGCATGGTTTCAGTCTTGTGTGCGCTAAGTCACAGGCTTCACGACAGCACATTATCTGACACGCTGCTAAAATCACAATCATATCAGTCTAACTATGGAAGGAAAAAGCTTGATCAATGCAAAATAGAATACAAAATCTGACCATGACGGATTTTCGGAATTGATTTTTTTTCCAAAAGAAATCTAAGGTTACATTGCTGTTGTTAGGAACTTTATCACCAGCAATGCTGTCCTGTCTTGATGAGGAACCCTAGACTTAATATTTCTTACCAAACTTGGGGGTGTTATAGTCAGTGGGTTCGAAAAGGTCATGACTCTCCTTAACAGTTTACAAATTGCTGAAAGGTAAAAGAATCCCTAAATTAAAGACTGTATTAAAAAATAACTTTTATTATCTATATTTAGTAAAGGAACATTGTGCACAATTAAAAAGTCAAAGTGTGAGCTGACATAACTGATTAATGGGATAAAAGATATCATAAAATTGGTTCCTATGATCTGAATCCCAAAAGAATATTAGTGTTCCTATAGCTACAGCGGCATGTAAAAGTTTGTGCACCCCTGGAAGAAATTACTGTTATTGTGAAAAGTTAAGCAAGTTGAAGGTGAAATGATCTCTAAAAGGACTAAAGATAAAGATGAGACATTTCATTCATATTTTAGGCAAAAAAAAGTTTTTAAAATTACAAAAAGGAAAATTGGCCAATGCAAAAGTTTGGGCATTCTGCATGGTTAGTACATAGTAGCACCCCCTTTGCAAGTATCACAGCTTGCATCCACTTTTTGTAACCAGACAAGAGATTTTCAATTCTTGCTTGAGGGATTTTCCTCCATTCTTCCTTGGAGATTCCTGGGTCGTCTTGCATCCTCTGCTATTTTGAGGTCTAGTCTCAGGTTTTCAATGATTTTCAGATCAAGGGACTATGAGGGCCATTGTAAAACTTTCTGCTTGTGTGTTTTGAGGTCATCATTGTGGATTTTGACGTGTGTTTCAGATCATTATCCATTTGTAGAAGCCATATTCTTTTCAACTTCAGCTTTTATGCAGATGGTGTTATGTTTGCATCACGAATTTGTTGAAATTTCATTGAAGCCTTTCTTCCCCGTGAAATGTTCCCCATGCCATTGGCTGTAACACAACCCCAAAGCATGATTGATCCACCCCTATGCTTAATGGTTGGCGAGATGTTCTTTTCCTGAAATTCTGTGCCCTTTTTTTCTCCATACATATCTTTGACCATTGTGGCGAAAGAGTCCCATTTTAACCTCATCAGGCCACAGGACTTGTTTCCAAAATGCATCAGACATATTCAGATGTTCTTTTGCATACTTCTGACACTATTTTATGGTGAGGATGCAGGGAAGGTGTTCTTACGACTTTTCTATGAAGGTTATATTTGTGCAGCTGTCTCTGAACAGAAAAACAATGTTCAACAACTCCATAGTCTGCTAAATATTTCTGAAGTTCTTTTGCAGTCAAGCGGGGGTTCTGATTTGCCTCTGTAGAAATGAAACGAGCAGCTCTCATTGAAATTTTGCTTGGTCTTCCAGCCCTTTTCTTGACCTCCACTGATCCTGTTAACTGCTATTTCTTAATTACATTTCGAACTGAGGAGAGGGCAACTTGAAAACACTTGTCTATCTTCTTATAGCTTTGTCCTACTTTGTGGGCCTCCACCATTTTTATTTTCAGGGTGGGATGCAGCTGCTTAGAAGAACCCATGTGTGCTGTTTTTTGGCAAAAGATTAGAAGAATCTGGATTTTTTAAAGCTGGGATATTTGCAACACCTGGCCTTTCCTAGCGATGATAGTGAGCAAGCTAGAACAACACAAATCTCTAAGGGTGCCTACTCTTTTGCATCTGCCAATTTTCCTTTTTGTAATTTTTAAAATGTAAGTCAGAAAGTATACATGTAAGTAAAAAATAGAAAACTGACTGAAATTATTTACTTATTATTTACTTATATGTATAATTTCTGACGAGCACTCCGTCCTTCACCATGTGGTGATTTTAATTACATCTAATTACATTTAATCACATTGAGGTCCGACCAACCCATATATGTAGGCTTTACTGAGAGAGGTGTCCACATTCACCCATGCCTGCAGATATTAGCGTTAAGTAAGTGTTCACACTGGACAGGGAGGTCAGGGAGGTTAGGGACACATCCGATTCATGAGATTACCTTGACGATGGTGGATGGGCTCACATTATTTGGCCAAATTTTGTGCGAAGCATCTCATGTGTATTTTTCCTAAATTTCAAAAGCCATTTTGCTACACACATTTCTTGTATTTCACATTGACATGCTTTAACACGATTGAGTGCAACCATTTTTCTATTTTTGATGTGTAAGTTGTTTTTTGGTATGCACCTGCTGAGACTAGTTCTTGGTGTTTCAGTCAGTTTTCTATTATTTACTTATATACATACTTTCTGACTGAACACTCTGCTCACACAGGAAGACTGGTTTCAATAGAAGGAAACATGAATGCGGCCAAGCACAGAGATATCCTGGATGAAAACCTCTTCCAGAGTGCTCTGGACCTCAGACTTGGCCGAAGGTTCACCTTCCAACAAGACAATGACCCTAAGCACACAGCTAAAATAACAAAGGAGTGGCTTCAGAACAACTCTGTGACCATTCTTGACTGACCCAGCCTGACCTAAACCCAACTGAGCATCTCTGGAGAGACCTGAAAATGGCTGTCCACCAACGTTCACCATCCAACCTGACGGAAGTGGAGAGGTTCTGCAAGGAAGAATGGCAGAGGATCCCAAAATCCAGGTGTGAAAAACTTGTTGCATCATTCCCAAGAAGATTCATGGCTGTACTAGCTCAAAAGGTGCTTCTACTCAATACTGAGCAAAGGGTCTGAACACTTATGACCATGTGATAATTCAGTTTTTCTTTTTTACAAAGAGTGAAAAAAGTAAAGGGGTCTGAATACTTTCCATACCCACTGTATCAGTGTTAGTCTTTGTATAGAGAATTTATTTCCAGTAACAGCACGGTCATCTGCTGAGGTTCTCCTACATCCACTATTAGAGTGAGCCACCACAGATGTAATCAGGGTTACCAGTTAGGGGCCCACTACGATGTTTTGCCCTGCTTGAGCTGAATCCCCTAGTTACGCCTCTTGTGTCCACTCATGGAACATGCACACAATGTCATCTATGAGCTGACAAAGCCAAAGAGTTTTCCCAGGCAAAACCACTTCAGTAAGATTCTTACAGTCGTTTTCCTGAGACGCCTTCACCGACATTCATGTGGCGACTTTCACTCTATACTGTTAAAGAGGTTGTGCCACCATAAAGAGTACATTAAACTAAGCAGAAAACGTGGAAATAAATGTTTTTGTAATTTACAGTTATAAAAAAATTATGCTCCTTTAAAAAAATAACAATCTTCTGAAATAGACCCCCTAGCGGATATTGGTGATAGACAGAAATGAGGGAGGAGATATAGAGTGGTGCAGAACTGTGGAGAACTTTGTGGGTGAGAGCGATGAGCATGTATTGTATTCTGTGGTGCATGGGTAACTAGTGCAAAGACTGGCACAGGGTGGAGGCATCTGTGAAGCAGCTGGACAGAAATAAGACCCTTGCTGACTCATTCAGGATAGATTGGAGAGGAGAGAGTTTGATTAGAAGGAGATCGATCAGTAAAGAGTTACAGTAGTCTAGACAAGACTGAATAAGAAGGACTGTTAAAGTTTTGCAAATACAAGGTAAAAAGTGCTTTTCGGGTATGGTACAGAGCTCTGTAGTGTGACTGCTCTTACAGTACAGGGCTCCATAAATAAGCTGCATGATCCAATCACCAGCCAGCATTGGTCTAAGTACAGCTGCCTAGTGAATATTGGGTGCTTGGAGGATGTGGACACAGATAAATAGGAGGGAGAAAATTCTCAGGAAAATAAAAAAAAGGTAACAGGGAAAAGTTAGATTAGCCTGTCTAAAGAGATGTGTTTTAAAGCATGCTTAAAAATGGGTGGCCTAGGTATAAAGGTACTGTCACACTAAGTGAGATCGCTAAAGAGGCACAGATTTTATGACGCAGTAGCGATCTCGATAGCGACGCCGCTGTGTGTGACATGTAGCAGCGATGTGGCCCCCGCTGAGATGTTGCTGAACGCTTATGAACATTCTGAGCCGTTTTTTGGTCGTTGGTGTCCCGCTGGTGAACCTGAATGGCTGAGTGTGACACCCTTTATGAACGACTTTACCAGCGGTGCAGGCGGGACTAGGTTTTCCCAACGACGGCAGAGGTGGTTATACAGATCGCTGATGAGATGTGTTTGGAAGCTAACTAGCGATCACATAGCGATCGCACTAGCGATCTCGCCAGGTCGTGTCGTGATCGCTAGTGCAATCGCTAAGTGTGACAGTGCCTTTAGTCAGATCATTCGGGGTAGTGCATTCCAGCATTATTTCTATTTTTTTTTCTGCAATTTTTTTTTTCATTTACAAACAGACTACATGTTAACGAGAAACAACATAACCACACTATTTCTCAATGCTCCTTCTTGACCTTACAAATTATAAAAAAATCAAACTGACGACGAAATCCATACTACGCGCTACTGTTACAAAGCAAGACAAAAATAAAAAAAAGAAGTGAAATAAAGAAACAAAAAATAATCCATTAATCTTCTTTTCCGCTCATATTGACTTTAAGAGTCCTTCATTATTAAAATCTTCCTGCAGATTGACATTATTGAAGTCTACCGGACTCTGATCCATCATCTGCTCTCATGGCTGGCGTGTTGTGGATCAGAGGTCATGGTCTCCACACCCCATGCTCACATTTTAAGCATGAGTCGTCACCTTATTGATCTATATGTTGCATTTTTATAAAGGACTGAACTCTGGGCCCTTGCTGTGCTGTCGCTTTCATGGCTCACAGAACCATTGTCAAGATTTTTTTTCCATTTATATATATATATATATATATATATATATATATATATATATTTTTTTTTTATTGCCTTTTTTAATGGTTCACTTCACTTATTGAGAAAGCATCTGGTGGTTTTAGGACAAAAATAATGTCAACCCTAAATTAGAAGAGACAGACTCTTTCCTTCTAATTGGACTTTTAACATTTCCAAGACATTTAAATTTTGCTTGTTTTATCTTATGTCATAACGTATTATTTTTCAACTTATTTACAAGAGTTAGAGATGAACTCCAATTTTAAAATTTTAAAAGATTTGTTGACTTCAAATTGTAACTGTCAAAAGAACTTTCAAATTTGCGGCATTTCTACAGGTTTTACTCTTCTTTTAATCACACTATGGAGCTCTGTACTGTAAGAGCAGTCACACTGTGGTAGTCTCAGCACTCAGGTTGCCAATATACAGTACAGACCAAAAGTTTGGACACACCTTCTCATTCAAAGATTTTTCTGTATTTTCATGACTATGAAAATTGTACATTCACACTGAAGGCATCAAAACTATGAATTAACACATGTGGATTTATATACTTAACAAAAAAAGTGTGAAACAACTGAAAATATGTTGTATATTCTAGGTTCTTCAAAGTAGCCACCTTTTGCTTTGATGACTGCTTTGCACACTCTTGGCATTCTCTTGATGAGTTCAAGAGGTAGTCACCGGAAATGGTCTTCCAACAGTCTTCAAGGAGTTCCCAGAGATGCTTAGCACTTGTTGGCCCTTTTGCCTTCACTCTGTGGTCCAGCTCACCCCAAACCATCTCGATTGGGTTCAGGTCTGGTGACTGTGGAGGCCAGGTCATCTGGTATAGCACCCCATCACTCTCCTTCTTGGCCAAATAGCCCTTACACAGCCTGGAGGTGTGTTTGGGGTCATTGTCTTGTTGAAAACTAAATGATAGTCCAACTAAACGCAAACTGGATGGAATAGCATGCTGCTGCAAGATGCTGTGGTAGCCATGCTGGTTCAGTATTCCTTCAATTTTGAATAAATCCCCAACATGTCACCAGCTAAAGCACCCCCACATCATCACACCACCTCCTCCATGCTTCACGGTGGGAACCAGGCATGTAGAGTCCATCCGTTCACCTTTTCTGCGTCGTACAAAGACACGGTGGTTGGAACCAAAGATCTCAAATTTGGACTCATCAGACCAAAGCACAGATTTCCACTGGTCTAATGTCCATTCCTTGTGTTCTTTAGCCCAAACAAGTCTCTTCTGCTTGTTGCCTGTCCTTAGCAGTGGTTTCCTAGCAGCTATTTTACAATGAAGGCCTGCTGCACAAAGTCTCCTCTTAACAATTGTGTAGAGATTAGTGTTGAGCGATACTTTCCGATATCCAAAAGTATCGGAATCGGAATGGTATCGCCGATACCATTAAAATATCGGCGATACCCGATACCGATACCGGAAATCCAATGTAAGTCTATGGGAACAAAATATCGGAATTAAAAAAAACCCCATTCTTGCCTTGTAAACACTAAATATACACACATAGAATACATATATATATAATATATATATATATGTCATTGTGACATATATATATATATATACATATATTTATAGTTTATACACTTCTACATAGTAAAATAGCCTTTGATTCAATTGCCGGGTAAAGTCGGCTTTTGTGAAAAGACAGAAGCACCCGACATGAAATGACACTTGGTTTACATAGAGTTAACCATGTCTTTTCATGTAGTTTGATATCTGATTTGCACAAACAATTACATGAGTGTAAGTGTGCAAAATTTCACACCTGTAGGGGTTAATTAAAGGTGTAAATTCATTGTAAAAAAAAAGGACTTTTTTGCTACGAATTTACACCTTTAATTAACCCCTACAGGTGTGAAATTTAGCACACTTACACTCATGTAATTGTTTGTGCAAATCAGATATCAAACTACATGAAAAGACATGGTTAACTCTATGTAAACCAAGTGTCATTTCATGTCGGGTTCTGCATTTTCACAAAAGCCGGCAATTGAATTAGCGGCTATTATACTATGTAGAAGTGTATGAACTATAAATATAAATATATATATATATGTGTCACAAATTCAATGACATGTATATATATATATGAGGTGTAAAATTGCTGGAAAAAAATGCGTGGGCTCCTGCCCTATTTTCGCAACCAGACAGACAAAGCCAGTGAGTGGGGGCAGATAATAATAGCCCAGAGAGGGACCATTTTTTTTGGCCCCCCCGGCTACTAACATCTGCCCCCAGACACCCCAGAAAGGGCAAATCTCTAATTAGATTTGCCCTTTCTGGCACTTTGCCTGTCTATTCCCATTGCCCTGTAGCGGTGGCGAATGGGTTAATAAGGGGTTAAAATGACCTTGCAATTGAAAGGTCACTTTAAGCCAGGTTAATAATTGAGAGCTGTCAATTAGACAACTATCAATTATTAATCCTATTGTATGAAAGAAAAATCAAACACACACACTTTAATAAAAAAGAAGTTTAATGAAATAATCACACAGTTTTTGACCATATTTTATTTACCTGCTAAAACCATTTCCTGTAATAAAAATAAAATAATAAAGCAAAATTATTCTTACCTATCCCATGCACAGTCAGGTCCCACGGTGTAATCCTTCAGAAAGGGTTAATGTTTACTGCAGGGACCGCAGCTAATGCTGCAGCCTCACAGTAAACCCCCAAATGAATGAGTTCCTCTCCTGGCTGACAGGAGAGGAAGTGGAAAGCTTAATTGATTGCTTTCCACTTTCACTTCAGGTCAGCCAGGGACACAATCAGTGACGTCAGAGGGAACTGGTTAACAAAAATAGGGGATCCCCTCGAAAAAAATTGGCGTGGGGTCCCCCCTATTTTTGTTAACCAGCCAGATGAAGCAGACCGCTGAGGCCTGGATTTTCAGGCTGTTAAGGAGCCAAGATCCATGGACCTTGCCAGCCTGATAATACCAGGCCACAGCAGTCTGCATATCTTGGCTGATTAACAAAAATAGGGGATCCCCTCGAAAAAAATTGGCGTGGGGTCCCCCCTATTTTTGTTAACCAGCCAGATGAAGCAGACCGCTGAGGCCTGGATTTATTTTCAGGCTGTTAAGGAGCCAAGATCCATGGACCTTGCCAGCCTGATAATACCAGGCCACAGCAGTCTGCATATCTTGGCTGATTAACAAAAATAGGGGATCCCCTCGAAAAAAATTGGCGTGGGGTCCCCCCTATTTTTGTTAACCAGCCAGATGAAGCAGACCGCTGAGGCCTGGTTTTTCAGGCTGGTAAGGATCCAATATTCATGGACCTTGCAAGCCTGATAATACCAGGCCACAGCAGTCTGCTTAGCTTGGCTGGTTAACAAAAATAGGGGATCCCCTCGAAAAAAAAACGGCGTGGGGATCCCCCTATTTTTGTTAACCAGCCAAGTAAAATGCAGACTGCTGTGGCCTGGTATTAAAAGACTGTCAAGGCCCATGGATTTTGGCCCTCAACAGCCTGATAATACCAGGCTACAGCAGCCCCACATTTGGCGCATCAAAAGATGTGCCAATTGTGGCACTTTACCCGGCTCTTCCCACTTGCCCTGTAGCGGTGGCAAGCGGGGTAATAAGGGGTTAATGTCACCGTTGATTGCACGGTGACAATAAGCCCGGTTAATAATGGAGAGGTGTCAATAAGACACCGATCCATTATTAATCCCAACGTTTTTAAATGTTTAAAAAAAAAAACACAGCAAGAAAAAAGTCTTTTAATGAAATAAAAGAGACAACACAGTTTTCATTTATTTTATTACTCTCTCATTCCTGCGACGCCATCGATCTCTGTAAAAAAAGAAAAAAAACAAACCAACAGTATACCACCTGTCCGACGCAGTCCATAGTAACGACAGTCCCACGACGATCCAGCTCTGCTACATCGCAATGACAGGCAGAGCCTGTCATCGCAACGCAGCACAGCTGATTATCTGCTTCCCCGGCGGTGACGTCATCGGACTGACTGCTTTACGGCCGGGATTACCCAGCAGTCACTGCAGTTATCGCGAGAAACTGCATGTGACCGCCGGGGAAAGATGATGGCGGCCATGAAGCAGTCCAGCCCGTGACCGCCGGAGATCTTCTGCCAGGTAAGTGCCGCTGACTCCTGACTGACCCGACCGACGGACACTGATAGTGACAGTGACAAATCCGATTCCGGTATCCGATATGACGAAAATATCGGAACTCGGAATCGGAATTCCGATACAGCCAATATCGGCCGATACCCGATATTTGCAGTATCGGAATGCTCAACCCTAGTAGAGATGTGTCTGCTGCTAGAACTCTGTGTGGCATTGACCTGGTCTCTAATCTGAGCTGCTGTAAACCTGCGATTTCTGAGGCTGGTGACTCGGATAAACTTATCCTCAGAAGCAGAGGTGACTCATGTGAGCCAGTTTCTTTGTAGCACTTCATGGTTTTTGCAACTGCACTTGGGGACACTTTCAAAGTTTTCCCAATTTTTCGGACTGACTGACCTTCATTTCTTAAAGTAATGATGGCCACTCGTATTTCTTTATTTAGCTGCTTTTTTCTTGTTCCCATGTGCCCTGCTCCTTAGGCTCCTTCATGTTTCCTGCCATTTAGGGCACTGTGACTCTTCTGGGTTTTTGTCTGCAGGCTTTTGGGACTGTGATGCTACTGGTTTACCCCTTTTTCCACATCAGTGGACATACATCTAGTGCACATCTCTACCCTCAGTCTCTCTAGTGAATATGAATCAGTATGGATAGGTATATTCCCTATTTTGTCCTTTCCATGGCTTTTTTTTCTCATTTGTCCATTGGGTGCTATATCTTTAGCCCCTATTTGGCTGCAGGTCCCAGGTTTTCATATATGCATCTTGTGATTTGTGTGTGTTTTTATTCACATGGTTCATTAGGATATATTCACCAGTGGGCCGCATTCACGCGAGGTCCATGTCCTTGTCAATTGCAGATAGTGGCAATCTGTGTCCACTAGGGGCAGATGCATAATAACATAAAGGGTCATTATATTATATTGTTTGGCACTAGCCAGGGGTCAGATGTATGGTACATGGCACATTATGTGTGTTTCTAAATGATTTTAATTGTTGTGTGTTTTTCCTTATCCAAATAAAATATGTTAAGGTATTTTTTCTATCCTAAATTGTTTCCTGGTGTGCAGACTTATTATTGTTATGGTCTTTTTCTCTTGCTTATATCCACCAGACTTCTGCTCAACACAACTAATGGTCCCAACCCCATTTTTAAAGCAAGAAATCACACTTATTAAACCTGACAGGGCACACCCGTGAAGTGAAAACCATTTCCGGTGACTACCTCTTGAAGCTCATCAAGAGAATGCCAAGAGTGTGCAAAGCAGTCATCAAAGCAAAACGTAGCTACTTTGAAGAACCTAGAATATAAGACATAATTTCAGTTGTTACACACTTTTTTGCTAAGTATATAATTCCATAGTGTGACCGCTCTTACAGTACAGAGCTCTATAGTGTGACCGCTCTTACAGTACAGAGCTCTATAGTGTGACTGCTCTTACAGTACAGATCTCTATAGTGTGACCGCTTTTACAGTACAGAGCTCTATAATGTGACCGCTCTTACAGTACAGAGCTCTAAAGTGTCACCTGTTATGATTTGGTAGCTGAGGAGAGCAGGCAAAAACGGCAATACACCAGAAGAGGTTGGAATCTACTGGATTGCAGTACCCTGACTAACCACCACAACTAAAGGCAGCCGTGGAGCGTTCCTACGTTGGTCCTAGAAGCCTTGTCACAGCCTGAGAGGTTAACTACACCTAAAGATAGAAAGAGGAAAGCTATCTGCCCCGGAGCAGATCCCCAAAGAACATAGAAACATGTAATGGCGGTTAGACAAGAGGAAATACAGACACAGACAGAAAATAGTATGAGCAAACGTTGGGGCCCAATCTACCTGGACAGAAAAGGATAGGAATGACACTTACTGCAATCCAAAAAACCCTAAAAAATACCAACTCCACTAATTGCAAAAACACCTGAGATCACACGACCTCTACCACCTAAATTAGTTCTCTGGTGTCACAAAACTAAGCCGCAGCCACTGAAAAAAACTGGAAAAGGCAAATGAACAAATAACAGTGGCTCAGATAAACTGAGAGGAGCACAAGCCCCTGGAGGGGACCTGGCTGACCTCCACAGAAGTGCAGGACAAAATGCAAAAAGCAAGCACAAAAATAAAAGCAGAAAATATCTTATCTGATAACAGAAGATGGAGGCAAGACTCAGCAAGCTTCCAAGTGACCCAGGAACCACAGTTGAGACAAGAACAATTGATCACCGGCAACCATGATGGGAGGGAACCTCCCTTATATAAGACCAGTCTGTAACTCCTGATTGCCAATCCTCATTGAATGGTTCAGTACTGTTTGTAACCACTAGAGGGAGCTTCTGCTCAGAATTCATTTCTAACACATTCACAACAGTACCCCCCCCTTGAGGAGGGGTCACCGAACCCTCATTTGGGCAACAAGGTCAGTCAGGATGAGCTCTGTGATACGCACGGATCAGTCTCCTAGCATGTATGTCCGAAGCAAACACCCAAGAATTGTGCTCCTGACCATAACCTCTCCACTTAACCAAATACTGGAGTTTCCGTCTAGAAAAACAAGAATCCAATATTTTCTCAACCACATACTCCAGATTGCCCTCAACCAAAACAGGGTCAGGAGGCGCAGCCATAGGAACCACTGGCTCGACAAACCTCTTCAATAAGGACTTGTGGAATACGTTATGGATCTTAAATGTCCCTGGAAGAAGTAAACGAAAGGAAACAGGATTAAGAATCTCCAAGATCTTATAAGGTCCAATGAACTTAGGCTTAAACTTAGGAGATGCAACTCTCATAGGGATATTTCTTGAGGACAACCAGACCAAGTCCCCCACTTCAAACCGAGGACCATCAGTCCTATGCCGGTTGGCAAACCGCTGGGCCCTCTCCTGAGAGAGAGACAACCTCTCCACTACCTGGTCCCAAATCTGCTGCATACGCTCCACAACAGAGTCAACACCTGGACAGACAGAAGCCTCCGTCTGTCCCGAGGAAAATCAAGGGTGAAACCCAAAATTGCAGAAAAATGGAGACATCAAAGTGGCAGAGCTAGCCCTATTATTAAGAGCAAACTCAGCCAAAGGCAAAAAAGAGACCCAGTCATCTTGATCAGCAGACACAAAGCATCTCAGATAAGTCTCCAATGTCTGGTTTGTTCTCTCAGTTTGTCCATTGGTCTGAGGATGGAAAGCCGAGGAGAAAGACAATTGAACACCAAGTTTAGAACAAAAAGTCCTCCAAAATCTGGAAACAAACTGGACTCCTCTGTCAGACACAATGTTCTCAGGAATGCCGTGTAACCGAACCACGTGCTGAAGGAACAAAGGCACCAATTCGGAGGAGGAAGGAAACTTAGGTAATGGCACAAGATGTATCATTTTGGAAAACCTATCACAAATCACCCAGATAACGGTCATTCTCTGAGAAACAGGGAGGTCGGAAATGAAATCCATAGAGATATGGGTCCATGGTCTCTTGGGCACAGGCAATGGCATCAACAAACCACTAGGCGAGAGCAAGGCTTAGAGCGAGAGCAAGGCTTGGAGCGAGAGCAAGTCCCGCAGGACTGCACAAATTCCCTGACGTCACGAGACAAAGTAGGCCACAAAAAGGACCGACTAACCAAGTCTCTGGTACCAAAAATTCCAGGATGACTGGCCAACGCGGAACAATGAATCTCAGACATCACTCTCTTTTTCCACCGGTCTGGGACAAACAATTTCCCAATAGGGCAGCGCTCGGGTTTATCCTCCTGACACTCTTCCAGAGCCAGTCTCAAATTGGGCGAGATGGCGGAAAGAACTACACCCTCTTTCAAAATAACAGCAGGATCAGATAACTCAGGAGAGTCCGCAAGGAAACTCCTCGAGGGGGCATCCGCCTTAACATTCTTAGTGCCAGGAAGAAAGGAAACCACAAAATTAAAATGTGTGAAAAACAAGGCCCACCTGGCCTGTCTAGGATTAAGTCGCTTGGCTGATTCCAGATAAACTAGATTCTTATGGTCCGTGAGGACCACCACCTGATGTTTGGCTCCCTCCAGCCAATGACTCCACTCTTCAAAAGCCCACTTCAAGGCCAATAACTCCCGATTACCACGTCATAATTACGTTCAGTTGGAGAAAATTTTCGAGAGAAAAAGCACAAGGGTTACTTTTAGAGGTCTCTGGATCTTTTGGGACAAAACGGCACCTGCCACAATTTCAGAGGCATCAACCTCCACCTGAAATGGCAGAGAAACATCAGGCTGCCATAGAACAGGAGCAGAAGTGAATCTCTGCTTAAGTTCCTGAAACGCAGAGACTGCCTCAGGAGGCCAATTCACCACATCAGAACCCTTTTTGGTCAAATCAATGGTTTAACAATAACAGAGAAATTACCAATAAATTTACGATAAAAATTGGCAAAACCCAAGAATCTCTGAAGAGCCTTTAATGAAGTAGGTTGGACCCAATCACAGATGGCCTGAACCTTGACCGGGTCCATTTCAATAACAGACGGAGACAAAATGAATCCCAGAAATGAGATCCTCTGTACGCCAAAAAGACACTTTGATCCCTTCACATACAGAGCATTCTCTCTCAAAATCTGGAACACAGTCCGAACATGTTTCACATGAGAGTCCCAGTCATTGGAAAAAATCAAGATATCATCCAAATAAACAATCAGAAATTTATCCACAAAATCCCTGAAAATGTCATTCATGAAGGACTGGAAGACGGAAGGAGCATTAGTGAGCACAAAGGGCATCACTAGGTACTCAAAATGCCCCTCTGGGGTATTAAATGCCGTCTTCCATTCATCCCCGTGCTTAATGCGAATAAGGTTATACGCCCCCCTGAGGTCAAGCTTTGTAAACCAAGTAGCACTTTTCACCCTGGAAAACAGGTCAGAAATCAAGGGTAACGGATATTGATATTTCACAGTGATATTGTTCAAGAGACGATAATCAATACACGGCCTTAATGAACCATCCTTTTTGGCCACAAAGAAAAAACCGGCACCCAAGGGTGAAGAGGATGGTCTGATATGACCCTTCTCCAATGACTCCTTGATATAAGACCGCATAGCGTCATGTTCAGGTACAGACAAGTTAAAAAGGCGACCTTTAGGGAATTTACTACCAGGCACTAATTCAATAGCGCAGTCATAGCTCCTAAGGGGGGGCAAGGATGCAGATTTACTTTCGCTAAACACATCAGAAAAATTAGTCAAAAAGTCAGGAACATCCTGAGCCTGGGGAGAGGCAGAAAAAACAGGAGTGTTGGCATTAACACATTGGCAGCCCCAACTGGTCACAGACACAGATTTCCAATCCAAAACAGGATTATGAGACTGTAACCAAGGGAAACCCAGTACAATAATGTCATGCAGATTATACAGCACCAAAAATTTGCAACTCTCCTGATGATCAAGTTCAACCCTCATTATCACCTGAGTAGAGAACTGGGGTTCATTCTCAGCCATAGGGGTAGAATCAATCCCCAGTAGGGGAATAGGCTTCCTAGGGGTATCAAGGGAAACCCACAACGTTTAGCAAAATCAAAATCCATCAGGTTAATAGCTGCTCCCGAATCAACAAAAGCCTGAGCAGAAAATGTGGACAGGGAGCAAATCATGGTAACAGTCAACAAAAATTTAGTCTGAACACTACCCAAGACAACTGAGCGTGCAAAACATCTTCCCGCTTAGGGCAGACTGAAATAGCATGAGAGGCATCACCACAGTAGAAACATAACCCATTGCGTTTTCGAAACTCATGACGCTGTGCCCGAGAAGCCACTCTATCACACTGCATGGACTCAGAAGCTGGTTCACAAGGCAACACCATTCCACGCATACCTCTACGCTCACGCAAACATCTGTCAATTTGAATCGCTCATGATATAGAATCATTGAGACCAGAGGGAGCAGGGAAACCCACCATAACATCTTTTACATTCTCTGACAGACCCTTCCGAAAAAGGGCTGCCAAAGCATCATCATTCCATTTGGTCAGGACTGCCCACTTTCGGAATTTCTGACAGTACAACTCAGCGTCCTCAAGCCCCTGATTTAATGCCAACAAGGTTTTTTTCAGCTGATCATGACATAGGTTCATCTACAAAAACCCCAGAGCCAGAAAAAATGCATCAACATTACTCAAAACAGGGTCCCCAGGTGTCAGGGAAAAAGCCCAATCCTGAGGATCGCCGTGCAGGAGAGAGATGACAATTTGAACCTGCTGTGCTGCGTTCCCTGAGGACTTAGGTTTTAAGGCAAAAAACAACTTACAGTTATTTTTGAAATTCAGAAATTTAGCTCGATCCCCAAAAATAAATCTGGCATGGGGATCCTAGGTTCCACAACCGGCAACCCTGCAAGATAAATAGCAATACTCCGAACTTCAGTGGCAAGCTGATCCACACGGCCAGACAACTGTGCAAACTCCATTGAGAGAAAAAAAAATCCTCCTCAGCACTCAGCGAAAAAGAGGGAAAAAATGCAACAAACAGAGGAAAAAAATAAAATAAAATTTCTGACAACTTCCTTTTTTCTTTTTCCTTTTACTATTTTTCCCTTCTGTTGAGTACCATATAATTTTCAGTTCGGCCGGTGATACTGTTATGATTTGGTAGCTGAGGAGAGCAGGCAAAAACGGCAATACACCAGAGAGGTTGGAATCTACTGGATTGCAGTACCCTGACTAACCACCACAACTAAAGGCAGCCGTGGAGCGTTCCTACGTTGGTCCTAGACGCCTCGTCACAACCTGAGAGGTTAACTACACCTAAAGATAGAAAGAGGAAAGCTATCTGCCCCGGAGCAGATCCCCAAAGAACATAGGAAGCCCCCAAACATGTAATGGCGGTTAGACAAGAGGAAATACAGACACAGACAGAAAATAGTATGAGCAAACGTTGGGGCCCAATCTACTTGGACAGAAAAGGATAGGAAGGACACTTACTGCAATCCAAAAAACCCTAAAAAATACCAACTCCACTAATTGCAAAAACACCTGAGATCACACGACCTCTACCACCTAAATTAGTTCTCTGGTGTCACAAAACTAAGCCGCAGCCACTGAAAAAACTGGAAAAGGCAAATGAACAAATAACAGTGGCTCAGATAAACTGAGAGGAGCACAAGCCCCCGGAGGGGACCTGGCTGACCTCCACAGAAGTGCAGGGAACAATGCAAAAAGCAAGCACAAAAATAAAAGCAGAAAATATCTTATCTGATAGCAGAAGATGCAGGCAAGACTCAGCAAGCTTCCAAGTGAACCAGGAACCACAGTTGAGACAAGAACAATTGATCACCGGCAACCATGATGGGAGGGAACCTCCCTTATATAAGACCAGTCTGTAACTCCTGATTGCCAATCCTCATTGAATGGTTCAGTACTGTTTGTAACCACCAGAGGGAGCTTCTGCTCAGAATTCATTTCTAACACATTCACAACAGTCACCGCTCTTACAGTGCAGACTCCATAGTGTGACCGTTCTTACAGTACAGAGCTCTATAGTGTGACCGCTCTTACAGTACAGAGCTCTATAGTGTGACCGCTCTTACAGTACAGAGCTCTATAGTGTGACTGCTTTTACAGTACAGAGCTTTATAGTGCGATCGCTCTTACAGTACAGAGCTCTATAGTGTGACTGATCTTACAGTACAGAGCTGTCACGGGTGTGTCGCTGCGAACATCGTCGCGATTGCACACCCTGACTTCTCACAGCTGAGTTTCTGGTGCTGGGTGTTTTTCGGCAGTGAGGGAGTTAATTCTACCTCTCTCTCTGCTGGACTAGACCAGCCTCGCTCAGCTGCAATTAATGTTGCTGTAATTGGATTCCTTCAAATACCTGCCTGTCTGCTAGGGAAGTGTCTGTGAAAGCATTCATGCAGACCAGCAGAGCGGATCGTTGTATTGTGAAGGCTGAAGTGAAAGAGTACCTGGTGTGGTCGTTTTCCCCTCCTCGCTTTATCATTTATCTCTGTACCCGTTGGTGTCCCCTCTGTTTCCTGTGATATGACTTTTGTATGCAAGGTGGATTTTAGTTTACCCCTTGTACTGTCTCCTTCGTCTGTTACTGTGTCTAGGCTTATACCTACCAGTCCCCGGTGTTGTGATCAGGGTCCTTCTCAGGACTAGATCACTGAGGTTCAGGGATTCTCAGGAGGTAGGATTACGCTGGCGGCCTGGACCTCTGTACCATCAACAGTACCTCCAGGTAGAGGGATTAGTCAGGACCCCAGCTTAGGGTCAGCATAGACCCCAGACCTCCTGTATGCAGTAACAGCGTGACATTTTCACCGACCCCTAAAGATTTTCTCCAGTCACCATGGATCCAGTAGTCAGTCTAGCTCGGCAGTTGCAGAGTTTGTCCATGGAGCTGGCGGACGTTAAGTCCAAGGTTTTGTACCCCCTGGAGCAGGCCGGACCTGAACCTAAAGTAGCTCTCCCTGACAGATTCACTGGGGGGCGGGACAAGTTTTTTGCTTTCCGGGAGGCATGTAAATTGTACTTTCGGCTGCGACCTCGGTCATCTGGGAGTGAAGAACAAAGGGTGGGGATTGTCATCTCGCTCCTACAAGGAGACCCCCAACCCTGGGCGTTCGCTCTCCCCCCGGGCTCCCCAGCTCTCCAGTCAGTGGATAGGTTTTTTGCGGCTCTGGGTCTGGTGTATGGTGACCCGGATCGGGCCTCCCTGGCTGAATCTAAGTTACGTAGGATCCAGCAGGGAGATCGTCCGGCGGAGGAATTCTGTTCGGAGTTCCGTAGGTGGGCCACGGACACCCAGTGGAATGACCCGGCTCTTAGGAGCCAGTTTTGTCAAGGTTTATCTGACAAATTAAAGGATGTGCTGGCATAGTATGACCCTCCCACGTCACTGGAAGCCGCTATGGCCCTTGCTATTCGTATTGACAGACGTCTTCGGGAGAGGTTCGGGGTAACTTCGCCCCCTGTGATGACTCCACCTTCCTCAAGGGTCCCTTATACGGAGGTTCCCCTGGTCAGTCCAGAGGAGCCTATGCAATTAGGAGGGACATCATTCGGGGGAGGGGATCGGTGGGGTGCCACAAGACAGGAAGTTGTTTCTTCTGTGGAAAAAAGGACATTTTATTAGGGGGTGTCCATCCCGTCCTTTGCAGAGTGAGAAGTCGCCGGAAAACTATTGATCCCAGATTGTGTGGTGGACGGCAATCTGGGAGTAAGTATTTCGTCCCTAAGTTCGTCTCAGTTTCTCGTACCGGCAGAGGTGGTGGTGGGTGCGAAAACTGAGAGGATATCTGTTCTTCTGGATAGTGGGGCCGGGGCTAATCTGGTGGATGCTCGCTTTGCCCGGGTTCAAGGTATGCGATTGAGTGTGTTGGCTAAACCCGTCCCCATATTCTCGATCGACGCCAGACCTCTCGGTCAGGGAAGTTTTTTGCAAGCAGTGCATAACATAGATCTTCAAGTGGGGGCGTTACATAAAGAACTGTTGTCTTGTTATGTGTTGGAGGGTCTTCCCACTCCTATAGTGCTGGGCCTTCCTTGGTTAACTAAGCATAACCCGGTTATTGATTGGCAATCTAGAGAGATAAGCCAATGGAGTGAATTCTGTAAGAAAAACTGCATGAATACGGTCATTGGTGCGGTCGCTCCTAGGGCCTTACCTCTATTTCTGGTGGACTTTGAGGATGTATTCTCGGAGAAAGGGTGTCAAGAACTACCTCCTCATCGCGAGTATGACTGTTCTGTTAACTTGCTCCCTGGGGCCAAGTTACCGAAATCTAGGTTGTATAACCTTTCTGGTCCTGAGAGACAGGCCATGAAGGATTATATTTCAGAGAGTCTGGCTAAGGGGCATATTAGACCTTCATCTTCCCCGGTGGCCGCGGGGTTCTTCTTTGTGAAGAAAAAAGATGGAGGCCTACGCCCTTGCCTGGATTTCCGTGAGCTTAATCGGATTACGGTCCGAGATCCGTATCCGCTCCCACTTATTCCCGATCTCTTCAATCAGATCGTGGGTGCCAAATGGTTCTCTTAGTTGGATCTCAGGGGGGCGTACAATCTGATTAGGATGAAGGAGGGGGATGAGTGGAAGACGGCGTTTAACACTCCGGAGGGGCATTATGAGAACCTTGTCATGCCATTTGGTCTGAGTATTGCCCCGGCGGTGTTTCAACACTTTGTAAATTACATCTTTCGCCACCTAATGGGACAGTTTGTGGTCATATATCTGGATGATATCTTAATTTACTCGCCGGATCTTGTGTCTCATCAGGAGCATGTTAGGCAGGTGTTACAGATCTTGCGGGATAATAAACTGTACGCCAAATGGGAGAAGTGTGTGTTCGCCGTACAGGAACTTCAGTTTTTAGGATTCCTGGTGTCAGCATCCGGTTTTCGTATGGACCCTGGGAAAGTGCGGGCAGTTCTTGAGTGGGATCTGCCAGAGGATCTTAAGGCATTACAACGTTTCCTGGGGTTTGCTAACTACTACCGGAAATTCATTCGTAATTTTTCGTCCATAGTTAAACCTCTCACAGACATGACTAAAAGAGGGACGGATTTTCAAGGTGGTCTGACAAGGCTTGTCAAGCGTTTTCCTCCTTGAAAAAATGTTTTGCTTCAGCACCCATACTTATTCAGCCTGATGCGTCACAGCCGTTCATTGTTGAGGTGGACGCTTCCGAGTAGGGGTGGGAGCAGTATTGTCACAAGGTTCGTCCCCTGGTAAATGGCATCCGTGTGCCTTCTTCTCTAAAAAATTGTCGTCCGCTGAGAGGAATTATGATGTCGGCAATAGGGAACTCTTGGCCATTAAGTTAGCTTTTGAGGAGTGGCGTCATTTTTTGGAGGGGGCAGTCCACCCGGTCACCGTCATTACCGATCACAAAAACCTGCTATATTTAGAGGCCGCTAAACGTCTGAATCCCAGACAAGCTAGGTGGTCGTTGTTTTTTACCAGGTTTAATTTTGTCGTCACAAATCATCCTGGGTCAAAAAATGTTAAGGCGGATGCCTTATCTCGCTGTTTCCCAGGGGCTGGAAATACGGAGGACCCGGTTCCGGTCCTTCAGGAGGGGGTGGTGGTGTCGGCAGTATGCTCTGAGCTTGAGGAGGAGGTATTGGAGGCTCAGGGGGACGCCCCTGTAGGACCTCCAGGGAGACTGTTTGTTCCAAATCAGTTGTGACAAAAGGTGATCGAGGCACACCATAATTCAGCTTTGGCAGGACACCCAGGGAGTAAAGCAACTGAGGATCTCCTCTCGCGCCGGTTTTGGTGGCCTAACTTACATAGGGAGGTGGTAACTTTTGTCGCGTCCTGCGAGGTTTGTGCGCGCTCTAAGACCCCACATACCCGTCCGTCTGGGGTCCTCTTACCTTTGAAGATCCCGGAGCGTCCGTGGACTCATCTGTCTATGGACTTCATTACGGACCTCCCGCCATCTTGGGTAAAACAGTCATACTCGTTGTAGTGGACAGGTTCAGCAAGATGGCACATTTTATCGCTCTTCCTGCTCTTCCTAATGCTAAAACTCTTGCGCAGGTGTTTATTGGGGAGATTGTAAGGCTTCACGGGGTACCCTCCGATGTGGTGTCGGATCGGGGCTCTCAGTTTGTGTCCAAATTCTGGAAAGCATTTTGTACACGGCGGGGGATGCAGTTGTCATTTTCATCGGCTTTTCACCCGCAGACCAATGGTCAGACAGAGCGTCTGAACCAAAGCTTGGAGACATATCTCCGGTGTTTTGTGTCAGAGAACCAGGAGGACTGGGCTTCTTTCTTGCCTCTGGCGGAGTTTGCTCTAAATAATAGGCGGAGCGAGTCCACTGGTAAGTCCCCGTTTTTCGGGGCATATGGTTTTCACCCCCAGTTTTGTACTTTCAATAGGGGGGGCTCTTCTGGGGTTCCTGAGGAGGAACGATTTTCGTCGTCACTTGCTTCAGTGTGGAGAGGAGTGCTGAATAATCTGAGTACTATGGGATACCGATACAAACGTATGGCTGATAGGAGGAGAGTGTCTGGTCCGGACCTATGTGTGAACGATCGGGTATGGTTGTCTACCAAGAATATAAAACTTAAGGTTCCCTCCTGGAAACTGGGTCCCAGGTTCATCGGGCCATACAAGATCAGTGCTATAATTAATCCGGTTGCATTCCGTCTTGACCTCCCTCCCACATTTAAAATTCATAATGTGTTCCACAGATCGTTGCTTAAGAGGTATGTGGCGCCGGTGATACCTTCACCTTTACCTCCTCCTCCTGTGGTGGTCAATGGTAACTTGGAGTTCCAGGTGTCGAGAGTCATCGATTCACGTCTGAATCGCCGGTCCCTTCAGTACCTTGTTCATTGGAGGGGGTATGGTCCTGAGGAGAGGACGTGGGTTCCTGCGTCGGATATTAACGCAGACCGATTAATTCGGGCCTTCCACACTACTCACCCAGATAAACCCGGCCCTGAGGGTCCGGAGGCCCCTCGTAGAAGGGGGGGTACTGTCACGGGTGTGTCGCTGCGAAGATCGTCGCGATTGCACACCCTGACTTCTCACAGCTGAGTTTCTGGTGCTGGGTGTTTTTCGGCAGTGAGGGAGTTAATTCTACCTCTCTCTCTGCTGGACTAGACCAGCCTCGCTCAGCTGCAATTAATGTTGCTGTAATTGGATTCCTTCAAATACCTGCCTGTCTGCTAGGGAAGTGTCGGTGAAAGCATTCATGCAGACCAGCAGAGCGGATCGTTGTATTGTGAAGGCTGAAGTGAAAGAGTACCTGGTGTGGTCGTTTTCCCCTCCTCGCTTTATCATTTATCTCCGTACCCGTTGGTGTCCCCTCTGTTTCCTGTGGTATGACTTTTGTATGCAAGGTGGATTTTGGTTTACCCCTTGTACTGTCTCCTTCGTCTGTTACTGTGACTAGGCATATACCTACCAGTCCCCGGTGTTGTGATCAGGGTCCTTCTCAGGACTAGATCACTGAGGTTCAGGGATTCTCATGAGGTAGGGATTACGCTGGCGGCCTGGACCTCTGTACCATCAACAGTACCTCCAGGTAGAGGGATTAGTCAGGACCCCAGCTTAGGGTCAGCATAGACCCCAGACCTCCTGTATGCAGTAACAGCGTGACAAGAGCTCTATAGTGTGACTTCTCTTACAGTACAGAGCTCTATAGTGTGACCGGTCTTACAGTACAGAGCTCTATAGTGTGACTGCTCTTACAGTACAGAGCTCTATAGTGTGACCGCTCTTACAGTACAGAGCTCTATAGTGTGACCGCTCTTACAGTACAGAGCTCTATAGTATGACCGCTCTTACAGTACAGGGCTCTATAGTGTGACCGCTCTTACAGTACAGAGCTCTATAGTGTGACTGCTTTTACAGTACAGAGCTCTATAGTGTGACCGCTCTTACAGTATAGCGCTCTATAGTGTGACTGATCTTACAGTACAGAGCTCTATAGTGTGACTGCTCTTACAGTACAGAGCTCTATAGTGTGACTGCTCTTACAGTACAGAGCTCTATAGTGTGACCGCTCTTACACTACAGAGCTGTATAGTGTGACCGCTCTTACAGTACACAGCTTTATAGTGTGATCGCTCTTACAGTACAGAGCTCTATAGTGTGACCGCTCTTACAGTACACAGCTCTATAGTGTGACCGCTCTTACACTACAGAGCTCTATAGTGTCACCGCTCTTACAGTACAGTAGCTCTACAGTGTGACTGCTTACAGTACAGCTTATAGTGTGACCCACTCTTACAGTACAAGAGCTCTATAGTGTAACCGCTCTTACAGTACAGAGCTCTATAGTGTGACACTCTTACAGTACAGAGCTCTATAGTGTGACCGCTCTTACAGTACAGAGCTCTATAGTGTGATCGCTCTTACAGTACAGAGCTCTATAGTGTGACCGCTCTTACAGTACAGAGCTCTATAGTGTGACCGCTCTTAAGTACAGAGCTCTATAGTGTGACCGCTCTTACAGTACAGAGCTCTATAGTGTGACTGATCTTACAGTACAGAGCTCTATAGTGTGACTGCTCTTACAGTACAGAGCTCTATAGTGTGACTGCTCTTACAGTACAGAGCTCTATAGTGTGACGCTCTTACAGTACACAACTCTATAGTGTGATCGCTCTTACAGTACAGAGCTCTATAGTGTGACCACTCTTACAGTACAGAGCTCTATAGTGTGACCGCTCTTACAGTACAGAGCTCTTAATGTGACGCTCTTACAGTACAGAGCTCTATAGTGTGACCGCTCTTACAGTACAGAGCTCTATAGTGTGATCGCTCTTACAGTACAGAGCTCTATAGTGTGACCGCTCTTACAGTACAGAGCTCTATAGTGTGACGCTCTTACAGTACAGAGCTCTATAGTGTGACCGCTCTTACAGTACAGAGCTCTATAGTGTGACCACTCTTACAGTACAGAGCTCTATAGTGTGACCTCTTACAGTTAAGAGCTCTATAGTGTGACCGCTCTTACATTACAGAGCTCTATAGTGTGACCGCTCTTACAGTACAGAGCTCTATAGTGTGACCGCTCTTACAGTACAGAGCTCTATAGTGTGACCGCTCTTACAGTACAGAGCTCTATAGTGTGACCTGCTCTTACAGTACAGAGCTCTATAGTGTGACCGCTCTTACAGTACAGAGCTCTATAGTGTGACTGATCTTACAGTACAGAGCTCTATAGCGTGACTCTCTTACAGTACAGAGCTCTATAGTGTGACCACTCTTACAGTACAGACTCTATAGTGTGACCGCTCTTACAGTACAGAGCTCTATAGTGTGACGCTCTTACAGTACAGAGCTCTATAGTGTGACCTGCTCTTACAGTACAGAGCTCTATAGTGTGACCGCTCTTACAGTACAGAGCTCTATAGTGTGACCTGATCTTACAGTACAGAGCTCTATAGTGTGACCGCTCTTACAGTACAGAGCTCTATAGTGTGACCGCTCTTACAGTACAGAGCTCTATAATGTGACCGCTCTTACAGTACAGAGCTCTATAGTGTGACCGCTCTTACAGTACAGAGCTCTATAGTGTGATCGCTCTTACAGTACAGAGCTCTATAGTGTGACCGCTCTTACAGTACAGAGCTCTATAGTGTGACCGCTCTTACAGTACAGAGCTCTATAGTGTGACCGCTCTTACAGTACAGAGCTCTATAGTGTGACCGCTCTTACAGTACAGAGCTCTATAGTGTAACTGCTCTTACAGTACAGAGCTCTATAGTGTGACCGCTCTTACAGTACAGAGCTCTATAGTGTGACCGCTCTTACAGTACAGAGCTCTATAGTGTGACGCTCTTACAGTACAGAGCTCTATAGTGTGACCGCTCTTACAGTACAGAGCTCTATAGTGTGACTGCTCTTACAGTACAGAGCTCTATAGTGTGACCGCTCTTACAGTACAGAGCTCTATAGTGTGACTGATCTTACAGTACAGAGCTCTATAGTGTGACCCTCTTACAGTACAGAGCTCTATAGTGTGACTGATCTTACAGTACAGAGCTCTATAGTGTGACCTCTCTTACAGTACAGAGCTCCATAGTGTGACCGCTCTTACAGTATGGAATTGCCAAAGTTTGACTGGTCTAATCACAGATCTAAAAAAAAATTTTTTTTAATTATTGCAGGTGACTTTGTACTTTTCTGAATAATTTTTAGTCCTGATTTAAAAAATGTATATAGTATTTCTGTAGTACGTATAGTTTCCATGGAGCATCATCATTATTATAAGGTACAGGAAATATACTTTCGACATTAAGAAAACAGTCATCTACATATCAGAAAAAAATGCTTCACCTTACAAAACAGTTTTAATTGAACCAAAATAATTTAAATGCAAAATAGAAACCAAAATGTGAGCAAAAATTAAAAGTGCTTGACATCAGACTGTCGTTGGATGTTGTATAGGGACAACCCTGAAAAATCATATCAACACTTAAAGTACTTAAAGTACATCTGGTCCATCTTTTTAATATCATGAGTGATTGAACGCACTTGGCCTTTTGGTGTAACAAACCACACACATAGCAGAATCTGCTCGGATGATTGAGACACTGTCGGGGCATTTTTCTCCTTTAAATCAGATCAAACAGTAGAGTAAGTTCAGTTCAATGGTGGTGACAAAAAAAATGTGATGAGCCGAGCGACTATATGTAGATATTTCCCCAGAAATGACAGAGGCGTCTAGAGGTAATCTGCTGGAGGTGATCTGGTAGATAACTATATACAGTTGTGAGGTAAAGGGGTCAGCCTATTCCTTACAGAGGAACATTTGCAGACTGGCAGTTTCTCAGTGTGATATGGCTGCCTTTCAGGTTCTCTCTCTGGAGACCCTCACTCAGTTACACCTCAGTGGCTGAGCTGTTTTCTTCCCTCTGAGGTGACTTGCCCTCACAGAAATGCAGTGAAAATCCTCTCACAATGGCGGCTGTCCACTGCCTTCCCTTCTTTCTCCCTGTGGCAGGGCTCAGATCCCTGTAGAGGCCGGTCTCCTGTCAGGGTCTCACATACCAGTCCTTGCTGCCATCACCATCCTTTTCTGACTGGCTCAAATCTTACCGCCTCATAACAGTTAGCTCCTCCCCATAACATGTGACTTTCCGAGAATTAGTCATTGGTTGACTGCACTGTCAATCTCCTTCCCATAAAACTCACTAAAACCTTTACTGATGTTGTCCCTGTAAGAAAATTCACAAGTAAGACAAGCAAAGAAATGGGAATAATAGGAAAAACCACATACACTGAAAATGCAGAAATAACGCAATAACAAAAATACTTCTATCACAGAAACTTTATGCGATAGAGCAAAACTAAGCATATTTTTGGAATCAGCACATCAAACTCCATAAAACAGACATATTAACTTTGCTCATGATTTTTGTGTTGACCAGTGATAGTAGATATACAAAAAAGCTGCACTCTAGCATTCTAAAGCATGTCAATGTGTAATATATGAAATATGAATAGCAATACGGCTTCTGAATAACAGAGAAAAATTAGACGCTTTGCACACAGTTCGGCCAAGTTATGTCTGCCCATCAACCAACGTCAAGGTGGTCTCAGAAAAAAACTGATGGGTCCCTATGTGAATGAATACCTCTATTAGGCTGATGTCTGAACTCCTGGGTGAATGTGGAAACCTTTCTCAGCAATACCTGAATTTATGGGTAAGTAGAAACCTGCTTTAATTAAAATCACCACATGTTGAAGCCCTTTGTTATTGCTCAACAATGAAACCAGATGTAGCAGAATTGGAGTTCATCTTGGGACATCAGCATTATAGATTATCGGTTGACAGGTGAGTATAACTTTGACTTATTATTTTTATTTTTACATTAATAAATCGGTAAAAGAATGTCGGGGTGTGTTTTGTTCAAATAAAGGACTTTGCTCTGGACATAAAACAGCTGACATCAAATCCAAAACTATTACCACTCTTGCCAACATACCAGGGCAAGTGGAAAGAGCTGAGGCTAAGTGGCAGAATTGGTGCATCTAATTGATGCGCCATATCTAGGGTGGCTGAGAGCTGTTGTTTTTAGTCTGGGAGGGGGCCAATATCCATGACCCCTTCGCAGTCTACTAATATTAGCCTTCAGCTTTTTGTTTAGCCTTTGCTGGTTATTGAATAGGAGGGGTTCCCCATGAGGTCTCCTCATTTTAATAACCAGTTAAGGCTAAGCAGACAGCTTTGAGCTAATATTAATAAGCGGGGAACCTTTATGGATATTGGCTCCTTTCTAGAACAATAACACCAGCCCTTAGCTGTCCGCTTTCCCTCAGCTGGTTAGTAAAAATAAGAAGGACCCCACAGCATTTTTTTAATTTAATTCATTTATTAGCTAAATACATGTACAGTAAAACACACACTCACTGTACTAGTCATCTCACTGACATTTTTATTACTATGCACAGTCTCCGGCTGGGGAATAATCTCATCGTCGCCTGCTCTCACTGCTATCAGTGAGAACAGGCATACGATGATGAGAGTAGTACTCATCAGCCAACGCCTGACCATCTGTAACATTTTCGCTGCCAGTCACCGCAGCTGGGTCACACGCTGTCGTCTGTGTGACAGTGTGGGAACTGCAGGTCTCTGACTGACGGTAACTTGTAAGGTTACCATCGATCAAAACCTGGGTTTCTAGCGCTGTCACACAGATGATAGCATGGGAACCTCCTGATGTTCGGACCCCACATTCAATTAAATGGGGTCCAGGTTTTAGATTCGGCTTTTTTGCAAGGTTCAGCCAAAATCGACCAACCTGAACGTCCATGGTTCGGCCCATCCCTAGTCCTGACAATTCTTCGTCATCATCCAGATTAGGATTTGGAGTAGACTTAGTAAAAATAAAATTGCTTCTTATTTAATGGACTGTTGGGATCTTCTCCACTTTTGACAGTAACTGTTGGGAGTTATTTTTAAGTCGAATTATACATTAGAGAAACTAAATTATAAAATAACCAAAAACATAAAATGTAAATGAAAAAAAAAAACAAATACAACAAAAAAATACAGAAAAAACAAAATAATGATAAAAAATTGCAAAAAAAACAATAGAACTCACATTAAAAAAAGAAAACTGACCCATTCACTTTCTATTTGCCTCTAAGAATTCCCTGACAAGGGTAAATGTCCCACTGTGGTTTGGAGACATGAGTTGTTATGACAGGAACTGTGTGCTTGAAATCTACTAATTTCAGAGCGTGTCACTCACAGCGCGCGCCGGCATCCTCTACCCAGACAAAGAGATGATTCTTCACAGATATTTCAGTTTCCCCCTTGTGTCTTTCACGCCAGATCTACTGGCATTCTGCTGCTGGTCACTCATGCAATCAGAAAGAAATTCAGACCTAAAAAGACGGGGAAGCTTCTTTCTGTCACCCTCAATCCATATCACTTTAGTTGCTCTTATCCCACACATACAATATACTTTTTTGGAAGGTAAATCCTAACGGGAAACATTACGTTTTTTGTTTGCTCATTAACAGAAATAATTACACCACCTGCCCCAAAGCTGCAGTGTAAAGCATACAACTTCACCATCGCCTTTCTAATCTGTGTTGTGAATGCTGGATCCTGGAAACCTGAAAATATACGTATTAAAGTAGGTAAACTTTTATTTTAAATACTTTTCTCGCATCAACACCCGGCACTGCCGCCGGCACTCGGACCGGAGCGTGAGCCTGCATAGAAATACAAGCAGCTGCACGCTCCAGTCCGAGTGCCGGCGGCAGTGCCGGGTATCGATGCGAGAAACTCGCACGAGAATCGTGGGAGTTTCTCGCAAGTGTGATCCCGGCCTAAGCACAACACTGAGAGGAGGACACAGGTGCTGACCCATCACTGCCATCATCTGTACTCCAAATGAGCAGATTCTGATGTCAATGCAGATGAAGACAGTAAAATAGACTGACATCCGGTAAGTCAGGATCTGCTGTTAACAGATGGAGAAATGGGACCAAAGCGGCCCTGTGAAGAGGAGAAGACATATTTTACTAGGCGTTAACCTGACATTAGTGATACTAATCCGGCAATAAAATAAAAAATAAAAGCACTTTAGCACTTTAAGAGAATTTTTAGAGCTAAAATTTATATTTGTAATCTCAAAATTAAAAAAAAAAGCGCAGACATACAGTGCCTTGCGAAAGTATTCGGCCCCCTGGAACTTTTCAACCTTTTCCCACATATCATGCTTCAAACATAAAGATACCAAATGTAAATTTTTGGTGAAGAATCAACAACAAGTGGGCACAATTGTGAAGTTGAACGAAATTTATTGGTTATTTTAAATTTTTGTGGAAATACAAAACCTAAAAGTGGGCGTGCAATATTATTCGGCCCCTTTAACTTAGTACTTTGTTGCGCCACCTTTTGCTGCGATTACAGCTGCAGTCGCTTGGGGTATGTCTCTATCAGTTTTGTACATCGAGAGACTGAAATTCTTGCCCATTCTTCCTTGGCAAACAGCTCGAGCTCAGTGAGGTTGGATGGAGATCGTTTGTGAACAGCAGTTTTCAGCTCTTTCCACAGATTCTCGGTTGGATTCAGGTCTGGACTTTGACTTGGCCATTCTAACACCTGGATACGTGTATTTGTGAACCATTCCATTTTAGATTTTGCTTTATGTTTGGGATCATTGTCTTGTTGGAAGACAAATCTCCGTCACAGTCTCAGGTCTTTTGCAGATTCCAACAGGTTTTCTTCAAGAATGGTCCTGTATTTGGCTCCATCCATCTTCCCATCAATTTTAACCATCTTCCCTGTTCCTGCTGAAGAAAAGCAGGCCCAAACCATGATGCTGCCACCACCATGTTTGACAGTGGGGATGGTGTGTTCAGGGTGATGAGCTGTGTTGCCTTTACGCCAAACATATCGTTTGGCATTGTTGCCAAAAAGTTCGATTTTGGTTTCATCTGACCAGAGCACCTTCTTCCACATGTTTGGTGTCTCCCAGGTGGCTTGTTGCAAACATTAAATTACACTTTTTATGGACATCTTTGAGAAATGGCTTTCTTCTTGCCACTCTTCCATAAAGGCCAGATTTGTGCAGTGTACGACTGATTGTTGTCCTATGGACAGACTGTCCCACCTCAGCTGTAGATCTCTGTAGTTCATCCAGAGTGATCGTGGGCCTCTTGACTGCATCTCTGATCAGTCTTCTCCTTGTTTGAGATGAAAGTTTAGACTGACAGCAGGGTCTTGGTAGATTTGCAGTGGTATGATACTCCTTCCATTTCAATATGATCGCTTGCACAGTGTTCCTTGGGATATTTAAAGTTTTGGAAATCATTTTGTATCCAAATCCGACTTTAAACTTCTCCACAACAGTATCACGGACCTGCCTGTCGTGTTCCTTGGTCTTCATGATGCTCTCTGAGCTTCAAACAGAACCCTGAGACTATCACAGAGCAGGTGCATTTATACAGAGACTTGATTACACACAGGTGGATTACATTTATTAGCATTAGTCATTTAGGACAACATTGGATCATTCAGAGATCCACAATGAACTTCTGGAGTGAGGTTGCTGCACTGAAAGTAAAGGGGCCGAATAATATTGCACGCCCCACTTTTCAGTTTTGTATTTCCACAAAAATTTAAAATAACCAATACATTTCGTTCAACTTCGCAATTGTGTCCCACTTGTTGTTGATTCTTCACCAAAAATTTATATTTGGTATCTTTATGCTTGAAGCATGATATGTGGGAAAAGGTTGAAAAGTTCCAGGGGGCCGAATACTTTCGCAAGGCACTGTATAAAGAAAATGGTTTAACTGATGACAATCCAATTTTAGGCACAAGCTTTGGGGAAAGAGAGAAACATTAAATTCTGTCATTTTCGATTCAGCTTAAGATAAGCAAATCAATTCTAATTTCTTTTTTGAGCAAATACTTCAAAATGTCAAAAATTTTACTAGAGTCCGAGGATTAAAAAGAAGATAAAGAAGCAATAAAGTCTCATGCTTCCCTCCCATTAGCCACATTGCAGTAGCCTAACTTCTTAAAGTGAACCTGTCACCAGGTTTGGCCAATAGAAGTTACTGCCACCACCTTACAGGACTGATATACAGCATCCTATAATGCTGTAGATAAGCCCCAATGTGACCTGTAAGAGGCGAAAAATAACTTTTATTATACTCACCCGGGGGGGCGGTCCGGTCCAATGGGTGTCGCTAGTCTTGGTCCGGCGCCTTCCATCTTCTTGCAATGGCGCCCTCCTGCTTGCTTCATGTGGATGACGCATCCCTGCATCATCCTCACAGTCTCCCCGATATTGTGCTCCTGCGCAGGCGTACTGCAGTGCGCAGGCGCCAGGAAAGGTCAGAGAGGCCCAGTGCCTGCGCACTGCAGTACTTTGCTCTGTCCTCAACAGGGCAGATAAGTATGCCTGCGCAGGAGCACGATGCCAAGGAGTCTGTGTGGATGACACAGGGATGCGTCATTCACACGAACCAAGAAGGATGACGGCGATTGTAAGAAGATGGGAGGCACCGGACCCAGAAGAGCTTGACTTTCGTCTCATCGCTCTAAATCACCCGATTTTAATCTTCTACTGTCAAATTTTTGTGCTTTTTTGCAAACTCGAGTGGACGCTTCTTATGACGATATTAGAGTCGAGGCTTCTACACTTTTTTTCAGTCTACCATTCCAGACTTGTGTAATGTATGTAGTACAGTTCATATAGCGTCTTGTGCTTGGGTGCGATGAAAATACTTGAGACACAGGTTGATAAAGAAAGTCTTGTATTGCTTCATACAAATTGGCAAAAATAAACACACAGGTTGCAAACACAGAAGCAGGAGACACAGCAGGCCAGAGTAATCTAAGCTCAGCAATAACTCTCCACAACAGATTCAGATCTTCTTCTCTGTTACCGCAAGTCCATGCAAACGTGAGGCTCTCAAGAGCAGAGTTCAGAGTCCACAAGTGCTTCAGAGTTCCTCAGTAGGAATGGCTGGAGTACAAGGTCCAAGGCTTCAGGAGTCAGAACACAGGTTCACTGCAGGCTAGATTCTGAAGCACTGATTGCTCAGCTGTGGCTGTTTAAGAAGCAAACGGAGAGAATCAGAGCGGGAACATGCAAGCTGGAAAACTCCATTTTGACTGAGGGCAAGATAGCTGCAGCAAAACAGAAAGCAAAATGGCCGACGAACAAACTGAGTTTCAGAAACAGATACACAGAACCTTACATTACTCCCCCCTTAGGGACAACCTCCGGATGACCTCAGACCAGGCTTGTGTGGATACCTCTGATGAAACTGACGGAGCAAGCGAGGAGCATTAACGTTATTGACTGGCTCCCATGAGTTGTCCTCCATTGGGTAGCCCTGCCATTTAATCAGATATTGTAACTGATTTCTATACAACCTGGAATCTAAAATCCTTTCCACCACAAATTCTTCCTGACCATCGACTAGCACTGGGTCAGGGCAAGGAGAAGAACGTCCAGGAAACGTATTGGGTGTCGCAGTCTTTAGTAGGGATACATGAAAGACAGGGTGGATTCTCATAGTTCTGGGCAATTGAAGACGACAAGCAACGGCACTTATAATCTTACTGATTTTATAGGGTCCAATGTACTTATGTCCCAACTTAGACGATGGAATCCTTAACTTAAGATTTCTGGTTGACAGCCAGACCAGGTCTCCTACCTTAAAAGCTGGTGCAGGTTTACGAAATTTATCTGCTGCCTTCTTGTACCTTTCCTGAGCCGATTCCAGATTCTCCTTTAGAAGATCCATATTCTTCTGTAAAGTCGTGACTCTTTCAGCCACTGCTGGCAAAGGCGTCTCTATGGGAAATCGTGGTAGAATGTTAGGATGATAACCTAGATTAGAGTAAAAAGGAGACTGTTTAGTGGAGGCACTCTGAGAGTTGTTGTAAGAGAACTCAGCCAATGGAAGTAGATCCACCCAATCATCCTGTAGGTGGCAGATAAAGCAGCGGAGATACTGCTCCAGGGTTTGATTGGTTCGTTCGGTTTGTCCATTAGTCTGGGGATGAAAAGCAGAAGAAAGGTTTACTTTAATGTCCAATGCTGCACAGAAATTTTGCCAAAACCTAGAAGTGAATTGCACCCCTCGATCCGAAATAACCTCATCCGGTACTCCATGTAAACGAAACACATCTTTAATCATCAAATCTGATGTCTGTTTTGCAGTGGTAAGCCGACACAAGGGATAAAATGAGCTGCCTTTGTTAAACGGTCAACCACCACTAGAATAGTGTTCTTCCCTTGAGAGGTTGGTAATTCCACAATGAAGTCCATAGAAATGGATCCCCACGGGCGGGACGGGGTGGGAAGAGGCTGTAACAGACCAGTTGGTGAAGAGCGAGGTGTTTTGCATCTTGCACAAACCTCACACGAAGTGACATAGTCCAAAACATCCTTCCTACAAGTGGGCCACCAAAAGAAACGAGAAAGAAATTCCTGTGTCTTTAGAATTCCTCTATGCCCGGCTATTTTGGAATCGTGAATGAGTTGCAATACTCTCAATCTGACTGTTTCAGGTATATACAGACGTTGTCCCAGAATCCACACACCATTCTTAAAAACAAGACTTACGTCCCTTGGGGGTTGAGCCAAAAAAGAATCCGCATGGTATGCTTCCTTGATGTCTTTAATTAGGTCTTGATGATGAATCACTCCTAGGAATCTAGAGTCAGGAAGAATAGTCTTAGGAGGAGTAATTGGACGTGTCTCTGCTGAGTAAATCCTAGAGAGTGCATCAGCCTTTCCATTGCGCGATCCTGGTCTATAAGAAATAATAAAATTAAATTGGTTTAAGAAAAGATTCCAGCGAGCCTGGCAGGGAGTCAGGCACTTAGCCGACCTGATAAACTCAAGATTACGATGGTCTGTCAGAACGACTATTTGCTGTGCAGCTCCTTGAAGAAGGTGTCTCCATTCTTTGAAGGCGGCAATAATGGCCAACAACTCTCTATTGCCCACATCGTAGTTCTTCTCAGCCGAAGACAACTGCTGGGAAAAGAAGGCACAGGGATGCAAGACATTCTTCTCACCTGTTCTCTGAGAGAGTATAGCTCCCACGGCACAGTCTGAAGCATCCACCTCTATTATGAAGGCAAGCTCTGGGTTGGGATGTACTAGGATAGGTGCAGTGGTAAATTTATCTTTTAGACGGGAAAATGCTTCCTGGGCTTGGGGAGTCCAGGAGAACTTAGACTCTTTCCGGGTAAGTTGGGTGATAGGTGACACTACCTCAGAGAAATTTCTAATGAAACGTCTATAGAAGTTTGCAAACCCGATGAAGCGCTGTACCTCCTTCACATTTCTAGGACTTGGCCAATCATTGATGGCTTGGGTTTTACTTCCATCCATACTAATTCCTTGTGTAGACAGTACATACCCCAGAAATTGAATTTCGGTCTTATGGAATTCACACTTTTCAAGCTTGATGTAAAGATGATTTTGTCTTAGACGTTCCAAGACCATTCTCACATGTCCATGATGTTCCTCTGTGGAGTTAGAAAAAATTAAAATATCATCCAAATAAATTACCACGAATGTATCTAGGAGATCCCTGAAGATGTCATTCACCAAGTGTTGGAAAGTGGCTGGGGCGGTACTCAGACCAAAAGGCATAACCAGATATTCAAAGTGTCCATAGCGTGACCTGAATGCAGTCTTCCATTCATCCCCAGGTCTAATACGGACTAAGTTATAGGCCCCACGAAGATCTAGTTTAGAAAAAATTTTGGCATGTCGCACTCTCTCCAATAACTCAGGGATTAAAGGCAATGGATAACGGTTTCTAATAGTAACCTTATTGAGTTCCCTATAGTCTACGCATGGTCTCAGGGATCCATCTTTCTTCTTTACAAAGAATATGGGTGCCCCTGCAGGAGATGAAGAGGGGCGTATGAAGCCCTTGGCTAGATTTTCGTCTATGTACTCTTTTAAAGCCTTCAGCTCGGGCCCCGCCAGGGGGTAGATCTTACCAAAAGGTATCTCTGCTCCAGGCAATAATTCAATTGGACAATCATATGGACGGTGAGGAGGAAGCTGGTCAGCGTTCTTCTTGTCACATAAATCCACATAGTCCTGGTATACAGCTGGTAGTTCAGGGACTGACATGGTTCCTTTAGGAACAGAGCAAGCTGAAATTTTTGGACTCATCTGTTTCTCTGGAAAGTGTAATTCCTTGGTCTCCCAGTTAATGGTAGGATTCTGAGCCTGCAGCCATGGTAGCCCTAGAATAATGGGAAAGTGAGGAGAAGAGATAAGCATAAAGGACAGTTTCTCTTGATGATCTTTACCCATAAGAACCTTTAAAGGCTCTGTTTCCTGATCCACTGGTCCAGAGGTCAGCAGGGAGCCATCCACAGTTTCCATCTGTACTGGAGTAGCCTTCTTCACTGAACGTATTCCCTGTTTTAGAGCAAAGGAGACATCCATAAAATTTCCACTTGCACCTGAGTCGATCATAGCAGAGCTAGACACCCAGGCTGAGTCAACCCAGAGTTTGATGGAAAGAAAACAGTGAGAATTGTTTTTCTTACAACTCAGCTGGGACACCGCTGAGGAAACTTGAAAGATGGCAGCATTTACACAGTCAACGTCCTCAGAGGTAACGGAGTTTAAGTCCGAGAAATCAAGATCTGTTGCTGCAGCTCTCTCTGGAGCCTGAGGCTCGGACCTGACAGATCCCCTCTCGCAACACTCACAATGAATGAGTGCTGCAGTAGTCTTGCGAGAACGGCTGGGACAGTTAATAATAAAGTGCCCTGACTTACCACAATAAAAACATAGATTCTCCTTAAAACGATGTTCCTTGCGTGCATCACTAACCCGTCGTAGTAAAGAGTCTACCTGCATGGGTTCAGGTTCAGGTTCCCGTGTAATCCTATTCAAAGGTTCCTTAGCTGGAGAGGAAGGTAGGAAAAGGTTAGTACGATTGCTTTCGAACCATCTCTCTTGCCTGCGTTCAGTTAAACGAGTATCAATACGGATGCAGTAGTTAATAAAGTCACCTAACGCAGTGGGAGGGTCGGCACGAGCAAGTTCATCCTTAATCAGTGGGAATAACCCCTTTCGAAAAATAGATTTTTTGGCGGAATTGTCCCAGGTGGTATCAAGGGCCCATCTCCTGAAATCCAAGGCATATTCAGCTACCGAGTGCTTACCTTGGCGCAAAGCTAACATGGCTGCTTCAGCTGTTGCACCTCGATTGGGGTCATCAAACACCTGCCCCATGGCTGAAATAAAATCATCAAGGTGATTCAAACAATCATCCTCAGTCTCAATCAGAGGGTTTGCCCATATCAAAGCCTTGTTGGTAAGCAACATAATTATAGTAAGCACCTTAGATCGTTCAGTAGGAAATTGTGAAGCATGTGCAGAAAAAAAAAGATTGCATTGATTAACAAATCCCCTGAATTTTTCACGTTCACCACCAAAACGAAAAGGGGGCAACTTGGGAATCCCAGAACTCGGGGCCACGGCAGGAGCCTGGACTCGCCCCTCCAGAACCTCAATCCTGGCTCGCAAATCCTGGGTAGTCTGTCCAACCACTTGCAAATTGTGATTATTTAGGTCCTGAAGATTTGTAAAACGGGTCTTTATATTCTGCAAATCTGCAAGGATATTATCAGTCACTCCGCAAAGTTCCTTTATGCGGGCCTCCATTTTCCAGATCTTTTAAGACAGGATACTGGAAGAAGAGGAGAGAAAAAAAAAACAATAGTGTTCACCTGTGGCAACACTGAAGAAAGAAAAAACTTTAAGGGAACTGCTCACCTGGAATGGTTGTGAGAAGTCACAACCACTATCATCACAGAAAGCTTTCAACCAGACATCTGATATCCAGAGTTTCAGCAGACAAAAAGAGAAGAGAAAAAAAAAAAAAAAAACAATAGTGTTTACCTGTGATAGCACTGCAGAAAAAAAAAAACTTAAGGGAATTGCTCACCTGGAATGGTTGTGAGAAGTCACAACCACTGTCATCACAGAAAGTACAACCGGACATCCGATATCCACAGTACAGCAGACAAGCCTTTCCAGACCCAGCAGACACTAACGTTTGGCTTCAGAATCTTGTAATGTATGTGGTACAGTTCATATAGCGTCTTGTGCTTGGGTGCGATGAAAATACTTGAGACACAGGTTGATAAAGAAAGTCTTGTATTGCTTCATACAAATTGGCAAAAATAAACACACAGGTTGCAAACACAGAAGCAGGAGACACAGCAGGCCAGAGTAATCTAAGCTCAGCAATAACTCTCCACAACAGATTCAGATCTTCTTCTCTGTTACCGCAAGTCCATGCAAACGTGAGGCTCTCAAGAGCAGAGTTCAGAGTCCACAAGTGCTTCAGAGTTCCTCAGTAGGAATGGCTGGAGTACAAGGTCCAAGGCTTCAGGAGTCAGAACACAGGTTCACTGCAGGCTAGATTCTGAAGCACTGATTGCTCAGCTGTGGCTGTTTAAGAAGCAAATGGAGAGAATCAGGGCGGGAACATGCAAGCTGGAAAACTCCATTTTGACTGAGGGCAAGATAGCTGCAGCAAAACAGAAAGCAAAATGGCCGACGAACAAACTGAGTTTCAGAAACAGATACACAGAACCTTACACTTGTGTAATATGCCTGCATGAACGTCTGGTCTCACTATTATGAAGCATATGAGCCACCGCCACTGCCAGGTTTGTCGGCCCAGAACTGATAGACTTTGTGATGAGCCACTTGCTGACTCCGATATTTTGCCTGAACATCCACCTCTTGGCTTCTGAATGGATGGACGGAGTTCATTTCATATTCTTCCAACTGTCATGGCACTCATATGATGCGGTTTGGCCATTTTCTTGACCAAGAGACCAGTATCGATGAGCCGGATGATGCGGTTTCTCTTTTCTTGGGAAATCTTCTTCATGGCTTCTCCTTGATTCAAACCAGTGACCTTCCGCTTAGAAATCGACCTAATAACATACTGAGCTATTAAGGAATGTTAGAACAGGTTGTAATTTGTAGTATTCAGGAAAAAAAAAAAGATTTTTCCTTCATTAGGAACAAAACAGTAACAATAGTGACATGACAAGAATCTGCATAACTAATCATATGCTAAATAGCTGCAAGTCAAATTTATGTATGAGATAGCCAAGATGATAGTCTATAAAATGATGGTACAATGCAAAGAGACAAAAAAGCCAATGCATATGAATTGCACACACCTTGATCATGAGATAAAAATCACACAATTTTATTGACACCAAGAGCATAAAACAGCATATAAAAACATTTAAAAGTTACGTGGCCACACCCCTGTATCCATGAGTAGTAAAGTCTAAGTTACTTACCGTTAACGGTATTTTTCGAAGTCCATGACAGCACTACAGAGAGAGGGATCCGCCCCTTGGGAACAGGAAACCTACAGATATAAAAGGGCGGCACCTCTCCCACACATCAGTTGGATTACAGAGCATAAGAGGACATCAAGGTTAATTGGTATACAGCAAAAAATGTTATGCATCACACAGTAACATTAATCAATTGTTTATTACATGTGGACTACATAAGAGGAAGAAGTGCACATAGAACCTGGGTGGGAATGTAAGGGTGCTGTCATGGACTTCGAAAAATACCGTTAACGGTAAGTAACTTAGACTTTATTCGAACGTCCATGACAGCACTACAGAGAGAATTACAGAGAGTAATAACTACTTAGGGAGGGACTACTGCCTGCAGCACCCTTAATCCGAAAGAAAGGTCTGAGGAAGCACCCAAATCTAATCTATAATGAGTGTAAAACGTATGTGGAGAAGACCACGTAGCTGCCTTACATATCTGGTCAATCGAGACTTCTGCCCTCTCTGCCATGAAGTCGCCACAGCTCGGGTGGAATGAACCCTCTCAGGTGCCGGCTTGCCCCTCGAGGTGTATGCCAGAGAAATTGCTTCCCTAATCCATCTGGCCAATGAGCTCTTTGTTAATCTACGGCCTTTGTTAATTCCTTGAAAAGAGACAAACAATGCATTGTCCCGTTTCCAGGGATCAGTGACTGCCAGATATTGCAGTAGACATCTTCTAACATCTAAAGTATGGAGTTTTATCTCTTTTTGATTAGATGGATTAGGGATGAACGAAGGAAGAACAATTTCCTGTGTTCTGTGGAAAGCGGAAGACACCTTAGGTAGGTATGCCGGATCCGGTCTAAGAATTATCCTGTCATTCAGGACCTGAGTGTAAGGAGACAATCTAGAGAGTGCCTGGATGTCACTTACCCTCCTAGCCGAGGTTATTGCTACCAGGAAAGCTGTTTTAAGGGAAAGAATTTTTATTGATGCTGCTGATATAGGTTCAAAAGGGGGCTCTGTTAAAGCAGTGAGAACAAGGTTCAAGTCCCATGGCATGATTCTCACCTTCACTATGGGTCTCGACCTACCAGCAGCTTTAATGAATCTACTGACCCAGTAATTATTTGCGATGTTGCTACTAAAGAGTGCCCCCAAAGCTGAAACTTGTACCTTAAGGGTGCTTGTGGAGAGACCTAAGTCCAGACCCTTTTGTAGGAATTCTAGAATCTGGGTTATCGGTGTTGGGTCCCCTGCTATCACCCCCGAGCTCTGGAGAAATTTCTTCCAAGTCCTAGCGTAGATTCTAGTTGTAACCTCCTTCCTGCTTTTAAGGAGAGTATTAATTACATTAGTAGAAAACCCCTTATCTCTCAGCAGCGACCGTTCAAAATCCACGCCGTCAGGTGGAGGCCCGCTACTCGAGGATGGTAGACTGGACCCTGGGAGAGCAGATCGGGAATATCCGGCAGGACCCACGGGTCGGCTATCGACCTGTTTCTGAGACATGAAAACCACGCCCTCCTGGGCCAAAAAGGAGCGATTACTATTATCCTTGCCCTGTCCTTCCTGACCTTCCTCAATACTAGGGGGAGTAAGGACAGGGGAGGAAATGCGTAGGCTAGATTGAAATCCCATTGTAATAGAAGAGCGTCCACTGCCAGAGGGCGTTCTTTGGGATTTAGAGAGCAGAACTGTCTCACTTTCCTGTTGCTTTTGGTAGCAAAGAGATCTACCTCCGGTTGACCCCATTTCCGCACAATTAGGTCGAAGATGGAAGTCTTTAATGACCACTCTCCTTGACTCAGGAGATTGCGGCTTAAGAAGTCCGCCTTGGTATTTTCTTCTCCCCTTATATGTAGAGCCGTTAGAGAAAGAAAGTGTCGTTCTGCTATCTGAAGTAGGCGCCTTGCCACTTCCATGAGAGGACCGGAACGAGTACCACCCTGGTGGTTGATGTAAGCGACTGTGCCCGATTGTCGGAGAGCACTCGAACGTGGTGACCCTGTAGATATAGAAGGAGCTTTTTAATTGCTAGCTCTACCGCTGTTAATTCCTTCATATTAGAAGACATATGAATTTGATCCTGCTCCCATAAGCCCTGAACCATAACGTCCCCCCTATGAGCCCCCCACCCAGAGGGGCTAGCATCTGTTGTGACTATTCGGGATATCTCATATTCCCAGGGAACCCCCTTAAGACAGGTTTGTCTCATTCTTCCACCAATCCAGGGATTTTATAGCAGCCTGGGACAAGGATAGCTGGCCTTCCAGGTAACCACCTAGCAAATTTTGATACAGCAAGACCTCAGCTCGCAGCGCCCTTGTGTGAAATTGAGCCCACCGGACCGCAGGAATGCAGGACGAGAGGGAGCCCAAAAGAGACATGGCCTTCCTAAGCGACATGGAGGGGTTTTTGGAAGCTTTAGGACCTGGTACCGTAAGTGAATTAACTTATCTGACGGTAAACTACAGTTCTGATTCTGTGAATCCAGAATTAGCCCTAGAAATTGCTGAACCCTCATCGGATTCAAACGAGACTTTTTGGTATTTATTAGCCATCCCAGCTGCTCTAAGGTAGATATCGCTTTTTGCAGTTGCTCTAGGCAATGTTCTGCCGTCTTTCCAATGATAAGAAAGTCGTCGAGGTAGGGGACTATGAGCATATTTGATTCACGTAAGTGGGCCATGACCTCCGACATAACCTTAGTGAACACTCGTGGAGCAACCGCCAAGCCAAAAGGAAGGGCGCTATATTGAAAATGTCGCAGCGATTCCCCATTTGGATTGCTACCCTGAGGAAACGCTGATGCTCCATATGGATTGGTATGTGGTAATAAGCGTCTTTCAGATCTAACACCACCATAAAGCAATTTTCAAACAGAAGCTTTATTGCTGAGCTGACCGTTTCCATTTTAAATGGGTGAATAATCAGGAATTATTGAGGGCTTTCAAATTAATAATTGTTCTAAAAGACCCGTCCGGCTTAGAGGGGAGTAAAACCCTTTACCCCGCTCTGCTTCTGGTACCTCCACTAAGACTTTCTTAGCGCAAAGCTCCTGAACCTCCAACTCTAAAGCGGCCTGCTCCGATGGGGATGATCTGAGTGGGGTAATTTTAAAGTTATCCCAAGGTACCGAGGAAAATTCTAACCGCAGCCCTGTAGCTATGATGTTAAGGATCCAGCTACTGTTTGAGATTTCCGACCAGGCCGGGTAGAAGGCCCTCAATCTGCCTCCTACCGGCATTGCTAGTCATTGCGAGGGTTTTTTTTTTTCTTTAGGTGGACCCCTAAACATAAACCCTGTACCACTTCGCCTCTTTTCATCCCATTTGACCTTCTGTAGCTGAACCTCCTTCTGCTGAAAGGTCTTTTATAGGAAGGGGTTGATAGACTGGGAAACTTTTTCTTGTCGTCCCCTGCCTTTTCTAAAAGTTCGTCCAGGACCGGGCCAAAAAGATATTCGCCGTCACACGGAATGGAGCAGAGGCGAGATCTGGCTTGAATATCGCCCGGCCAACATTTGAGCCATAATGCCCTTCGTGCTGCATTAGACAGCCCTGCTAACTGGGATGCTAACTGGTCTAGCCAGACCATCAATGACCTGGCTGCACAAGTGGCTGCAATCGCCGGTCTCAGGGCACCTGCCGACATTTCCCATGTGCCTTTCAAGAAGGAGTCTGCCTTCTTGTCTAGTGGATCTTTCAAAGACCCCATATCATCGAATGGGATGGAGGATTTTTTAGAAGCCTTCGCCACTGCTGCATCCAGCTTCGGGGCCTTATCCCATCTACCTGTTAAGGGATCTTCAAAGGGATATCTTTGCTTAAACGCTTGGGGTAAGGAGCCTCTTTTTTCAGGCTTCTTCCACACTCTGTCTATAAGGCCTTGGATGCTACTATTTAGTGGAAAGGATCTCCGTTTTTTTGGATCTAGACCACCGAACATCAGATCCTGTACTGAGAGCTCTGGTTCTTCTACCCCCATGGTGGACCTAACTGATTTGACAAATTTGTCCATCTGGTCCAAGGGAAAACAAAAACGGATAGCGAGGAGGAAGCCGAAGAGGAAGGCGAGGAGGGTCCTGACACAACTTCACCCCTGTCATGGGCGGCAGGTGAATCTGAATCAGATAAAACTGGTACATTTCTACGCCTGGAAGATTTTCCGTGTCTTGAGGACGCTTTCAACTCTGCTCTTATTATCTCCTTCAGGCTTTCGGTGAAATCCGGAGTCTCCTCCGCTATCTAAAAAGGGAAGGGGCATAGGGGGGGTTACTATCTCATCCCGGCCCCTCAAATGCCCTACCGTCTGCTGCATGCATGGCTGGCACAACCTTTTAGGGCAAGCGTCAGGCAGAGGGCAAGCACAAAAGGCACATTCCCTGTGCTTGCTTTTCACCGAACACTTCTTCCCCTAGTAACAGACACAAAATGGGGAAAAAACTGCATTACTGGGTATTCTAAGTCTGACGATCTCTTACCCAGATTATACAAGCAGTAGGTACCGGATCACAGGGAAGGGCCTTTTTTCCAGCTGCGGAACTTCTGCGGCTGGTCATTGAAGAGGAGCGCTCTGTCTGCTGCTGCTGGCTCTCCTGTTGCACCGAGGGAGCTTCTGCAGTGTCCATCATGAAAATGGGGCAGAAGCGCTTTCCTAGGCTCCTTATATCCTCCCCCGGATATCCGGGTCAGCAGGTCTGGCCAGGGGTCCACCCCCTCCTATTCTCCGCTCCACGGCCCCCCCCGCACCTCCCTGCCGTCCCCACAGCAGGCGCCGTCCAATGATGCAGCCGCCAAAAATTTCAAAAATTTCAAAAAACGCCGGCCGGCGTCTCACTTCCGGTTCCGGCGGTGGAGACTCCGCCCCCTTTTTTCCCCCGCTCGCACGGACCCCACCGTACCGATGGAGGTAAGTATAATCCCCCGCTGCATCGCCCCTCCAGCCGGGACACGAGCGGAGATCTCCCTCAAACCCAGCCGCGCTGCTGCAGCAGCGGCGCGCGACTAAATTTTAAAAAACCCCGCCGCGCCGTCCATAGCAGTGACGCGCGGCGGGAAATTCAAAACCGCCCGCCGCGCCGTCCATAGCAGCGACGCGCGGCGGGAAATTCAAAACCGCCCGCCGCGCCATCCATAGCAGCGACGCGCGGCGGGAAATTCAAAAAAAAAACCCCGCCGCGCCGCTCACAGCAGTGACTCGGCGGGAAATTCAAATTTAAATTTTTTTTTTTAAAAAAAAAAAAAAAAAAATCACGGCTGCACCCCTTAAGAGGCCCCCACCATGACAGGACCACAGGAGAGGACAGGGAGAAGGCATCGGGACCAGGGAGAGGGGGGGAATACTTACCTACCGGCGCTGGCTGGGAGACAGGGATCCTCTGGATATTGCTCCACCTGCTCCGCACACTGCCGTGGAATCCTACCCGGACCCACCGTGGCGCTTCCAGGGGCTCCGCACCGGCCGAGGTAGGAGATCCCCCCCCGCTACCTGGGTCGACCGGCCGGCCTGGGTCCTCCTGAAGATCTTCATCTGTAGGAAACCCGTCCTTTAGGAACAGGAAACCAACTGATGTGTGGGAGAGGTGCCGCCCTTTTATATCTGTAGGTTTCCTGTTCCTAAGGGGCGGATCCCCTCTCTCTGTAGTGCTGTCATGGAGTTCGAATAAACAGGTAATAAGTACAGTACACCAATAATGTGTACCACAAAATACACCACCACAAAGAGATAACAGCAAATACAATTACCAAAAGCAAGTGGCAAAATAACAAGTTATAGCAGCATCAATAATCATCATTTGCAAACATGATAGAAAGAACCCCCCCAAGAACATCATTGATAATATATAGGGCTAAACATGGAGGACAAACAAATCCAGGAAGTCAAAAGGTGGGCGTCCCCACAGATGACAGAAAGGTCCCAGATAAAGTGGAGCCTTTGTGGCACAAAAATGCCCCAGGCTGCAAATGGGCCAGGGACAGGAGTCACAAGTGTCAGAATCAGCACTGTGAAAACAGAGCAGAAAATAGGATAATGGCATTAGAGTAATGTTCAAAATGATAATACCAATATTCCTGCGCATAAATAGTGCCAGCAAGGGGTGATAGGGAGAATATTCAAGCATTCAATGTGTACGCCTCCTGCAGCAGACGAAGCCCGTGTAGCTCAAAACCTAGAAGTGGATAGCAAGAGAGAATGATATCCCGAAACAGGGGTGTGGGGAAAGCCTCACGCATATCACTGCCTGTGCAGCTTTGTCAGAGGAGGATGTGTGGACTGGAGAGATAGAAGTTTATAAATTAAATGAAGCAATAATTGAAGATATGTTACCGGTGTGTTTCAGCATCTTGGCAGTGTCTGAGCCGGGGGAGGGGCGACCGGAAACAGTTGGGGGCGCAAGAATCCAGAAGGACACCGCGCATGCGCAATTGTGCATCCGGGTGATACAGTGCGCACACGTGATGGTGAAAAGCTGGGGGGAGAGAATAATGTAGGCTTGCCACAGTTTGCTTGGTGCATGCAGAGATCAGAGCATAGTGTGGAAGGCTGGAGTCTGAGCCAGCGTAATGCCGGGAGAGTCCTGCAGATGGAGCCAAATAACAGAAATCATGGCCCATCTATGCCGGGCAGGTAGGGGTGGATGTAAGGTGACACAAACACACAAAGAGACACTCTAAAATGCGAATGTGGAGATAATGCCTTCATTCTGTTGAAAAGAAAGGGCAGACAGATAGTCGTGGGATGAAGTTGCTGAGGCAAGAAGGGACCCCAGGCTTAGCAGCGGGCGAGTGGTCACCATCTTATGCAGTAACGATTTCAAAGAGGATCCAGGACTACGGCCGGGACTAGGCAGAGCTGAGTGCGACTTTTACCTTTTCCTATTGAAACCTGACAAGGGAAATTGGAGGAAGTTGGTGGGCCTAGGGGCACGGACGCCGCAGAAGAGACAGAGATTGTTGGAAGGGACAGGAATGCGAGTGCCTTCAGGATGGAAGCTGTGTCAGAGAAGACAGGGAGAGTTCAAGGAATGCCCATATATGCGAACGGTGCTATGTCTGTATCGAGAACCCTGTTTCCAAGTAAAGTTGAACTGTTGAGTATGGACATGGAGTCTGGAGTCATTTGTGTGAAATAGGAATCTGGAGCTGGGATTGCAGAATCCAAAGGAACCCTACAATCTAATGTGAGTGTTCTACTTGTTTTTTCTTTGTGGAGTGCGGCGACGCAACAGCTATTCGCCACGACTTCCACCCCGGCCTCCTCACAACCTCTCATTTTTTTATGTATTTTTATATGCTGTTTTGTGCTCTTGGTGTCAACAAAATTGTGTGATTTTTATCTCATGATCAAGGTGTGCACAATTTATATGCGTTGGCTTTTTTCTCTCTTTGCATTGTGATAGTCTACTTATGCATTTTGCAGCATCCTCCTTTCTTACTCATGTTTTAGCGGTACCTGGTAGTGCACCCCATTCCGTTTTTTTTTCATTATAAAATGATGGTAGTTTCACATCTGAAGCTGAAGTGGATGATGAGATACGGAGACTGAAAGTTAAAGGTTGTCACCCTCTTACACATCACTGTATGTGATATGCATACTCCCAGCCACATTCCGACTAGATGTGTCCAGCCTCACTCAATGCACTGGCATTGAGCTAGGCCGTCCACGTGTAGTCGGCACATGACTGCATGTATGAAAATCACATACTTGAGGCGCTGGCACTAGATATGCCCTCAATGTGAGGACTCACAAGTCTGCAGTCATATGGCAATAGTACATACAAGCGATTATAAGAAATGTAATATAAAAAGCTTTATATAAACTAATATATAAACTTTAATATATCTTGTCAAAGAAACAGAATGTGCTTCTAATAAGTGTTTTATCTTATTTCAGCGCTGCATTCACATCCACACTGCTCAATACAGTTTTATTTTGTACTCCATGCTGCTAATGCTTCTTTGGAACATGTACTATGTAGAGACAGGAGAACAGGAATACATCATGTCTGTGTGTGCTGTTCTGGGATTCATCATAGGAGCTAGTCTCTACCCACCAGCTCAGAGGCAACCGAAACTTAGAGGGGAAAATTGATGAAAAATGCAGGATACATGTCATACATTGGGCAGAAATAGTATTATTTGCTATATAAACATACTTTACCTCTTATTCTGAAAAGTCTACTGAAATGACTGGTTGGTTTTAAATGTTCTGCATTTTTTTTTTTTTTTTTTTACTTTGCCGACATTATCATATAGACATACTGGGTTTATAATTTCTGCCCATGGATCTGACATGTGTATGAGGCATTTATCCAGTTGAATAGGATTTCTTTTTGTTTCATAAGTTCTATACATTATGATTCATTCGTGGCTTATATCTATCAGGGTTGTAACTTCCTATGCAAATACACAATACCATGTTGATAATTTGTTTTTTTTCAGGACTTATTGGAGAGTAAAAGCCTCAGGAAACGGAATGTTAAACTTGAGAAAAAAAATGATACAACATCTAGAAACTCTATTTAATGTATTCCTGTAATATCTGGGTTATATGTTAATAAGATAACAAAAGCTTCATTTACATATCTGAATAATTTGCAGTAATATAATCCGATCCTATTACTCAAATAAAGCATTTTTTTTTTGCAATCCGGCTGTGGCCAAAAAAAGATCACAGCTAAATTCAAAAAAATAATAATAAAAAAACCATAAATAAATAAATAATAAATAAATCAAGGCACTGGAAAGGTTGCATGTTATGTTTTTTCCCTTTACCCTTTTCTGACGAGAGGACCTGTTCACAGATGAAGGAAAAAGGAAAAAAAAAAATAATCAGAAATGTTTGTTTTCTGAAAAGGTCAGAACATTTAGGAAAACAGAAAAATAGAAACACGGAAACAAGTGAGAACACGTGTCATCTGTTAGAAGCATTGTTGTCGCTGAGCAACATGTGACATTTACTCCAGCGCTTTGTGATAGCTTTTGGGATAGTACATCATCATAGATGGCCAAAAAAAAAAAATGGATTTTGAACTAAATATTGTTAAATACCAAAAAATCCAATTTTTAATTATTTGCTTCTAATGTGTATTTTTATTAATTTTGTTCGTTCGCTAGTTTTATTGCACACAGTTATATTGGGACATAAATCCATTTTATGGAGCCACAGCCATTCCATGTACCTCCGTATATTTCCACCATATTGCACCCTATTGAGAAGCATTTTTTTTTTTCCTTAGCATCAATGCTCCTGGAGGACAGTAAGTCTGTAATATAATATCTGATTGTTCCAGATTCTACATAATCACTGCATTCCTTATGGGAAAAAAAAACATATTTATTGTTTAATATGAAAGGAACAATTGGGAAAGCTGCGGTAAATATTTCGCCACTGGGTATTACAGCACACCATGTGGACAGCGTTAGTACTGCAAGTGAATATATCAACATATCCAAAGGGCATATGGACTTTACAGAGAGGTGGTCTCTAGCTCAGGACCCCTGTGTACAGGAAAGCCCAGTCTAGTGAATTCAAGCTCTCCATGAATTACATAAAAAGACATTAATTTGACTGCCCAAGATCTCCTCCCCCATTATCCTGTAGACTGTAAGCTCACAAGCTCTCTGTACCTGTCACTATTCGTTTATTTAGTGTAATTTCTATATGTGTTTTGCATGTAACCCCTCCTCGTGTACAGCACAATTGAATTAATCAATGGTGAATCAAGGGTGCGCTAAAAAGAAATAATAATAATAATAATGTAATACTACATGTCACCTGCAGAGGCACTGTAGGGAAAATTGATCGTTCTGCAGAATAAGGGCAGTTTTCTTAAAATTATACTGTCAAATTACTGCATACAGCAGCCTGAATCTATCATTCCTGCATATGAGGGCAAATGCCATGACGGCATCTCCAAGGGCAATGTAATAATATATGGAAACCATTCAAATGAATGGAGGACCATGTCATATATGTTTGTGGAATTGTTTAGTTGAGAGAAGCATGTAATGAAGTAATTACCATAAAAACAGTCCAGAAAACTGCAATGAGCCCCATGGAGAGTTCACCAAAACAAATTCTACTGTTTCTTGACATAGTTATTGTTGCAGCTTCCACTAGGGGGCGCTCACTGCTTAGATCTGTACACAGTTCCATTGAGTTTAATAATATGCCACTAGGGGGCTCTGACTGCATAGCGTTTTTTACAGTGTCCATTAAATTCTACAGTATTCCACTAGGGGGCTCTCACTTCATATTTTTCCAGTCTCTTTTGAGTACACTTACCGGTCTGAGCCACATAGGGGGCTCCCGAAACCATTTATTGGTTTTCCATTGAAAAGATCTCAGGTATAACAAATAGGGGTTGCTCAATGATCACCATAATTTTTGTTGGGTCTCAGCTTGTTTTTCAGTTGTGACATAGGTGCACTAGGGGCTCTCACTGAAATGATTTTCAGTTCCTGAGTTTACGTGCCACTAGGGGCTCTCACTGCATAATGATTTTTACAGTCTCCTTGAGTTCTATAGCGTGCCACTAGGGCTCTCACTGCATATGATTTTTACAGTATCCTTGAGTTCTATAGCGTGCCACTAGGGGGCTCTCACTGCATAATGATTTTTACAGTCTCCCGTGAGTTCTATAGCGATGTCTCACTTATGGAGGCTCTCACTAGGACATAATGATTTTTACAGTTCCTTTGAGTTCTATAGCGTGCCCTAGGGGGCTCTCACTGCATGATTTTTAAGTTCCCTGAAGGTGCTTTAATGATTTAATCTCCTTGATTCTATAGCGTGCACTAGGGGCTCTCACTGCATAATGATTTTTCAGTACTGAATTCTAGCGTTACTGATTCATGCAAATGATCTTTCCATATCGGCCACTAGGGGGCTCTCATTAGACAGTGTTTTTTATAGTTTCCATTGAGTGCTTTAGGAGAGTAGATGTATAAATCAACATGCACAGGGAGCCCCTAGTGGTGCTTTCAGACTGTCAGCGGTTTAGCTTATTTCATGTTGAATGATCTAGGGGACTTGGGGCTGCATGAGGCAGATTTTGCAATGTTTTTATGAGTCTTTTGCTCACATTCAGAATGGGTGTCATATTTAAAGGGTCTCTGTGCCACCTTTTCTGACACACAAATGATAGAAAAGTGGGCATGACCTGCAAAGAGTCCAGAAAACAGAGACAGTTTTTTTGCCTAGAGTAAATGCATACACAGAGAAAACCAGAAAGCCGACAACTACAAGACATTGGCTTATAGCAGAGACGCACTGCAGCTTTGGTAACATTTGGATGAGTTCTTCATTGAGCTCTATGGGGAGCAAAAAGGGACAAGACCTGAATAGCTTGAAAGTCGCTTGTACATCTGTAATTGAGACACCGGGGTCAAGACGATTTGCAATTTTCCAATATTTCAGTTTTTCTCTCATATAATGCAATGGATGCAGAAATAACAATCTTTAATAAAGCGTTTAATCTATACTATATGTCAAAAAGAAGTAACAATAAGAAATGTGCAGCAAATCCTCCACACGGCCCCTCACATGCTGCATCCCCTCTCACCACTAGATGGCCTACTTGCATCAAACCTAATAGAGGATGATGTCTGGATGAGAAAGTTGAAAATACAAAGAGACTCAGCATGAAATGGTAAAATCACACGGATGTTCTACACGCCGCTCACAATATTCCTCTTGTCTTTTCCATAAACCTTATATATTGCACTAATCACTATAGTCAGTTAAAGAAACTAGACAGCTCATTAGCGAGACAGGCGGAGAGCGCACATATCTAATGCCCCCATAATAGATTACATCTACCGTACTATGGAGTCTGATCTATCTATCATCTATCTATTATCTATATATTATCTATCTATTTATCAATATATTATCTATCTATTATTTATCTACTATCTATCTATCATCTATCTATTATCTATCTATCTATTTATCTATCTATCTATTTATCTATTTTCCATCTATCCTGGTCCAGATGAATTACATCCTAGGGTACTGAAAGAGTTAGCAGAGGAAATTGCAGAACTACTAGCCAGAAGATTGGAGAAGGGTAAATTTTGTCTTTATCTTCAAAAAAAGGAAAGAAGATGGTGCCAGGAAATTACAGGGGAGTGAGCCTTACTTCTATACCAGGAAAGATCTTTTAACAAATTATTATACAACATGTATATAAGTACTTGGATAAGAATACAGTACTTAACCAGAGCCAGCATGGGTTTATAGAAAACAAGTCATGACAGAAAAATCTAATTTCCTTCTATGATGGAATCACTGACTGGGCGGATCAGAGAAATGCGGTAGATGCAGTATATGTCGACTTCAGCAAAACATTTGATAAAGTTTCTCATACTATCCTTATTGAAAAAAATACCAAGTATGGGATTGACAAGACTACAGTTAGGTGGATTCATAACTGGTTCAGTGATTGTACTCAAAGAGTGGTAATAAATGGTTGCACATCCAATTGGAAGAGTGTTTCAAGTGTGGTACCACAAGGCTCTGTTCTGGACCCAGTGTTGTTCAACATTTTTATAAATGATCTACAGTCATGGCCAAAAGTTTTGAGACTGACACAAATATTATATTTTCACATGATCTGCTGCCCTCTGGTTTTTATGTGTGTTTGACAGATGTTTTTATCACAGACAGAAATATAATTGCAAACATATGAGTAACAAAAGCTTATACTGACAGTTAGAATGAGTTAATGCAGCAAGTCAATATTTGCAGTGTTGACCCTTCTTCTTCAGGACCTCTGCAATTCTCCCTGGCATGCTCTCAATCAACTTCTGGACCAAATCCTGACTGATAGCAGTCCATTCTTGTACAATCAATGCTTTCATTTTGTCAGAATTTTTAGGTTTTTGTTTGTCCACCCGTCTCTTGATGATTGACCACAAGTTCTCAATGGGATTAAGATCTGGGGAGTTTCCAGGCCATGGACCCAAAATCTCTATGTTTTGTTCCCTGAGCCATTTAGTTATCACCTTTGCTTCATGGCAAGGTGCTCCACCATGCTGGAAAAGGCATTGTTGATCGCCAAACTGCTCTTGGAGGGTTGGGAGAAGTTGCTCTTGGAGGACATTCTGGTACCATTCTTTATTCATGGCTGTGTTTTTAGGCAAGACTGTGAGAGAGCCGATTCCCTTGGCTGAGAAGCAACCCCACACATGAATGGTTTCAGGATGCTTAACAGTTGGCATGAGACAAGACTGGTGGTAGCGCCCACCTTGTCTTCTCCGAATGAGGCGTTTTCCTGATGTCCCAAACAATCGAAAAGGGGATTCATCAGAGAAAATAACTTTACCCCAGTCCTCAGCAGTCCACTGCCTGTACCTTTTGCAGAATATCAGTCTGTCCATGATGTTTTTTCTGGAGAGAAGTGGCTTCTTTGCTGCCCTCCTTGAGACCAGGCCTTGCTCCAAGAGTCACCGCCTCACAGTGCGTGCAGATGCACTCACACCTGCCTGCTGCCATTCCTGAGCAAGCTCTGCACTGCTGGTAGCCTGATCCCGCAGCTGAAACACTTTTAAGAGACGGTCCTGGCGCTTGCTGGTCTTTTTTGGGCGCCCTGAAGCCTTTTTGGCAACAATGGAACCTCTCTCCTTGAAGTTCTTGATGATGCGATAGATTGTTGACTGAGGTGCAATCTTTCTAGCTGCGATACTCTTCCCTGTTAGGCCATTTTTGTGCATTGCAATGATGACTGCACTTGTTTCTTTAGAGATAGCCATGGTTAACAGAAGAGAAACAATGATGCCAAGCACCAGCCTCCTTTTAAAGTGTCCAGTGGTGTCATTCTTACTTAATCATGACAGATTGATCTCCAGCCATGTCCTCATCAACACCCACACCTGTGTTAATGGAGCAATCACTGAAAAGAGGTTAGCTGGTCCTTTTAAGGCAGGGCTGCAATGATGTTGAAATGTGTTTTGGGGGATAAAGTTCATTTTCTAGCCAAATATTGACTTTGTAAGTAATTGCTGTTAAGCTGATCACTCTTTATAACATTCTGGAGTATATGCAAATTGCCATTAGAAAAAGTGAAGCAGTAGACTTTGTAAAAATTAATATTTGTGTCATTCTCAAAACTTTTGGCCATGACTGTAGATAAGGGAACTGAAGGTAAACTAAGCAAATTTACAGAAAATGCACATCTAGGAGTGATAGCTAACACTAGAGAAGACAGAGAAAGGATTCAGAAGGATCTAGATAAGCTTGAATAATTTGCAGCGACTAAGGTAATTGTACTTAACAGGGAAAAATGCAACATTCTACATTTGGGCAAGAAAAATGAAAATTACATCTACAGAATGGGAGGAATAGAACTAAGCAACAGCAAGTGTAAAAAAGACTTGGGTATACTAATAGATCACAGACTGCACATGAGTCAACAGTGTGATGCAGCAGTAAAGAAGGCAATCACAGTTCTAGGATGTATCAAGAGAAGCATAGAGTCTAGATCATGTGAAGTAATTATCCCCCTCTATTCCTCCTTCATCAAGCTATATCTGGAATACTGTGTGCAGTTATGGACTCCACATTTTAACAAAGACATTGAAAAACTCAGTCTCAGTGTAGAGGGATCATCATTATTCTCTTTTGCACAAGGAAAGACTAGAAGCAATGGGATGAAACTGAATGGGAGGAGACACAGATTAGATATTAGAAAAAAATTTTTGACAGTGAGGGTGATCAATGAGTGGAACAGGTGGCCACGGGAAGTGGTGAGTTCTCCTTCAATTGAAGTCTTCAAACAGAGGCTGGACAGACATCTGTCTGGGATGACTTAGTGAATCCTGAATTGAGCAGGGGGTTGGAAACGATGACCTTTGAGGTCCCTTCCAACTCTACTATTCTATGATTCTGGTCACGGTCTGAACAATTGTGTACTTAGCTTAATGGTATGTTCTGTAGACACGTTTGCTGCCATCTTTGTTCATTCAGGTTTTTGTCAGGGAATTCCTTCAATCAGGACAAGAAACTGAGACCATTACCCTTACTGCAAAGAGAATAACAGATAGAGATGAGCGAATTTGTTCGGATTTTGTCCCCTAATCTGATTTTGACATATTCGAGCCATATTCTAATGACTCTAATGACTTATGGCTGTGTTCGACAAATATTGCAAAAACAATATTCGATTCCGATCTTATTCGGAACAGCTCACAGGCCTAGGCAATTTGCTCCCACATAGCCCCCTTCATACATAATGAGCCTCCACACAACTCTGTACATACAGTAATCTACACACAGCCCCGTACATGCAATATGAGTCCACACACAGCCACCTACATAAAGTATAAGCTCCCACATAGGTACCTTTATAGAATATGAACCTCACATAGATACCTAGATATCTATATAGAGTATAGCTAAGGAGTGTTCTTCCAGGGTCTAACTCTCACCATGGATAAATATGACACTTGGGTCTTGTGAGGGACGAGGTAGACTCCATTTTAGATTTATTAATTCAAGCCCCATAGATTATCCAGAGCTCTGTCTTCCACAGCAGGGGTGTGGCCTCCACCCTTGGGATAAGTACACAATTCATGAAAGAATAGAACTTTACCATATGCCAGACAATTAGAGGCCATGTGTTAATGAAGGCAAGGAGAAGCAGAGCTGAGACCGCCTGCTGACTTTGGTGCAAGGCGGCTAGCATCAATTATCTATCAATGGAAACTCTAGACCAGCGGTTCTCAACCTGTGGGTTGCGACCCCCGCGGGGGTCGAACGACCAAAACACAGGGGTCGCTTAAAGGAGCCGGCGGCTGCAGCACTGTAGTGACAGCTGCAGCCACCGGCTTCATTAGACATCCATACTTACCTTCCGTCGCTGCGATCCCTGTCGGCCGCGGCAGCTTCCTCCTGGCAGTGCGGTGACGTAGTACCGCTCATTAAGGTAATGAATATGGACGTGACGCCACTCCCATAGGCGTGGCATCCATATTCATGCCCTTAATGAGCGGTATTACGTCACCGCTGCGCCCAGGAGAAGCTGCCACGGCCGAAAGGTACGCAGGGACCTGCAGCGACGGAGCGAGGAGGGTAAGTATGATGGGGGGAGGACGGGGGAGCAGAGCCATGTATACAGTATGGGAGGGGGAGAGCGAGCCATGTATACAGGATGGGAGGGGAGCGGAGCCATATATACAGGATGGGAGGGTGGAGCGGAGCCATGTATACAGGATGGGAGGGGAGCGGAGCCATGTATACAGGATGGGAGGGGGTAGCGGAGCCATGTATACAGGATGGGAGGATGGGAGCGGAGCCATGTATACAGGATGGGAGGGGGAGCGGAGCCATGTATACAGGATGGGAGGGGGAGCGGAGCCATGTATACAGGATGGGAGGGGGGAGCGGAGCCATGTATACAGGATGGGAGGGGAGCGGAGCCATGTATACAGGATGGGAGCGGAGCCATGTATATAGGATGGGAGGGGGAGCGGAGCCATGTATACAGGATGGGAGGATGGGAGCGGAGCCATGTATACAGGATGGGAGGGGAGCGGAGCATGTATACAGGATGGGAGGATGGGAGCGGAGCCATGTATACAGGATGGAGAGGGGGAGCGGAGCCATGTATACAGGATGGGAGGGGGAGCGGAGCCATGTATACAGGATGGGAGGTGGGAGCGGAGCCATGTATACAGGATGGGAGCGGAGCCATGTATATAGGATGGGAGGGGAGCAGAGCCATGTATACAGGATGGGAGGGTGGGAGCGGAGCCATGTATACAGGATGGGAGGGGAGCAGAGCCATGTATACAGGATGGGAGGGGGGAGCGGAGCCATGTATATAGGATGGGAGGGTGGGAGCGGAGCCATGTATACAGGATGGGAGGGGGAGCGGAGCCATGTATACAGGATGGGAGCGGAGCCATATATATAGGATGGGAGGGGGAGCGGAGCCATGTATACAGGATGGGAGCGGAGCCATGTATACAGGATGGGAGGGGGAGCAGAGCCATGTATACAGGATGGGAGGATGGGAGTGGAGCCATGTATACAGGATGGGAGGGGGAGCGGAGCCATGTATACAGGATGGGAGGATGGGAGCGGAGCCATGTATACAGGATGGGAGGGGGAGCGGAGCCATGTATACAGGATGGGAGGGGGGAGCGGAGCCATGTATACAGGATGGGAGGGTGGGAGCGGAGCCATGTATACAGGATTGGAGGGGGAGCGGAGCCTTATGTACAGGATGGGAGGGTGGAGCGGAGCCATATATACAGGATGGGAGGGTGGAGCGGAGCCATGTATAGAGGATGGGAGGGGGAGCGGAGCCATGTATACAGGATGGGAGGGTGGAGCGGAGCCATGTATACAGGTTGGGAGGGGGAGGGAGCCATGTATACAGGATGGGAGGATGGGAGCGGAGCCATGTATACAGGATGGGAGGATGGGAGCGGAGCCATGTATACAGGATGGGAGGATGGGAGCAGAGCCATATATACAGGATGGGAGGGTGGAGCGGAGCCATGTATACAGGATGGGAGGGTGGAGTGGAGCCATATATACAGGATGGGAGGGTGGAGCGGAGCCATATATACAGGATGGGAGGGTGGAGCAGAGCCATGTATACAGGATGGGAGGGTGGAGCGGAGCCATATATACAGGATGGGAGGGTGGAGCGGAGCCATGTATACAGGATGGGAGGGGAGCGGAGCCATGTATACAGGATGGGAGGGTGGAGCGGAGCCATATATACAGGATGGGAGGGGGAGCGGAGCCATATATACAGGATGGGAGGATGGAAGCGGAACCATGTATACAGGATGGGAGGGGGGAGCGGAGCCATGTATACAGGATGGGAGGGGGAGCGGAGCCATATATACAGGATGGGAGGGTGGAGCGGAGCCATGTATACAGGATGGGAGGGGGAGCGGAGCCATATATACAGGATGGGAGGATGGGAGCGGAGCCATAAATACAGCATATTTCCGATGGCTTTAGCCCAGTGGCGTAGCAGTGGCGTAGCGTGGGCGGGCGTAGGGCGCGGGCGGGCGGCGGTCCGCCCCAGGCAGCACGTGTGTGGGGCGGTCCACCCCAGGCAGCACGTGTGTGGGGCGGCGTGGCAGCAGCAGCAATTCCTCCTCCCACGGAGTCACAGTGCAGCGGCCCGGGACCCTCCGGAGCTGAGCGGCGGGTCGGTAAGTCCACTGTGCGGGGAGAGGGGGGACCCGGCCTGAGCAGGTGGCGCAATACTTACCTCTCCCCGTGCTCCGTAGCTCCGGGCTCCAGGGATGAATGATGACATCATCCATCGGCGCTGCTGTGACAGGAAGCGCGGGCGCCGGACAGGTGAGATGTGAGGTGTATGTGTCTGTGTGTATCAGTGTGTGTGTGTGTGTCTGCCTGCGTGTGTGTATGTGAGAGAGTGCTGCGGTGCTGTCTGTGTGTGGTGCTGTATGTGTGATGGTGATGGGGGAGGCAGTGATGGTGGTGAGGAGGCAACGATGATGATGGGGAGCCAATGATGATGGGCAAGCAAAGATGATGATGGGCAGGCAATGATGATGATGATGATGGGGAGGCGATGATGATGGGGAGCCAATGATGATGAGCAGGCAATGATCATGATGATGGGGAGCCAATGATGATGGGCAGGCAATGATGATGATGATGATGGGGAGGCGATGATGATGGGGAGCCAATGATGATGGGCAGGCAATGATGATGATGATGGGGAGCCAATGATGATGGGAAGGCAATGATGATGATGGGGAGCCAATGATGATGGGCAGGCAATGATGATGATGGGGAGCCAATGATGATGGGCAGACAATGATGATGATGATGGGGAGGCAATGATAATGATGATGGGGAGGCAATGATGATGGGGAGGCGATGATGATGATGGGGAGGCAATGATGATGATAATGGGGAGTCTTTCCACAGTGCCCTTTCCTGAGCCGTAACAGTGCAGAACGCAGCACAGTGCAGAGGAGAGCTCCATATTTTGTATGGAGCATTATATGGGGACCAGTATTCTTTATGGAGCATTATATTTGGCCCATAATACTGTATGGAGGACTATGTGGTGCCCATAATATTGTATGGAGGACTGTAATTATTTTTTGGTTTGGGGTCACCGCAACATGAGGAACTGTATTGCGGGGTCACGGCATTAGAAAGGTTGAGAACCACTGCTCTAGATCAAGTGTCACTGACATCTAGAGATGAATTATGAGAGTACCATGAATCTCAGGGTTAAGTCCAATGTACCACCAGAACCCTGGGAGCCCTCCGTATGCACCCCTGCGTTTCATCTTTCTCTAGTGGTCCCAGAAACTGAGTTATCGATACTGGCTCTCCAGAACCATTTAACTGACTCAAGTTTGGACTCTCCATATTGGTCCAGCCCCAAAACGAACCTGTTGAGATGTCAGTCGTCTTGTTTGGACCTCCTGCTAAGAAGTTGTGACCCATCCTACATATTGGGACTTATATCAGCTAGGAGGTCAAGGAAGGAGAATTCAGTCAAACCCAGAGGGGTAGTGGCAAATATGGGAGGGGACAAGCTAGGGATTAAAAGCTAGCTACACACCTTTAGCCTTTGTCATTGTTCTTTCATGGAAGCCGCGTCACGTCACTCGTGGAGATGGATCAGAAACTAAGAAGGTGCCTGTGGAAACGAGAGCTTCCCTTCATCCACAAGTTATACAGAATGGTAACGTGACACATACAGCTAACTACTATCCCCAACCTGTACCCTACTTTTATCTGTACTTCTAGCTGTAGTATTTGTATATTACTTTGTATATAATTGTAGTATCTAGTGCACCTTTCGGCAATTAAAATATCAAGTAATTTTGGGCTGCTCTTTTATACCGAAACCCGATTTCCCAATTCCGTGTGTCCGGCTAGTACTTATACTCTACTTAGGGTTGGTTTCTGACCCGATATAAGCTTGTTAACGGACCGGGCTTATATCTAACGAGGTACAGGTGGCAGCATACCATCCTGGTTATTGGGAGATCCTGGCAGTGACAGACCAAAGGTTTATATATATATTCCCGGCATGGGACTGGTGATATATATACTGCACCCACTGCAGAGTGCCTCGATAACCAGTATGTGACAGGGCAGCCTCTACTTATCCTAGGTGCAGTTCCCTGACTGACCTAAGGGTAAAGGAGGTGCCAGAGAGATGCGACTGTGTAAGTTCCGTCACTGATTGGTGACTGCGCGGTAATATCCATATCCCCTGGCTCTCTCGTGTGTTTTTTCCCTACAGGTCTTGATTGAGCTACTAACTTGTGTATCTGTGGAGGATGTTGAATTTGCTTTAAGCATTGCTAGACACTGTGAACTGTATGATAACTGACAGAGATGTAGTCTCATGTAATCTGAACATATACATACTAGAAAATCTTTTTATGTAATTTTTTTTGCAGGAGTTTTTCCACATAGAGATTATATTCATACACCTTACCTATCCTAATAATTGGGATGAACACTCTTTTGTTCAGATGAACATTACTACACCTCAACATTATTTGGTGTTCAAAAGACCCCTTCTAACATTTATATATAAATGGTATTGACTATATACAAGTGCTTTTCACTAAATTAGAATATCATCAAAAAGTTAATTTATTTCAGTTCTTCAATACAAAAAGTGAAGCTCATATAATATAAAGAGTCATCATAAACAGAGTGATCTATTTCACGTGTTTATTTCTGTTAATGTTGATGATTATGGCTTACAGCCAATGAAAACCCAAAAGTCATTATCTCAGTAAATTAGAATAATTAACAAAAAACACCTGCAAGGCTTCCTAAGCATTTTTAATCGTCCCTTAGTCTGTTTCAGTAGCTCCACAATCATGGGAAGACTGTTGACTTGACAGATGTCCAGAAGGCATCACTGACACACTCCACAAGTTGGGTAAGCCACAAAAGGTCATTGCTAAAGAAGCCGAGTGTTCACAGAGCGCTGTATCCAAGCATATTATTGGAAAAGTTGAGTGGAAGGAAAAAGTGTGATAGAATAAGGTGCACAAGCAACCGGGATAACCGCAGCCTTGAAAGGATTGTTAAGAAAGGCCATTCAAAAATTTGGGGGAGATTCCCAAGGAGTGGACGCTGCTGGAGTCATTGCTTCAAGACCCACCACACACAGACGTATCCAGGACATGGGCTACAAGTGTCACATTCCTTGTGTCAAGCCACTCATGACCAATAGACAACTCCAGAAGCGTCTTACCTGGGCCAAGGAGAAAAAGAACCGGACTGTTGTCAGTGGCCCAAGGTGTTGTTTTCAGATGAAAGTAAATGTTGCATTTCATTTGGAAATCAAGGTCCCAGAATCTGGAGGAAGAGTGGAGGCCACAATCCAAGCTGCTGGAGGTCTAGTGTGAAGTCTCCACAATCAGTGATGGTTTGGGGAGCCATGTCATCTGCTGGTGTAGGTCCACTGTGTTTTATCAAGACCAAAGTCACCACAGCCATCTACCAGGAGATTTTAGAGCACTTCATGCTTCCCTCTCGCCTCCATGCCACACCGCATTGATGCAGTAATTGATGCAAAAGGAGCCCCGGCCAAGTATTGAGTGCATTTACTGATCATACATTTCAGACTTTAAAATAATTTTTCAAGCTGGTGTTATAAAGTATTCTAATTTACTGAGATAATGACTTTTGGGTTTTCATTGGCTGTAAGCCATAATCATCAACATTAACAGGAATAAACACGTGAAATAGATCACTCTGTGTGTAATGACTCTATAGAATAGATCACTCTGTGTGTAATGACTCTATAGAATAGATCACTCTGTGTGTAATGTCTCTATAGAATAGATCACTCTGTGTGTAATGACTCTATAGAATAGATCACTCTGTGTGTAATGTCTCTATAGAATAGATCACTCTGTGTGTAATGTCTCTATAGAATAGATCACTCTGTGTGTAATGTCTCTATAGAATAGATCACTCTGTGTGTATTGACTCTATAGAATAGAGCACTCTGTGTGTAATGACTCTATAGAATAGATCACTCTGTGTGTAATGTCTCTATAGAATAGATCACTCTGTGTGTATTGACTCTATAGAATAGATCACTCTGTGTGTAATGACTGTATAGAATAGATCACTCTGTGTGTAATGTCTCCATAGAATAGATCACTCTGTGTGTAATGACTCTATAGAATAGATCACTCTGTGTGTAATGACTCTATAGAATAGATCACTCTGTGTGTATTGACTCTATAGAATAGAGCACTCTGTGTGTAATGACTGTATAGAATAGATCACTCTGTGTGTAATGTCTCTATAGAATAGATCACTCTGTGTGTAATGTCTCTATAGAATAGATCACTCTGTGTGTAATGTCTCTATAGAATAGATCACTCTGTGTGTAATGACTCTATAGAATAGATCACTCTGTGTGTAATGTCTCTATAGAATAGATCACTCTGTGTGTAATGTCTCTATAGAATAGATCACTCTGTGTGTAATGACTCTATAGAATAGAGCACTCTGTGTGTAATGACTCTATAGAATAGATCACTCTGTGTGTAATGTCTCTATAGAATAGATCACTCTGTGTGTAATGACTCTATAGAATAGAGCACTCTGTGTGTAATGTCTCTATAGAATAGATCACTCTGTGTGTAATGACTCTATAGAATAGATCACTCTGTGTGTAATGACTCTATAGAATAGATCACTCTGTGTGTAATGACTCTATAGAATAGATCACTCTGTGTGTAATGTCTCTATAGAATAGATCACTCTGTGTGTAATGTCTCTATAGAATAGATCACTCTGTGGTAATGTCTCTATAGAATAGATCACTCTGTGTGTAATGACTCTATAGAATAGATCACTCTGTGTGTAATGTCTCTATAGAATAGATCACTCTGTGTGTAATGACTCTATAGAATAGAGCACTCTGTGTGTAATGTCTCTATAGAATAGATCACTCTGTGTGTAATGACTCTATAGAATAGATCACTCTGTGTGTAATGACTATAGAATAGATCACTCTGTGTGTAATGACTCTATAGAATAGATCACTCTGTGTGTAATGCCTCTATAGAATAGATCACTCTGTGTGTAATGTCTCTATAGAATAGATCACTCTGTGTGTAATGACTCTATAGAATAGATCACTCTGTGTGTAATGACTCTATAGAATAGATCACTCTGTGTGTAATGACTCTATAGAATAGATCACTCTGTGTGTAATGACTCTATAGAATAGATCACTCTGTGTGTAATGACTCTATAGAATAGATCACTCTGTGTGTAATGACTCTATAGAATAGATCACTCTGTGTGTAATGACTCTTTAGAATATATGAGTTTCTTTTTTTGTACTGAAGAACTGAAATAAATTCACTTTTTGATGATATTCTAATTTTGTGAGAAGCACTTGTATTTATATTTGCTCTACATAGAGGACATATTAGCAGAAGTTTTCTGTGAATGTATTACGGAGTCCAACAAATCTATGATACCTATACCTTTTGTACAGTAATTACAAAAATGTGATATATTTTTGTTTTAGCATTTTTTTAAATCTGTTTTACTAATTGTGTATGCAAATTGCCTCTTCAAACAAAGAGGACTTGTACTCTATAGCGCCACCTATTGGAAGTAGCGATCCTACAAGTCACAATCAACCCTTTAACGAGTCTTGTAATATGACTTAGGATAAAAGCCAAATCAGAATCTCCATTTGCAGACACGGTGTTTCAGACTGTTGGTCCTCGTCAGTGCAAAGTAGGAGAGATCTGATTTGGCTAGATGAGAGGCTCTGGACTGGGGTCTGGGGGGTAAGGTTACTCCTTGTGGAGAGTGACATACCAGCTCTGGCGTGTCGAGGTAAGGAGGCTTATTCGCCGTGCAATGCTCCTCTGGGAAATTTTAATATGCAAATTGCCTCTTCAAACAAAGAGGACTTGTACTCTATAGCGCCACCTATTGGAAGTAGCGATCCTACAAGTCACAATCAACCCTTTAACGGTTGTCAATTTGAAGAGGCAATTTGAAGAGGCAATTTGAAGAGGCAATTTGAAGAGGCAATTTGCATATTAAAATTTCCCAGAGGAGCATTGCACAGCGAATAAGCCTCCTTACCTCGACACGCCAGAGCTGGTATGTCACTCTCCACAAGGAGTAACCTTACCCCCCAGACCCCAGTCCAGAGCCTCTCATCTAGCCAAATCAGATCTCTCCTACTTTGCACTGACGAGGACCAACAGTCCGAAACACCGTGTCTGCAAATGAAGATTCTGATTTGGCTTTTATCCTAAGTCATATTACAGGACTCGTTAAAGGGTTGATTGTGACTTGTAGGATCGCTACTTCCAATAGGTGGCGCTATAGAGTACAAGTCCTCTTTGTTTGAAGAGGCAATTTGCATATTAAAATTTCCCAGAGGAGCATTGCACGGCGAATAAGCCTCCTTACCTCGACACGCCAGAGCTGGTATGTCACTCTCCACAAGGAGTTACTAATTGTGGTATTTATTTAATAAAATTTATTGTACCCTCACATGGCTTTATACTCTTAGTTTTCTGTATAGGTGTTGTTTACATACAGTATGAGTCCACACAGCCCCTTACATAAAGTATGAGCCCCACATAGCTCACTATATACAGTATAGACCTCACATAGCTCCTGTAGGATTTGCTCTGGTAGGCAGTGGCAGGGCCGCAGTAATGAGGCAACACACAGGCTTAGAGTCCAACTTCAGTGGTTTAATGACACTTTAAACAGTAGGTAGCAGAAAGTAAGGGAAAAGAACAGAAACATACTCCAACTTGGAGAACTACTGGTCTCAGACTCACCCTTGCATGGGACAGGCTTAACTAAGTGGCTGCCTGGTCAGCGGCGTCCTCCACGTGCCATTCCCAGTGTTGCTATGAGTCTTGTCGCAAAATCTTTGCAGCATGTGTAGTCTAACAGAACAAGTTCAGGCTACCTCAAGCCTAGTTCCTCACACCTTGCACACACACCCTGTGTCAAACAACAATCTCTATTACATAGCCAATATCCACACCCACAGGTGAGGCACACATCACATGGGCTGATCACGTGATCCTATCATCATTGCAGGTCCTCAACTTTAGGGAAAATCCCAGCCAAATTTTAACCTGCTGGGAGAAATATATCTTCCATCCAGCACTACACCCTTTGCTGCACCACACTCCCTATATACAGAATGAGCCTCATACAGCCTTCTATATACAGTATGAGCTTGCACATAGCCTCATGTATACATTGTGAGCCCCCACATTGCCTCCTATATGCAGGATGAGCCAGCATATAGCCTCATGAATATAGTGTAAGCCCCCATATAGCCTCCTATATACAGAGTGGGCCCCATATAGCCTCTTATATACAATATGAGCCACTATATAGCCTCCTATATACAGTATGAGTCCGCACATAGCCTCCTGTATATACTGTGTGCCACTATATAGCCTCCTGTACTCAGTATGGGCCTGCACATAGCCTTCTGTTTACAGTGTGTGCCACCATATAGCCCCCTAAATACATTATGAGCCCGCACATAGCCTCCTGTATACCGAGTGTGTCCATACATAGCCTCCTATATACAGCACGAGCCCTCACATCCCATACACATATTAATAAAAAGTAAAGAAAACACATACAGGCAAACTCACCTCGTTCCCGTTCCGCTGGCGTTCTGCTCTGGTCCACGAGGCTACACTTCTACTGCCCAGCACGTACAAGCTAGCTGGCATGTCACAGCAGAGGCGACAGGAGCTCCCCTGGAGCTGCGCTGCCATTCTGCAACATAGGCAGTGCAGTACCAGAAAAGTTCCCTGCTGGAATATGTGTGCCTCCATAATGAGGGCAATCTGGCGATGGGCCCCGCTGGAGCCTGGGACCCCGGCGGTAGCCCTCATTATAATCCACCTATGACTGCTAGTATGATTGTTCTGCATCAGTACCAGTATCAACTCTAGAGGACACTGATTAGTTAAACTGTGCACACACAGACCTGAATGACTCCCTCCCTCCAATCACAACTGTACCTGAGCTGTGCAATGGCGTCACTGATGATGAACCTCTGATGAGGTAATTCAGCCAGCCAATTACAGTAATGCCACTACCAAAAAGGCTACAGCATTACAGTGACTGGCAGGCAATCCTGGCATGTTTATTGGCTGTGTTACAGGTGGCAAACATGCAGGGCGGAGATTTGAGCTTCAAATTTGAGCACCAGCCATTGATTGTTGAGTACCAAGCACATTCGAGCATTTAGATACTAGATACTACATTGATATCCAAATGTCACCAAGCATGTTCGCTCATCCCTAGTGCTCACCCTAAGAAGTGGACTCTGCAGGCTGAAGCAGCCTTTTCTTCCTTAAAACAAGCCTTCTTTTCAGCTCTTCAGCTCCAATGCTGCTTTGAGTTGAGAGTGATAACAATTATTTTTGGAGATGGAGCTTCCTCTGGGAATGGTGCCGTTCATACTTAGAAATCTCCTACAGGGTGTATGATGACATGCAGTTTATTTTCCAAAGCCTTCTATACTCCAGAATGCAACTACTCGACAGACGACAGAGAAGAGTTGGCAATTAAACTGCAGTTAGCCTATCTGCAGTCTGCACATCACCTAAATCTGACTAAAACCAGGTGGTCTTCGTTCTTCACTTGCTTTGATACTGTTCCCCATTTCCTGCTGGCAAACAAGAACATCAAGGAGGATGTGCTTTCCAGGTCCTTTCTGTCTTCTGACCAGGAGCCTCAACGCATCATTGACTCCTCCTAGATTCTTACTGCCTCTCCGCTGGACTTGTCTCAGGTCCCATCAGAAAAGTCCTTAGTCGCTGAAAGGACACAAAGCGGGTTCTTCACTGTGGCCATTCATCTAAATTGGCTGGTCATGCTGGACAGAAGAAAACGGCTCTTATCATTTCATGACATTATGGGTGGCCATTTCTACTCAAAGAAATTGCAGATTTTGTCTCAGCCTGTCCTTCTTTTGCTCAAAATAAGACTCCAAAACAGATTTTTCCTGGTTGGTTACTTCCCTTGCCCATTCCATCAGCTCTTGGCAGCACATCACAATGGACTTCATTACTGATCTTCCAGCATAGGCTGGATGTACCTTCATCTGGGTAGTTGCTGATTGCTTCTCTAAGATGGCCCATTTTACTCCACTGTCTGGTCTCCCATATGCTCTTGTGCTTGTTGAGAAGTTCATCAAACATATATTCCATCTCCATGGGTTACCTCTCCATATAGTTTCTGATAGAGGCATCCAGTTTACATCGCTCTTCTGGAGGGCTGCTTCCAAACAACTTAATGTCACTTTGGATTTCTCTTCAGTCTACCATCCACAATCCAATGGCCAAGTAGAGTGGGTCAATCAGATCCTAATCAACTTACTGCGCCTTTTAACAATGCCAACCACAGTGACTGGGTCAATCTCCTGCCTTGGGTTGAATTCTGACATAACAATCCTGTTTGTGAATGCTCAGCTAAATCTGTGCTCTTTGATATGTATGGTCAGCACCCCAATATTCCGTTCTCTATGTCTACTACCACCGACATACCTGTCGCTGAAACTATCATCAAGGTCTTCTCCGAGATCTGGGAGGACACCAAGACCACATTAATGAAATCTTCCTAATTGATGAAGAGACACATTATTATAATTATTATTTATTATTATAGTGCCATTTATTCCATGGCACTTTACATGTGAGGATGGGTACACATAATAAATACAAGTACAGTAATCTTAAACAATACAAGTCACGACTGGTACAGGAGGAAAGAGGACCCTGCCCACGAGGGCTCACAATCTACAAGGCATGGGTGAGTATACAGTAGGTGAGGGCAGAGCTGGTCATGCAGCAGTTTGGTGGATCAGTGGTTACTGCAGGTTGTAGGCTTGTTGGAAGAGGTAGGTCTTCAGGTTCTTTTTGAAGGTTTCCATGGTAGGCGAGAGTCTGATATGTTGTGGTAGAGCATTCCAGAGTAGGGGGGTTGTGCGGGAGAAATCTTGTATGCGACTGTGGGAAGAGAAGATAAGAGGGGAGTAGAGAACGAGATCTTGTGAGGATCGGAGGTTGCGTGCAGGTAAGTACCGGGAGACGACGTCACAGATGTACGGAGGACCCAGGTTGTGGATGGCTTTGTATGTCATTGTTAGGGTTTTGAACTGGAGTCTTTGGGTAATGAGGAGCCAGTGCAGGGATTGACATAGTGGAGAGGCTGGGGAATAGCGGGGGGACAGGTGGATTAGTCGGGCAGCAGAGTTTAGAATAGATTGGAGGGGTGCGAGAGTGTTAGGGAGGCCACAGAGCAGAAGGTTGCAGTAGTCGAGGCGGGAGCTGATGAGGGCATGGACTAGGGTTTTTGCAGATTCTTGGTAGAGGAATGTACGGATCCATTAAATATTTTTGAGTTGAAGTCGGCAGGAAGTGGAAAGGGCTTGTATATGTGGCTTGAAAGAGAAATCAGTGTCAAGGATAACCCCGAGGCAGAGAGCTTTTGGGACTGGGAAGAGTGGGCAGCCATTTACTTTAATGGCTTGGTCCGTTGGGGGGTTGTGTGAGATTGGGGAAAGATGATGAATTCTGTTTTGTCCATATTAAGTTTTAGAAATCTAGTAGAGAAAAAGGATGAAATACTGGACAGAAACTGAGGGATTCTGGTTAGTAGGGAGGTGATATCTGGATAAGAGATGTAGATCTCTGTGTTATCAGCATAGAGGTGATAATGAAAGCCGTGAGATTCTAAGAGCTGTCTAAGGTTGATGGTGTAAATGGAGAAGAGCAGGGGCCCTAGGAATGAACCTTGCGGGACTAAGACAGATAGGGGGTGCGGTGATGAGGTGGTGTGTGAGTGGGAGACGCTGAATGTCCGATCTGTTAGGTATGCTGTGATCCAATATAGGGACAAGTCTGTGATACCAAGAGATGAGAGGGTCTGTAGTAATAGGGAATGTTCCATTGTGTTAAAGGTAATGGACAGGTCCAGGAGGTGGAGAACAGAGTAGTGTTGCTTGGCCTTGGCGGTTAATAGGTCATTTGTGACCTTAAGGCAGTTTCAGTGGAGTGGTGAGGCAGGATCCAGATTGTAAGCGGCCGAAGAGGGAGCAATAAGAGAGGTGGGAGGACAGTTCAAAGAGGGACGTGTTGTTCCAGTAGTTTTGAGGCATAGGGGAGAAGTGATATAGTGCAATCGCTAGATACTGAGGATGGGTCAAGAGAGGGCTTTTTGAGAATAAGTGTGATTGAGCATGTTTAAAGCTTGAGGCATGTTTAAAGACACGTGCAAGATATGTCTGGACCCACCTCTGTTTCATCCTGGGGATAAGGTTTGGCTTTCTTTGAAGTTTTTCCATTTCATGCTACCCTCATATAAATTGGGTCCTTGCTTTTTCTGTCTGTTCAGGGTTCTCAAACAGATTAATCCTTAGCTTACTCTCGGCCTCTTTACATATCCCAAATTTATTTTACGTGTCTTTCCTCAAGCCTGTCATCTTCAGCTCCTTCTTCAAGGATCCAGGTACCACTCCTGCTGCAGTCAGCTCTATAAATGTTTTCGAGATAAAGAATATTCTGGCCACAAAAAATGTAAGAGGAAAAAAACTTTTTTCTTGTGGATTGAAAGGTGTTCTGAGGAGAGGTTTTGGGAATCAAACAAGAACATCTACGCCCCTCTCCTCCTGTAGAGATTTCTTTCGGGTTTGAAGAAGAGGGGCGTAAATGAAGGGGTACTATAGGGTCAGCATCCTTGCACAATTCCCATCCTCCCCTCTCCAGCAGGGACACTGACTCATTCATTGCCACAGCCCCATCCAACACCTCATCCTCCTCCTGATGCTGGTTGGGGTCTGTGCCCGGCTCGCAGACCTCTGAACACTGTACTCATGTCGCACATGCCCACTCGGTCTCTTAAAGGGACAATGCTCACCATCCTAAAGTGTCCATAGCCAATGGTTGGAAGACACATATTATTTCAGGCACCTCCATGTGTTGGGAGGTGCCTAAGCAACGAGAATACTCTGCTTATTTGCATGTGTATTAGTTCTCAAGTTCCCTGTTCTAGTTTATCTTCCAGTACCTGTCTGAACCTGCCAGTCTCTGATTGCACCTGCTGTGTCTATCTGTATACTAGCTATACTTGTCGAATCTGCCTGCACTTGCCGTACCCACCTTTATACCAGCCATACTTGCCTGCACCTGCTGTGACCACCTGTCAGTGCATGCCTGTTAAGTGGTCGTTCCAGTCTGCACCTGTCATGCCCCTGTATACTAGACGTTCCTGTCTGTACCTGCCAGTACCCTCCTGTATACCAAAGGTTTCCTCTACCACCTGCCATTCCTATATTCCTGCCATGCTTGCCTGTACCAGCCAAGCTTTCCCTTTCTAAGTCATTCCAGGTCATGCCCTTTGTGGTCAGCTGCTGAATGTCCGAGGACTGTCCAGAAGTAGCACCTTGTGTCCATCTGAAGCAAAGTCTAACCCTACCATCAGGATCTCTAGCAAACAGTCAGGTGTTCATCTAGTTACTAGGTAGTTCCACCACCACTCCTGTTACATAAAGTTTCTTTCTAAATGTTTGGTAGAGTTGAATGGGACCAGGAGTGAAAGATAAGCACCTTTGCACTGGATCATGCATTGTGGTTGTGCATTTGCCCCTTCCCTTCCCTCCTTTGCGCACGTGCCCTTTCCTGTCCCTCAGTTAAACTTGATGGACATTTTTCTTTTTTCAACCATAATAACTCTGTAACTACAGTATATGGCAAATGCAAAACTTAAAAATTACACAAATTACCTATAAAAAATAAAGTTCAAGAGTGTCAAAGATATGCAGCCGGGGTGGGGGGTGACACAGAACCTAGCACTGTTATCACTTTGTCACAGATGACACCAAAGAGATTACACAGATTCCATTCCTGCCACCAGTATATCAAGGGAATTCAACTCCGCTGTCTCTAATAGTCAGTACAGTTATGAATTTGTCTGACAAGTGATGGACGAGACAGCATCTGCCTCCACCACTTAGCTGGTTATTGGGGAGCTAACAATAAGCATATGGTATATACACCTCCTTCTCATGCATGGGATAAATGTGTATGCCCCCCGTACGGTCACTGCCTGCTGCGCAATTACAAAAGAACTATTAGCTGCCACCACCGATTGTTTATACAGATACAGGCCGATTGGACACCCATTACAGGCAGCCTATGGCTTCAGGGATGCGATCTACAGAGCAAGAGCAAGAGGAACAGAGCTATTAAATTTTATATATTTAATCCAGAAAGATAGGATCGCTACTTCCAATAGGTGGCGCTATAGAGTTCAAGTCCTCTTTTTCTCTTAAGAGGCAATTTGCATATCCAGAAAGATAGGCATTGTTTGTAAAAAAATATGCATGATGATACAAAATGGGAACAAAACAACACGGTATATACAATTACATACAAAAAAAAGGAATAATAAAAGAAAACTACTAAACTTGGTCACGGAAAAGGCTCAGAGCTTAGCGGAGAGAAGCATTTCAATATTCATATCTGGATACCGAAGACAAACATCTAGAACACTCTCAGCAGATTTCTTTGAACTCAGGATTCTTCCTTGGAACAAAGGTAGCCCGTGCCCCTGTGTAAACAGATCTCAAGCTTACTGTCTTTTTCTCCAGCAGATATCCTGTTTTAATCACCTATCCATGGCAGGAGGTCTCTGCTTCAAAAAGGAGATGAGGTATTAGCTCTTTCTCTAGCTATAGTTTTCTCTCTTTCCCATATGTTTAATGCAAGGGGGACATGTCTCTTCCCTGGAATTGTCTTATGGATTTAAATTTTTCTCCATGACAAAGAGCAATAAAAACTATGAATAAAGATCTTTATTATAAACTACATGACCAAAACATTTTAAAAAATCAAAGGGCTCTACTACAGTGAGTCTTCTGACCTACTCAACTGTTCTACATTACTGGGCTCTTCTACATGACTCGTAACATTTAGTCTCCATACCTACTCATTTGCTTATACAGAGACATTAATTTCTGCAAGCACTTCACACGCATCATCACTGTCCCCATAGGGTTCACAATCTAAATTCCTTATCATTATGTCTTTGGAATGTGGTAGGAAGCCAGAGGAAACCCACGCAAACATTGGAAGACCATACAAACTCCTTGCAGAATTTGACCATGGTTGGATTTCAGCCTAGGACCCCAGCACAGCAAAGATACTAACCATTGAGCCACCGCGCACCCATTTGAAAGGTCCACTATGCTGTGCCGATTTCTCGACTCTGCTGCACTAGCATTCCTCTTCTGAGTCTTCAGTTTCCTTTTGTTCTACTATTCAGCTCCTCAGGTTGCCGCTTTTGCATTTACAACTTCCTTTGCTCTGACCTGTTCACCTCACTGCATCAATGTCATCTGTCCATGCTCAATAACAACTGGCCACCTTTAACAAAGACTTGGAAAAAACCACATCACCAGGTGAGATATTCCACAGTGGTTGAAATTCAAAGACTGAAGCACCAAACACAAGTCCACTTAGTCAGCAGACATACCCAATATGAATATCCTTGATGTGACATCATATCATGGAATATGACCTCCAATTGTGGCCAACTGTAATCGAGGAGATGTGGAATCACTAGTCTAGGAATGGAAGTGATGAATATCTCAATGAAAAACCATAGAAAACTCAATTCAAGCAGATGGAAAGCAAAAGTGATATTTATGTCATTACGTGTTTTATTCTTGCCTGCCAAGTAGAGAGTTGAAAAGAGAAACTTGCTGTGCTATTCGCCAAGCAAACATAAGGCTTTGTACGATCAGGGAAGCTGTTTTCATCAGATGACAAAGCAGCAAATGGTTACTCTGATTGGAAAAATGCAGCATAATGAATGCCAACACATATAAACAGCAAGGTCCAAAGAGAAGCTACATTACCAGTGCCACAGAGAAAATACTATAAATCTGCCCATGTAAATACTCTTTAGCAATGCCAATCTGTATGGTCTCACGTCAGAACTGTTCTTCAGCAAGTTGTTGCCACATTCAAGTTTTGTGCCGAACATACATCATATTTTAGGGAAACCGACCATCATCAACCAACAGTAACTTTTTTGACACACTGGAAGTCTGAGTTTGCCCCTCACTAACCACTTACTTTGAACAGTAAGCTGATATAAGGAAAGGATGAGTTTCCTGACTATCTTCCTTAATTTGACCAACTGAGAGGTATAAGAAATATGATATTAAACACTATTATTGAGAACATCATGGATGCAAAATATGTTGCCAGTTCTCTCACCCAAGATATAAGTCATGTGGGCAAAAGTTGCTTTCGTAATAATTTCGGAAGTGAGCTGGCTGACAAGATTGTATAGTTCAAGTTCTGGCAAATCTAAATGTTTCAGGAAATTTATAACAGATTTGAAGAAGAAAATGCACAGGCTTAAAAGCAAGTATTTCGAAAAGAAATCTGCTTGCTCTCTATTGTCCATATTTTGTGCATTTTCTGAATCTGGTGGCAGCTCTGCTGTCGACACTGTTTCTGCAAGGTCTGAATTCTCAGAATTGGTGGAAATTATCCATGGCTTCATCAGTGACTTTAAAGGTTTACCTGTTATTAAATGTTTTGGGAGAAAAAAATAGCACCCTATAAAGAACAACTTCTGTTAAAACAATAGACTCTTTGGCAGGACTTGAGGGAGCTTATTATAAGTCAGTGTCTTTGCAGTTGTCCATATGGCAACAGAAACTACATAACTTTGTGATTCCTTTATGTGGACAGAGTCTAAGTGAGAATATTATCTAGAAGCTCTGCCAAGATATTAAAAGATTCTCAAGTAAGACCATAGAAGTGCATTGGTAATTTTTAATTCCTGACCTTATCCAAAATATGTAACACTTTTTTATGAATGTCCCCCATAATTGTGCATAGTACTGCGTAGGTTTAGCACTCATTTCATGTGTTGAATGCAACTAGACCTATTTCTACTGTAGATTTTGTATACTGGACTCATATTTGTAAGGTTTTCTCCAAAACTAGGAAAACTGCAAATATACTGAATGGTTTTGTTACCCTTCTAGTGAGGAGCCTCAAAAAAGTCTACAACTCCTTGTGAATATAAACTCTATAAGGAATAAATCGCACATAGGGTGATACACTAGAGAGGGAGTGTAACAGTCCTGATGGCATCACTGCATGGCTTCCCATTCCCCACATACCAACTTGCTCACTGCTCCAGGTCTTGCTGTGATTTCTGTCTGCTGCCGTATCCATGTTCTGTGCCTCTTGCTTTCTGCCTGCTCTCTGCATGTCTCCTGGCTGTGTGCATAGGGGGGTGGCGCCAGAACTCTCTGGTTCTTATGGAGTTAGGGTCGACCTGTCTCTTTTTTCCCTAGTCAATTACCAAGCGCCCTCTAGTATTTAGGTCTGCTCCACCCTTTGGATCTTGCCTGTGCAATGTGTTAACTCAGTGTCTAGCTACTGAGCTGCCAGGTCTTGCTCTGTGTTCCTCCATCTTTGGAAGCTTCACTCCTAGCTTTGCCTTGTACCTGTTTGTCCGCCCTCCAGGAGGCAGAATATCCTGGTCTCTGTGCTATTCCTTCTGACCTTATCTTGTACTTGTCCTTGCCACCCTCCAGGAGGCAGAATATCCTGGTCCCTGTGTCTTTGTCCCTGTACCTTGTCTGGTGTCATTTCCTTGTCTGAACTCTGTCCTGCCTCTGTCTCTTAGTCTCCTTGTCTGTGGTTTCCTTCCCTGCTGTGTCTTGCCTTGTGTTCTCTCTGAATCTCTTTCTGCCTCTTATCCGCAATCCTGCGGTTCTGCTCCATTCCAATCTTCTTTGCTCCTGCAGCTGCAGTAATCTCTTGCTGCAGCTCCTCTCCGTATATCTTGCAGTTCAACTCTGCGTCACTCCTGCAGCTGCAGAACCTCTTGCTGCAGCTTCTCTCCAAATATCTTGTAGTTCCGCTCTGCTTCTCTCCTGCAGCTGCAGAACCTCTTGCTGCAGATTCTCTCCGCATATTTTGTAGTTTCGTTCTGCTTCACTCCTGCAGCTGCAGAACCTTTTGCTGCAGCTACTCTCCACACATCGTGCGGTTCCGCTCTGCTTCACTCCTGCAGCTGCAGAACCTCTTGCTGCAGCTCCTCTCTAGATACCTTGTGGTTCTGTTTTGCTCCTGCTGCTGCAGAACCTCTTGCTTCTCTACAGCCCTTCTCCGCAGCTTGCGGTTCTCCTCCTGTGTGAACAGGTCTCTACCTGTTCCTCCATACACCATTCCTTCCAGTCAGTTCCAGTATCTGCATTTTCTGTGTCTCATCCATGCCTGCCTGCCCTGTGTCTCATCTGTGCCTGCCTGCCCTGTGTCTCATCTGTGCCTGCCTGCCCTGTGTCTCTGCCGTGCCTGCCCTGTGTCTCAGCCGTGCCTGCCTGCCCTGTGTCTCAGCCGTGCCTGCCTGCCCTGTGTCTCAGCCGTGCCTGCCTGCCCTGTGTCTCATCTGTGCCTGCCTGCCCTGTGTCTCTGCCGTGCCTGCCCTGTGTCTCAGCCGTGCCTGCCTGCCCTGTGTCTCAGCCGTGCCTGCCTGCCCTGTGTCTCAGCCGTGCCTGCCTGCCCTGTGTCTCAGCCATGCCTGCCTGCCCTGTTTCTCAGCCGTGCCTGCCTGCCCTGTGTCTCAGCCGTGCCTGCCTGCCCTGTGTCCCAGCTGTGCCTGTCTGCCAGTGTCTCAGACGTGCCACCGTCTCCCCAAGTGGGATCAGCAGCCACAGCCAGACACCACCATGGAGTGGCACCTGGCAGCTGCCTGCCGCACAAGCCTGACCTCACCATCAGAGGCTCCAGTGAAGACTGAGGCAGCTGTTCTAGTCATGCCCATTCCAGGGTAGTCTGGTTTGAGGCACAGTGAGGTCACAACCCCCCTGGTTCACGCCCACCAGCCAGGGCGTGAGCGTGACGGAGATAAAGGAGATAAAAGGTTGTGCTCACCTGATGGAGCTGTAAAAGGCATAACTCCTGAGGAAACGTTAAGTTGGCTGGCGAACGAGATCCTACAGGAAATTGTAGACCAGAAGGGACAATTCACGTAGTTGGACTGCGTTGCCAGAATTAAAGTCTTTGGCCAATATTAAATCAAAGGTTTGTTTTTAATATGACGCCATACCAGCGTCTTTCTCAAGGGAAGAACTAACCTGTATCTGACAACTCCTTGTGAGCAGTTAGAGCAAATTGTTTTGCACATCCCAATCCATCAATCACAACATCATCTAGTATATTTTCTCCAGCTATAGGAAAAATATACTGTACTGTCGGAATAGCAACAATGATATGGTTCTGTAAGGACACAGCAGATCTCCTGCTCCCTCCTATCACCAAACAATCACATAATCACTAGGTCTGGAGGATGAAGCCCTTCCTTTACTGTATACACAGCGTTTCTTTAGTGTAAATTATTAGGAAGGCAGAGAGGGTTATACAGTCAGGGCCAGAAATATTTGGACAGTGACACAATTTTCGCGAGTTGGGCTCTGCATGCCACCACATTGGATTTGAAATGAAACCTCTACAACAGAATTCAAGTGCAGATTGTAACGTTTAATTTGAAGGGTTGAACAAAAATATGTGTTAGAAAATGTAGGAATTGTACACATTTCTTTACAAACACTCCACATTTTAGGAGGTCAAAAGTAATTGGACAAATAAACATAACCCAAACAAAATATTTTTATTTTCAAAATTTTGTGGCGAATCCTTTGGAGGCAATCACTGCCTTAAGTCTGGAACCCATGGACATCACCAAACGCTGGGTTTCCTCCTTCTTAATGCTTTGCCAGGCCTTTACAGCCGCAGCCTTCAGGTCTTGCTTGTTTGTGGGTCTTTCCCTCTTAAGTCTGGATTTGAGCAAGTGAAATGCATGCTCAATTGGGTTAAGATCTGGTGATTGACTTGGCCATTGAAGAATGTTCCACTTTTTTGCACTCATGAACTCCTGTGTAGCTTTGGCTGTATGCTTGGGGTCATTATCCATCTGTACTATGAAGCGCCGTCCAATCAAGTTTGCAGCATTTGGCTGAATCTGGGCTGAAAGTATATCCCGGTACACTTCAGAATTCATCCGGCTACTCTTGTCTGCTGTTATGTCATCAATAAACACAAGTGACCCAGTGCCATTGAAAGCCATGCATGGCCATGCCATCACGTTGCCTCCACCATGTTTTACAGAGGATGTGGTGTGCCTTGGATCATGTGCCGTTCCCTTTCTTCTCCAAACTTTTGGCTTCCCATCATTCTGGTACAGGTTGATCTTTGTCTCATCTGTCCATAGAATACTTTTCCAGAACTGAGCTGGCTTCTGGAGGTGTTTTTCAGCAAATTTAACTCTGGCCTGTCTATTTTTGGAATTGATGAATGGTTTGCATCTAGATGTGAACCCTTTGTAGTTACTTTCATGGAGTCTTCTCTTTACTGTTGACTTAGAGACAGATACACCTACTTCACTGAGAGTGTTCTGGACTTCAGTTGATGTTGTGAACGGGTTCTTCTTCACCAAAGAAAGTATGCGGCGATCATCCACCACTGTTGTTTTCCGTGGGCTCCCAGGTCTTTTTGGATTGATGAGTTCACCAGTGCTTTCTTTCTTTCTCAGGATGTACCAAATTGTAGATTTTGCCACTTCTAATGTTGTAGCAATTTCTTGGATGGGTTTTTTTCTGTTCTTGCAGCTTAAGGATGGCTTGTTTCACCTGCATGGAGAGCTCCTGTGACCACATGTTTCCTTCACAGCAAAACCTTCCAAATGCAAACACCACACCTCAAATCAACTCCGGCCCTTTCATCTGCTTAATTGAGAATGACATAACAAAGGGATTGCCCACACCTGTCCATGAAATAGCCTTGGAGTCATTTGTCCAATTACTTTTGGTCCCTTTAAAAACAGGGTGGCACATGTTAAGGAGCTGAAACTCCTAAACCCTTCATCCAATTTTAATGTGGATACCCTCAAATGAAAGCTGAAAGTCTGAACTTCAACTGCATCTGATTTGTTTTGTTTCAAATTCATTGTGGTAATGTCTAGAACCAAAATTAGATAAATGTTGTCTCTGTCCAAATATTTATGGACCTAACTGTATATCATGTCTGCCTTCAACCTGCTTCTTGCTCCTACAACTGTACAATCTCTGTGCCAGTGCTTACTCTGCAATAATGTTTTAAAATGTAAATGATGTGTATGTGGATCGCCCGCATTTCTTAAGTTTGTGGAAGTTCTTCAAGTAGATATAATTACGACTTAAAAGACCACCAAGACAGCAGCCAAAATGAAAGAAAACAAAAGATGTTGGGTTTGTTGATCGGAAACATTACAATAATAATTAGTAAATCTCTGGTTCACTCAACCTGTTCTTAAAAACTGCAAATTTTTTATGAATTGTAAATTTTTTACTTTCAATTAGAAAGTAAAAATTTATAGAATTTATTAATAATTCAATAATTTATTATTTATTGGATATTGAATACAATATTACAATAGTATTTTGTAACACTAAATTATGTGAGCTAATTATTAGTTAAAGCGCTGCGGAATATGTTGGCACTATCTAAATAAAAAATATTATTATCATTATTATTAGTTAAACTATACCTTGTATACTACTCAACTTTTTCGGGACTCAAATAAAATGAATAAAGGCATTTCTAAGAAGACATTTGCACAGCATTTCCATGTCTAAAATCAATACGGATGAGGATATGAACTCTTTGCCACTAGGTACTGTGCCATTTATAGAAAATACATGGTACTATGAAGCCCGAAGGCCTTCTCTCAAGCACAATAATCAACCAATCATGACAAAAAATACATTATTTTGCAAAAGTAAAAGAAAGACTTCTAAGGGAGTCTTATTATTTCCCAAAGACCGTTTGATGGATTAGTGACAAGGCGCGTGGATCTGTCAAAATGTCTTCCACATCAAGCACAGTATGTAGGAGTACTTTATTTAGCAGCTCGGCGCTATTGATGTAATTTGTGACAGTGTGACAATAATAACAGTGCATTATTCATCCCCAAGAGGGAGCAGATGAAAAGTTCTCCTAATAGGGGCAAAAATGTTTTTGTCGATTTTAGCCTATTCTAAAAGTTTAAAAAGCAGAGAGAGAATTTGGGCAAAAGAAAATCTCTTTGTCTCCATTAGGAACCTTTTTTTTCCCCCTGTATAGATTTGTCAAGCTTGAATTTTCTTTTTTTATTCTTGCAAATTTTGTTTAAAACAGTGTCTGCCTTGAGCGAGAGACTTTGCCAAAATCTCTACCTAGTTTCTGTGATTTACAAGAAAGTCCCACTCTACCTACATTGTACAAAACAGCGTGAACGGTGCAAACATGGGGTGCATTGCGTTGCATCCTGACCGTTTATCAGCCTTTACTAATGTCTCATGAGCCCCGGAAGGGATTTTTAATTTAAGCATCTGGAATTCCGTATGGTTTGTACAAAAAAAGGAAGATGCCGAGCGGGTAAACAGCTGAAACATTAAAATCTTACATCCAAGCAAAGCATTTTGTTAGTAGTGTTCTTGAATTTCCTCTACGACTGGAATAGGCTCTGTGTACTTTTCATCCCGAGTACACTTTTCTCTTGCAGATAATCTCATGACACTTAATGATACCATTAAAATAGACAACTGTTGTCTATTTGCATAAAATGAACATCATCTAATGCATACCCAGAACGCATTGTGACTAGAAATGATTGCCTTGTTTTCACGACGAACTTTTAAATACTGTTGCTGAAGAGCTCTTTACCATCATAATGCTCTCACCAATCTGTTTAGACAAAGAGAGGATGGATTTTTATCAAATTTCCTCATCTTTATTGCTTTCAGACAAGGAAATGCTGTGAAAGAGGTAAACTGAGCTGAACTTAGAAAGATTTGACTAAATTTACAATGAGAGAGCTACTTGAAACTTTGGCGTCCTGAAAATGGGGTCATGCCAAGAAAGATGGTTATGTTTTCTAGCAAATTTCCTCAATGGGAGTCAAATAACTTGATGGTTGCAGACTCTCTATGAGACAACAAGCTTGAACAGAGGCATAGAGTTGGTATACAGCAATATGTTGACAATTGCAATACAATACTTGTATTTCATAGAATCATAGAATAGTAGAGTTGTAAGGGACCTCTTGGGTCATCTGATCCAACTCCTTGCTCAAAGCAGGATTCACTAAACCATCTCAGACAGATGTCTGTTCAGCCTCTCTTTGAAGACTTCCATTGAAGGAGAACTCAACACCTCTCGTGGCAGCCTGTTCCACTCATTGATCACCCTCACTGTCAAATAGTTTTTTCTAGCATCTAATCTGTGTTCCTCCCATTCAGTTTCATCCCATTGCTTCAAGTATTTCCTTCTTGTGCAAATGAGAATATTTGTCCTAGTACGCTGGCAATTTCTGCAGCAGCACTTCCTTCACTTTTGCTCAGACTGTGTGATTCTCACAATGCAGTACAGCTTACACACACGGTGCGGGTCATAGCCCCTCTTCAATGTTACTTTTCTTAGCAGCAATGCCCTGCAGTTGCATATCTTGCAATTTTCACACTCTCGTGACTTAACGTCCATTTACTGTACAATACTATTGTGAAATAGAATTCTTAAGTACGCTAGTTTCACGACAACCTTGCAGTCTGAACAGGCTCACATCGAGCGCTTTGATTGCTGTAAGGATTCTCCTGTTCTGGCGCCAGGAGCAGCAGGCACTTGACCGCAAGTATGTGATTTGCGATCACATGCCAACAAGATGGGCATGGCCATGCTCAATGCAAGTGTATTGAGTGAGTTGTGACACAGTCTAGTTGGAATGTTGCCGGAAGTTTTCAGATTGCATAATTGTGGTCACATGACCACCTGCTTGTGGTGCAGGCACCGGAGAATCCTTACTGCATGCAGAGTGAGGATTCACAAGTCTCCACTTACAAAGCGTGACTTCAGACTTGTAGCCTAAAACTGGCAACCTCTTTAATTTACTACAATTTACTATTCTGGTCACACTTTGGGGCTCACGTTACTCAGTGGGGATATCATCATCAGCGCTGATGCTTCCTGCCGATGTGCCTTTGCCACAATGCTAATGCAAATTGTTAGCTCATTCTGAGGTCCCATAGAAAAGATATTGACTCTACACAGTCAATTATGTTAAGCTGAACTTTCCATGTTGCACAGTGGACTATAGAAGTGCCATGAATTATAGTAATTACCCATGTCCTACAGCAGGAGAACCCCAAATAATACCATGGTAAGAAGAGAAGAAACAAGAGAAGAGAAAGTAACATAAAACAAGGTAAGAACAAAGAAAATACTGTAATTTGTGGATAAAGCTTGACCGAAAGTTATACATTTCTCTACAGGGCCACCATAGAGGAATTGAGGTATTAATTAGTGTTAGAGTTGAGCAAAATTATTTTCAGGACTCTAGTCAAGCAGTCATGGTGGTGGTTTGTGGCCACAAGACTAAAGACTGCAAACCTCCTCCTCCTAACGTGGAGCCAGGCATACTAATCAGAAGAAGCACCGAAATGTTGGCAGGTAGAAGTAGGTTAGCGTGGATCTGTTTTGGTATTCTTGGACTAACGACATGGACACTGCACATCTTTTGGCTCCCCCTTAGTGACCGTCAAATCATCTTTTGACTGACCTCAGATATAAGAGAATAGCATCCCCATACAGGTGACAATCCACCAGTGGTCGGCTGTAAACTATAGCTGACACCTTGCTGCATCAGCCACGATCAGTGTTGTCACCGTCCATATCTGTTTAACCCCTTAGATGCTGCTGTCAATAATGACTATCATATAAATGTTTAAAAGAGTGTGGCTTCTCCCTCTTTACCCCCATCAGCACCCTGAGATCATGATTGTGTGATCCTGATGTTTGCCATGACAATTCACGAGCAAATCGCGGCCTTAGAGTCTCTCGGCTATAGGGACCTCCTCAAAAGTCAGCGACATTTAGGTGGTAAAAATCAACTTTTTCATTCCTGTCATGACACTTTGTATTAATTCCTGAAAAGCACCTGAAGGGTTAATAAACTGCCTGACAGCAGTTTTCAGTATGTCAGGGGGTGTTGTTTTTAAAATGGTATCACTTTTGGGGGTTTTCCAATATATAGGAACCCTAAAGTCACTTCAAACCTGGATAGGCCCCTAAAAAAAATAATTTTGTAAATTTCCATGAAAAAATTAAAAAAATTACTGCTACATTTTTAAACTTTCTAAAATGCTAACAAAATAAAATAACATTTTACAAATGATGCTGATGTGAAGCACACGTGGGAAATATTATTTATTAATGTTTTGCTATGGTATGACCAAAACTTTTTCTCCACTCATGGTTAGTGGTTGGGTGAAGCCATTTATTGTCCCACTGCTGTGTTTTCTCTTTTTGAATCATAATGACAACCCAAAACATCCAAATGACCCTGATCAAAAGTTCACATACCCTGGTGATATTGACCTGATAACATGTACAGAAGTTGACACAAATGGGTTTGAATGGCTACTAAAGGTAACATCCTCACCTGTGACCTGTTTGCTTGTAATCAGTGTGTGTGCATAAAAGCTGAGTGAGTTTCTGTGATCCAGACAGACTCTTGCATCTTTCATCCAGCCACTGACGTTTCTGGATTGTGAGTCATGGGGAAAGCAAAAGAATTGTCAACGGATCTATGGGAAAAGGTAGTTAAACTGTTTAAAACAGGAAAGGGATACAAAAAGATATCCAAGGAATTGATAATGCCAGTCAGCAGCATTAAAACTGTGGTTAACAAATGGAAAATCAGAGGCTCTGTAAAAACAAAACCTGGTCAGGTAGACCAACAAAAATTTCATCGACAACTGCCAGGAAAATTGTTCGGGGTGCAAAGAAAAACCTACAAATAACATCAGCTGAAATACTTGACTATCTGAAAACTAGCGGTGTGGCTGCTTCAAGATGCATAATTAGAAGGCACGTAAAGAAAAATGGGCTGCATGGTCGAGTCGCCAGAAGAAAGCCATTACTGCCCAAATGCCACAGAGTATCTCACCTACAATACGCAATATAGCACAGAGATAAGCCTCAAAACTTCTGAAACTAGGTAATTTGGAGTGATGAGACCAAAATTAAAGTTTTTGGCAACAACCATAAACGTTACATTTGGAGAGAGGTCAACAAGGCCTATGAAGAAAGGAACACCATTCCTACTGTAAAGCATGGAGGTGGATCGCTAATATTTGGGGATGTGTGAGCTACAAAGCCACAGGAAACTTGGTCAAAGGTGAAGGAAAGATGAATGCAGCACATTATCAGCAAATACTGGAGCCAAATTTGCAATCATCAGCCCGGAAGCAGCGCATGGGACATACTTGGACGTTCCAACATGACAAAGGTCCCAAACACAAGGCAAAGTCGTCCTGTCATTGGCTACAGCAGAACAAAGTGAAGGTTCTGGAGTGGCCATCTCAGTCTCCTGACCTCAATATCATTGAGCCATTCTGGGGAGACTCAAGCACGCAGTTCATGCTAGACAGCCCAGGAATTTACAGGAACTAAAGGCTATTTGCCAGAAAGAGTGGGCAGTTTTATGATCTGAGAACATAAAGAACCTCATCCACAACTACCACAAAAGACTTCAAGCTGTCATTGATGTTAGAGGGGGCAATGCACAGTATTAAGAAATGGAGTATGTGAACTTTTGATCAGGGTCATTTGGATGTTTTGGGTTGTCATTATGATTTAAAAAGAGAAAACACAGTAGTTTGGCAATAAATGTCTTCACTCAACCACTAACCATGAGTGGAGTGGACAAGTTTTGGTGTTATCATTTATATTCTCTTAAAAAAGGCCAAGAAAGCAAAAAGTCCGCTGTGGTATGTAAACTTTTGAGCACAACTGTATTTAGATCTAAAATTTTTGTCTAACAAAAATTTCACTTTCTCACTTATGGTCAATTGTAATAATGTTAGCAATTGTATATTTTGTATCAAACGGTGAACTTAAATATATTTAGTGCTATTATTTGTCCATACTTTTCATTTTGATTCCTAGCAGTTACCTCTTATCACAGCAAGATACTCAGAGGTAGAACATTTGCCAAAAAACCGAAGCAGAGAAGTGACACTGATAGACATGTATCCCGAAAGGCTTACAGCTTATAAAGCATCGGGGATCGGAGACATTTGAAAGTCAAAAAAGTTGAGCCTTAATGTATCAGATATGAATATTTTGTGGCAGACACATTCAGAGCTTCCTCTATTTAAGGTCATTATAATACAGTGAATTTGGGCAATGAAATAGGATGGAGCCAGGGGATTCGAGACTCAATTGGGTTGAAAGTACGGTGTTTCTTGTTTAATAAGATTTTGGTAACTTATGCACTTCCTTTTCGCAGCCTAAAAAAATATAGAAGCCTTATTGTCATCGTCTGATTCTTATTTTCCTTTTAAAAAGCTTTTCTGAATGAATACATCAATATATTACAGTCTCTGAAGCATCTAACCATTGTGTCGTCTTTCGATGCAAGTTAACATATGGTCCATTCATTTTATTGAAAGAGACAGTTTCTGGCCGAGAAATGAAAATAGAGCAAGGCTGGAAGGCCAATTTTCTAAATCTAATCTGATGGGTTAGTAAATGTTTATATGAAAAAAAGTATCTGGATGCGACACAGAAAAACACTTCAAGAGAACTTTCCTTGAAAGTAATTATGAAGTTTGTATTTAAAGGAACATTCCAGACTAATCTGACATATTGTGTTATACCTAGCGTTGGGCATAAGGTTGCAGAGTCTGATCGAACTCAACTCAAATTCGATTTATCTTCTGTATTTGGCAGGTAGAAAGTTAACTTCTCAAATGCTTCAGGTCAGAGTTTGCTTCCATCATCATACAATTCCCACTTGTCAAATCACAAACTAAGACTTTAGTTTCACAAGACATCTACTGTAATTGTGATTTCAGGAGGAATTCAATCTTCAAACTAGGATCTCTGAAAATCCCAACTGAGCCAACCCCTAAGGGCCCCGTTACACATACCGACGCTCCAGGGATCCCAACAACGATACGACCTGGTAAGGATCGCTGGTACGTCGCTACATGGTCGCTAGTTAGTTGTCAACCAGGCAGATCAACTCAACGACGCAGCAACGATACGGCGATCCGTTTAATGACCTCGGCGGTCGTTGGGACCTTGTCACAGCAGCGATTCTGACAAAGACAAAGCAAAATCACGCCTGCGTCGCTGAGTTCTGAGTCGCCAATGAAGTCGCTCGTCGTTTTTATGGCGTCAAACACAGCGATGCATGCTGGCCAGCGGGACACCAACGATCAAAAAAAGGCCTAGGACATTCCAGCATGATCAGCGATATTGCAGCGGGGTGCCGGTCGCCGCTATGTGTCACACGTGGCGAGGTCGCTGTTGCGTCAGAAAACCTGTGACGTTTCAGCGATCTCGCTAACGATCTCGCTATGTGTGAAGTACCCTTAACATGCTCCTGTTTCATTCACAACACTAGAGGATCAAACCATTTTAACCCCTTCATATGTCTCAGGATAGCCAATCTGCTCCAGAGTTGAAACACAATGGAATTTCCCTTTGTTTCCTCTAGGTTTATCTTTATCTCTGTCGGCTCACCACCCGACCTTCAGTTCTTTCTTTCATCTTTTTATCTCTTATTGTTTACAGATAGACACAATATTCTGAGTGACCACCTACAGTCATGGCTAAAAGTTTTGAGAATGACACAAATATTAATTTTTAGAAAGTCTACTGCTTTACTTTTTCTAATGGCAATTTGCATATACTCCAGAATGTTATAAAGAGTGATCAGCTTAACAGCAATTACTTGCAAAGTCAATATTTGGCTAGAAAATGAACTTTATCCCCCAAAACACATTTCAACATCATTGCAGCCCTGCCTTAAAAGGACCAGCTAACCTCTTTTCAGTGATTGCTCCATTAACACAGGTGTGGGTGTTGATGAGGACATGGCTGGAGATCAATCTGTCATGATTAAGTAAGAATGACACCACTGGACACTTTAAAAGGAGGCTTGTGCTTGGCATCATTGTTTCTCTTCTGTTAACTATGGTTATCTCTAAAGAAACACGTGCAGTCATCATTACAATGCACAAAAATGGCCTAACAGGGAAGAGTATCGCAGCTAGAAAGATTGCACCTCAGTCAACAATCTATCGCATCATCAAGAACTTCAAGGAGAGAGGTTCCATTGTTGCCAAAAAGGCCCAGGGCGCCCAAGAAAGACCAGCAAGCGCCAGGACCGTCTCTTAAAAGTGTTTCAGCTGCGGGATCGGGCTACCAGCAGTGCAGAGCTTGCTCAGGAATGGCAGCAGGCAGGTGTGAGTGCATCTGCACGCACTGTGAGGCGGAGACTCTTGGAACAAGGCCTGGTCTCAAGGAGTAAATACAACTGCTAAATAGCAGAATCAGCATAAGAGTATACATTTTGGATTAAATGAACATTATATCCATAGATAAATGCTGATACAATTACCATGAATGCATGGGACAATCGCAACCATACTAACAAACGTGAGAAAAACTCAAAAAATGCGATAGAATATGTCCAATCAATGATAAAAACAAAGTTTATTATACATATAAATGTAAGCAACCAGTGATGAACATACAGGACAAATATACAGGCACAGGGGAAGAAATGGAGTGCAACAAGTGCACAAAATCAGACGAATATGAAAACAAAGAGAAGGCAGTGGCAACAGTCCCAAAGATGATAAATATAAAGATCGTAAGGATCACATAATGATGATAATATAGCACCTAGAAGCAGAATAGTAATATGGTATATCTAGCTATATGGGGAGATTACAAAACCAATCAACGTACAATATGATACAAGAATAGCCAGTGTTGTCAGTGGCAACCATAAATCACCTACCATATACAAAAATACAAAAAGGCTAACTATACACTATAATAGGTGCTGCGGTATTAAGGTTGAAATAGTAAGACAAAAACACTCAGCATATATAAATAAGACACAATGGTCTATATAGCGTATAGTCACAGACAACATAGTGAATAGTAGCCAGTGTTATCAGTAGCAACCACCAGTCACCTACCATATACAAAAATACAAAAGCTGGATTATACCCTATAATAAGAGCTGCGGTACTTAAGCTGAAACAGTGTGACAAAAAGCACTCAGCATATATAGATAAGACACAATAGTCTATATAGCGTATAGTCACAGAACACCATAGTAGTGTGAGCATACAATATGCCTATTAGGTGCTGCATAAGTACACACAAATAGATACAACAGCCATAGTACCTGATGGTGCAAGAGATGCGGGGACTGTGCCAGAAGTCGACTCGTGGCCCGACGCGCGTTTCGGATTTTACTCCTTCTTCCCCTTACTCCTTCTTTGTTGGTCTCAAGGAGGGCAGCAAAGAAGCCACTTCTCTCCAGAAAAAACATCACGGACAGACTGATATTCTGCAAAAGGTACAGGCAGTGGACTGCTGAGGACTGGGGTAAAGTTATTTTCTCTGATGAATCCCCTTTTCGATTGTTTGGGAAATCAGGAAAACGCCTCATTCGGAGAAGACAAGGTGAGCGCTACCACCAGTCTTGTCTCATGCCAACTGTTAAGCATCCTGAAACCATTCATGTGTGGGGTTGCTTCTCAGCCAAGGGAATCGGCTCTCTCACAGTCTTGCCTAAAAACACAGCCATGAATAAAGAATGGTACCAGAATGTCCTCCAAGAGCAACTTCTCCCAACCCTCCAAGAGCAGTTTGGCGATCAACAATGCCTTTTCCAGCATGATGGAGCACCTTGCCATAAAGCAAAGGTGATAACTAAATGGCTCAGGGAACAAAACATAGAGATTTTGGGTCCATGGCCTGGAAACTCCCCAGATCTTAATCCCATTGAGAACTTGTGGTCAATCATCAAGAGACGGGTGGACAAACAAAAACCTAAAAATTCTGACAAAATGAAAGCATTGATTGTGCAAGAATGGACTGCTATCAGTCAGGATTTGGTCCAGAAGTTGATTGAGAGCATGCCAGGGAGAATTGCAGAGGTCCTGAAGAAGAAGGGTCAACACTGCAAATATTGACTTGCTGCATTTAACTCATTCTAACTGTCAATATAAGCTTTTGTTACTCATATGTTTGCAATTATTATATTTCTGTCTGTGATAAAAACATCTGTCAAACACACATAAAAACCAGAGGGCAGCAGATCATGTGAAAATATAAATATTTGTGTCATTCTCAAAACTTTTGGCCATGACTGTACAAAGACACTTCTGAAAATACCCTTTTTTACGTGAGCCTCGTTACCACCAACATTTCCACAATAGACGAGCCACTCCTGCCTTCACAATGGACAAGCAAGTAAGGAACTCGGGTACTCAGATGACAGTGAATGAAACAAATTCTTTTTAATGGCGATCCAATGAGTTAACGTTTCAGACTTAGCAATTAGACCTCCATCAGAACTGTACAAAAATATGAGACAATAACACTAATAAGTGAGAAGAATTACATACATATTTACATATATGCAAAAAATGTCATTGGAAAACTTCCATAGTACAGGATTCGTGAATATATGTTCGGTTTACATGATGCTATGACATCATTTTTGCAGCTTCTTTTTGTAAAAACAGTATTTTTCTATATTCTACTTCATGTCTGCAACAGATTTTATACGTAAATGCAAGCAATTAATGATATTCATTTTAGGAAAGGGATGGACAAGTCCGGGCCAAATAGTTACTGACCATAAGTTCTCGGGAACAGCACATGAACGAACTGATCCTCAGTTTAACACTTTGCTGTGTCTAGAACAAGGCCTTTGTCAATTGTAAAGGCTCCCTCCCCACTAGTGTTGAGCATTCCGATACTGCAAATATCGGGTATCGGCCGATATTAGCTGTATCGGAATTCCGATTCCGAGTTCCGATATTTTCGTCTTATCGGATACCGGAATCGGGATGTCACTGTCACTGTCAGTGTCCGTCTGTCGGGTCTGTCAGGAGTCAGCGGCACTTACCCGGCAGAAGATCTCCGGCGGTCACGTCCTGGACTGCTTCATGGCTGCCATCCTCTTCTCCCCGGCGGTCACATGCAGTTTCTCGCGATAACTGCAGTGACTGCTGGGTAATCCCGGCCGTAAAGCAGTCAGTCCGATGACGTCACCGCCGGGGAAGCAGGTAATCAGCTGTGCTGCGCCGGGATGTCAGGCTCTGCCTGTCATTGCGATGTAACAGAGCTGGATCGTCGTGGGACTATCGTTATGGACTGCGTCGGACAGGTGGTATACTGTTGGTTTGTTTTTTTTCTTTTTTTTACAGGAGATCGATGGCGTCGCAGGAATGAGAGTATAATAAAAGAAATGAAAACTGTGTTGTCTCTTTTATTTCATTAAAAGACTTTTTTCTTGCTTTGTCTTTTTTTTACACATTTAATAACTTTGGGATTAATAATGGATCGGTGTCTTATTGACACCTCTCCATTATTAACCGGGCTTATTGTCACCGTGCAATCAACGGTGACAATAACCCCTTATTACCCCGCTTGCCACCGCTACAGGGCAAGTGGGAAGAGCCGGGTAAAGTGCCACAATTGGCACATCTTTTGATGCGCCAAATGTGGGGCTGCTGTAGCCTGGTATTATCAGGCTGTTGAGGGCCAAAATCCATGGGCCTTGACAGTCTTTTAATACCAGGCCGCAGCAGTCTGCATTTTACTTGGCTGGTTAACAAAAATAGGGGGGATCCCCACGCCGTTTTTTTTTCGAGGGGATCCCCTATTTTTGTTAACCAGCCAAGCTAAGCAGACTGCTGTGGCCTGGTATTATCAGGCTTGCAAGGTCCATGGATATTGGATCCTTACCAGCCTGAAAAACCAGGCCTCAGTGGTCTGCTTCATCTGGCTGGTTAACAAAAAATAGGGGGGACCCCACGCTAATTTTTTTCGAGGGATCCCCTATTTTTGTTAATCAGCCAAGATATGCAGACTGCTGTGGCCTGGTATTATCAGGCTGGCAAGGTCCATGGATCTTGGCTCCTTAACAGCCTGAAAATCCAGGCCTCAGCGGTCTGCTTCATCTGGCTGGTTAACAAAAATAGGGGGGACCCCACGCCAATTTTTTTCGAGGGGATCCCTATTTTTGTTAATCAGCCAAGATATGCAGACTGCTGTGGCCTGGTATTATCAGGCTGGCAAGGTCCATGGATCTTGGCTCCTTAACAGCCTGAAAAACCAGCCTCAGCGGTCTGCTTCATCTGGCTGGTTAACAAAAATAGGGGGGACCCCACGCCAATTTTTTTCGAGGGGATCCCCTATTTTTGTTAATCAGCCAAGATATGCAGACTGCTGTGGCCTGGTATTATCAGGCTGGCAAGGTCCATGGATCTTGGCTCCTTAACAGCCTGAAAATCCAGGCCTCAGCGGTCTGCTTCATCTGGCTGGTTAACAAAAATAGGGGGGACCCACGCCAATTTTTTTCGAGGGGATCCCCTATTTTTGTTAATCAGCCAAGATATGCAGACTGCTGTGGCCTGGTATTATCAGGCTGGCAAGGTCCATGGATCTTGGCTCCTTAACAGCCTGAAAATCCAGGCCTCAGCGGTCTGCTTCATCTGGCTGGTTAACAAAAATAGGGGGGACCCCACGCCATTTTTTTTTCGAAGGGAACCCCTATTTTTGTTAATCAGTTCCCTCTGACGTCACTGATTGTGTCCCTGGCTGACCTGAAGTGAAAGTGGAAAGCAATCAATTAAGCTTTCCACTTAAGGGCCCGTCTCACATAGCGATATCGCTACCGAGATCGCTGCTGAGTCACTAGTTTTGTGACGCAGCAGCGAGCTCACCAGCGATATCGCTGTGTGTGACATTCAGCGACGATCAGCCCCCCTGCCGGGTATCGCTGATCGTCGCTGAAATGTCAGGACCTTTGATCGCTGGTTTTCCCGCCTGTCACACGCAGCGATGCGTGCCTGTCAGAGGGAAACCAGCGATCAAAAAAGGTCCTGACATTTCTGCGACGATCAGCGATACCCGGCAGGGGGGCTGATCGTCGCTGAATGTCACACACAGCGATATCGCTGGTGAGCTCGCTGCTGCGTCACAAAACTAGTGACTCAGCAGCGATCTCGGTAGCGATATCGCTATGTGAGACGGGCCCTTAAGCAATGTTACCCGCAGTGTCGCTGTCCCAGATCGCTGCCTGAGCTGCCTGTTTGGCAGCTCAGCAGCGATCATGTAGCGATACACCAGCGATCCTGACAAGTGCATATCGTTGTCGGATCGCTGGTGTATCGTTATGTGACACCCAGCCTTTACTCTCCTGTCAGGCAGGAGAGGAACTCATTCATTTGGGGTTTACTGTGAGGCTGCAGCATTAGCTGCGGTCCCTGCAGTAAACATTAACCCTTTCTGAAGGATTACACCGTGGGACCTGACTGTGCATGGGATAGGTAAGAATAATTTTGCTTTTTTATTTTATTTTTATTACAGGAAATGGTTTTTGCAGTAAAATAAAAGATGGTCAAAAACATGTGTCTTTATTTCATTAAAATGATTTTTAATTAAAGTGTGTGTGTTTTATTTTTATTTCATGCAATAGGATGAATAATTGATAGTTGTCTAATTGACAGCTCTCAATTATTAACCTGGCTTAAGGTCACCTTTCAATAGCAAGGTGGCTTTAACCCCATATTAACCCATTCGCCACCGCTACAGGGCAATGGGAATAGACGGGCAAAGTGCCAGAAAGGGCGAATCTAATTATAGATTTGTCTTTCCTGGGGTGTCTGGGGGCAGATGTTAGTAGCCGGGGGGGGGCAAAAATAATGGTCCCTCTCTGGGCTATTATTATCTGCCCCCACTCACTGGCTTTGTCTGTCTGGTTGCGAAAATAGGGCGGGAGCCCACGCATTTTTTTCAGCAATTTTACACCTCATATTATATATACATGTCATTGAATTTGTGACACATATATATATATATTTATATTTGTAGTTCATACACTTCTACATAGTATAATAGCCGCTAATTCAATTGCCGGCTTTTGTGAAAATGCAGAACCCGACATGAAATGACACTTGGTGTACATAGGGTTAACCATGTCTTTTCATGTCCTTTGCTATCTAATTTGCACAAACAATTAAATCAGACTATGTGTGCAAAATTTCACACCTCTAGGGGTTAATTAAAGGTGTAAATTCGTAGCAAAAAAGTCCGTTTTTTTTACAACGAATTTACACCTTTAATTAACCCCTACAGGTGTGAAATTTTGCACACATAGTCTGATTTAATTGTTTGTGCAAATTAGATAGGACATGAAAAGAAATGTTTAACCCTATGTACACCAAGTGTCATTTCATGTCGGGTGCTTCTGTCTTTTCACTGAAGCCGGCTTTACCCGGCAATTGAATCAAAGGATATTTTACTATGTAGAAGTGTATAAACTATACATATATGTATATATATATGTCACAATGACATGTATATATATATATATATATATATATATATATATAATGTATTCTATGTGTGTATATTTAGTGTTTACAAGGAAAGAATGGGGTTTTTTTAGTTGCGATATTTTGTTCCCATAGACTTACATGGGACTTCCGGTATCGGTATCGGGTATCGCCGATATTTTAGTGATATCGGCGATACCATTCCGATTCCGATACTTTAGCATAACGGAAAGTATCGCTCAACTCTACTCCCCACTATAAGTGACTTCAGCCACACATTGCCTTACTTCCTGCTTCTAGCTCCTCATATATCTTTTCCCCATAATTTACTACAATAAAGCCATTTATTGGTGACAGGAAATCATGAAGACCAAATTCTTGTATGTTGGACTGTAAGCCATTAACCCATAAGAGTAAGATATTCTGCTGAACCGTCTTTACCAGTATTGTGAAGCAACATATGCACCCACTGTACACCATAATCGCATGCATCCTATGCCTTGGCTGATGCTGGCGCCTACTTTTGTTAGGCGGCAGCCAGATAACCAACGTTCTTGTGTTAGTCATTATTACAGGATTTGACTTCACTCCCATTCCTTGTCCTACCAATCCCTGAAACTGCAGACTTCATATGCAACGTCCACACAAGGCTCTATAAAATATAGCACAACACAATATACTAAAGCATACACACTTTATACACAGCAGATGGCTAACATTACAAAGTTGTCAATTACTATACAGCAATAAATAGATTCTTTCAGCAGGTTTCTTTCACCACACACCACAGCTTTCTGTGTACATTATCTAATACCAGTGATTGGCTAATCAGAGAGGGGGCGTCATTGGACCAGGGCTCCTGTGAGCTGTACTCCTGGCAGTGATAATCTCCAGTGTGATAAAACCATCATTGTAATTTAACCTCTTTACTCCCGAGGGTGGTTTGCACGTTAATGACCGGGCCAATTTTTACAATTCTGGCCACTGTCCCTTTATGAGGTTATAACTCTGGAACGCTTCAACAGATCCTGGCGATTCTGAGAAGTTTCTCGTGACATATTGTACTTCACGATAGTGTTAACATTTCTTTGATATAACTTGCATTTGTTTATGAAAAATGGAAATATGGCAAAAAAAAATTAAATTTTTCAATTTTCTAAATTTGAATTTTTATTCCCTTAAAACAGAGAAATATATCACACAAAATAGTTACTAAATAACATTTCCCACATGTCTACTTTACATCAGCACAATTGTGGAACCAAAATTTTATTGTGTTAGGAAGTTATAAGAGTTAAAAGTTGACCAGCGATTTCTCATTTTTACAACATCATTTTTTTTAGGGACCACATCACATTTGAAGTCACTTTGAGGGGTCTATACGATAGAAAATAATCAAAAGTGACACCATTCTAAAAACTGTACCCCTCAAGGTACTCAAAACCACATTCAAGAAGTTTAATAACGCTTCAGGTGCTTCACAGGAATTTTTGGAATGTTTAAAAAAGAATGAACATTTAACTTTTTTCACAAAATATTTACTTCAGATCCAATTTTTTTTATTTTACCAAGGGTAACAGGAGAAATTGGACTGTAAAGATTGTTGTGCAATTTGTACTGAGTACGCTGATACCCCATATGTGGGGGGAACCACTGTTTGGGTGCATGGCAGAGCTCGGAAGGGAAGGAGAATCGTTTGACTTTTTCAACGCAGAATTGGCTGGAATTGAGATCGGATGCCATTTTGCGTTTGGAGAGCCCCTGATGCGTATAAACAGTGGAAACCCCCACAAATGACATTTTTGAAAGTAGATCCCCTAAGGAATGTATCTAGATGTGTGGTGAGCACTTTGAACCTCCAAATGCTGCACAAAAGTTTATAATGTAGAGCCGTAAAAATAAAAAATCATAATTTTCCAATAAAAATGATCTTCTCGCCCCCAATTTTTTAATTTCCCAAGGGTAAGAGGAGAAATTGGACCCCAAAAGTTGTTGTGCAATTTGTCCCGAGTACGCTGATGCCCCATATGTGGTGGGGAACCACTGTTTGGGCACATGGCAGACTCTTTTTATTGTAAAAAAGTTTTTGCATCACCATATTTTGACAGCTATAATTTTTCCATATTTTGGCCCATAGAGTCATGTGAGGTCTTGTTTTTTTGCGGGACGAGTTAACGGTTACCATTTTAGGGCACATGACAATTTTTTGGGAGGCAGAATGAACAAAAATCAGCAATTCATGAATTTCTTTTGGGGGCGTTCATACCGTTCCGCGTGTGGCAAAATTGATAAGGCAGTTTTATTCTTTGTGTCAGTACAATTACAGCGATACCTCATTTATTTCATATTTTTATGTTTTGGCGCTTTTATACAATAAAAACTATTTTATGTAAAAAATAATTGTTTTTGCATCGCTTTATTCTGAGAGCTATAACTTTTTAATTTTTCACTGATGATGCTGTACAGGGGCTTATTTTTTGAGGGACAAGATGATGTTTTCAGCGGTACCATGCTTATTTATATATGTCTTTTTGATCGCGTGTTATTCCACTTTTTGTTTGGCTGTATTATGAGAAAGCATTGTTTTTTTTTATGGTGTTCACTAAAGGGGTTAATCAGTGGGAAAGTTTTATAGATCGGGTCATTAAGGATGCGGGGATACTAAATATGTGTACTTTTATTATTTAGATTTTTTTCACTAAATTATTTATTTATTGCGACGACATCCAAGTCTCCATGGGAACGATCGGGACCCTGCGTCATGCCGCGGGGTCTCCGATCCAAAAGCAGAGGGCTGTCAGATCTTTGACGCAGTGTTCCGGGGGTTAAAGTGCCAGGAGCGGTCCGTGACCACTCCTGTCACTTAGTGCCGGGTGTCAGCTGTGAGAATCAGCTGACACCCGGCCGCAATCGGCCGCGCTCACCCCGTAAGCGTGTCTGATTGCTTGTAATAGCATATGACGTACTATCCCATCCCTGGGACTTAAGGCCCAGGTCACATGGATGGGATGGTAGGTCAAATGGTAGAAAGGGGTTAAACAAGCCCTTCATTGGCTTCCAATCGTCCAGAGGCTCCAGTTCAAAACCCTAACTATGACATACAAAGCCATCCACAACCTGTCTCCTCCATACATCTGTGACATGGTCTCCCGGTACATACCCACACCCAACCTTCGATCCTCTCAAGATCTCCTCCTCTACTCCCCTCTTATCTCTTCTTCCCACAACTGCATACAAGACTTCTCCCGTGCCTCCTTCATACTCTGGAACTCTCTACCCCTACACATCAGACTCGCGCCTACCATGGAAACCTTCAAAAAGAACCTGAAGATTCACCTCTTCCGACAAGCCTACAACCTGCAGTGATCCTCAGTCTACTGAACCGCCGCACAACCAGCTCTACCCTCTCCTAGTGTATCCTCACCCATCCCTGTAGACTGTGAGCCATCGCGGGCAGGGTCCTCTCTCCTTCTGTACTTGTGTGTGCCTTGTATTGCTCACGTTTATTGTACTTGTCTATATTTGCCCCTTTTCACATGTAAAGCGCCATGGAATAAATGGCGCTATAAAAATGTATAATAATAATAATAATAGAAAAACAAAAGCACACATCCTAATAAATGACAAATCGCCAAAATCTGTCTCATCCCCTACCTCATGCTGTCCTCTGATTACTGTTATGACTGAGTAATGGCACTCCCACTTATCGTCAGCTGACCCCGAGTGTCCTTATCTGATCCCTGAACTATATACAGAGAAAGAAAATGAAAAGAACCCAAAAGACCTTCTGTATAAGTAAAACCTCCCAGACCCTGAATGTAGTAAAATAGGAAAAGAACTGAGAATAGAAATACACAGACAAACCGCAAGAGAAGCAATCGAGAAAACCTCAGCAAGATAATCCTTCACTGGGGAGCTGGAACTGCAAACAAGTTTTTCTAACTTGGAATATATCCTGCACTGACTGCATCTGCCAGGAGAGTATAAATAACCGCTTCCAAGATGTGATAGGATAAACCAAAACAAGGAAGTTAAAACACCTGCAAAGAAGCAACATGGTAAATCAAAGACAAGAGCATTATCAGCAGTTGGACAGAGATCAAACAGGCTGTGGTCAAAGAGGGAAACCGACCCACAACGAGAGATCACCAAATCGAGCCCGGAGTCAAGCCATGACAATTACATACGAAATATTTGCTGGCAGGTTCCCTTTAATAGATACTTTCTTATGGTGTTACACCTATGAGGTACATCTATAAGTTTTACATCCCATAAATATAGATGGCAGGGGTAGAAAAAAATCATTTTTTGCCAGTGAATTTTTGACAGTGAATAATGCTGTTGGAAAACTGATTTAGAATGATAAGCTTTTTTTATGTCCTCATGTCAAATCTATTAACAGGAACAAGGTGTGCTGGTCCTTCCCTCAAGCCAAGGACTGGGACTTTGGATACGTAGTTCTCAGCAGTATTGTAGTTCTTGAAGTAAAACCTAAAAGTGACCACACATGATATGTGCTACTCTGTTTTGTACTAATTGAATTCACTACCAATTTCTTCCTATATTCGGATACTATCATATATAGATTTTTTGTAACTGAGAATGCATGGCTGAATTTTTTCTGAATTCTAAAGTTTAGGAACGGGTTGAAAAAACTCTTATACTCATTTTTCCATGTCTCTCTCCATACTTATCATTCTGCCTCTTTCCCTTTTCCCTCTTCCTAAAAGCTCCCCTTCCTTTGCATTTGGTCTGGTCTTCCTAATGCTGCAGTCATCCAGTGGGCATGATCTTTGACTCCACTCCACGCTAGGTTACCAGAGTAATACAGATTTGAAACTCTACAGAATGTTAGCTTAAGGGACCACGTCCCAGCTGGAAGAATATAGATCTGCTCCATTGACCAGCACTGATCCCTCAGAAACAATTAGAGAATCCAGGTTGGGACAATCAGGTCATCCTGGCCACATACCTCAATGGACTCTGTCAGCTTCCTAAGCTTGCAGCTACCTCCACTCTGTAAGTGTCCAGCCAAAAGCGGAATGCTGCTGGTTTATGTAGTTGGTCCTGGAAGCCCCTATGTGTTCTAATTCCCAGTGACTCAGCGGAAGGGAGAGACTCTGTCATTTGTATAATCTTATGTACTTGCTTGGTCTATACTATATGTTATTGTCTATTGGTGGTTCAATAAAGTATTGCCACACTGTTTTACTCTCGCCCCATGTTGTCTGAGTAGAATTTTGCATACGGGAAAGGAGTATAGGTGTTCACAGGGACGAGCCCTGGTCTATAAGGTCTTTCTAATGATAGACAGACCAGCGGATGAGAGCACCCACTGAATTTAATGCCTCCACACTTGGTGACAGCGGTGGGATACTACTCAGCCTGGTGGATGCAGGGGAGCTGCAGGGGAATGGTGTTCGTAGACAACATCCAAGGGCTCCACAACCGTGGATGCCACCATGTCCAACCCCACCAGCTCAGCTTTGGGAAAAGAACTGGAGGAGATTTACCATCACAACAGGAAACGGTGACTACAGGAAGTGTACCAGCTTCAACGAATCGAATGCAGATCCACTGACACTCGTTCGGATTTGATCCAGGAACTGGTCCTTTGGGATGCCCAGATAATTGTGGAAGAAGATGAAAACTCCACTGTGTCTGTCTCATAGGAATTAATCTGTTTTCCAAATAAAAGATTCAGTAGTGGTCTGGAATCAAATACCCTGTCCCAAGCAGCCTGAATCCAGGAATTTGTTGATCATGTTGGGACCCAGAAACTCAAGCGAGGAGAAGACTTTTGTTATAGGTTTGATTTTTTGGAGTTCCAGAACCCCTACCCCCAGCACCAGACCCTAATTCTATGATGGCCCACCACCAAGGAAATCATCTTCCCTACAAAGACATGCCAGTCTTTACTAAGTCCAACACAGAGGTTCATGAACATTTCCAAATCTTTGAGACCCTGATAATGATGCACCATGTGCCCACAGCTGATTGGGCAAAATACCTGTGAACTAGTCTGACTGGCTGGGCAAAGAATGTTTTTTGCGGTCTCTTGGGTATCAGGACTGCTTGGACTATTGGACTATTAAGAACACCCTTTTTGCCCTTTTCACCATCACCCCTGAGAGACATCGCACCTATTTCTGGACTTTGTCTAGCCAGCGTGTCTTCTATGTAGAATTAATATCAGGCCACCAAGTGACCATCTCCCGGGCTCGGGGTCAGCACTCAGGGCATTTTCATGGGCAATTTACTGGCAAATGCATGGGAGAAGGAGCTGGAGGAGTTGTTCCATCAGTACTGGCAGAATAATACCATTGTGCTGAAGAATTGCGTGGGAGGGCATGCCACAACTTTTGCCTTTAGCAGCTTCCAGGATCCGTCAGATATGGAGGATGCAATGTTTGGATGCAATGGAGAGGAGTTTGTTTCTTGTCGGTTATGTGTGGAATTTCCCGGGTCAAGCCTGAGACCAGGAGGATATGAAGGGCTCGCAGGAGGAAAGGACCCCAATTCCAGTGAACTGAATACACAGTCCTCGTCTCAGAGCTTCCCCCAACGGGAAGTTGGCAGGATCAGAAAGATCATGTGAGAGAAGCTGGAAATATCTGCTATGCTGATGTACACAGATGTTCTAATTTTCGGGTGAGACTCTGTCATTTGCATTATTGTACGTAATCACTTGGTCTGTACTATATGTTATTGATTATTGGTGGTTCAATAAAGTATTGCCACACTGTGTTATCCTCATCCTGTGCTGTTTGAGTAGCATTCTGTCCACTGGAAAGGAGTAAGGGCTTTCAGTGGAATGAGCCCTGGTCCATGCGGTCCTTATAAATACAGCCAGGCCAGCAGATGAGAGCACCCACTGACCCTCATGTCTCCATAGAAGCATATCAGAAAAAGGAAGAGGAGTGTCAGTGGCAGGACAGGTATGGAGAGAATCAAGGAGAATGGATTATAAGTGTTTATTTGCTATTTTGATCCCTTTCCTTGCATATTTAATTTGCACTGAATTTAGTCAACGCAAATTGGATGCAACCCCCAGATTTGGGAGATTCGCTCAACTCTAGACCCTACATATTAGACAACTGTCAGCCAAACCCTCATTTGGCTGACAGCTCGCTCTCTTAATAACCCTTCAGAGAAAAAAGAGACTAACTTTAATTCAATGTGTGCGGGGGCTTTTACTTTTATAACCTACAAATCCAACAGATTAAAGTCAATTGCACACAATCGTATTTTCAGTCCAAGTGCGATCTGGCAAAACGTCGGATCACACTGTGACCAATGTAAGTCTGTCTGTCAATGTAAGGCTGTACACATGTCCGATTGAATCATCGGACAAAGTCTGTGCACGAGTTTGTGGAAACCTCCAACTGTCATCTGAGTGCAGTCCGATTTCTGTGCAATCACAGCATGGAAAAGATGAAGAACATTTTTTGACCATCATCTGAGAGAATCAAATCACACTATGCTCACAATTTGATTAAATGCTGATCAGAGTGTGATTCGCCTGATTCTCTCTCATGAAAGACTCTACGCTCGTCTACACCAGCCCTCAAAAAGAAAACAATGTTGTGCTATGAGAATCCAGTGAGATCTGCATGATATGCACCTTCTGAAATTCTGTCCTGAACTGAGCAGTATGCCTTTAACAATTAAGAAGGATTGGAAAAAAAAAAGGTTGTCACTGTCATCTGGGTATACTTCAATTCCGCATAATCGAGTGCGAGCTGCTGTAGGATAATTATTGTCTTTGTTTCTCTTTCTTGTGTTCTCATCATTATATGTGGAATATAACGAATACACAAGCTGAGTAAGGTCAGAACGACCAGACAGGGCGACCGTGACTGACAGTCTCTATTTTTGTAGGTGGCTGTTTATTACCTTCTCTTAGACATCGCAGCTTTAATTAGAGGTTTTTGGAGCTTCTTTTGGTGCCAAAAACTGACTTTGATTTAAATACGTATATTAACGTGAAGCAGCAGGCAGCGGATTTCCAATTATTTGTCCGCACTGTCTTATTGTAGAACTAAATCACTATGTTTTTTATTAAAAAAAAAAAAAGATGTCAAGTTTCTTATAAGCCATGTCTTCCTGTAAAGTAAATGGAAAGCCATACAGAAACGTTTCTTTTTTTATCTCTGACTTCTACGCTTTCCAGAACTCAATCTCCTCTCATCTTTGAAACTGCAAAAACTTACAATTGCTTTTATTCATTTTTATCTGGACTATGGCAACGTTCTACTGATCCGTCTCCTTCTTATCAAACGTTCTCCTCTCCAATCCATCTAGAATGTGGCAGCCGGGGTCATATTCCTGTCCAGCCGCTACACCGATGCCTCTACCCTGTGCCAGTCAATACACTGGTTGTCCATTCACTACAGAATACAAAATAAACTTACATCTCTCACCCACACATCTCTCTTCATTTCTGCACCACCGTAGATTTCTTCCCTCATCTTTGTCCATCAGGTTAGCAGTTCTGTCCATTCTGCAACTGATCTAAGACTAACATCCTCCATGACATGAACTTCCCACCTCCATCTCCAAGACTTCTCTCATGCTGCACCAGTGTTCTGGGATGCACTACCCCGGCAAATCAGATTTATACTTAGCACCCACTTTTTTAAGCATGCTTTAAAAACACATTTCTTTGGACATGCCTATTATCTCACTTGTGCCCCCTATTTCCTTAGAGACTGTAGCTTGCAAGCAGATGGACCCTCGCTCCTTCTGTAACTTGTGAACTTTGTGCTACTTTGCGATGTTTTTATTGTCTATATATGTTCCTGCTTAATTGTAAAGTGCTGCAGAATATGTTGGTGCTATATAAATAAAAATTCTCATTATTATTCAGGCTGAATATGGACTGTCATGGCAATCCTAAAAGGATATTCTCATTGAGGGTCAATGATTGCAATTTTCATATTTTCATGGTGGGCATTTATTTCAAAAGGATAGACCACAACTGTTGCCTTTTTTGTCTAATCATTAGCAGAATCTTCCAATTTAAAGGGATCACCTGACATTTGTAATCCCAAATGATGAGAGTCCCATTTTGTGAACCTTTCACGCTACATAATTTGCCTAAATTTTGCACCACGATGTTTCATAGATCTTAGCTGCTGTCAAGCATTACATAGGCAACCTTTTGTTTTGAATAGGCACTGTGTAATGCTTAATTTCCCCTGAGGTGGCGCTGGAGAGGAATCATTTGCTTACTCCCAGGTTTTCTTACAAAATAAAACTTATTGCTGTTTTATTGCCAAAAAATGCTTGTAACAAGTAAACGTTTCCCGACTCTTTTCGAATGCAGGGATAATATTGTCTTTTTCTTTTCCTTATTACAAAGACCAAAAATAAAAGTCGATACATTTGTTTTGCAAAGAGTAAAACGAAGATACAATTCATCAGGCGCAGCCTCATTCACGGTCTTATTCGAGCTGAGTCATTTCGTCAGTCGCGATGAGCCTCCCTTTGTTACCCTGCCATTAGATGTTCTGCCTGTTCACGGAAGAATAAGGAATGTTGTATGTTCAGTGCTTGCATCTCTATTATTAGTTTTGGAAAGTATTTGCCGTAAATTTGTTTTCCTCCTTTGAGAATTGTGAAATGACAAAAATGTTTCCATTTAGTTGATGCAGCAGATCGAGGAGTTGACGGGTCTTAACAACCAACATAAGACAGAAATAGTTAAATCCACCCGGACTCGCATACAATTGGTCTTTTACCAGCAAAAATAAACTAATATTATCAATAATGGTGTCATGAAATGACAGCAGCCATATAGCGGACTGATTCCTGTGCCATATATGCGCTCTGCAGAGTATAATGTAGCCACTACAGAATAATAACCACGTCTTTTTTTCTCTCTTGGCCCAGACCTCCATAACAACTTCTCCTACGCCTACAGATAATGCTGCCAAGAATTATTTGGTTCCTGATTTCTGTAGCGTAATATTCTGCAAATACTCCATCCTGCTGCCCCTATAACAATTTCACCCCCTGGGCAATTGTTTTGTTTTCATTTTTTCCTCCCCTTCTTCCAAGAGCCATAACTTTTTTTATTTTTCCGTCCACATAACAGTATGAGGGCTTTTTTTTTTTGCAAGTTGTACTTTTGAATGACATGATTTATTTTATCATGCAATGCACTGTGAAACTGGAAGAAAAATTCAAGTGCTTTGGAATTGCAAAATAACAGATATTTATACTTTTTTTAAATTTATTTACAATGTTCACTCTCGGGTAAAACTGATTACCCAAGTCAGTATGATTACCCAAGTCAGTATGATTACGTGGATACCAGACTTGTATTGTTTGTTTTCTTATATAAGTGATGAAAAAAAAATTCAGAAATTTGTAAAAAAACAAATAAAACTTTGCTTGAGTCGCTATTTTCCGAGGCCCGTAATGCTTTAAATTTCCAGTATATTGTGCTTTATAAGGGCTTATTTTTTGCACTCTGAGCTGCTGTTTTTACGGATATCATTTTGGTGAAGATACTCTGTTTTGATCATCTCTTATTTAATTTCATTGTAACGTAGCGGCGGCCAAAAAAACTGTAATTCTGGTGTTATGATTTTTTGCTTCTTGTTATGCCATTTACCAATCGGAATAATATTCTTTATATTTTCATTAATCGGACTTTTACGAGCACAGCCATACCAAATATATGTATTTTTTAAATTGTTTTATTTTTTATGGGGTGAGAGGGGTGATTTGAACTTTTGTGTTGTTTTTATTTTTTTTAAATGTATTACTGGTTTAATAGTACCCTTAGGGGACGTGAAGCGGTGATTGTCTGATCGCCTTCTGCTATAATAGCAGAGCTTCAGCCCTGCCATGTATAGCTAAAATCACGGTCTCCTACAAACACCAGCTAAACACTAGCTTTCCCAGGAGAATCGTCATGACAATCACGGAGGTCTTCAGCAGACCACCGGGTATTATGGCAACTCATCGGAACCCTGTGATTACATCACTGGCACCGATGGACATGTGCAATGACACGCCGTCCTACCGGCGTTCATTGAATGCTGCTGTCAGAGATTCACAGCGTTATTTAACAGGGTAACAATCTAAAATTCACTGCTGATAAAGGCACATGATGGCTGATTATATCAGCTATCATCTGCCAGAAAAGATGCAGGCTCAGAATCAAAGGTAGTGACACGACATATGACGAAAATGTACGTCATATGTCATGAAAGGGTTATCACTACCATACTACTGCTAACATTAAAATCATTTGCATTGGCATGTCAATTTCATAACTTGTTTGATGCAAGCTGCATGCCTCTTCTGCTCTTTGTCCATACTTCTTCCTCCGACCCAATGCTTTCTGGCATGTTGATGCCATAATATATTTTCTACATGCATGAGGAATCAAGGAGAGTGGACTCAGCGGAAAGTGAGCTGTGACTACTACTAAATTTCAATGAAAAGATGTTGAGTTTTGGAGCCATATTTGTCTCTACGCCCACTAATGTGCTGATGATAGTGACTTTCTTTGCCCATAGAGAAATCACATTCATGGCCTTTGGACCCATTTTTTAACAGGCTCCCTCCGAAACTTGAATACCACAAAACTGTTCTGCTAAACACTAACAGATAACCGATGCTTCTACTTTGCTCATTGCTCTGCCTACCGCCTTCCAAAGTCATACATTGTTAGGCTATACACATTAGATGAACACCTCCTGAACCCACTTGTTTTGTAGGTTGAATATCAATATGTCTGGTTCTTTGTTATCTTGGAGAACGGCCACCATCAGAGTTGACTGCCTTTGGCTTATTCCACTTTTTCCACTCAGAACACGTCACCTAAACAAGCGACCAAAAAACAAATATATTGAGATCTTTAGAGATACCAGCAGGGAGAGAAAGGTCATCAGAGTGTACTAAGGGAAGGAGAGAGAGAACTCACAAAATGATCTGCTGGGAAGAGGAAGAAATCACATTGGCTCCTTCAATATACAGAGAGTAGCATCTAGAGGGATAGGAAAACAAAATGACATCAGTGTCTCAGCACAGAGGTAGTGATTGTAATTGTAATTGTACCAGAATATAAAAGTCTGTAAAGAGAGAAATCAGTACAGGAATGAAGCTTTCCTAATAGAGTTGAGCATTCCGATACCGCAAGTATCGGGTATCGGCCGATATTCGCTGTATCGGAATTCCGATACTTAGTTCCGATATTTTTCAATATCGTATACCGGAATCGGAAGTTCCCATAATTCTTTGAGAGGCAATGTGATTTTAGTCAGCCAATGAGGAATCCTAAGAAGTGTGGGCACATCCTGTACTGCTGCGGTCATGTTAACTAATGGCATGGCTGTGATTGGATGCTGAAATGATGTCAGAATGCACTATAAAAGGCGCCGCCACCATTTTAGCGTCACTGTGCTGTGAATTCAGTTAGGGACAGAACGCTGCTTGCTGACTCTGAGGGACAGTTAGAGATTGCGATTTTGTGTACTGTGCTTTAGGCAGGCTAGTTTACCAACCGCTGTGTAAATCATCCTTTTGCCTTGCAGTGTTGTTTTAACAGCTCTGTGCAAGGTGTGTGTGTGAGAGTGCAGGTGACGCTGCAGTTTGCTCTGCATCCAACGCTGTTAGTAGGCATCTGCACGTGTCACTCACAGACTCTTCTTTTTTTCTTTAGTGTAATTCTTGCTGCTCCATTCAATTGAAATTATAGTGTGACGCGCTTCCATCCGTATCCAATACATTGGTTGCAAACACTATAGAAGTACACAAAGGAGCCTTTCAGAGATAGTGAACAGTTGTGTGCAGTGTTCACTCTAGTCTGTGAAGTTTTTTTTTTTTTTCAGTGCAGATCACGCTCCAGTTAGTTCTTCAACCACTGCTGCTCGTACTCTGCTGAGCGTGTCTCATGCCTCATCCTTTACATTTTTCTCTAATTGTTGCTGCCATTCTATTTAAAAAAAATGAAATCTATTAGTGTGACGTGCTTCCATCCGTATCCAATACAATGGTTGCAAACAATATAGAAGTTCACAAACGGGCCTTTCACAGCTACTGAACAGTTGTGTGCAGTGTTTACTGTAGTCAGAGTTTTTCATTTTTGGAGTGCAGATCCGCTCCAGTTAGTTCTTCAACCACTGCTGCTTGTACTCTGCTGAGGTGTCTCACTGCCTCATCCTTTACATTTTTCTCTAATTGTTGCTGCTACATTCTATTTAAAAAAAATGAAATCTATTAGTGTGATGTGCTTCCATCCGTATCCAATACATTGGTTGCAAACAATATAGAAGTTCACAAACGGGCCTTTCACAGCTACTGAACAGTTGTGTGCAGTGTTTACTGTAGTCAGAGGTTTTCATTTTTGGAGTGCAGATCCCGCTCCAGTTATTTCTTCAACCACTGCTGCTTGTACTCTGCTGAGCGTGTCTCACTGCCTCATCCTTTACATTTTTCTCTAATTGTTGCTGCTACATTCTATTTAAAAAAAATTAAATCTATTAGTGTGATGTGCTTCCATTCGTATCCAATACATTGGTTGCAAACAATATAGAAGTTCACAAACGGGCCTTTCACAGCTACTGAACAGTTGTGTGCAGTGTTTACTGTAGTCAGAGGTTTTCATTTTTGGAGTGCAGATCCCGCTCCAGTTATTTCTTCAACCACTGCTGCTTGTACTCTGCTGAGTGTGTCTCACTGCCTCATCCTTTACATTTTTCTCTAATTGTTGCTGCTACATTCTATTTAAAAAAAATTAAATCTATTAGTGTGATGTGCTTCCATCCGTATCCAATACATTGGTTGCAAACAATATAGAAGTTCACAAACGGGCCTTTCACAGCTACTGAACAGTTGTGTGCAGTGTTTACTGTAGTCAGAGGTTTTCATTTTTGGAGTGCAGATCCCGCTCCAGTTATTTCTTCAACCACTGCTGCTTGTACTCTGCTGAGCGTGTCTCACTGCCTCATCCCTTACATTTTTCTCTAATTGTTGCTGCTCCATTCTTTTTCAAATAACTCAAATCTATTAGTGTGATGCGCTTCCATCCGTATATAATACATTGGTTGCAAACAGCCTTTTTGTTAAGGTACAGTATTATATCAACATTGTACAGGTGTCGCTATTCAGTCTGATAACTAGATATCATTCACCTTTTCTATCAGTTGTCGTTGTTTCAGCAAAACTTGCAGGTATATATTTAGCTATTGTGACTATGCACTATTGACTTTAAAAAGGTAATGCATGAGTTTTGTTACAGATTCTCATTTTTACATGATGGACCTTTATGATATGGGTTGTTAAATTTGTAATTAAATATGTATTTTTTGAAATGACACAAATCTAAGTAATGTTGAAGAGGACTAGTCCTACATCCATTGTTTGCACAATATTACAGGTGTACATCACGTCCCTTAATCAACAATGGATTATTAAATTTACTTGTATGCTTTTATTTAAAAGCCAAGAACACTGAAGGCTAACCTTCGCACTGCAGCTGTTGACAAAGTTCAACCCACATTATGCACTTCCAACATTGCAGCATTTGAGGCATGATGTGAGTTGGATTTGTCTAAGTTATGGAGTGACAAGGTTCACCATCAGTACCCTATAGCATAAGTAGGCTTTTGTGTTAGCATTTGTGTTCGACATGTGGATATCTGCAGTAATATGTCCCAATTATTTTGATACAGATTTGTGACAAAGACTAAGAAATTTATGGTTTTAAAGGTGACTTTCACTTGTTTACAGCTTAGAAATAAGGGTGTAGCCTCTTATCTATGTGTAGCAGTAGCCACTTTAACATGTCATGTTTTTTTCAACATGTGTAGCTACCTAGCAGTAATTTTTGACGGACACACAGCAGGGGAACAGCAGGCGTTACTGAACCCCACAAACACATCAGCGATTGTTTTGATCTGTGCATCCAACACTTCTGAGCAGCAACTGGCAGTGTTGTAGCCCAGGCAGTAGAGTTCAGGTGGCAGAAAGATGAACATAACAGGAGACATGGATAACGTTGCCAACCAGTTATTTAATCTGAAACCGGACAGGCAAATTCATGCGAGATCCATGCCTTGTTCATTTTCTGAAAAGTAAGCCGGTCTACATTATCGGAGGATAGTCGCATGCTACGGTCTGTTAGTACACCACCTGCAGCACTAAAGAAGCGCTCCGATAATACACTGGCAGCAGGGCAAGCCAGCACCTCCAATGCATACTGGCTAAGCTCTGGCCATGTATCCAGCTTAGAGACCCAAAACTTGAATGGGGAAGAGCCATCTGGGAGTACACTGAGAGGCCAAGACATGTAGTCTGTCACCATCTTACGGAAACTTTGCCTCCTGCTGACTGGAGCCGTCTCGGATGGTGTAGACATTGGTGGCGCTGCCACAAAACTTCGCCACATTTGGAACATACTGGTCTTGCTGTTGTGAATGTGCTAGAAATGAATTCTGAGCAGAAGCTCACTCTGGTGGTTACAAACAGTACTGAACTATCCAATGAAGATTGTGAAGATTGGAGATCAGGTGTTACTGACTGGTGTTATATAAGGGAGGTTCCCTCCCATCAGGGTTGACGGTGATCAATTGTTCTGGTCTCATCTTTGGTTCCTGTACACTTTGTAGCTTGATGTTTCGTGCCTGCATCGTTTTCAAACAGATAAGACATTTTCTTCTTTTATTTTTTTTTGTTTTTTTTTGGCATTTTGTCCTGCACTTCTGTGGGGGTCTGCCGGGTCCCCTTGGGGGGCTTGTGCTCCTCTCAGTTTAGTTCAGCCACTGTTGTTTGTTCATTTTCCTTTTCCACTTTTTTCTGTGGCTGCTGTTTATTTTTTGTTACACCAGAGAACTAATTTAGGTGCTAGAGGTCGTGTCATCTCAGGTGTTTTTGTAATTAGTAGAGTTGGTACTTTTCAGGGTTTTTTGTGATTGCATAAAGTGCCCTTCCTATCCTTTTCTATTTATGAAGTTTGAGCCCCAACGTTTGCTCATACTATTTTCTGTCTGTGTCAGTATTTCTTCTTGTCTAACCGCCATTACATGTTTGGGGGCTTTCTATGTTCTTTGTGGATCTGCTCCGGGGCAGATAGCTTTCCTCTTTCTATCTTTAGGTGTAGTTAGCTTCTCAGGCTGTGACGAGGCGTCTAGGACCAACGTAGGTACGCTCCACGGCTGCCTTTGGTTGTGGTGGTTAGTCAGGGTACTGCAATCCCATAGATTCCAAACTCTCTGATGTATTGGCTTTTTTGCCTGCTCTCCTCAGCTACCAAATCATAACATCTTGCCCTGTGCAGAGGCGCTGCTTGTGCTCCCTCTTGTTGCAGAGCTGTCTCCACTGCCTCGACGCACAGAGCTGCTTTGTAAAGCAGTAGTAGCAGCAGTGCTCTCGGCTGGAATGGAGAACATTATGGATTGCACCAGTGTGTCTTGGTACTCCCGCATTTTACGCTTCCGGTTCAACGGTGTGATGAGGCTTTTGTAAGTTGTCCCGGTAGCGAGGGTCTAGGAGGGTGGACACACAATAATCAGACGTGGTGAGAATGTGGGCGATGCGGCGGTCGTTTCTCAGGCACTGCAGCATGAAATCAACCATGTGCTGCAGACTCCCAACTGGCCAAGAAACACTGTCCCCTGCAAGAGACATCATCTCTGCCTGCTCTGCATCACCCCACCCTCGCTATACATACTGACTAGAGCGTTGTGTACATCCCTCTGGAGTGATGTTGTCACGGGTGTGTCGCGGCGGAGATCGTCGCGATTGCACACCCTGACTTCGCACAGCTGAGTTTCTGGTGCTGGGTGTTTTTCAGCACTGAGGGAGTTAATTCTTTCTCTCTCGATGCTGGACAGACCAGCCTCGCCCAGCTGCGATTGATGTTTTGTTAATTAGCTTCCTTCATATACCTGCTGGTCTGCTGGGGGAAATTGCCGGTGAAAGCATTCATTCAGACCAGCAGAGCGGATCGTTTCTGAGAAGACTTAAGCTAAGAATGCCTGTTGTGGTTTTTCCTCTCCTCGCTTATTGTTTATCTTCTTAACCTTTTGTGTTCCTCTGTAGTGGAAGTTTTGTATGCAAGGCAGTGTTTTCTTTACCCCCTGTCTGTCTCGTTTGTATTTGACTGTGTGTAAGCTGTTGCCTGCCCATTCCCTGTGGTGGTAATCAGGGTCCTTCTCAGGACTAGATTACAGTGGTCAGGGATCTACAGGAGACAGGGTTACGCTGGCGGCCTGGACCTCTGTACCATTAACAGTACCTCCAGGTAGAGGGACTAGTCAGGTCCCCAGTTCAGGGTCAGCATAGACCCCGTCCACCTCTATCCTGAGACAGCGTTTCACGTGCACAGTATAGACCCACAATACTTTGGATATATTGTCAGGTAAGACATTGCTGGCAGATTCTACGTATACATGTTGATATTTTCTATAATATGAAATATAGAGTGTTGTCTCTTTAGATATTTGTTACTATCATAGAATATATCTGTTATACGTCGTGACAGATGTCTTCCTCCTCCATTGACTCCTCCTCACAAAGTGAGCCATGCCCAGCCCTTTGTGAGGAACCACGTTGCGCTGACTGTCCAGAAGGTGACGGAATTTGTGACTCCTCATCCTCCACCTCTTCCAAAACCTCATCCCTTAGTGCTTGCATTGTTTTTTGAAGCAGGCAGATAAGGGGGACAGTCAGGCTGACTAGTGCATCATCTGCACTCGCCATCCGCGTTGACTCATCAAACGCACGCAAAACGTGGCAGATGTCCTTCATAGAGTCCTTCGCCAGTCCTTACACTGGCTGCCCATTCATTATAGTATCCAATTAAAAGTAATGGTTGTCACCACAAAGCTCTCCACAGTGCAGCACCCCCCTACATCTCCCTCATTTCTATCTATCGGCCTAACCGACTTGTGCGCTGTGCAAACGACCTTCGACTAACCTCTGCACTAATCCGTACCTCCCACTCCCGACTACAAGACTTCTCCCGTGCTGCGACAATCCTCTGGAATGCTCTACCCCAAGAAATTAGGACTATCCGCAATTAGCATGGTTTCAGGCGCTCCCTCAAAACACATTTGTTCAGAGCGACCTATCACATTCACAAATCAAAGTCATTCTATGTGTAAGTCTGTGTGTGTAGCCCATTCACTATCTCCATCCATCCATCACTCCCTCAAAATGGCTGGACCATCATTGTAATTACACCATTGTATATAAACACCTGTACTTTGTATCTCCCCCACCTCATTGTAGATTGTAAGCTGTCACGAGCAGGGGCGGCTTGTATTGCTTTAATTATTGTATTGTTAACGTCGTTACTTATGACTTGCGTTCTGAAACTGTTAAACTGTAAAGCGCTGCGGAATATGTTGGCGCTATATAAATAAAGATTATTATTATTATAGAGGCCCAGTCAGTAGTGGTGAAGTGTGAACGGCGCAAATTGCGAGTTGATTGCGCCTGATGCAGCTGAAACTCCATTACTGTTGGCTGCTGCTCACACAACCGCTCCAACATATGTAACGTGGAATTCCACCTGGTGGGTACGTCACATAAGATGCGATGTTCAGGAAGGCGAAATCTGCGTTGCAGAGCTGCAATCAGCGATCTGGCCATGCTGGAACGTCGCAAGTGAGCGCACTCTAGGCGGACCTTGTGCAGCAGTGCATCAAGATCCGGATAGTCCCTCCAAAAACTCTGCACGACCAAGTTGAGCACATGTGACAGACATGGTATGTGAGTGAGGTTGCCAAGGCCCAGAGCTGCCACCAGATTTCGGCCATTGTCACACACTACCAAGCCTGGCTGGAGATTCGCTGCCAAAAACCACACGTCGCTGTCCTGCTTGATGGCATTACAGAGCTCCTGCGCTGTGTTTCTTCGATTCCCCATGGAAATTAATTTCAGGACGGCCTGTTGACGTTTAGACACGGCTGTGCTCATATCGGTCGCAACAGGTAACCGTTCACAGGTCCATGTGGAGGTAGACCGTGACGGCTCCTGCAGCGATGATTCTGAGGAACTGGAGTAGGAGGAGGAGTCAATGTGTACAGACTTGATTCCTGCAATCCTTGGAGTTGGCAGAACACGTACAGCGCCACTGGCAAGATCTGTACCCAGCTCCACAACATTGACCCAATGGGCAGTGAGGGAAAGGTATCGTCACTGGCCATGGGTGTTAGAACCCTCTTGTTAGGTTTTGTTTCAGTTTGCTGGTCACATGACCTTTTTTCCCTATTTAGTCTGGCTCCGCCCTTCTGACTTTGCTTGACTTCATTGTATTATCTACTGTTAAGCTAGCCGGGTGCTTAGGTGCCTTACTCAGTCAGTTTTGCTTGATGTTAGGATCTCAAAGTATTTTGTTTTCTGTTTAATTATCCCTGATACAATTTCTGTTAGGAGGTGTCCACCTTTTCTCCCAGTCCCTAGATCTTGTAGGGATTCCTCCCTCGCAACTATATGTCTTCGTTCAGACTAGCTGAGGACTTTAGCGGGTCTGGTCGCAGGATCAGGTTCCCCGTTACATCGTAGGGATTCAGCTTAGTTCTATTGTAGGGACAGAATTCCCTTCTTTCCTTAGTGGTTGTAGCAGATCATAACAATGGGTACTGGTCCACGCATAGGTGGTCAGGTGGACCTTGCTACTGATGGCGTTTAGTAGCGCATGTTTAATTTTTCCCTCAACATGCTTTTGCAGACCAGGGACGGCTTGCCTGCTGAAATGAAATCGGCTTGGCACATTGTATTGTGGGACTGACAATTATATTAAGTTACGGAAACTGTCTGTCTCCACCAGCCTGAATGACAGCATTTCAAGGGACAGGAGTTTTGCAATGCCAGCATTCTGAGCCTGTGCACGTGGATGGTTTGCCGAGTATGGCCGTCTTTTATCCCATGCCTGTGCTACCGATGGCTGTTTTGTGGCCTGGGAGTGTGAGGATGACAGGGAACTTGCTGCTGTGTGTGGAATAACACTTTGTCTCTAGACAACAGTGACCGAGGTTCTTCCATGGCGATCCTGTGAGGAAGCAGAACCAGCTGTGTGTGAGCTCTATGAAGAGCTTCAACACAACCTGAAGATGTAGGTGTTGCTGTAGGTTGGCCTACATCTCCAGTGTGTCTTTGTAACTCAACTACGTGCTTTGTCCGCACATGTTTCCACATATTAGTGGTATTTAGGTTACTGTCACTTTTACCTATTTTTAATTTTTGATTACACAGCTTGCATTTGACATAGCAAATATCATCTGCAAGTGTGTCAAAAAAGGACCACGCAGTGCAAGTCCTGGAGCGCACGTTTTGACTTTTGGAAGACAACTGCTCCGAACAGGTGCCAAACTGGAGGCTACAGCCAACCGAGTCTGCAGCCTAACTCTCCCTCCTGTTTGTACCGTTGGGGCAATGTCTTCCTCTATCTTCCTTCTATCACTAACCACTTCTCTAGGCCTCTCACAGCTTTCAACCAAAGTACTGGTTCTCAGCCACAAAGCTATCCACAGTGCAGCACCCCCCTACATCTCCTCCCTCATTTCTATCTATCGGCCTAACCGACTGCTGCGCTCTGCAAACGACTTTCGACTAACCTCTGCACTAATCCGTACCTCCCACTCCCGACTGCAAGACTTCTCCCGCGCTGCGCCAATCCTCTGGAATGCTGTACCCCAAGAAATTAGGACTATCCACAATTTGCATGGTTTCAGGCGCTCCCTCAAAACACATTTGTTCACAGCGGCCTATCACATTCACTAATCAAAGTCATTCTATGTATTCTGTGTAAGTGTGTGTGTGGTGTCTAGCCCATTCACTATCTCCATCCCTCACTCCCTTAAGATGGCTGGACCATCATTGTAAATGCACCATTGTATATAAACACCTATAGTTTGTATCTCCCACACCTCATTGTAGATTGTAAGCTGTCACGAGCAGGGGCGACTTATTTTGCTTAAATTATTGTATTGTTAACGTTGTTACTTATGACTTGTGTTATGAAACTGCTAAACTGTAAAGCGCTGCGGAATATGATGGCGCTATATAAATTAATACTATTATTATTATTATTAGTATTCCTCTGAGCTGCTCCCACCACCTTCCTGTTCCTCACGCCATGTTGGGTCTTGGACCTCATCATCTCCACTACCCTCTTCCAACACCTGCTGATGTTGGGTGGTCTGGCCAGCACCATGCTCAACAGAAACTGGCACCCGAGTCTCATCATCATCAGATGCGTTCTGCGGTGTGCTGACCATCGGCACTGTCTCACCCGCCTCTTCAGATTGAGAGAGACACAGCTGTTGCGCATCACTGCATACTCCCTCTTCTTCACATTCCAGAATGCTGCTTGGCTGGGCCCCTGTTTGCAAGCCAACAGATTCTGAGAACAGAAGCAGACACTCAGCTGGCTCCTGTACAGAACTCTGTGACTGCTTGGGCAATTTGGCAGGCGGTGAAGAGACAGATGGTTGCTCAACAGTGCTGTGGTCCTGAGAGGAGGTGGAAGCAATTGAAGTCGATGCATTGGCTGACATCCAACCAACAACGGCTTCAATTTGTTCTTTCCAGAGCAGAGGGGGGGTACGCCGACCTCCTACAAAAGTGCGCATAAAGTAACGCTCACGGGGAAAACTGGTGGATGCTGTGTCACTGGGGGCGGCAGCAGCCACAGAATCCCAACGTCCTCTCCCTGCTGAAACTCCACGACCACGTGCCTTACTCCCTGCCTTCTTCATCTTGGTAGATTGATAAAGAAAGTCTGAAAAGTTATAAGGCCAAAGTGTGGTTATTCCGCAGAGACTGCAGTGAACACTGCACACAACTGTTGGCTACCCAACGCGTCACAGCAGGAAGGCAGTCTGTGCGTCCAAACAAAGGCGCAAGCATACATGCACGTACCCAGTTTATAAAGCTATATAAAAAAAATTATGTAGTAGTGACGCACACTTTATTGAGGTACAGTATTACATGGCCATTCACCATCTGTGGCTATGCAGTCTCATCTATATATACCTTATCTATCCGTTGTCATGCTTGCAAGTCCACAGTCAGGCATAAATAGCAATTTGCACTATGCACTTTTTAAAGGTTATGTTTGTTAATAAAAATGATTATTGGCACATATTATGAGTATTACATGATGGAAATTGTATATTTTTTATAAACTGTTTAGTGACATTATTCAGCAAATGTAACATTTTATTAATGTGACAGATAACTTGTAATGCTGATGATGTTTTGAAGTCAGACATTCATTGTCTATACAATAAAAATGGTGTACATACTGTTACTTATCCATCATTAATGGATTCAGATATGTACTTGTATGCTTTTATGTACAACCATATAGCAGATTCCTTAACTAATTTTTTTTGTGGTTTGCATTGCTGTTAAACATGTTAATGTATGCGTTTATGTTTGTCAATTCTTTATTTATCTCGATATTTTTTTAAATGAAATCATCATCTTATGGTAGTAAAGCTTATCTTTCTCTTGTTTGGAGTATAGACATTTAAAATTGACACGTAACAAGGAAAATACTTGATCTACTATTTAAACATCCCCCTTGACCCTGGGCTCCAACAATGCCAGTTGTTGCCTAGAAGTGCTGTTAGCACAGTGAACACTTGCTCCTGTGTTACTGGGGTTCAGTAACACCAGCTGTTCCCCTGCTGTGTGTACGTCAAAAAGTCCTGCTGCCTCCACCCTGTCCTCCTCTCATCCCTGGGCTCCAACACCGCCAGTTGTTGCCTGGAAGTGCTGTTACCACAGTCAACACTTGCTCCTGTGTTACTGGGGTTCAGTAATGTCAGCTGTTCCCCTGCTGTGTGGACGGCAAAAAGTCCTGCTGCCTCCACCCTGTTCTCTTCTCATCCCTGGGCTCCAACACCGCCAGTTGTTGCTCGGAAGTACTTGGCACGGGTACTGACTCCTGCCCAGCCTGGTTACAGCACGACAGCTGTTTCCTGGCAGTGTCAACGTCAATTAGCCTCCAATAAGTTGTCCTGTCGTGTTGCATTCTGGTTAGCCGACTATATGGTGCCTGCAGTTTTGGTCATTCCTATGTGTGCTGTGGGATATGTAAATAAAGGCTGTTTCCGTTGTGACAATAGGACAAGCACCCACTGTAGGACTGTGTGATTCGGTAACTGAGGACGGCTTGCGGCCTGTCAACTTACATTTTCATGGGTGCCTTATGGTACCCGTCCGGGTTCCAGTACCGTCAACTGGTTCTCCGCAGTGCCTTTGGCCTAGGTGCCTCCATCTCGGTATCCGAGTTCCAGCAACGTCTGCTGGTCCTTGGTAGTGCTTTGGAGCACAGGTACCTCCTGCTTAGTAACCGTGTCCCAGTAACGTCAGCTGGTCCTCGGTTGTGCCATTGGCTCTTTTCCTTCTGCTGCCCCTCCGGGTTCCAGCACAGTCAGCTGGTCCTCGTTACTTGCATTGGCTCTTGTACCTTCTGCTACCCGTCCGGGTTCCAGTACCGTCAACTGGTTCTCCGCAGTGCCTTTGGCCTAGGTGCCTCCATCTCGGTATCCGAGTTCCAGCAACGTCTGCTGGTCCTTGGTAGTGCTTTGGAGCACAGGTACCTCCTGCTTAGTAACCGTGTCCCAGTAACGTCAGCTGGTCCTCGGTTGTGCCATTGGCTCTTTTCCTTCTGCTGCCCCTCCGGGTTCCAGCACAGTCAGCTGGTCCTCGTTACTTGCATTGGCTCTTGTACCTTCAGCTACCCGTCCGGGTTCCAGTACCGTCAACTGGTTCTCCGCAGTGCCTTTGCCTAGGTGCCTCCATCTCGGTATCCGAGTTCCAGCAACGTCTGCTGGTCCTTGGTAGTGCTTTGGAGCACAGGTACCTCCTGCTTAGTAACCGTGTCCCAGTAACGTCAGCTGGTCCTCGGTTGTGCCATTGGCTCTTTTCCTTCTGCTGCCCCTCCGGGTTCCAGCACAGTCAGCTGGTCCTCGTTACTTGCATTGGCTCTTGTACCTTCTGCTACCCGTCCGGGTTCCAGTACCGTCAACTGGTTCTCCGCAGTGCCTTTGGCCTAGGTGCCTCCATCTCGGTATCCAAGTTCCAGCAACGTCTGTTGGTCCTTGGTAGTGCTTTGGAGCACAGGTACCTCCTGCTTAGTAACCGTGTCCCAGTAACGTCAGCTGGTCCTCGGTTGTGCCATTGGCTCTTTTCCTTCTGCTGCCCCTCCGGGTTCCAGTAACGTCAGCTGGTTCTTGGAAGTTTGTCAGCCTTCTTGTACCTTCAGCTACATTTACAAATTGAACATTTTAAAAATGTTTTTTGGGTAATCACTCTGGATCTCCAACAATGAAGACGACGACCCTGATGACCACCCCGAAGAAGATGACGACCACAAGGACAACGAGCATCAAGCCAACCAGCCTGAACAACATCACAAAGAAGAAATAAAAGATTACCCAGAAGAAGATCACCAACAGGACAAAGAAAGTTAAGACAAACTACAAGATACAGAAAAAGAGACAGAAGAACAATAAGCAGAAGATCAAAAAGAAGAAGAACATGAAGTATAAGACCAAAATGAAGAGCAAAATATATGCTCTAAATTCTAAGCAGAAGAAGACTAAGCAGTGTATGGGGGTGAGTCCGTTCCTCCTCGTGGTGCCCCCGGAAAATGCCTGCTGCTGCAGGCTAAACTGAACACGGACAAATACTGTTGTAATTTAAATCTTTTGGGACAGCAAGAACGGAAGGTTGAAAAAATCATACTTTTACAGATTACAAGTACAGGAATCTCTGTCACAAATAAGAATATGATGAAGAAGATGAAGAGGAAGAAGATGAAGAAGTAGAATATGAAGAAGAATAATAGTTTAATAAGAACAATATGAGTAATGTTAACAAAAAGATGAATAGCAAGAAGTTTAAGAAGAAGATAAAGAAGGTGAAGATGAAGAATAATTTGATGAAAAAGATGATGCTGCTGAAGATTATGAAGGAGAAAGTGTGTCAAAAGTTAAAAAGGTGAAGAGCATGGAAGTTGTGAAATATACATATTTGCCAAAATAGAAAAAACGTTAACAACATTGTCAATTTCTTCGTCAATCCGAACATCTTTAAAAAAAAAAATATTAATGCTATTCCATTTGATTGGGTTAAACATCTATGCCTTTAATGTCTCCTCAACCTCCCCCAATACATTCTACATTACTCTTTGTTGTTTTCCTTCATGTACAATTAACCAACAAGGCAAGAATGGGTTTTTTTTAATTCCGATATTTTGTTCCCATAGACTTACATTGGATTTCCGGTATCGGTATCGGGTATCGCTGATATTTTTGGGGTATCGGCAATACCATTCCGATTCCGATACTTTTGGATATCGGAAAGTATCGCTCAACTCTATTTCCTAATTAACAATAGCTAAACAATACAGCAAAATTCTAAGCTCACAAACTGCTTAGGAGACACATACCCTCATGAACCAAGTTTAGAACTAGCACAAAGCTTAAAAAAAACTTATAAAGGGGGGTCTAAAAATATGTAAAAGAATATGGATTATAAAATAAAATATAGCTCAACTTTTTAACCTAAATTAAACAAAATCATATACAGTATACTGGAGAAGATCCATTCTTTGGAAATTTGAATTCACCAGTTTTGACCAATTTTTCCCAAAATTCTTTGCATGGTGAATGGGGGTTGGAACAGATGGCCCAGGAGGTCCCTTCCAACTCTACTATTCTATGATTCTATGAATGCGCACGTAACGCAAATCACAATAGTGAAAAGCTTCTAAATGCCCTGAACTGACATGTGTAACATTCTGAGGTCTCGTTTGACTGTATTCAATCTCTTTTAAACTCTTTAGCACAAACACAACCTTAGTAATGTCAAAGTTACCTCATTTTAGAAAAAGATGGTAAAAAGGTAATAACAACTTATTTTTATTTAAAAACAGCCCCAAAATTAACCAATTTAATCATTTGTGATTAGCTAGACCATTCTGTGCAGAACACTACTCAGCTGATAGTTATGCTGTTAGAGGTAACTGCTGTGACTGAGATGAATGACATGCCATATATTCCAGAATGCCCTTGGCTCACTTGCTGCTAATTAGCTTTCTGCATTTGGTAGCTCTACTGCACTGATGGCTGATGCCAATAGTGGTGCATCTGTTGCTTCTATCGGCTCCCATATTCATAGCCTTAATTTTTTTTTCCTTTACACTTTTCCTTTCACCATACACTTTATGCAACACTGTAATTAACTGTTGAAAATCTTTTCAACCCCAATTATTCAACCCTTCCCAAAGAGGCTATAATAAGAAATGCTAGGTAGGTGTGATGCTGAGTCACTTCTCACGGACAAGCTGTGAGTCAGGATAGTCAAAAAGTCTGAATTCAATAACAAAGAGAGTACATCATAAACAGAGTGGAGAAACAAAAGCATAGTCAGATAACTGTCCAAGGTCAAAATACCGAGAAAATAGAGGATCAGATCATAGGTATTAGGCAAATGGATGGTCAGAACGACGTTCAAGGTCAGGCAGGGATAGATCAACAAGCAAGGAACATAGAAAACAAACTACACTGAGCGGAAATTACGACTGGAAGCCCAGTTAAATAGCTAAATAATCAAGGGAACAGGGATCTAGTGAGAGCTCAGCATCTCCTAGTCTAAGATTGGACGGCCGACTGTCAATAGCAACACAGACAGCTCAGCATGCCACCGAACAAGACTGGACAACCAAGCTATCAATCACTGCACAGAAAGCTCAGCAAGCCCCTGCACCGACTGGGCAATTGTGCTGACAATCACTGCATCCTAAGTCACACTGAGGGGTGGAATCTTTACAGTAGGTAGGTACACATAGATAAATACAGCAGTCAAATTGCAGACTAGTAAAACAGGTATGCAAAAACAGACAGGCACAGTTAAATGTGTACATTTGTTATAATGTTTTCACTAAATTTAAACACCTTCCCAAAAAGTTGTAATAAAAAATACTACATAGGTCATGTCTAAAACATCAGCACTTGCAACAGGGTGCTATATTGACATGGCTTGTACAAATGTAAAATTTGACTAATAAATGAAATGTGTAAAAAAATGCTTTCAATTTATGAATACATTTGCTTGTGACAAACAAGCACAGTATCAGATTTGTATTTTTAAATATTGTGCTGTCTCACTTCTGCTTTTTAGTGCATGAAGAATGAATATAAAATTATGCAATTCAAATGTTACAGGACAAATGCCACCAACACCATATTGTTAAGCAAACAATCAAATCGAGACTAGCACTGCTGTTAGCATCACTCCTTCCTCTCATTTTTCAGCTATCTATTATTTCCAGACTATTGCTTTTATTTGCATTAGTAATTTTTCAATGTTAGTATTTTTTCAATCTTTTAAGGCTTTCTCTTCCTATCCTTATTGCTGAGCTGTAAGTTCCTTCGTCTTTTCATCATCCTAATTAACCCTAAAATGGCTGCTGCATTCCCTGTCTCAGCTTTTACACAGGCTATAATAGTTTTTTCTGATTGGCTGTGCTCTAGTAAGTGAAGTGATTGATGCAAGTTATTATGGAGAAGCCCGGGCAGTAACGTTTGACGTCATGTTTATCTTCTGTAGTTGATTCAATCTTCTACAATCTATAAAAAGGTGACAGGTATTTTTTGGGGGGGAAATTTGAGACCTGCAAATTTCATAACATTCAACACAAATTGATTCTCTAATCTCTAAAATATACACCTGATTTTTTTTATTTTGGCAAAGGTCTCCGAAGCTTCATCCCTTTTAGCAGCCATCAACAAATGTAGCATTTCTTGAATTGACAGGTATATCAGGATCCATAAAGTGTAACTCAGAACCAAAATGTGCAAGTTCAAGTATTTTATTGTTAAGTGTTAATAGTTATCTTTCCGGTATGTTATTTTAAGAAATGTTACTATAATTATCCAGGAAACTCTGAAGATATCTAGGAAACTAAAGATATTTAGGAACTCAAGCTGTGTCCTGTGACGTCAATGGCCCTCATACTCATTACCTAACATCGCCCAATATTGGAGGACTTGGACAACAATCTGATGTGCCTTCCGACTGTTCCCCGATCCCAACGGATGTTTGCCTGATTTCGGACTACCAATGTTTTTTTTTTCTAGGCAAAGAGTCTCGGTATGGCTCGTTCATAGAGAACACAAGAAAGCTTGACGGAGCGAATCATGTATGGAGGAGTGAGAAGGGGTATAGTCCAGTAATGGGATGAACAGTTGGCCAAACCATTGTTCGGCCAACAACTGCAATATTTATTGTGTATGGAGCCCTTTACGAGGATGTAACGACAATCTCTAGAACTTACAGTGCTGAAACTCCAATTGTAAACTGTCTTTCTGCTTTTTGCAGTCTGTTCTTCCTGCTTCACATGGTATTATGTCTATCACTTTCTATCTAGTTGAAAATATTACTACAGGAAGAATAAGCTGTTCTAGCTATAAACACATCAGACTTCCTTTGCTGACACAGAGGAGCCGGACCATCTGGCCTAAGACGAATTTCTTAATTGAATGATCCAATAACTGTATTTAATTGCATCAATTAGTTGTAATGATAGTAAGCATAGGAAATCTGGTTTGTGCGTATCTACACAAATGTTTTCCATTTGGATGAAAAAAAAAAAATCTGAAAAGACCATCAATGGAACAGTTTGTAGTTTACGTCTCGGGACAACTGAACTAATTTAATATTTCATAGTGAAGTAGATTGATTTTGACCCAAACATTGAATTGCAAATTTTCTTTTTATTCAAATTGACAAATTAATTGTGTGTCTTTTCCAAGAACCAAATGTTGGAAGATGTTTTCCTGCCGTTTAAGGAAAGTTCACAAAGATATAATTTCTCACTTCGACAACAGATGGAATCTATTTATAATTAGGCAACCAAGATTTTAGGGTTGGTGTCAAGGGCATAAGTTCAAGGACTGGAGTTATGGGTGCATGACTTTCATGAAAGCAGCTTTGACAGCTACTGTAGGATCTTTTGATGGACTCTGGTCTGCACTTTTTGCTGTTGCGGGTCAAGAATTTGTACACAAATCACTTTTCAAACAGTGGTTGAAAATTTGTTCCGGAGGTCATAGATATTCGTGGAGAGCAGGGGTGAACTTAGCCTCTGTGCTGCCTGAGGCGAACTGCAAAACGGCGCCCCCCAATTCGAGCGAGGAAGGTTGCGGCGCGCGTAGCGTCAAATTTTAGGCACGCCCCGACCACACCCATTTCACAACTAGTCACACCCATGTCCACGCCCCGACCACACCCATTTAGCACTGGTGATCACACTGACTGGTACTGAGGGCACAGTGACTGGTACTATGGGCACACTGGCACTGAGTAAAAGAAAGAACAGAGAGAGAAAAAAGAAAACAGAGAAAGGAGAGAGAAAGAAAGAACAGAGAGAAAATAGAGAGAGAAATAAATAAAGAAAGGGAAAAGAAAAAACAGAGAGAGAAAAGAACAGAGAGAGAAAGAAAAAAAGATGGGAAAGAAAGAACAGAGAGAAAGAAAGAAAGAAAGAAAGAACAGAAAAAGAAAGAGGGGACAGAAAAAAAGAACAGAGAGAAAAAAAGAAATAGGGGAAAGAAAGAACAAAGAGAGAAAGAAAGAACAGAGAGATAGAGAGAAAGAAAGAGGGGAAACAAAGAACAGAGAGAGAGAGAAAGAGAAATAAAGAAAACAGATAGAAAGAACAGAGAGAGAGAGAGAAAGAACAGAGAGAGAAAGAAAGAGGGGAAAGAAAGAACAGAGAGAAAGAAAGAACAGAGAGAAAGAAAAAGAACAGAGAGAGAAAGAAAGATGAGAAAAAAAAAACTACTGAATAATGGCCCCATATACTGCTGCATACAGTATAATAGCCCACATGATGTCCATACTGATAATGGACCCATATACTGCTGCATACTGAATAATGGCCCCATATACTGCTGCATACAGTATAATAGCCCCACATGATGCTCCAGACTGAATAATGGCCCCATATATTGCTGCATACAGTATAATAGCCCCACATGATGCTCCAGACTGAATAATGGCCCCATATACTGCTGCATACTGAATAATGGCCCCATATACTGCTGCATACAGTATAATAGCCCCACATGATGCTCCAGACTGTATAATGGCCCCATATACTGCTGCATACAGTATAATAGCCCCACATGATGCTCCAGACTGAAAAATGGCCCCATATACTGCTGCATACTGAATAATGGCCCCATATACTGCTGCATACAGTATAATAGCCCCACATGATGCTCCAGACTGAATAATGGCCCCATATACTGCTGCATACTGAATAATGGCCCCATATACTGCTGCATACAGTATAATAGCCCCACATGATGCTCCAGACTGAATAATGGCCCCATATACTGCTGCATACTGAATAATGGCCCCATATACTGCTGCATACAGTATAATAGCCCCACATGATGCTCCAGACTGAATAATGGCCCCATATACTGCTGCATACTGAATAATGGCCCCATATACTGCTGCATACAGTATAATAGCCCCACATGATGCTCCAGACTGAATAATGGCCCCATATACTGCTGCATACTGAATAATGGCCCCATATACTGCTGCATACAGTATAATAGCCCCACATGATGCTCCAGACTGTATAATGGCCCCATATACTGCTGCATACAGTATAATAGCCCCACATGATGCTCCAGACTGAATAATGGTCCCATATACTGCTGCATACTGAATAATGGCCCCATATACTGCTGCATACAGTATAATAGCCCCACATGATGCTCCAGACTGAATAATGGCCCCATATACTGCTGCATACTGAATAATGGCCCCATATACTGCTGCATACAGTATAATAGCCCCACATGATGCTCCAGACTGAATAATGGCCCCATATACTGCTGCATACTGAATAATGGCCCCATATACTGCTGCATACAGTATAATAGCCCCACATGATGCTCCAGACTGTATAATGGCCCCATATACAGCTGCATACAGTATAATAGCCCCACATGATGCTCCAGACTGAATAATGGCCCCATATACTGCTGCATACTGAATAATGGCCCCATATACTGCTGCATACAGTATAATAGCCCCACATGATGCTCCAGACTGAATAATGGCCTTGCATAAAAAAAAAAAACTACTCACCTCTGCCCGTTCCAACGCTGATATCGCTTCCTCATCTATCACACACACAGCGTCTCACACACACACACACACACACACACACACACACACACACACACACACACACACACACAGCAGCTTCACACACACAGCAGCTACACACGCACGCACGCACGCACGCACGCACACACACACACCAGCTTCACAGGCACAGCGGCCTGACTCACCTCTCCATGATCCGGCAGCTTCCTTCTCACTTCCTCTCACACATTATGAGTTCTGCTCTGCCGCCCCCTGGCTGCCGCCGCCTGAGATAACAGCTCAACTCGCCTCATTATAGCGGCACCAGTGGTGGAGAGGGAAACCGAAGGGCAGTTAAATGTACTAAGAGAAAAAAATGTGTTACATAATATGGTGACATTTGAAGTATTGTTTGTAACTAATATAGATCTTGTTTGCTTTATTTTATTATACTCACTTATATAACGTCATTAATTCCATCGTCGATGTCCCCATTGGGGCTCACAATCTAAAACTCCTATCAGTACCTCTTTGGAGTATGGGAGGAAACCCACACAAACATGGGTAGAGCATACAAACTCCTTGCAGATGTTGTCTTTGGTTTGAACTCAGGAATCCAACAATGCAAGGATCCCTGTTAACCACTGAGCCACTGTGTGCTAACCACTGAGTCATCATGCTGCATATGTTTTCCATTAAATACTTCAGTATTAAAGGGATTTCACTAGTAAGATTTTTCATACGTAGGCTACATTTCTGATGGGGTCATCCTTCACTTAGCTAAAAATAAATTAAGGGTCTGTGCACACATTGTGGATTTGCCTGCGGATTTTTCCGCACAGAATCCGCACCTCTTGGTAGAAAACTCAGATGCTTTTTAAAGCTTTTTGGATGCTTTTTTGATATGTTTTTTCATGCTTTTTTCTCATGCGTTTTTGTATGCGTTTTTGACAGCTAAATAAAGATATGTTATTTAACAAAAAAAAAGATTTGTGATGTCATTTGTTGTCCAACCTACTCTTTTACATTTGTCCAACCCACACTCTGTTACACACACAGACAGATAGAGATAGATAGATAGATAGATAGATAGATAGATAGATAATAGATAGATAGATAAATAGATAGATAGATAGATAGATATATAATAGATAGATAGATAGATAGATAGATAGATAGATAGATAGATAGATAGATAGATAGATAGATAGATAGATAGATAGATAGATAGATAGATAATAGATAGATAGATAGATAGATAGATAGATAATAGATAGATAGATAGATAGATAGATAGATAGATAGATAATAGATAGATAGATAGATAGATAGATAGATATATAATAGATAGAAAGATATATAGTGTTATGGAAATTTAATTAGGATAAATCTATCCTGAAGTGTTTGTTGGTGCTGTTCCCAATTTTCTATTAAATGTCTTTTTGAGCGCTCAGAACGAAATGAGGACTGTCCACAACGGAAGTGTCAGTATAACAGTTCGTCAAGACTCCTCATTTATTATTCATTCAAGGTTTTATACGTTTTCAAAAAGGGGCTGGTTAGTCAATTAACATACAATTAAAAGCTGCTAGATTATTGGCTGTTCTAGTGTAAGTATGATAATTATGATAAAAAGGGCTGAAGTTGCAGATTTATTGTTTTTTGTTCTTTTGCCCTAGCTTTCTTGCATGACTAGTAAAGTAAACAATAGATATCTACTTGTCACGCTGTCTAATGATATGTATACAATGTCAGTAAACTATTAATACAGGAACAACACTCTATACAACAACTAGTATAGCAACATCAGCATGTAAGTATAGAATAGATTTACCTGACACGATATCTGCTGAACTCAGGGTTAATCTTGAGGACTTGATGAGCTGAAACAGGAAAGAGGTGGACCGGGATCTAACCTGACCCTAAACTGGGGTCCTAACTAATCCCTGACCTTGGAGGTACTGATAATGGTTCAGAGGTCCAAGTCACCAACCTAACCCTGTCTCCTATCAGACCCTGAACCCTGTAATCAGTCCTAAGAAGGATCCTGACTACCACCAAAGGGATATGGGCTGATCTTAGCTAAATACACAGATTAGACATATAAGACAGACAGGATAACACTCTCTTGCATACACACTCAAACACCAAAGGAACATAAATGATCTGGGAAATAAACTCTAACCAAGTTGAGCTTAGAACAACTAAGGAGCTCACAACTAAAGTCTATACAGATTCATTCCTATCTGTGGTTTGCATGAAGGTTTCACTGGCAACTCCCCAAGCAGACAACCAGGAATTTAAAGGAAACCAATCAACAAATAATCAATTGCAGCCGGGAGAAACTGCACCCAGTCCCAGCACCGAGCACAGACAGAATTAACTCCCTAGCTGCCAAACACAAAGAAACAGCAGCTCAGCTGTGAGAAGTCAAAATGTGCAACCGCGACGATCTTCGTGGCAATGCACACATGACAGTACCCCCCCTTCTACGAGGGGCCTCCGGACCCTCAGGGCCAGGCCTGCCCGGGTGAGTTCTGTGGAAGGTCCGAACCAAACGATCTGCGTTAACATCAGACGCAGGGACCCACGTCCTCTCCTCTGGACCATACCCCTTCCAATGCACCAAGTACTGAAGGGACCGGCGATTCAGACGTGAGTCAATGATCTTTGATACTTGAAATTCCAAGTTACCATTGACCAACACAGGAGGAGGAGGTAGAGGTGACGGTATGACTGGTGCCACATACCTTTTAAGTAATGACTTGTGGAACACATTATGAATTTTAAACGTAGGAGGGAGGTCCAGACGAAATGCCACAGGATTAATTATGGAACTGATCCTGTACGGCCCGATGAATCTGGGACCCAGTTTCCAGGAGGGCACTTTAAGTTTTATATTCCTGGTAGACAACCATACCAGATCGTTCACATTCAGATCTGGACCAGAAACTCTCCTCCTATCAGCCATACGTTTGTAACGGTTCCCCATCGCACTCAGATTATTCAATACACCTCTCCACACAGAAGCAAGTGACGACGAGAAACGCTCCTCCTCAGGAACCCCAGAAGGGCCCCCCCCCATTGAAAGTACAAAACTGAGGATGAAAACCATATGCCCCAAAAAACGGGGACTTACCAGTGGACTCGCTCCGCCTGTTGTTAAGAGCGAACTCTGCCAGAGGCAAGAAAGAAGACCAGTCCTCTTGGTTCTCTGAGACAAAACACCGGAGATATGTCTCTAAGCTCTGATTCAGATGCTCTGTCTGACCATTGGTCTGCGGATGAAAAGCCGAGGAAAATGACAATTGCATCCCCCGACGTAAACAAAATGCCCTCCAAAATTTGGACACAAACTGAGACCCCTATCTGACATCACATCAGAAGGCAACCCATGAAGTCTAACGATCTTCCTAATGAACACCTGCGCCAGAGTTTTAGCATTAGGGAGTGCAGGAAGAGCAACGAAATGTGCCATCTTACTGAACCTGTCAACAACCACCAGCATGACAGTATTCCCTGACGACGGAGGAAGGTCCGTAATGAAGTCCATAGATAAATGAGTTCATGGACGCTCCGGAAGTTTCAAGGGTAAAAGGGTCCCAGACGGACGGGTATGAGGGGTTTTAGAGCGAGCACACACCCCACATGACGCGACAAAAGTTATAACATCTTTATTAGCATTAGGCCACCAAAACCGGCGAGAAAGGAGATCTAAAGTAGCCTTACTCCCTGGATGTCCTGCTAGAGCAGAATTATGATGTGCCTCAATAACCTTTTGTCTCAACAGATTTGGGACAAACAGTCTCCCTGGAGGTCCTGCAGGGGCGTCCCCTGAGCCTCTAACACCTCCTCCTCAAGCTCAGAAAATACAGCCGACACTACCACCCCCTCCTGAAGGATAGGACTCGGGTCATCCGTTTTCCCGGCCCCTGGGAAACTGCGAGACAAGGCATCAGCCTTCACATTCTTAGACCCCGGGCGATAAGTGACGACAAAATTAAACCTGGTAAAAAACAACGACCATCGAGCTTGTCTGGAATTCAGACGCTTAGCGGATTCCAAATACAACAGGTTCTTGTGATCAGTAATAACGGTAACCGGGTGGACTGCCCCCTCCAAAAAGTGACGCCATTCTTCAAAAGCTAACTTAATGGCCAAAAGTTCCCTATTGCCGATATCATAATTCCTTTCGGCGGACGACAATTTCTTAGAAAAGAAAGCGCACGGATGCCATTTACCAGGGGACGGACCCTGGGACAATATAGCACCCACCCCTACGTCAGACGCATCCACCTCCACAATGAACGGCTGAGATGCATCTGGTTGGATGAGAACGGGTGCCGAAGCAAAACATTTCTTCAAAGAGGAAAAGGCTTGGCAAGCTTTGTCCGACCATTTAGAAAAATCCATCCCTTTTCTTGTCATGTCAGTGAGAGGTTTGACGACAGATGAGAAATTACAAATAAATTTCCGGTAGTAGTTAGCAAACCCCAAAAAACGCTGCAGAGCCTTAAGATCCCCTGGCTGATCCTATTCAAGCACTGCTCTCACCTTTTCAGGGTCCATACGGAAACCGGAGGCTGACACCAAAAAACCCAAAAACTGAAGTTCCTGTACGGCAAATACACACTTCTCCAGTTTGGCGTATATTTATTGTCTCGCAAGATCTGCAACACCTGTCTCACATGCTCCTGATGAGACACAAGATCTGGCGAGTAAATTAAAATGTCTCCAAATATACGAACCACAAACACCCCACAAGGTGACGAAAAATGTCATTAACAAAATGTTGGAATACTGCTGGTGCAGTAGTCAGACCAAAAGGCATGACTAGGTTCTCATAATGTCCCTCCGGCGTGTTAAACGCCGTTTTCCACTCATCCCCCTCTTTTATCCTAATCAGATTATACGCCCCCCTGAGATCCAATTTAGAAAAACCATTTGGCGCCAACAATTTGATTGAAGAGATCAGGAATAAGAGGGAGTGGATACGGATCTCGAACAGTAATCCGATTAAGTTCGCGGAAATCCAAGCAAGGGCTTAGGCCTCCATCTTTCTTCTTCACAAAGAAGAACCCCGCGGCTACTGGGGAAGATGAAGGTCTAATATGCCCTTTGGCCAGACTTTCAGAAATATAATCTTTCATAGCCTGCCTCTCAGGATCAGAAAGATTATACAACCTAGCTTTAGGCAACTTAGCATCAGGAAGGAGATTAATAGAGCAGTCATACACGCGATGAGGAGGCAACTCCTGACACCCCTCCTCAGAGAAAACATCCCCAAAATCCTCCAAAAAAGGAGGCAATGTACTAGGCACGACCGCACTAATGACTGTGTTCATGCAGTTGCTTTTGCAAAACTCACCCCATTGGCTTATTTCTCTGGACTGCCAATTAATCACAGGGTTATGTTTAACCAACCAAGGAAGTCCCAACACAATGGGAGTAGGTAGACCCTCCAACACATAACAAGATAATTGTTCCCTATGTATTGCCCCTACCCGAAGGTCAATGTTATGAACCTCATGAACAAAGCTACCTTGGCCGAGAGGCCTGGCGTCAATGGAGAATATAGGGATCGGTTTGACCAATACACTCAGATGCATACCTTGAGCCTGAGCAAACTGAGCGTCAACCAGATTAGCCCGGAACCACTATCAAGAAGAACAGACAATCTCTCCACTCTCGTACCAACTACCACCTCCACTGGTACAAGGAACTGAGAAGAACTGGCGGATGAAATACATACTCCCAGGTTGTCGTCCACCACACAACCTGGGTTAACAGTTTTCCGGCGACTTTTGGCTCAACAAGGCACGGGATGGACATTCTCCAACAAAATGTCCCTCTTTCCCGCAGAAAAAACATCTTCTAGTCCTGCGGCGTACCGCCAATCCCCTCCTACGAAATGATGTCCCTCCCAACTGCATAGGCTCATCCGAACAGACAAGGGGAACCTCAACATAAGGGACTTTAGTGGTAGGAGGAGAAACAACAGGGAGTGGGGTTACCTCACCCCTCTCCCGAAGCCGTCTATCAGTACGGATAGCTAAGGCCATAGCAGCCTCCAGAGAAGGAGGAGACTCATACTGAGCCAAAACGTCTTTTAATTTATCAGAAAGCCCATGACAAAACTGGCTCCTAAGAGCTGGGTCATTCCACTGAGTATCTGTGGCCCATCTACGAAACTCAGAAGCAAATTCCTCTGCCGGACGATCTCCCTGCTGTATCTTACGTAATTTTGTCTCAGCAAGAGAGACCCGATCTGGGTCATCATATACCAATCCCAGGGCAGTAAAAAATTGATCTACAGACAGTAGAGCCGGGGATCCCGGAGGAAGGGAAAATGCCCAGGATTGAGGGTCCCCTTGCAGAAGTGATATAACAATTCCCACTCTCTGCTCCTCACTCCCTGATGATCGAGGCCGAAGCCGAAAATACAATTTACATGCCTCCCGGAAGGTGAAAAATTTGTCTCGCCCACCAGTGAACCTGTCCGGGAGAGCAACCTTAGGTTCAACTCTGGTTTGCTCCAGGGGAGACAAAACTTTGGACTTAATGTCCGTCAGCTCCATGGATAATCCCTGCAACTGCAGAGCCAGCTGGGCTACTGGATCCATGGTAACTGGAGATAATTTTTATGGCCAGTGAAAATGTCACGCTGTCTAATGATATGTATACAATGTCAGTAAACTATTAATACAGGAACAACACTCTATACAACAACTAGTATAGCAACATCAGCATATAAGTATAGAATAGATTTACCTGACACGATATCTGCTGAACCCAGGGTTAATCTTGAGGACTTGATGAGCTGAAACAGGAAAGAGGTGGACCGGGATCTAACCTGACCCTAAACTGGGGTCCTAACTAATCCCTGACCTTGGAGGTACTGATAATGGTTCAGAGGTCCAAGTCACCAACCTAACCCTGTCTCCTATCAGACCCTGAACCCTGTAATCAGTCCTAAGAAGGATCCTGACTACCACCAAAGGGATATGGGCTGATCTTAGCTAAATACACAGATTAGACATATAAGACAGACAGGATAACACTCGCTTGCATACACACTCAAACACCAAAGGAACATAAATGATCTGGGAAATAAACTCTAACCAAGTTGAGCTTAGAACAACTAAGGAGCTCACAACTAAAGTCTATACAGATTCATTCCTATCTGTGGTTTGCATGAAGGTTTCACTGGCAACTCCCCAAGCAGACAACCAGGAATTTAAAGGAAACCAATCAACAAATAATCAATTGCAGCCGGGAGAAACTGCACCCAGTCCCAGCACCGAGCACAGACAGAATTAACTCCCTAGCTGCCAAACACAAAGAAACAGCAGCTCAGCTGTGAGAAGTCAAAATGTGCAACCGCGACGATCTTCGTGGCAATGCACACATGACACTACTAAGACTCTCTGTACTTGTTCCTTATGAAGGCCAGGGTCATCTTTAACGACTGATTATAGCTGGCATCAGCTTTTTGCATAGATATGTGTGGGCACAGGATTTTTAGCAAGTGAGATCTATCTAACTGTGAATGCATATATATGAATATACTTTGAATATATGGAATACATATATATTTCCATGACAATAGAAAGATAGATATGTAGATAGATAATAGAAAGAAAGATATATAGGTAGATAGATGATAGATAAAATGGTACATAAATAGTTAAAGAGACACACACACACAAAATCTTAACGCAATACAGTTAATAAAAAAAATGGGAAAAAAAATGGCGTGGGCTCCCACGCAATTTTCTGCGCCAGAGGAGGAAAGCCGACAACCGGGGCCAATATTTCTAGCCTGGGAAGGGGTTAATACCCATGGAGCTTCCCAAGGCTATGAATATCAGCCCACAGCTAGCCTTCACTGGCTATTAAAATAGGGGGACCCCCCCAAAAAAATGACGTGGGGTCACCCTATAATTAGTAGCCAGAAAGGCTAGGCAGACAGCTGCGGGCTGATATTCATAGCCTAGGAAGGGGCCATGGATATTGGCGCCCCCCTGGCTAAAAATACCAGCACCCAGCCGCCCCAGAATTGGCGCATCTATACGATGTGCCATTTCCGGCACTTAGCCCCTCTCTTCCCACTCCCCTGTAGCGGTGGGATATGGGGTAATAAGTGGTTAATGTCACCTAGTTATTGTTAGGTGACATTGAGCCCGGTTAATAATGGGGCTGGTTAGGCACCAGCAGAATAGTGAGTGCAGCTCTGGACCATCCCACAGGAAGGGGCGGAGCTTGCCGTGCGGTCTGACTGTGGTGCCTGGAGACAGCTTCTGGGAAGAGAGGTTATTTTTCCATCCAGGACTTTTTGTCTGCCTCCTTCCCAAGAAAGAAGGCTCATTTTGGGACTGGCCTCCGGGGCTGGGCCCCCGTCTCCCACCTCCCGGTCCAAGCCGGCGGGGGGTGGGAGGACTCCCAATCCAGGTAGGGTCACAAGATCTGGCCAAGGATCCAGTATGAAGACCCGCAGTACCCCCGAGGCCATGACCGCAGCGGCTCCTTCCCCCGGAGGTAGGCCGAGTACGAGCAGGGGTGCTGCAGCGGGACCCTTAAGTGGGGCACCAAGGCGGCGAAGGAAACCACCGTGGTTTATGGTTCCCGTGTCCATGCGCACCTCTGTGAGTATGAGGACGCCTCAAGGAAGCTAAGATCCCTCTGGGGGGAGTTGAGGGTAGCTAAGGAGAGGTCCAACAGGGCCTCCAGTAATAAGAAGGCCGAGCTATCTGCCGCGGTCAGAAAAATCCAGAGATCCATAGAAGACCCGACAAGCCGGAGGTGCGAGATCCTGGCCGGCAGCGGGCCCTTCTGTGAAAAGCTGGAGAATGACGACCGGTTCAGAGCCAGGTCACGGAGCCCCGGCCAGGCGGTGAAGGAGGAGGAATGCGAGGAGGAGGTTGTGCCCTACCCACCGCCTGGTGGCCTGGTAAGAGATCTCCAGGCGTCGCACAGCGGGATAGCCCGCGAGCAAGTGGCTCTCCCGCCAGATTCTGGCTCTTCAGAGGGCAGCGAGTGCGAGGGGGAGGATGAGGATGGTGGTAGTAGTAGCAGTGAGGGGGGCTGCCTCGTCGTGCAGCAGATCCGGCAGATCGAGTCCCCGGTCCGGTTTAACCAGCTGAGGTTCGGGGATGAGAACTGCGATGACGAGGCAAACAGGAGGGGGATGAAGAGAAAAGCTAAGAAGAAGGTAAAAAAAACAGCTGTTGTCCAGAAGTTTGTGTATGTCCCCCTCTCTGGGGCCCCCCAGTCCCGCTGTGCAGCACCCGCTACCCACCCCGGCTCGGGCTCTGTTGTGGGTCCGCAGCAAGGGAGCGGGGAGATTACAGGCCATGACACGCAGGGCGCCGCCTCTGTTTGTGGTAACGGAGGGGGTAGTGGTGTGTCTGATATGGAGCATGGTGTGGAGGGCGGCCCAATGGTGGGCAAGAGAGTGGCAGCCGGGACCGCATCTCTGGCGGTGAGCGCTGTGGTGTCTGGGTCCCCCACTTACGGATCCATTACTGGATCGTTTCTGGGGGCACAGGCACCCAGTAAAGTGAAGAGGGCGGGGCCTGTGGCTCGGCAGAGCCGGCTCATAAGAAACAACTGGTGGGGTCAGCTCCCCTGGCGGGGTATGCGGTGAAGTCTGGGCTGGGGGCCCCACCGCCGGTGCACACTGAGGGGGAGTGGCCTAGCCTGGGGCCGGCCGCCGGAGTCGCTGTGCCCAAGCTGTTTGTGGCCCAGGGTGTGGTGGTTGGGGGCGCTGTGCCCTGGGGGACTGGTACCGCCGGGGGGCCCCTGGGGGTGGTCCCGGCTCCGGGTCCGCTCCGGGGGTCCCGCTGCGGTCGGTCTCGGGGGGTGTGGCCTCCTCGGCACCCGCCGCCCATGTGGGTGCAGCTTCTGATCTCTGTGCTGTGAAGCTGGAGACTGGGGGCGTGGCTTCCCAGCAAAAGGAAAAAAAAATGGTAAAGATCAGCGAAGCAGAAACTGCAGCTGCAGCAGACAGCAGCAAGGGTGCATGCCTGGCCGGGTCCCCTGAGTCTACGGGCTTACCTGTGGTGGGGGCGCCGGCGACGAGCCGGGATGGAGCTGGAGGCAGGACTGCTCCTGGCTTGGTCTCTGCCAGTTGGAGAGAAGGCAGCTCTGTGCAGGCTGTGGAGGCAGTGCTGCTGAAGCCCAATGGCAGCACAGATCTTAAAGGGCCAGCAGCACGGTGTGGACAGAACCCCCCGTCAGGGAAGATGCCACCAGTAGGTGGCGGTAGCAGTGTGGAAATGGTAAAATCTATAAGGTCCCAAAAAGTGAGGCAAAGTATTGACCCCAGTGTGCATGTGAGTGAGAGTGGGGTGACTGATGGAGTGGATGAGGAGGGTGTGTGTATGGAAGTGTCTGCGGTTGAGGATGCGGGTTGCAGTGTGTCTAAAGTGGCAAGTGTGAATGGGGTGGTAAGTGTGAATGTGGTGTCTGATGGTTCTGGAAGGAGGGGGGAGGGGGCCGGTCCATCTGCCCCCCCAGCCACCGGTCCTCTGAGTTATTCGGGGGTGGTGGCTGGAGCCTCAGGGTCTGGTCAGGGGGTTTCCTCGCCTCTGGACCTCAAGGATGGCGTCTTGCGGCGCCGTTTCCTGGAGGCCCTCAAAAAGGGAGAACGGACGATCAATGTAGAGGGCAAAGAGGTGGACTTGGCCTTTTGGCTGGATAGATACGGCCTGGCTGCCTTTCAAGATAAAAAGGAGGGGGAAACGGTTTGGTCCCTCCCGACAGTCGGGCAGGGGGTGGCCAGGCGGAATGTGGTCCGTCTTCGGTGGAGGGGCAGTGAAGCGTGCCTGCCAAGAGCGAGGGTTGTGGAGCTCCTTCTGAAGATGGACTTCAGGGCGACGGACATCTTTGCCCTGATTCATCCGTTTGGCACCTCCTTCTTCGATGTCAGTTTTGTTCGGCCAGAGGGCCTAGAGCTTTTCTGGTCGAATTTCAAACTGGCAAAGGGGGACCCCGGCTGGCGAGACTTTGCCGTTCAGGCGGTGTCTCGCCAAAATAGTGTAAAGAGGGTGACCGTTCTGACAAGTAACGAGTCACTCTCTGGGGTCGACATCATGACGTGGCTTTCCCGTTATGGGGAAGTCACGGACGTCCCTAAGAAAAATAGGGACGAGTTTGGCATTTGGTCAGGGGGCTGGACCTTCATGGTAAAGTTGAAGGTTTCAGGAGGTACGGTCACCCACATCCCCTCCTCAGCATTTATGTGGAGGGACAGAATCCAGATCTTCTACCAGGGGCAACCGAAGGTCTGCCACAGGTTCGGTGATCCCCGCCACTTCAGCGCAGGCTGCAAGGTGCAGAAGTGTCGGGGTAGGTCATCTTGCCGCGGCCTGTGGTGACATTAGGTGTCACCTGTGTGGTGACCTAGGTCACCCGTATAGCCGCTGCCCCCGCTCCTTTTCCGGCACCATCTCTGGCCCAGCGAGGGAAGCCATGGGGGGGTCCCCGGTGGTGCAACTTCTGCTGGGGCTGGGGGTGGAGGCGTGAGGGGAGCTGAGGGGTCAGTGAGGAAAGGCGAGGCTGGTACATCTGCCCACCAGTGGCAACAGGTGAGGCACTGTAAGGGCAGGGGGCAGGATAAGCCTCAGGCAACTGGGGTGATGACTGTCCCCACCCTGGCAGTGGCAGCCGAAGCCTCTGAGGCCCTGGGGGAGAAGGCGGTGAGCGAGGAGATCCGGAGGATGGAGAGGGAGGGTTTGGCTGCTTCTGATAACTCTTCCCAGTATGAAAGTGTGGATGAAGAGGTGGTGGAGCAGCCTAAAAAAACGGGTGACAATCGTACCGGTAAGAGGCGGAAGAAGAAGAACAAGACTAAAAAATCTAATGCCCCCCCCTGACCGCTAGGGTGCCTTCAGGGAGTGGTGAGGTCCGTCCTCTGGGGGATTCACACTCCTCTGGCGGGGGGACTACCTCGGGGTCCAGGGGCGAGGAATCTAGTGCTGGGAAGGAGGTGTCCACTGCTGCAAAGGAGGATATGGACACCTCGGTGTCTTTAAAGAGGAGAGGTGAGTCGGGCTCCTCCTCAGAGGGAGAGAGGAAATCTGGGGGTACGGTTAAAAAACAGGCCGTCTAACTCAATCACCCATGATGGCGGAACCTACCCCGTTGACTCTGGCGTTGATTAATGTCGCCAGCATAAAGTCGGATACGGCTAGATTTACGGCCTTTGATTTTTTCACCGGGTTGAGGCTGATATTTTATTTTTGCAGGAGACCAGACTAACGGACCTGGGGTCCATCCACAAAGCAAAGAGGGAATGGAGGAGTGGGCCCTCATACTGGTCTCTTGCGGCCGAGCCGTATAGCGGGGTAGCGGTCCTTTTTAAGACCGCGGAGGTGGAATGCAGACGGGTGATCGAGGTAGAAATGGGGAGATGTTTGGTCCTTGACGTCTTCATGAGGGGACAGGAGCTTCGGCTCATCAATATCTATGGCCCGCAATCTAAGTGGGAATATAAATGTCTCTTCCTTAGGATCAAGCCCTATCTTTTTACGAGCCGGCAGGTGGTCTTCGGTGGGGATTTTAATACTATAACCAGACTCCGTGATAGAGGAGGCCCCGGAGACCGGCTGACTTATGATAGCGTAGCCTTGAATAGCATAGTAAGCGAAGCTCGCCTGGTGGATGTCCACATCCGGCACACCCCAGGTCACGAGGGTTTCACCTTTTATAGGGGAAGCAGTAGGTCTAGGATAGATAGGTTTTTTTTGTAACGGGTCAGGTAGGTGGAACCTCTGAGCTTTATTTATACAAGAAGGTTATACTTGTAAGAGAGCGGGGTGGGCCCAGGGAGACGGACAGGAAGTCACGGCAAGTGACGGGGCAGTCTCTGGTTATACGGGAAAGGATCACGGCAAGTGACCGGGGCAGTCTCTGGATTGACAGGCAGGTTGTCACGGCAAGTGACCGGGGCAGTCTCTGGATTGACAGGTAGGTTGTCACGGCAAGTGACCGGGGCAGTCTCTGGATAGACAGGCAGGTTGTCACGGCAAGTGACGGGGCAGTCTCTGGATTGACAGGCAGGTTGTCACGGCAAGTGACCGGGGTAGTCTCTGGATAGACAGGCAGGTTGTCACGGCAAGTGACCGGGGCAGTCTCTGGATTGACAGGCAGGTTGTCACAGCAAGTAACCGGGGCAGTCTCTAGATGGACAGGTATATACGACCTGAGATGGTGAAGCCTCCGGTAGGCTAGCAGGCAGATGGCGGATGGACACTCCAAGTGAGCAGGCGAGAGTCTCTGGAACAGCCGGGGATCACCGCTTGTGACGTCCGAACCTCCGGGTAGGGCTGCAGTCAGATGGCAGATGATCGCTCCCAAGTGAGCAGGCAAGAGTCTCTGGAATAGCCGGGGATCACCGCTTGTGACGTCCGAACCTCCGGATAGGGCTGCAGTCAGATGGCAGATGATCGCTCCCAAGCGAGCAGGCAAGAGTCTCTGGAATAGCCGTGGATCACCACTTGTGACGTCCGAACCTCCGGGTAGACTTGCGGACAGGTAGCATACAGCAAACGGGCAGGAAACAGGCAGGTAACTGGTAACGGGACCTGAGGGCTGAAGCAGAGTGAAACAGTGCAACAACAACATTGCGGGCACCTCCATTAAGGAGGAAGCCCTTAATATAGGGTGGAGTCCTCCGGCATTGGCGGGGACTTATTTGAAAAATGCGCGCGGCTCCTTTAAGAGTGGGGGGAGGGCGCGGGCGCGCGCCCTAAGTCCAGCAGCAGGGAAGGAGCGCGCGGCCCCAGCAGGGCGGAAGGAGGACGCTGAGGAAGGGTAAGGGGGGCGACGTCCCTGCCTGGCAGAGGACGCTGCTGCAGGGGAACAGCGTCCCTGCCTGGCAGAAGGCAGGGACGCCGACGCTACAGTACCCCCCTCTAGGCCCCCCCCTTTTAGGCCAGAAAGAAATTTAGCTAGGATGAGAGGGGCATGGATGTTCTCCCGAGGCTCCACGTTCTCTCCTCAGGACCAAACCCTTCCAATCCACCAAAAAAAAAGTCTTTCCTCCTACCCTTTTGGTGGCCAGAATGTTCTCTACCTCAAATTCATCGTCAGCAGACACTGGAGCAGGAGGTGTACCTGTAGACTTGAAAAAAGAGTTAAGTACCACCCGGTTTGAGAGAGATACATGGAAAGAGTTAGGAATGCGCAAATTTGCCGGGAGTTTCAATTTTTAGGACACCGGGTTGATCTGACTGATGATCTCAAAGGGACCGATGAACCGAGGGCCTAACTTGTAGGAAGGAATCTTGAGCCGGACATACTTGGACGAAAGCCAGACCTTATCCCAGGACGGAATTGAGGAGGATCCAGACGTCTTTTGTCAGCATGTCTCTTCATACGCTCGGATGACTGAATGATGTGCGGATCGGGTACTCTCCCATATGGAGGAAAATTCTCTAACCAGAGATTCCGCAGCTGGATTGTCCACAGAGATGGTGACAGGAACAGGGATCCGAGGGTGCTGACCGAAGACTACAAAAAACGGAGACTTGGAAGGAAGATTCGCTCTCGTGATTATTGTAAAGGAATTCGGCCAAGGCAGGAGCTCCACCCAGTCAGAATGGTGAGCATTAACGAAGTGCCGGAGATAACTGGTCAGATTCTGATTGATTCGCTCAACTTGTCCATTGGACTGCGGGTGGTAAGCGGAGGAGAAATCCAAGGTGACGTCTAGCAACTTACAAGTGGCTCTCCAGAAACGTGAGGTGAACTGTACCCCACGATCCGACACAATGTGACGAGGCAGACCATGGAGACGGAAGATGTGGGGATAAAGTCTTTAGCCAACTCGGGTGCAGACGGAAGACCTGGCAGAGGAATGAAGTGAGCCATCTTGGAAAAGCGGTTAGCGACCACCCAAATGACCGACAACCGGCAGAAACGGGCAGATCTGTTTATGAAGTCCATGGCTATATGCTGCCAGGGGGCAGCGGGTACAGGAAGCGGAAGAAAGCGGCCGGCAGGCAGGTGTCTCGGAACTTTGTTGCGGGCACAGGAGACACAGGCAGATACAAAGTCTATTACGTCCTTGTGCAGGGTAGGCCACCAATAATGCCGTGTTATGAGTTGGAGGGTCTTTTTCTGACCAGCATGGCCAGCTAGTTTAGACGAAGACCCCAGTGTAGGATTCTCTTCCGGTCGGTTACTGATACGAACGTCTTACCAGGAGGGAGACGATTTAGACTCACGGGAGCCACCCGCATCACTTGGCGGGAATCTATGATATCTTTAGGTTCTTCTCGAGATCTGACACCAGGAAAGACCGGGACAGGCATCAGCCTTGACGTTCTTGTCAGCCGGGCGAAAATGCAAGAGAAAATCGAAGCGGGCAAAAAAACAAGGACCACCGGGCTTGGCGAGGGTTAAGTCTCTGAGCATGCTGGGGTAAGCCAGATTCTTGTGGTCCGTGTAAATGATTACCGGATGAAGAGCCCCCTCGAGTAGGTAACGCCACTCCTCCAATGCCCAACTTGATGCCCAATAACTCTCGGTCTCCTATGGAGTAGTTGCGCTCGGAGGAGGAGAAGAGTTTGAGAAGAAGCCGCAGGATACCATCCTCCCGGATGAAGATTTTTGAGTGAGTACCGCTCCGGCTCCAGAGGGAGAAGCGTCCACCTCCAGGAAGAACTGCTTGTTGCGTCCGGGCGATGCAGCATGGAGGGAAGAGAAGGCCTGTTTTAAGGAAAGAAAGGCCTCCTCTGCTTTGGGGTCACTGTTTGGGGTTAGCATCCTTGGGTGTGAGCGCGGAGATTGGAGCAGTCCTGGAAGAGAAGTGCGGTATGAAGAGTCGGTAATAGTTGGCGAATCCAGGAACCGCTGAATTGGCCTTCAACCCTCCGGTCGAGGCCACTTCTCGATGGCAGACAGTTTCTCCGGATCCATTGTAGGCCTGTCTGAGAGAATGATGTAGCCCAAAAACGGAAAGCGGGTCTGCTCAAAGAGGCACTTCTCATATTTGGCGAAGAGGTGATTCTGCCTAAGCCTGAGCAGAACCTGACGAAATCCCTCCGGTGAGACTGGAGGTCCGGAGAGAAGACCAAGATATCGTTCTAGGTACACCACAACGCAAGAGTAGAGGAGTTTCCCGAAAGATGTCATTGACCAACTCCTGAAAGATGCTGGAGCATTACAGAGACCAAAGGGCATCACAAATACTCGTAGTGGCCGTCCCGGGTGTTGAATTCCGTTCTTCCATTCATCCCCGACGGATACGAACCAGGTTGTATGCCCCACGAAGATCCAGTTTGGTGAAGATTCTGCCCTCTAAGTCGATTCAAACAATTCTGGAATGAGCGGAAGAGGGTACTTATTCTTCACCGTGATCAAATTTAAGCCTCTGTAGTCAATACAGGGACGGGAGATCCGTCTTTCTTTTTTACGAAGAAGAAACCTGCTCCCGCTGGGAGGTAGATTTCCGGATGAATCCTTGGCCAAGTTCTCCTCGATATATTCGGACATCGACCTGGTCTCAGCAGCGGACAATGGGTAAATACGCCCACGGGGAGGCGTAGTACCAGGTAGCAGG